>CM049589.1:701287-1301287 GCA_027123335.1 Amphiprion clarkii | reverse complement strand
GTTATGTAAACCTACTCTGATTAATATCGTTTAAACAATGGATGAACTGACTGTGTTTAATGTGAAATAAGTTTTCTTAACATGTTAGCATCTTTCATTAAACCCTCAGTACGTGAAATGTCTAGCACCAGTCAGCTGATAAACACCAGAATCCACCAGGAGATGGTTTCACAGTTAAATCATCTCACATGTTGGCAGTGGGGAGCAAATCTGAGCTACAAAGAACCAATTATTACACTCCTTCTTCACCAAAATGGCAGAAACTACACCCCAGACCAGACAGAAAGTTCTCCAGCAGCTTGACATCATGTCATGAAGGGGTTTCAGTCCATCACGATCTTGTTAATGACTGACAGGAAGTCGTCTGGTGGGTGTGGTCAGGAGGAACCAATAGTCAGAGCTCTTGGTTTACCTCAACCGAACCCTCACCTGTTCACGAGTTCTGGGTGGAATCCTGTCCCTCCACACCTGGAGGGACAGGTGAGTCCAACCTTACTTACAGGTGATTCCTGAGGGCTGAACAACGCAGCCAGTGTAGCATTCACTCTGGAATAGTGATGAACACACACCTGCCCGTCACAATCAGTCACAATCAGTTGCAGTCAGTCACTTCCATACTATTGGACCTTCTCACAGTCACTCCCAACACCTCAGCCAATCACCTCTCACACCTGGAATCCACCCCTGTTCCTTTGTTTGAAGTTGAAGCCCATCAGCTTCATTCACTCACAGTCACTGAACAGCAGGATCACCCCACAGCACTCATCTCTGGAAACCATTCACTTTTTACAAGCCTGGAAACCTGGAAATAACAGCATCAAAGAGGACGCCTGCTACTGCTTTTTGGATTTCTGGATGCCACCCACCTGAACCCACATTGTGCTGAACATTGAATATTGGTGAGCAACTAATATGACTAATGACTGATGATGATGATAATGATGATGATAACTATGAAGCCTGTCTGCTGAACAGGTTAAGCTTGAACCGATGGCGAGCTACCCTGGACCACACTGGACAACCCTCTGACACGTTTCACCCCTTCAACCACCCCACTCATTGGCAGGTCTAAAGCCCCACAGCTTCATCCCTTCCACAACGGTGTGGTAGGACTTTGTTGGATTTGTTGGAATTTGTTGGAACTGTTTATTGAATCAGCTCATCGTTCACTTCAACCAGGAATTGTCAACAGACTATTGATAATTGAACTAAGCACATAGTCACTTTATATCGTTTAAAGTGAAGTTGCTTATTCTTAATTGGATTGATTGAAGGACAGGTCAAGGTTGATTTTTTTTCTTTGATTTTTTTAATTCTGATTTTCTGCTTGTGTTTTGTATTATTATTTTGATCATTGGTTTTGCCTTGACGTATTCAAGTATTTTCTGTTGATTATTTTAATACATTACCAGTAAACTAAGTTTTGTGTTTTGTCTTCATTAGTTTTCACACAGCTCCCAGAGCCAAACCTTATCACAGCCTAGCCCATAGCCTAACTAGTGGTAGCCTATTTACATTTGCAAGTGCTACACCAGGTTAGTGGGTTAGAGGGAATGTTGAGCTGAAAGTCACACTTTTTAGTATCAGGGAGATGCTTCTCTTTAAACCTGGCTAGATCTCCATGGTAACTGATGCTGTGGAGTTAGGTCTCCATGGTAACTGATGCTGTGAAGCCATCATTTGAACATTACCATCTCCACTGTTTTTTCCAGGGTTTGTTGCTGCCAGGTTGTTTTTTATGTGTTGTTTTTGTTTGTTTACAGTGTAGACTGAATATTTTGGGACGGTTCAGTCAATAATGAGCTAGACTGAAACTTTTGATGGACTTTTTCATGACTTTCTGACCAAAAATAAAAATAAAAATTACCCAATTAATCCTAAAATATTTGACCACATAACTGTTTGTTGTTGTTATTGTTGTTGTTGTTACTATTGTTTTTAGTGGATATAAACCTTTAAAAACGGTTACTTTACAAATTTGTTTACCAAATAGGTTTTTTTCTATTGATCTTTGACAACTTTTCTGGTTATATTACATTAAAATAAATAAAATTGAGTGAAAAAACTGAAAAGTGATAATTATAGGTTTGACCGTTTTACTCTATTTGAATCTGCTAAAAAAAAATCGTTAATTTCTACTTATTTGCGGGTTTTTTTTTATTATTTCTGTTTGTTTTTACATTTTGTTGAATGTTACAGTTTTCTACAGTCGTTTCAGATTTTGCTTCTGCCATATTGTCAGCATTTGAACTGGAGTTTGATAAAGATGAACACCATGATGGAATCGTCTCATGATGAAACTTTGAGCCTCTTTGGTTAAGAACAGGTTCATTCGTTGTTTCTATAGAACATTTAAGACAAACGAAGACGGAATTTAGAGCTCAGTGAATAAAATATTCCAGACTTTTATTCTCAGTTCCTGGAAAAAGCCCTCATATGAATAATCTGACAGTTAATCTGGAATAATTTCAGATCAAAACCCCAGTAAACAGCAAGAGACCTTCAACTGGAAGATGATCTCCAGGTGAACATGAACACACATGACCATATGAACACGCTACAGTCTGTCTGCTGGGTAAATGGTGCTGAATTGCTTCCAGATCTGCAGGAAGTGATGCGTGTTCTTTCTCTGAACCACCCTCAAACCCACACATGGAAAGTTGTTGAGACTCTTCAGGGTTTCCAGGAAGTCGCTGCATCACGACTAACCTTCAGTAAATGATCCAGCAGCTGACGTCACGTCTGTCCGGAGCCGTAAACGCAGAACAAACACGCTACATGTGAGCAGGAATAGAAGCCGAGGCCGGTTTAATCTGACTCATTACATTAATGATGTCAGGGTTTGGAAGGAATAAGTCCAGCTAACATCTCATCTTTAAGGTCAGAAGAACCAAAACTTTAACATTGGAGCAGCAGAATTACACAAATACAACTAAACTCTGAGACTAATAGTCACATTTATTCACCTTTACAACCAAAACCAACGTCAGAAGATCCTTTAAACCTGGAAGATGTGGTCTGGAGCCTCCATGGATCGGACCAGTTCCTCAGAACTTCCCACAAAAAGCAACAAATAAATATAAACTTAAAAACTTGTGTTCATAATGAGGGTCATTAGGTAAATAATACATCAAATTATTGATAAACAACAAGGACTTAATTATTATGAATGATCAACTTAAAAACCTCCGTTCATAATGATACTAATTAAGTACATAAAGTTAATGACAAATAACATGGAAATACTATTTGAAACAACTTTCATTTCATTAATAATCAGCTTTAAAACATGTTTATCATAAAGGAAGGGATTTTAACAAAACTTTAACTGTTTGAACTTAATTTCCTTAGAAGTTTTCTACATTTAAATTTTTTTTTTTTAAGATTGTCATATATCAGAATATGGATGTTATTTAATTGTAATTATGGAATCATTAATGTGTAAAGAAGATCTAGTTTAATGTTTAATCTGTAATAAAATGTCAGTTTATAATGAAATATATGAAAACATAACAGTAAAATAATCCCAGTGCATCAAACATACTTAAATGTACTCAGGTACTTCATCTACAGGTGATTTAGAGCTTGAAACAGCAGGAGTTTAGCTTTTAGCGCCTCCATGTGTTCACAGGTGGAACTGCAGGATAAAATCTGCTGGTTAGAAAAATAAAAATCTGAAAAATAATCTTCTGTAGAAATATTCTGATAATTTATTCTCACTTAAACTGAGTTACATAAAGTTTTTATTATCAGATAAATCATCAGTCGACGTGTTTTCAGCTGCTTCTGTTTTCTCCCAATATTTTACTATTTTATATTTATTTTATCCTAAATAATTATTTCACAGTTTAAATATAATTTTCTGCTTTGTTTCAGTATTTTATACTATTTAACAACTTGTCTAATAAATAGATTTTACAATCCTTCAGGTCACTTTGTTATTTTTAAAATGTGTTAAATTAAAAGAAACACAACTTAATTTGATTTCAAAGAAAATTAACCGACAAATTTATATATTAAAATCTAAAGAATATTTTATAAAATGCAACCTGACTAATTTAAATATTATGTTCAACACCCTAAAATGCTATAAATAACTGATTAATTTATATATTATATGTAATAAATAACACACATTTACCAACTGAAGAATTCATATTTTCATCTAAAACTTAATCATTAAACTACTAAAGTTAACATCCAACAAGTTCCTATAAAATATAAACTTATCTGACTATTTAAATATTACAATTAAAACTCCACAAGATCATTTCTCATGTAAATTTAATTGACTGATTTTGAATCTACTTTGAATTTCATGGTAACACTCTGCGATATAAAATATTAATTTACATGTCTACTTTAAATATTCATGTTAAAAAGGGACAAAATAATATTATGATATAAAATTTCATTTGTTACATCAACTTAAATATTAAGGTTAGCCTATAGTATTATTTATAATCTAATTTAAATATTAAATGCTCAAAAATATTTTTTGAAACTTCATTTATTTGCTGAATAAACTGATTCTGATTAAATGATGTCAAAGGTTCCATCAGTAGTTCCAGTTCCAGCCAGCAGGAGGCAGCAGAAGAATGAAACTATAATAAATAACTGATGAACAGCAGCCTGTTCCTGTTAGTTCAGACCTATAAATACACTACCAGTCTGTAGTCTGGACACAGACTCTCATTAGTGCTGTTCATTTATTGGACTATTTCTATGTTGTACATTAATACTGAAGATTATCTCTTTTTTATTTACAACATGATTCCATCTGTGTTCTTTCATAGCTTTGATGTCTTCGCACCATTCGGTGCTCGGACCCTAATAATAATAATAATAATAATAATTCCTTGCATTCCAATAGGGTCTTCGCACCATTCGGTGCTCGGACCCTAATAATAATAATAATAATAATAATAATAATAATAATTCCTTGCATTCCAATAGGGTCTTCGCACCATTCGGTGCTCGGACCCTAATAATAATAATAATAATAATAATAATAATAATTCCTTGCATTCCAACAGGGTCTTCGCACCATTCGGTGCTCGGACCCTAACTAACAAAACTAAGCTAAGGGGAGGTGCTCGAGATGGGGAAAACTGAAAACTGAGGGGGAAAACAGGCTGGGGAAAATCCATGAACAGACAGGAGCAAAACAGAGTCCAGTGCCGCGATTCCACAAGCACCTACTCGGCTCGTCTTTGTTTGTGAGCGTTTCGGTACTATTTTCCGTACCTTCTCGGCTGCGGCTCCAAGCGAGATGAAGTGAGCCGAGATGTGACGTCTACATAGTGCAGGCCACTGATTGGACAGGAGTGCAGGCCACTGATTGGACAGGAAGTGACGACACACGAGAGCGACTCCAGCACGAAAACAAAACCGGCATTTAAAAAAAACTAAACAGCGACAGTGTGCATTGCTCTTCACAGACCTCTCTGCCTTCATAATTTAATATGACAGCCAGACCTGTACAGTGGGTGAATGAAGAGGTCGAGACTTTTCTGTCTTTGGTGGTGGACCAAAGAATACAGAGAGAGCTGGACGGAGAAAGTTTATCAGGAGGTCTCTGAGCGGATGGCCGCTCACACATACAGTAGACTGTATATAAAGAGGACAGAAGCAGTGTAGGGAGAAGCTGAAAAAGCTCAAAAATGACTATTGGTCCACCAAGGACCACAGCGGCCGGCGTGGGTCAACCAGGAGGTGTTGGAAGAGGTTTAATGGAAGCTATTTACTGGCACCGACGAGCAACAGGAGGGAGACTCAGCTGCTGGAGACGTTCAAGAATGGTGAGTGTTTTGTGACTTCAAGAAACTTTTACATCATTTATCCCATTGGTGACAAGCTTCTTTTAAGCAAACAAGTATATTGTGGGGGAAATCCAGGAGGGGCTGAAGCAGTCCAGAGGTGGAAGGCTTGGTGGGGAGAAACAGAATCCAGGAAGGGATGTGAATCTGTGATCCAGCAGGGAGTGAATGAAAGCACAGAGCTTTAATACTGGAGGTGAGGTAGAGAACAGGTGAGTGGAGTAAACTAATTACTGCAGGTGACACTCATTGCAGTAATCAGCAAATGGAGTGCAGGCAGGTGAAGCAGGGAGAGAGAGACAGGAGGGAGAGAAGACAGACAGACAGACAGACAGACAGACAGAGGGAGACAAAGAGAGACAGGTCAAAACAGAAACAGATGAGGGACAATGGGAGAAAGAAGGAAAAAGAGAGAAAAGGAGGAAGAAAAGTTGTCTAAATTATATGATCAAATCTTGTCACAGTGGTCAAAGTGGTGGTTTCTCTCCAGAGAGAATTTTCTAATGGGTGGTTTATTCTCAGAATGTTCCATATGTTGTGTCACACTACTCAGAGCTGGACGGCTGCCTTCCACAATGACATTTCTGAGATTTTTCACCAGGTAAAATGTGTTCAGAGTTTTCTCACACTCCTGACATCTATATGGTTTCTCTCTGTAGTGTTGGTGGATTGTTTGTATGTTTTGTTTATGAAAACAGAGCAGTATCAACTTCTATAGTGCTGGATCACAACAGAAAGAGGTTCTGTGTAGAATTTGCAGGATGGCACAGCAAATTTAATATTTAAGTCATTCATTTAGGATTCTTTATTTTATTTAAGCAGCAAAAGCTCTGAAACAACTTCTCTTTCACAAAACTACAACAAAACACAAGAAGGATTACAAATTGACATAAAACTGTAGGCCGATGTGTTTACAGAATGTCAGAGAAGCAGAAAAATATGAATCAAAGGTTCAAATGCCAATAAAAAGCAAAGAGCAAGATGATATGATTATAAAGGAGCATTGTTTGAAATATTTCAATATTTTTCATTTTTTAATCCATCACATAAATTAATATTCTTTCACATAACACAAAAAATTCTTCAATCGGAGGCTCGATCTTACTAGAAAACATTCATATATTTGTTAGAGGAGGATAAATGTGGTCTCTGAGCATTTCTGACAGAACTGACGGAAATGACAATAAGTTGATGAATTTAAAGTTTGGCAAGTGAAATATTTTTTGTTTAACTCTTAGATGCAAAAATGACCCGGTGAGCTCGTTTTCTTGCAATATCTTTGTAATTTCATTTTCCAGTTATTCCTTAGAAAACATGTTTTTAATGTCGTTCCATTTAAATTTTTAAGAATTTTTTTAAACTTTTGAAGAAATTGTAATATTTGTATTACTACCCCAAGCTCTTTATCACTGATAGCATCATACAAGAGGTGATACACAAACTTGGAATGATGGAGATTAATAACAGCTGTAGGAAAAGAGTGGAAAAATGTCAACAAAATGGATGTTGACATTTTTATATTGCTGTTCTATGTAATATTCTTCTTTTTCAACATTTAGATTTTTCAAAATCTGTTATAAGATGAAAAATAAACATATTTCAAACATGAAATCATTCTTATGTGGACAAAGATATAATACAAACATAGTTCAAATTATTATTCTTAACCAAAATGACAAAAATGGCATAAAAATAGGTTGATCCTTACACAAGTTATTTTTGACCCACTTATGGAAGAGTGTAGGTTCTAATCACTGGAGCATCTCAGGGTTAGAAACCATAGTTTTGGTGATATTAATGTTTTTTAATTAGCTTTTTGGGGTTTTTTTGTGGAGTTAAATGATTATTTCTGATTTTTATTGGAAGAAAAGTCACATGAAATGTGAGAAATGTGTTAACAATACCAGGAGAGACTTAAAATTTTTTGTTTGTTTGAGGGCATTGATTTTGTCCAATTTTGCATCAAAACTTTAGCAAAAGAGGTGATGCTTGGACCATTTGTCATGAAATGCAGACAACCAGCTGCTGCATGGAATCTGTCATTTATCATCATTTAGGAAGCTCACAGTCCACATGTTGTTATTCATCACCGTGAAATGTGTTTAAACAGACTGACAGCTGGTCTCTTGTTCTGAAAATGTTTTTGTTTTTCCCTAATTTAGTTCATCGTCTCACTGGATATTTTTCCTACAACACATTAGTTTTCCTGCTCTGTGCAGAAACAGCAGAGGCAGCACCAGACAGCTGGGCAGATTAAACCAGGCACCACTGGTAATTAGCACACAGTCAGCATCACTTTCCAACACATTCAGCACAGACCAAACCAGACTCCAAGTAAACCTCAGCACCAGCACTCCCAGTATGACCAGAATGGTATAGAATGCCCTCTGCTTTGATTGGTCAACCCTCTTCCTGCCCCCACCCTGTTCCCCTGGACCTGGACCAATCAGAACACAGAGAACAGAAACGCTGCAGAAGGAGACGACTGTGACTGATAATATTAAGAGGCAGAAATTAACAACAATGACGTCATCGATCATCGCCAGACTCGTCTGTAGGAAACAAAGCATCCAGACACAGCTGATGCTGATGTTCCTGATTCTGATCCCCCTCTCTTTCCTCAGGCTCAGGTAGATGATGGGATGAACCACAGCCAGGTAGCGCTCCACACAGGTCAGGACGTGGAAGAACATCTCTCCATACCAAACGACATACACAAGAAAGGTCCCCACCAGAAATATGTTGAAATGACCACTGTAGATCCCACAAATCAAGAGGACAGATCCAAAGACACCAATCATCTCCATGGCGACCATGTTGTAGGTGAAGCTGTCAGAGTGACTCATGGTTGCTGCTGAGGAGGTGGAGTGATTTAGTCTCCATTGTTGGAGACCATGATAGATGATGAAGATGCAGAGAGGGAGGAGGACGAGGATGTAGGAGATACGATATGTGATGTAGATGAAGGAACCTGGTCTGGTGGTGTAACAGTTCATGGATGGAGACATGAGGTTGTTAGAGGAGAGGTTTGGATGAAGAAGGGAGTCATTGGAGGAAGAGGAGAAGTTTACTGACATCTGGAAGAGAAAAAGACACGACAATCAAATGGGTTCAATGTAAAAACTATCATCAGTTCATTAGAACATCAACATTCTGAGTGATTGTTTCTGAGTTTCCTCCCTCTGTGTCTGATTCTGTTAGATCCAAATATACTGTAGACTGTATATCAGTCCCACTGTCTCCATACGTTTAATTCAGATATGTTTCATTTGCATTAAAAACTAAAAAACCCAAAACCACACTGTGACAATGACAAACTGATTGTCATTAAAACACACACGTGCTGCCATGATGGGCAGTTTATCCAGTGCAGTATGAGCGTAGACCACCTCTGGATCTGTCCTTCCTCCTTCTATCTCCCTACATGGATGCTTGCTTTGTTGAAGGTAACATCTCTCTCCCTTCTCCTCATTTATCATCTCTCTCATCCTCTGGTCTTTATTTATTTGTCTGTGCTGCTGTCTGTCACCCTCTTTGCTCCTTTATTACTGTGTTTAATTGTCACCAGATTTTAAAATTGAATTTGTTAAACTGAAAAGAACAAAGAAGAGAAATACAAACAGAAATGAAGTTTCTGTAATTCCAGAAGTTAATCTATGATTAATGATTATTTGCATGATATTCCAACAAGCCCTGCCTGAAACAAAACAAGAAAACTAAACCACACGTCTTCTTTTCTCAGTGATCATTTATCTGCAGGTTCAGATTTGAATGGAATAACAAGAACAGCCGCTCTGGACTCAGTCATTTTAGCTGATTTGAATACAAACTAGTCACTGATTATGTAAAAGTTATTTGAATTCTGCAAAATGATACCTTAATGAACAGATCATGAACTGCTGACGTATTGTTGAACAAGCCTCTGTGTTCTGGTCCTCAGTTTGGGCTCTGATCTCCCTGGAAAAGGAGAGAACCAGGAGAACATTTGCCTGAAGAAATGAACCGTAGAAAATAATGATGAAGTGTGAATAGACTAAACATGTTAAACCTTCACATCCCTCCTTCCAACACTGATATGGACTCAAGAAAAAGTTTAATTTCCACCATTTGCAGATAACACAAACAATTTTTTCTGAAAAATCCAGTTACATGCTGTCAGTTTATTTTCTTTCTGCTGAAATATTCTTTGCACATGAGTTACTACACGTCTGATTTGGAGGAAGGACTGAACCTCTTCTATTTAAAAAGAAAACATTCCAATCATGATGATAGAAAAATAGTTTAATTAAAAAAACAACTAATGTTTCAAAGATTCGTTAGCTCCTGTCAGTCACAGATCCTTACAATCATCTCCTCACGTCAATCAATAATAAAATAGTTTTATTTCAGCTCCAAACATCATGAACTAAAACCTGTTTATCATACATTTAAAGGACTCTCACCTTGTCAGCAGAGTTTCTTTCTGATCTTCCTCCTGCTGCGTTACAGAATCACAGACTGTTGGAAACTGACATCTGATCCACATATACACAACTTTACAACATCAGTGAGTGTCATTATGTAGCAGGTGGAGGTTTTATATGTTTCGTCCAGGACCAGAAACCAGAGCCTTGTTCAACAATACATCAGCGGTTAATGATCTGTTTATTAAAATGAACGTTTTGCAGAATTCAAAAGACTTTTACATAATCGGTGACGTGTGTATTCACATCAAATGAAGCGATTGAGCCCAGAGCAGCTGTCCTTGTCATTTTACTAAAATTTGAGCCTGCAGATAAATGATCACTTAGAAAAGTAGACGTGTGGTTTAATTTTCTTGTTGGACTGTCATGCAATCATTAACCACAGAGGTAATACTTGAGATGATTCATGAATTTAACTTCTAATTAAAGAATTAGGATCATTTCAATTTCTTCAGTCAGATCATAACTTTATATGGAACAATAATGAAACAAAGATAAAAAAAAGACTAATACTGAGTAAGAATGTATTTTGCATGTACAGACAAATAAATGTTTTCATCCACTTGTAAAGAAAATATTCATCATGGCAGTACTGAGTTTCCAATGACTTCTATAACTCAGTTTCTATGATGGAATCATTGAAACACATGAATCTTTGTCATAAAAAATCAATCATGCATTTGCTTCTTTCATAGATTCAGTAAAGGTTTTTGGGAAACTTGAGTTATCAGTTTTGATGATGTAGAAAGCAGTGGAAATTACATTTTCTTTATGACCTCTGAACTTCTTATGCATGATTCCAGTTGATTCCAGCAGCTGATTTCTAAACCAGTTTAAATAGAGACCATTTGATCCACTCATTAGACTCAGATACAAACACTCCAGTGGGAAACTGTGAGGAGCTCAGCAAAGACCTGAAAAAGCAAATGACTGACTTGAACAAGTCAGAAAGTAACTTTGAGCCATTTCAAAGCTGCTAAAGATCCCTAAATAATCTGTACAAACAGCTGTTTGTACAATGAAGTTCATGGTCCAGTTGTGTCACTGCCACCATCAGGAACAAAACACAAACTATGACCTGCTGCTGAGTTACAATTGATCAGGATGGTCAAGAGTCAACCGATAATCACCAAAAAGCAGATCTGTCATGAATTAGAAGCTCCTGGGACACAGCTGTCAGTGTCCATATTTGAGCATCACCATGGACTGAGAGGCTGCCATGCAAGAAGGAAGTTCTTCCTGTAGACGTGGCATCTGAAAGCTCCACTGAAGTTTGCTGCTGATCACATGGATCAGTAAAAGACCTTCTGGAGGAAAGGTCTGTATGGAGATAAAACAATAACTAAGCTATTTGGCTACATTGAGCAGAAATATGTTTGGAGGACAGAAGATGAGGCCTTTGACCCCAAGAACACCAAGCCTACCATCAAGCATGGTGGTGGCAGTATCATGCTCTGGGCTGTTTTGGTGCCAGTGGAACTGGTACTTCAGACAAACAAATGGAATCATGAAGAAGAACGTTTACCTCAACATTCTTCAGGACAAAACTAAGAGGTTTAGTTAGAAGGTTCGATCTTGAACAGTTGGGTGTTCCATCAAGACAATGACCCAAAACACTCATGAATAGTGGTAAAGAAATGGTCAAATCAGGCTATAATTAAGATTTTAGATTGGTGTCCCCAACGTCCTGACTTAGACCCCGTCAAGAACCTGTGGACTGTGATGAAGAAATGAATCTGAGTCAGAAAGACAACAAATTTAGTTGAGCTGTATAAGTTCTGTCTAAGATACGACTAGAAGCTTGTGGATGGTTAATGACCAACTATTGCTGTATGTAGATTTTTGACCCAGAGGGTTTTTTCATATTTCCAAAAGACTTATAATGAATTGATGAAAGAACCAAAATACATGATTGTTTGTTGTGACAAAGATGCACGTATTACACAGCTTCCATCATAGGAAAAAATCAGTTATAATTGTCAGAAGTGATAGTTTAGCCTGACACTAATAATACTGATGAGGAGGAGTTCTGAATGTCCTCACAAGTTCTGTGCATGTCTTCATGTGTTTGTATCGTGATATGCTTGGTGATTCATCAAGTTGTCATTCATTTGTCATTGAGTCAATGTGTTTTTAATGCAAATGAAACATATTTGAATTGAACCTATGTAGGCAGACAGAGGTGGGGCTGTAATATACAGTCTGTACAGTAGCTTTGGATCAAACACTCAGAATCCACAGAGGAGACACTCAGAGGGAGGAAGCTCAGAAACAAACACTCAGAAGGTCGGTGTTCTTTTGATATTTATTTGTAAAGGTCAATGGACAAGCAGTGCACTCAGTGTGGATGGATTTTTTTCTGTTTTTCTTAAAAGAAGAAGTAAGCATCATCAGTTTGCTTTCATAGCACTATTGAAGACTGATTATATTGTCAAGCAAACATGATGTGACCCATTTACATGAAGCCATACAATAAATGGGGCGTTTACATAGAGGGACTTGAAAATCAGTAACAAGTTTCAATGGTTTGATTTGAATATTTCTCTGCACAACTTTGATTTTCCTTAGTTTAAATCTACTGTTATTAATAGTGTGATAGTTGCTGTAAAGCACCATATTTCACCAAACTACAGTCACAGGTGTGACTGAAATAACACAATCATGGAGAACAGAAACACTCACAGAGCACATAGTTAATGACTGGTTGATCTGAATATGCAAATCTTTGTCAGGACACCATTCCAATTCTGTTTACTGTTGGATCAATGGAGTGAGAAAATATTCAATGATTAATGTGATGTAAAGATGTTGGCAAAATGCTAGTTAGTGAGTTGTCTGATTAAAATGTGTTGAATTCTATGAATGGAAAAATAGTCAATGAACATATGAATGAAAATATATAACATAGAAATACAATATTAAAAGAAAGAGGAAATAACTGACACTAATAATGATTCATTCAAATCAAAATGATCAATATTGTGGACGGCTGAAATACACAGTTCAATTAAAAAAAAGAATGTTTTTGGTTTGTTATTTTTTAATTCAATATTAGGGAGCAAAGCAAAAACAACAAAAGCAAAAAGTTTAACTCAGGAAACAACAGTATGAATCAAGAACAGCAACACAGAGGATCTCCTTTCACAGGAAAGAAAAGAACTAATTGTTAGATTTTATCTGTTTGACTGTAATTTTCTCCTCTTTCAGACATGTTGGTAAACTCCTCCTCATCCTCCAATGACTCCCTTCATCATGGAAATCTTTCATTTGTCAACTCAGACAACACCATATACATCAATTGTTACACCACCAGACCAAGCTCCTTCATCTACATCACATATCGTAGCACCTACATCCTCGTCCTCCTCCCTCTCTCCATCTTCATCATCTATCATGGTCTCCAACAATGGAGACTAAATCACTCCACCTCCTCAGCAGCAACCATGAGTCACTCTGACAGCTTCACCTACAACATGGTCGCCATGGAGATGATTGGAGTCTCTGGGTCTGTCCTTGTGATCTGTGGGATCTACAGTGATCATTTCAACATATTTCTGGTGGGGGCCTTTCTTGTGTCTTTCAACTTCTATGGAGAGATGTTCTTCCACGTCCTGACCTGTGTGGAGCGCTACCTGGCTGTGGTTCATCCCATCATCTACCTGAGCCTGAGAACAGAGAGAGGGATCAGAATCAGGAACATCAGCATCAGCTGTGTCTGGATGCTTTCCTTTGTAATGATGGGTTTGCAAATGAACAACAATGTTTTATTCATTGTGTATTTCTGCATCCTAACAACATCTTTAACAGTCGTCTCCTTCTGCAGTGTTTCTGTTCTCTGTGTTCTGATTGGTCCAGGTCCAGGGGAACAGGGTGGGGACAGGAAGAGGGTTGACCAATCAAAGCAGAGGGCATTCTACACCATTCTGGTCATACTGGGAGTGCTGGTGGTGAGGTTTTCATGGAATCTGGTGTTGACAGCACTATATTTGTTGGATGTTGGTTCTCCATGTGTGATAATTTTCAGCGGCTACTGGCTTAATCTGCCCAGCAGTCTGGTGTTGCCTCTGCTGTTTCTACTCAGAGCAGGAAAATCAGTGTGTTGGAGGAACAACATTCACTGACAGTAAGGTTATATTTGAAAAAAAGAAAGAAACTACATTATTTAATAATGCAACATTTGATGAAATTAAATTTGAGATTCCCCTCCATGAGGATACAGAACAGAGAAATAAAACTCAACAAGTTGGCAAATCCAAGCAAATGAAATTGTCTTTTACAGAGAAAGAAAGTTAGTTTGCAGTCAGAGCAGAACTGAATGATCATGCAGGTTAGATTTGCATCAGTTAAACCACTTCAGACACCAAAAGCATGGTTTTATTGTTGCTGCCTCCAGGCTCTGTAATTATCTGCTCTTCCACATAAACATGGTACCATGACCATCATCCTAACATCCTGATGTTTAGCTGCTACAATGTTCTCCTGTTGGTCCTCCTGCCATCTAGCAACCATGCAGACAGTTCAGTGGATGATGCAGTCAGTATGTAGCTGTACTACATTCTGCATCACCTCATCTCCACAGGGACATATTCAATGATGCTGTTTTTGTATCTCAGCTCAGGGTTCAACACCATCATCCCAGAAAAGCTCTGCTCTGAACTCACCCAGCTGACTGGGAATCACACAGTTCCATTAAAACCAAAGGAAGGAGCTTATATACATGTATATAGAATAGTGAAGTAGTAATATAATACACTAGAGATAGAAACCATCATACACAGTTAATGGCAATATAAATATAACATACTAGTATATGTAGACATGTAGATTATACTGTGATATTCTGTATCTACATAACATATTTATTACTTTTGTTTTGATTGTCTTAATTGCAACTTACAGAGAACTTGATTGTGTATAGTTTCTGTAGGACTCAGTTCCTGTTTAATTGAATCATTTATTTATGTCATTAGATTTCATTGTTGTATTGTTTTGATTTCCTTTAACTCCTTTTGTTCTGTAATGCACCTTGTGTTGCTTTTCATTTGTATCAAAAGTGATAAACAAATAAAGTCTGAAAACTGGAACTAAACTAACTTTTACCTCTAACTTGTAATTAGCAGTGGTGTGCACAGACATTTTGGGGGGCAGGTGCTCAGTGGAAAAAAAAGGCCACCTTGTGTGGCCTGTAGAACCACTGGCTGCCTTAATATAACAGTGTGACTCACACTGTTATATTAAGGCAGCCAGTGTTATATGGCTTATATTAAAAGACATATTAATTAATTAATGTGATTAATAGCGTTGTATTCAAAAGAGATCAACAATATCCAGACTGATTCCTGACATTAGGCTCCAACAAGGCAGAAAGCTACTTTTTCTTTTTGTCATTTAGCAAATAAGTGACAGCAAGTGTTGCCTCTACCTAATGTAGGCTAATAATAAACCTACACAAACTAAATGTTCAGTTCTAGTATACTGATCATATGCTGGACCAGTTCACCACAGAACATTAGGTGTGTGGTCATCGTCCTCACGTTGTGTCGATTAATTGATTATTATTATGGCTAATTTAGGCACAGTTGCTTAGCGCTGCATGAGAGGCTACTTCACAACAGAGACAAATAAATGCACCATGTGGCAGCTGAGGCTGATGAACAGCTGGATTCATTCAGTGTTAGCTGGTTGATGGCTGCAGTCTATATGGGCTGGTCAGCTGCTGCCACACGCGTGTCAACTCCTGTTCACCTTATGAGATGGGGTGGGGAGGGTCACGGTATGGTACGGCACGGCACGGCACGGTACGGTACGGCACGGCACGGCACGGCACGGTACGGCACGGCATGGCACGGCACCGTACGGCACGGTACGGCACGGCACGGCACGGCACCGTACCGTACGGCACGGCACCGTACGGCATGGCACCGTACGGCACCGTACGGCACGGCACGGTACGGCACGGCACGGCACGGCACCGTACGGCACGGCACGGTACGGCACGGCACGGCACGGCACGGCACCGTACCGTACGGCACGGCACCGTACGGCACGGCACCGTACGGCACCGTACGGCACGGCACGGCACGGCACGGCACGGCACGGCACGGCACGGCACCGTACGGTACGGCACCGTACAGCACGGCACCGTACGGCACGGCACGGCACCGTACGGCACGGTACGGCACGGCACGGCACGGCACGGCACCGTACGGCACGGTACGGCACGGCACGGCACCGTACGGCACGGCACGGCACGGCACGGTACGGCACCGTACGGCACGGCACGGCACAGCACGGCACCGTACAGCACGGCACGGTACGGCAACGTACGGCACGGCACGGTACGGCACGGCACGGAACGGCACGGCACGGTACGGCAACGTACGGTACGGCAACGTACGGTACGGCACCGTACGGCACGGCACGGCACCGTACGGCACGGTACGGCACGGCACAGCACGGTACGGCACCGTACGGCACGGCACGGCACAGCACGGCACGGCACCGTACAGCACGGCACGGCACGGTATGGCACCGTACGGCACGGCACTGTACAGCACGGCACGGTATGGCACGGCATGGGACGGTACGGGACAGGTCGTGTGTGTTTGTGTGTGTGTGCCTCTGTGTGTGCGTTTAATGTTTAAATTAAAAAAAGAAAAGTTAAGACACGGAGGGCACCTGCTTGATACTTAGGGCAAGGGGCAGCTGCTCTAGCGCCACCTGGTGTCTATCTGTGCACGTCACTGCTAATTAGTCTTATTGCATCAACATAGTTAGGAAAACCAGAACTTTCTGAAGTTTGGCCCAATGGACTGAGTCCATCTCCATGTCAGCATCATGGCTTCACTTGAAAAGAATTACTCGATAACTTGAACGAAAAAACTCTTACTTTGAGACAGTGATCCAAAGATGTAGAACAAGCCGCAGTAGCATTACTTCCAGTTGCAGTCATTGCTCTCCTAAAATAATGTCATGGAAAGTGTACCGATTGTACAATCTACTCTGAAAAACAGAAGCGTTTCAGACTTGACAGAAAAAAATAGATGAAAATCTGAGTTTCTGTGAAAACTGACAAAATCTTAAGGATGGTGATTAACGTCAGCCTCTGAGGAAAGACTCAAAGGAAAAAAACAAACTTGCTCTTTGGAGAATAAATTTGCTTGAGAACATAAAAACAGAGCTGAATACTGGGAGCACATCCTGCGATGGGGTGAGAATAGGATGGAAATGTTTGTGTCACATGTTGTGCAGCAGCATGGCTGGTGTGATCCTCATCAGGACGACCACAGTGAATGCATCGTCCTGACGCTGAAGCATAGAGGTGGAGTGGATTATATGAACCGGACACATGCAGATGCACTATGAATAAACCAGCAAGAATAGATTGTTGTTGTAAAGCATCATTAAACTGCAGTCACAGGTGTGATTAAAACAACAAAACCATGAGCACAACACCCACAAAGCACACAGTAAATGATTGATTTGAATACACAGACTTAGTCTGCACGTCATGAAGACTCATCCTCTGTGTGTGTGTGTGTGTGTGTGTGTGTGTGTGTGTGTGTGTGTGTGTGTGTGTGTCACAGTGTTTTAGTAATGCAAATGCAACATTATTTGAACTGAACTGACAGAGTGGGACTTCAATATACAGTCAGTACAGTAGATGTGGATCAAACACTCAGAGTCCACTGAGGAGAGACAGAGGGAGGAAGACCAGGAACAATCACTCACAAGGTTGGTGTTCTTTGAATTATCTGATATTATCATCATTTTAAATAATCCATATTGTGAATGTTGTGCAGTTATTATTGATTATATATACTGTTGTTGGTAATTATCAATCAACGCTGAACAGTTGTTCTGTATTTGCTGACAGCATTTCATTTAAAACTTAACCAAGACTCTCTGCTTGAGACAGTTCAGAAAATAACATGTGAAAGACAATTAGCTGACAAACCCAACAAAGTGAAATACTTTTTCACAGAGAAAGGATCTTGGTCTGTAGTAAGAGCAACATTCAGTGAGCAGGCAGGCTAGATTTGCATCAAGAAAACCATTTCATGGACAAGAAAGGTTGTGTTTGTTGTTGCATTGAACACCATCATCCCAGAAAAGCTCTGCTCTAAACTCACTCAGCTCCCTGTCAGAAAGATGATCAAAATCTTTTTGTTGGTTTTTTTGGGGGGTAATTGCGCTTTACAGAGAAGCCAAAACAACTAAAGTAAAAAGTTTTTAACGAAGAAACATTCAATCGAATCAGAACAGCCAAAAGAGGAGGTCTCTCTTTGTTGACGGACACAAAACTAAAACTATTTTCTAGATTGAAACTGTTCGATTGTCATCTTTTGCTCTTCCAGATGTGTGTAAACTCTTCTTCATCCTCCAATGACTCCCTTCTTCATCCAAACCCTTCCTCCAACGTCCATTTCTCCTTTGACATGGAGTGTTTCATGTCCAGACCAGGTTCCTTCATCTTCACCTCATACATGATCACCATCATCCTCCTCCTCCTCCCTCTCTGCATCTTCATCATCTATCATGGTCTCCAACAATGGAGACTAAATCACTCCACCTCCTCAGCAGCAACCATGAGTCACTCTGACAGCTTCACCTACAACATGGTTGCCATGGAGATGATTGGAGTCTTTGGATCTGTCCTCTGTTGTTGTGGGATCTACAGCGATCATTTACACATAATCATTGTGGCGTACAGCCTGATGTCTTTCAGCTGGTCTGGAGAGATGTTCTTCCACGTCCTGACCTGTGTGGAGCGCTACCTGGCTGTGGTTCATCCCATCATCTACCTGAGCCTGAGGAACAGAGAGAGGGATCAGAATCAGGAACATCAGCATCAGCTGTGTCTGGATGCTTTCCTTTGCAGGGACAGTTCTGTTGATGAAGGAGAATGTTTTATTCATTGTGTATTTCTGCATCCTAACAACATCTTTAACCAGTCGTCTCCTTCTGCAGCGTTTCTGTTCTCTGTGTTCTGATTGGTCCAGGTCCAGGGGAACAGGGTGGGGACAGGAAGAGGGTTGACCAATCCAAGCAGAGGGCATTCTACACCATTCTGGTCATACTGGGAGTGCTGGTGTTCAGATTTACTTGGAATCTAGTGTGGGGTGTAACCTATGTATTGGGAAGAGCAGAATGTGTGCTTATGATAACTGGTTTCTGGTTGAATCTTCCCAGCAGTCTGGTGTTGCCTCTGCTGTTTCTACACAGAGCAGGAAAACTGGTGTGTTGGAAGAACAAGACTTAGTCGGAAAAGGGCTGAATTCAAAACAATGATAGTAACCACAGGTTGGGACTTTCCAAAAAATTCAAAAACAAGCTGACACAGACTCACATAATACTGTCTTTTACAGATTTGTGAATCTAGCAATAAAATTTCCAAAAAAATGTTCCTTTAACCATCCTCATGTTGACCTTCACCTTCTTCTCAAAAATCCAGTGTGTTTCATTGCTCAATGTTGGACTCTCGTCACCAGCCTGTTGCTCAGTTTGTGTGTCAGCTGTCTGCTGAGGCTTCAGATGAAGCTGATGAGAACTCTGAGGCTGAACCAAGCAGTAAATGAGCTGATAAGAAAAGATCAACGAGGCTTTAAACATGACAGAGGTGCAGGAGTCCGAGACAATCATTTATCACTTATTCCATGTTCATAAACAGCTGGTTCCATTTACAGCTGGCAGCACAATTCTAAACGGTCCAGAGGTTTGAATGTGAGCGTTCTTGGTTGTAGCCCTGTGATGGCCTGGTTACCTGTCCAGGTGAACCCTGCCTTCCCCCTCAGTCAGCTGGGATAGACGTCAGTCCCACCGTGACCCCAGAGAGGATGAAGCAGCGTCTAGATCATGGATGGTTAGTTTTACACAATAACTTCCTGTGTTGTGTTCACGTCCAACTCCCCACTACACACATTCATCTGTATATATAAAGTACAGTTTTATCAATTATGTTGCTTTGATTTCTCTATTTGAAGAGTTTTGAAACTTCAGATTTGATGGAAGTTAAATATTTACTCCAGTTTATGTTGAATTCTTTATTGTGTTTGCTGTAGTCCTGAGTTTTCATGATTTTAGCTTCTGTTCACTTGATATTACATGAGAAACTCTTTTTAATCTGTGGTTTAGAACATTTCTAAATGTTTATTCTTCAAAACTGAAATCATTGTGATTCTGCTCCTCTGAACTCTTGTCATTCCACTCCTCAGTCACACATCAAACAATGCTCCTTTATATTCATGTCATTTTACTGTTTGCTTTTTATTCACATTTATTCCATTGATTCATATTTTTCCGTTTTACTGACATTCTGGAAACTCATCAGTTTAATCATCTTGTAATCCTTCTTGTGTTTCACTGTAGTTTTGTAAAAGATTAATTGTTTCAGTGCTTTTGCTGTTTAAATAAAAGAACTAATTGTAAATGAATAAGTGAAATACTGAACCCTGCAAATTCTACACAGAACCTCTTTCAATGATCAGACTGCTGAACTGTTGTGATCCAACACTGTAGAAGTTGTTGCTCCGTCTTCATAAACATCCTTCTTGATGTCTCTTTGAATCTGATGGAGATATAATGTTCCTCAAGTCACATGAAAAGCTGTAATTTAATGCACATTGGATGATAAAACGTGAAACAAACAGAGGAAGAACAAAGAGAACGTGGTGAAGGTCTGTTCAAGTTTCTCTGTGGTTGCGTTTGACTGCAGCAGGAAACAAAACAAGAAAACTAAACCACTTCTTCTTTTCTCAGTGATCATTTATCTGCAGGTTCAGATTTGAATGGAATAACAAGAACAGCTGCTCTGGACTCAATCATTTTATCTGATTTGAATCCAAACTAGTCACTGATTATATAAAAGTCATTTGAATTCTGACAAGTGTTCATTTTAATGAACAGATCATGAACTGCTGACGTATTGTTGAACAAGCCTCTGTGTTCTGGTCCTCAGTTTGGGCTCTGATCTCCCTGGAAAAGGAGAGAACCAGGAGAACATTTGCCTGAAGAAATGAACCGTAGAAAATAATGATAAAGTGTGAATTGATGAAACATATAAAACCTCCACCTGCTACATAATGACACTCAGTGATGTTGTAAAGTTGTGTATATGTGGATCAGATGTCAGTTTCCAACAGTCTGTGATTCTGTAACGCAGCAGGAGGAAGATCAGAAAGAAACTCTGCTGACAAGGTGAGTCCTTTAAATGTATGATAAACAGGTTTTAGTTCATGATGTTTGGAGCTGAAAATGAATGATTTTATTGATTCTTGTGAGAAGATGTTTGTAAGAACCTGTGGCTGACAGGAGCTGTAAAATGTTTAGAACTATTTATTCCCAGTTATTTTTCTATCATTGCGTAAGTCAAAGCACACATTTGTAAAACTTCAAAATAATACAAATTACTTGATTAGAATTATTGTTTCAACCAATTTCAATTATTTTATACTATTTTGTACTTTAGTCCAGTACTTGAGTAATTTTGTTCCATCCAATAAATAGTGAAAAGATGATGTTTGCGACATTAATATTAACTATTTACTGATTTATTCTTGTCCTCATAATGATGATCATATGAATCCACAGCAGCCTGTAGTCTGTATTGATGAACCACTGACTGACTCAGTCTGGATTGAAGTTACAGCTCATGTTCAAATGATACCTTCAAGTCATGTGACCAAGGTGTGTCTCCATGACTTTGATGCAGACTGAAATGTGGTTGTTTACTGACATCTAGTGGTTCTGATACACAACTGCAGCTAATCTGGGTCCATATTCTGCAGGATTCAGTGATGCTTCATGTTTTCTGTAGTGAATGAGGTTAATTTAAATCAACAACATGATGGGAGGTGGAATTGTGATTGTGAAATGGTCATCACATGAATCTACAGAGCCAGGACTGTTCAGGCTTTCTCAGGGAGATGTGTGGAAGTGAAGAAAGAGTTGAAGGATGCCGTTGTGAAAATGTAACATGTTTTCATGCAGATGAAAAAGCTTGTCAGTGCTCCAACAGTGAAGGGATCCATCTTCCAGGACACACTGATGTATTCACCTCATTTGATTGTCTTCTCCTCTTCCAGATGTCAGCAAACTCCTCCTCATCCTCCAATGACTCCCTTCTTCATCCAAACATTTCCTCCATCAGCTCTAACCTCCCTCTATACATCGATTGTTACACCACCAGACCAAGCTCCTTCATCTACATCACATATCGTAGCACCTACATCCTCGTCCTCCTCCCTCTCTGCATCTTCATCATCTATCATGGTCTCCAACAATGGAGACTAAATCACTCCACCTCCTCAGCAGCAACCATGAGTCACTCTGACAGCTTCACCTACAACATGGTCGCCATGGAGATGATTGGAGTCTTTGGATCTGTCCTCTTGATCTGTGGGATCTACAGCGATCATTTCAAGATATTATTAGTCGGGTTCTTTCTTTTTTCTTTCACCTGGTATGGAGAGGTGTTCTTCCATGTCCTGACCTGTGTGGAGCGCTACCTGGCTGTGGTTCATCCCATCATCTACCTGAGCCTGAGAACAGAGAGAGGGATCAGAATCAGGAACATCAGCATCAGCTGTGTCTGGATGCTTTCTGTTGTAGGGACAAGTTTCCTGATGCTGAAAGGGTCTCTCTTTTTTGATCTCTGCCTCTTGATATCATCTGTAATCCTCGTCTCCTTCTGCAGCGTTTCTGTTCTCTGTGTTCTGATTGGTCCAGGTCCAGGGGAACAGGGTGGGGACAGGAAGAGGGTTGACCAATCAAAGCAGAGGGCATTCTATACCATTCTGGTCATACTGGGAGTGCTGGTGGTGAGGTTTACTTGGGGTATCATGTATGTTGGAGAGCATATGCCAGGAATTAGTACTGACTGTGTGATGATAATGAGCCAAATCTGGCTTAATGTTCCCAGCAGTCTGGTGCTGCCTTTGCTGTTTCTACTCAGAGCAGGAAAACTAGTGTGTTGGAAGAACAACATTCAATGATCATCAGGGCTAAACTTGGGTAAAATAAAGCAGCTTTAGATAAAACAATATAAATGTATAGAAAACGTTTGAAAAAAAATGAGTCCATTACTAAGAAGGACAAAATAAAAATCACTATTTTATTGCTTCAGCGTAGCTCCAATACAAACTGACATAATAAAATACATACATCTGCATTTTTAAATTCTAACTGTTGAACTTTCTTTCCCAGGTTGTGCTAAGTTTATAGTGAGATGAAGCTGATCAGGGCACTGCAATATATAGTAAGAAATAGTCATATTTTTAACTTTCATCTTTTAATTTTAGATTCACAAAATAGTCTGGCTGCACAATTGATTACAGCATGTTAGTTCCATCATTCATTTCTGTCCGTAGTGGGAATGGTAAATGTTATGCATGCTTCAGGGATGTAACGTTGGACAACAATCATGGTTTGTCCCTCAATTTTTAAGTCATGGCTTGGTATGTTTTGGATCAGAAAAAAAACAAGAAATACATTACATTAAATTGGTTCTGTTATCTTTGTCTTATTGAATTTTATTCTGTGTGATTTAAAAAGTCTATCAGCACTGCTGCAACTGGCTGGAATCTACTATTCAAGTCAAATATATGAGAGTCAGTCACAAGAAAGATAAGATAAGATAAAGTTCTTTATTTCTCCCCACGCCAGGGCAAATTTACATTGTTACAGCAAAAATCCTCAAAGCTGCAGCATTTAGAAAATGAACTGTCGTAGATTGGAGTGTGGTCTCACAACCCTTTCTATGAATATGTTTAATGTGCAAATTGGAATTCATTGAGACCTTGTTGTGTTTGTTATGAAGTATTTGATTTATTCACTGATGCTTTTATTTTACTTCTGTAAATGTTTCTCTGCTGGTTCATCTACAAATGTGCCTGGTTTTGGAGGTTTATATATCGTGTGGAATGTAGTTTGACTTCTTAAACATTCACTTCATAGGACTTGAATCATTTTATGTAATCATTGTTGGGGTACATTTATTACTGTTAGTGTACTTTTCTAACTTCCTGTATGTTGTTGAAAGCTGTCAGTCAGTAGAATGATGTTCTGATATTCATAACTTCCAATAGCATGTGGGGAATATGGCTGGTTATGTTTCACCACTTCCTGTTAAAGATGACTTCTCTTTGTAACAAAACATTTCCCTGATGAATAAAAACATTTTATCAAGTTATATCTGTACAGGTGCAGAAGAAAAAGAAACATTGTTCAAGAATGTTCCTTTTCTGCTTGAACCTTGAGTCTTCCACAGATGGTGAGACAAACATTTTTCAGTGGAGGATTTAGGTTTTTCCGACTTTGTGTGGTCCTTGAATGCATCCTAGCATGTTTCTCTCATCTTCAGGCCTCTGAGGCCCAAACAAACACAACAAGGTGTGTTTGTTTCACCGGTTCAGTCCATGTCGTCCATCTTCATGAGGAGCTTTAAAAGTCCCTCCTAAAGGTCAGTAAAGTCTGTAAATGTGTGGTTTTCCAGCCAGAGTCAGATCAACGTCCGTGTGAATGCAGCCTGATGGCTGTCAGGTGTGTTGGACGTTGCTGAGCTGCTTCATGGTAACATGCAGAAGTTTTCTGCTGCTGTCTGGAAACACCAGTGTTTTATCAGTGAGGCTCCTGTTTTTATTCATGAAGGTTCCATATTAAAGGAGAAGCTGACAGAATAGAACAGAGGAAATTTAGAATGTTTTGTTCAGCTCAGCTGTCGTCCTGTTAGCTCACAGTCAGACCTCATCTGCTGGTTTTTCTACTTTTATAGGAATGTTTTGGGTTGTTTCTCATCCTTTCTCATATGCCTCCATATCATGTGATCCAGTGATTTAAATCAGTGCTGAGTTGTTGTATTAGTAGACTGAATAAATCAGACACTTTTTACTGTTTTCCTGCTACTTCTCTTAGATCTGAATTTGTCTTTATCCAAACAGTTTTATTTCCAGCAGCCTTCATGTCATTTGAGCCAGTGACTCTAAATCATTCTCTTTATATTCTATATTAGTGCTCATTCTGTTACAGTCGTGTTTTTTATGGAAATGCAGACAGATAAAATAAGATTACTACACTTTGTATTTGGAAGTAGTGAGTTTGCTGCTTTTGTTCCAGCAGATCTCAGTCATTGGAATGAATCTTCCACCTGTGACTCTGAAACTTCACTACAACTAACTCTGTTCTTTTCTTTTTTCCTGCAGGTAGATCTACCAACAGTAAGAATCCTTTTTATTTTATTTCTCCTGGTTTTTCTCTCTCACTCTCTCCAATCATCTCCATCTAATCAGCCTGTTTTCTTTCAGTATTTTTATGTTTCTTTCTCCACTTTTCTCTTCCTGTCTTTCCAACATGGCCGCCGTGCCATGATGGTCTAATTCCATCTCTGATGGTCTTTAATTGTGTGTTGGGTTTTTGCTTGGCTGCCGAGTCCATCTCCGTCCTCCCATTCATCCCTATCTGTCTCTGTCCCAGTTCTCAGTCTCTTCCTGTCTTTCCATCTTGGCCATGACTCTGTCTCTGACTTTCCTTCTGAGTGACGCTTCTACCCGACTTTCTGTTCAGTCTCGTTGCTGATCCATCGTCACATCACATCCATTTTTGGTGCAGAAACATTTGTTCCTGTAAATGTGATTCTATCAGCCTTCCTCTCTGCATCTTTCCAACATGAATGCCTGACTGTCTCCAAGTGCTGTTGATCTGTCCGTCAAACAGCTGCTGCTCTGGATTTCTGTTTTAATGTAGACATTTCATGTAGAGGTGAGAGCTTGTTCATTCTTCAGGTGTTTGGTTTTTACCTGGTTGCCATGCCGATGGTTCTCTATCCAACATGGCTGCTATGCCACAACGCTAGCTTTCTCTGTTCCTCTATCTCTTCATATCTACATTTCTCTTTGAGTCAGACTCTTGTGCATTGAAGGTTCTTTGTCTTTGTTACTGTAGCAATGAGGTCTGATGCAGAGACTGGAGGATTTGGACTGATGTGGTTCAGAGGCTGCAGGATTTGGACTGATGTGGTTCAGAGGCTGCAGGATTTGGACTGATGTGGTTCAGAGGCTGCAGGATTTGGACTGATGTGGTTCAGAGGCTGCAGGATTTGGACTGATGTGGTTCAGAGGCTGGAGGATTTGGACTGATGTGGTTCAGAGGCTGCAGGATTTGGACTGATGTGGTTCAGAGGCTGCAGGATTTGGACTGATGTGGTTCAGAGGCTGGAGGATTTGGACTGATGTGGTTCAGAGGCTGCAGGATTTGGACTGATGTGGTTCAGAGGCTGCAGGATTTGGACTGATGTGGTTCAGAGGCTGGAGGAT
This sequence comes from Amphiprion clarkii, assembly GCA_027123335.1. Taxonomy (NCBI): domain Eukaryota; kingdom Metazoa; phylum Chordata; class Actinopteri; family Pomacentridae; genus Amphiprion; species Amphiprion clarkii. The sequence goes on along the minus strand of CM049589.1, from coordinate 1,274,698 downwards.
TTGGACTGATGTGGTTCAGAGGCTGCAGGATTTGGACTGATGTGGTTCAGAGGCTGCAGGATTTGGACTGATGTGGTTCAGAGGCTGCAGGATTTGGACTGATGTGGTTCAGAGGCTGCAGGATTTGGACTCTGATGTGGTTCAGAGAACAGAGCAGTTTCCTACTTCTTGACCAGTAATGTGTCGTGGTTCAGGGCTCTGCTGTGGATCAGTCAGGTTTTAAGTTGACTAAGAGAAGGTGGTTCACCGCTCCTTCATTTTGCATTTCATTTAGTTCATTTCATTCATTGTGGAGTAGATCATGATGTGAATGGAACAATCTGGTTTCACAAAGTTTTTCAATAACTGTTGATCTAAACAGACTGGTGCTGGAACAGCTGAGTGGAGAAAAGAAGACATTTTTTCACATATTTGCGATTTATTTATTTTTAAATATTCAAAACTGCCCTCAGAAAATACAAATCATAACTTGTTTTGGACAAACATGAGGTGATGCATCATCACATTTATTTGCCGACTTTCCAGAAATTCACACATGAAACAAAATAGTGGTTTAATATGTCTTTAATGCAGTTTGGTGATACGTTTTATATATATATATATATATATATATATATATATATATATATATAATATATATATATATATATATATATATATATATATATATATATATTTTAGGAGACGCTGAAATTGATGCACACAAAACTGAAAACAATTACAAAGTTACATAAATCCATGTAAACCACATTTCATAGTTGTTAAATCAGTAATATTCAGTGAAGCAGAAAAAAGAAGAAGCTAATAGTAAAGAGAAAACAACAAGATGAGTCAGCAGGATGGAACTGAAACACCAAGGTTAATATAAACTGGGAAAACTATCAGAATCACCACAGTTATGAAACTACAAAGCTATTTTCTTGTATGTGATGTGATTTATTCATCTTTATTTGTTCCTAATATAACCTTTATCCTCACTGGATGTTGTTCTTCCAACACATTAATTTTCCTGCTCTGTGCAGAAACAGCAGAGGCAGCACCAGACTGCTGGGAAGATTCAACCAGACACCAACTGACATCATCACACACTCAAGACCTTTTTCCATCAAGCAGTGAACAGTCGCAACCACATTCCATGAAAACCTCACCACCAGCACTCCCAGTATGACCAGAATGGTGTAGAATGCCCTCTGCTTTGATTGGTCAACCCTCTTCCTGTCCCCACCCTGTTCCCCTGGACCTGGACCAATCAGAACACAGAGAACAGAAACACTGCAGAAGGAGACGATGGTTAAAGCCAATATTGAGAGGCAGGAATCAGCCACCATCGTTGCATTTTCTATCATCACCAGAACCATCATTACAAAGGAAAGCATCCAGACACAGCTGATGCTGATGTTCCTGATTCTGATCCCTCTCTCTGTTCTCAGGCTCAGGTAGATGATGGGATGAACCACAGCCAGGTAGCGCTCCACACAGGTCAGGACGTGGAAGAACATCTCTCCATACCAGACAAGAAAAGAAAGAAAGAACCCCACAATGATGACGTTGAAATGATCGCTGTAGATCCCACAAATCATAAGGACAGATCCAGAGACACCAATCATCTCCATGGCGACCATGTTGTAGGTGAAGCTGTCAGAGTGACTCATGGTTGCTGCTGAGGAGGTGGAGTGATTTAGTCTCCATTGTTGGAGACCATGATAGATGATGAAGATGCAGAGAGGGAGGAGGAGGAGGATGTAGGTGATCATGTATGAGGTTAAGATGAAGGAACTTGGTCTGGTGATGTAACAATGCATGTCTAAAGGGAAGTTGTAGATGATCAAGGAAATGTTTGAATGAAGAACGGAGTGACTGGAGGATGAGGAGGATTTTATCAACATGTCTGAAAGAGAAGAAAATTACAGTCAAACTGATGAAATCTCAGTAATTTTCTGTGAAACGACTGGATCCTCTGTGTTGCTGTTCTTGATTCATACTGTTGTTTCCTGAGTTAAAATTTTTGCTGTTGTTTTTGCTTTGCTCCCAAATATTGAATTAAAAAATAACAAACCAAAACATTCTTTTTTTTAATGACTGGTGGTTTATTAATCAAACTGTGCATTCCAGTTTTATGAAACTACCCAGTTTAGTAAAATCTGCATCAAATGTGTGCAAACATTGAGGATTTTCTGTGTATTTCAGCCGTCCACAATATTGATCATTTTGATTTGAATGAATCATTATTAGTGTCAGTTATTTCCCTTTTCTTTTAATGCAGTATCAGAAATAATTTCTTTTCATTCCTATATTCATTGACTATCACTTTGTTCCATTCATAGACTTCAACACTTTTTCAACAGACAAATGATTCAACTAGCAATTCTAGCATTTTGCCAACATTTTTACGATACATCAAATCAGCCGTACTCTGCTTTGTCGGTCCGTAAAGATGAGCAGTAGACGGAGTTCAAATGATGTGCTGACAAAGATTTGTGTATTCAGATGAGCCAGTCATTAACGATGTTCTCTGTGAGTGTTTCTGTGGTCGTGGTTGTGTTATTTCAGTCACACCTGTGACTGTGGTGGTTGTTCAGAGAAATATTCAAATCAAACCATTCAAACTTCGATCCATCAGAGTTCAGCCCATCAGCTGTTTCCTTTCAACCTTAGCACATGTCATGTAGGCGTTATTCCATCATGTCTACTTAATGAAGTGCTGATCAATAATTCCCTGCTCAGTGGCTGTGAAGCATCTTGTTTTAAACATGCTGTCATTCACCCTCTGATCAATAAATCAGTCTTAGATCCATCAGTTCCCAACGATTCCAAATCAGTCTCAACATTTATTTATTATCTGAGATTACTGACAGCAGGTTTCTTCCAACTGGTCTCTTTTTTTCTACAAATTCATCACTGTAGATGAATTTGCATCAGGTTTCAGGACGCTCCATAGAACAGAGTCACTCTGAGGGTCACCAATGATTTGTTTTCATCTTTACACTCAGGAAATTCTACTGTTTGACTCCTTTCTTTCTGCTGCGTTCAACACAGTTGATCACTTCATCCTCCTGGACCACCTTAAGCATATTGTTGATGTTTAGCTTTAGAGGAACTTCAATGATTCAGACTTAAACAGCAGCTAGGTGGTCAGGATATTTACTTGATTCTGATTGGCTGCAGAATGTCCAGTAATTTCCTATAAAGGACACTGACCAAGTTATTTCAGTGAAGCAGCTGCATGGTCTCCCAAATATAAATGTTTTGAAACAGGTGATCAGTTTGACAGGAGTCCAAGCCCACCATTTTCATAGACATATCAAGTCATGTCAAAATGTTTTTATTTTTTTCTCTGATATGTTGTAGAAATACAGAAAGATTTGCATTATTCATTGCTCATATAACCACATCACACTATACAGCATCAATAAAAAACACAGTCACATGGATAGTTATTATCAATCAGACCATTCCAATTGTATGAACTGTTTTTCAAAACAGGGAGGTTTTTGTGTGCATTTTAAATGATGATGATGATGATGATTTTTTTAATGAGAAGAGCACCAACCTTGTGAGTGATTGTTCCTGGTCTTCCTCCGTCTGTGTCTCTGAGTGTCTGATCCACATCTACTGTACTGACTGTAGATTACAGCAACACTCCACCTCTGTCTGGATGAGTTAGATTCAAATAGGTTTAATTTGCGTGAGCAACACACTGTGACAATGACAAACTGACTGCTGAACTTGATAAATGAAGAACTGCAGGCAAAGTTTGTGTTTTCGAATCAATCATTTACTGTGTGCTTTGTGGCTGTTTCGAGATGTAATTCAAATGTTGCAAGGATCTTGATTGAGCCTGATTCATCTTTGGAGTGTTTGCTGCATAGTTTCCAGGATGAGAGCTAATCACAGATCTACAGAGCAGGCAGGTGTTCAGGACTCGATTTGAATACACAACAGGGTGTGTTGACGTTGTCTTTTAAAGCTGTCTGATAAATCATCACTTTAATGGTCTATTCAAATCAAATGCAGTCGATCTAAACAACTTCTCAATTTCAATGTGATTCTTAGACTTCAGTAATGATTAATAGTGAATTTAATCAACTGTTGATGTCAGAGTTGTGTAACTGATAAATGTAGTACATTCTGTCTATGCTTTGTTCTATTATAGAAATTGTTAATAATATAATTCTACATTTATGTTTACATTGAAAATAGAGCTGTGATCTGTTTTGGAAGAGTAATCGTTTCTCTGAATAAATGTAAAACCTGATTAGTCACATTCTGTTTCCTCTTTGATGTTGCTGTCTCCTCTGTAAAAACATGATGTGTCCAAGATTCAAAAATTTGCTATTTTTTGTTTACATACATTTAAAAAAAATGCTGTACTCTCAATACAGTGCAAATTAAAAATAACTCTACATATCAATAAATAACTATGAAAACAAAGTAATATCGGTTAAATAAAGCAGCACAGTGTAATTGGTATTTCAGAGCATATAGTTACTCTGGATGGCATTACATTGGCCTCCAGTACTACTATGAGGAACCTCGGTGTTATCTTTGACCAGGACATGTCCTTTAACTCACACATAATACAAATCTGTAGGACTTCCTTTTTCCACCTGAGAAATATTGTGAAAATCAGGAACATCCTGTCTCAGAGTGATGCAGAAAAACTAGTCCATGCATTTGTTACTTCTAGGCTTGACTACTGTAATTCCTTATTATCAGGTTGTCCCAATAGCTCTCTGAAACATCTACAGCTGATCCAAAATGCTGCAGCCAGAGTACTGATGGGAGTTAGCAAGAGAGATCATATTTCTCCTATGTTGGTTTCTCTTCATTGGCTTCCTGTTAAATCTAGAATAGAATTCAAAATCCTTCTTCTGACATATAAAGCTCTTAACAACCAATCTCCATCATATCTCAAAGACCTGATAGTACCATATTATCCTAGCAGAACTCTTCACTCTCAGACTGCAGGCTTACTTGTTGTTCCTAGAATCTCTAAAAGTAGAATGTGAGGCAGAGCCTTCAGTTATCAGCTCCTCTCCTGTGGAACCAGCTCCCAGTTTGGGTTCTGGAGGTGGACACCCTCTCTATTTTAAAGACCAGGCTTAAAACCTTCCTTTTTGACAGATCTTATAGTTAGGACTGACTGGGGGACCCTGAGGGGGTCAGCTGGAGTCTTCCTCTTGGACGTCCCTTAGTTCTGCCCCTAGTTCTGCTGCTATAGGTCTAGGCTGCTGGAGGACCTCTCTGGATGCACTGAGCCCTTCTCTATCTACCATTATATACAATGGTATACCATAAATATATGTTCCATTATTGCATTACACTCACTCTGTTTCTCCCTGTGTCCTTTCTCCGAGTGTCCCTGATCCCAGAGCTGGATGCTTCAGATCTGTGGTGGTTCTCCCACCAACTGTAACCCTCTACCTCTATCTCTATCTCTATCCCTCTACCTCTATCTCTATCTCTATCCCTCTACCTCTATCTCTATCCCTCTATCTCTATCCCTCTATCTCTATCCCTCTATCTCTATCTCTATCTCTCTACCTCTATCCCTCTATCTCTATCCCTCTATCTCTATCCCTCTATCTCTATCCCTCTACCTCTATCTCTATCCCTCTATCTCTATCCCTCTATCTCTACCTCTCTACCTCTTCTGTCCCTCTCAACCCATCCTTCCAGCAGCAGATGGGTCCCCCACATTAGATCCAGGTTCTGCTCCAGGTTTTTTTCCCTGTTAAAGGGTGTTTTCCTGCCACTGTCTCCTTAGGGCTGCTCTGGTGTTCAGGCATATGGGTTCTGTAAAGCGTCTGGAGACAATTTGACTGTACTTGGCGCTATATAAATAAAATTGAATTGGATTGGAAGTAATGAAATCATTGTGAGGTGATACAGTGCTGTTTCATTAGACAGTTAAGTGATTTTGCAAATGGAGTGTATTTAGTTTCGTTGTGTAGTGAGTATCAGTCACAGTAGTTTATTCTATCAGGCCATCAGGATGAACAGAAGATGGAATTCAAATAGTTTTTCAAGGGTATCCTAATGATAAACTGGGTACTCGGTGAGTTTTCCTGTGTTTTATTGACATCTGTGACAGAGGTTTTCATGGAAGACTGGTGCTAGTATGCACTAACCTGTTTAAATAGGCTTATTTAAGGATACATAAATACAAACATTAAAACACATTTGATCATTGTTCAGTCTGAATTACTTACTGATCAGAAGGAAATGATACTGGAAAAAGTATCATCCATTGCCAGGGGGGATTTTCAGCTCCAAGAAAACATGATTAATTTTCATTGCATTGTCTTTGATCTGTTTCCTCCACTTCCACACTCCTGCAGAGTGTAAATGATGCATATAATAATGTATCTAGCACATAGTATAAAACCATTTTAAATCCCATCATAGCCAGATTTTACCTCCTACCATGTTGTCGATTTAAATTAACCTCATTCACTACAGAAAACATGAACCATCCCTGAATCCTGCAGAATATGGACCCAGATTAGCTGCAGTTGTGTATCAGAACCACTAGATGTCAGTAAACAACCACATTTCAGTCTGCATCAAAGTCATGGAGACACACCTTGGTCACATGACTTGAAGGTATCATTTGAACATGAGCTGTAACTTGAATCCAGACTGAGTCAGTCATTGGTTCATCAATACAGACTACAGGCTGCTGTGGATTCATATGATCATCATTATGAGGACAAGAATTAGAGTTTGAATTCTAACAGCACTGATTCAACACATATTGAGTATTAAAGTAAAATTCCCACAGACTTCCTGCAGTTCTACCAGCTGACATGTCATTCAGTGCTGCTCAGCTCCGTGTTCACTGGGAGAGGATGGAGATGGGCTGTAATAAATCACTAATTCAAGTCCAATAAATCGTATATAGAATTCCAAACACAGTGAGAATGAGAAAAGAGTATTTTACAATGTAGTATTACTGCTTTTCCCTCAGTAGTGGTTCTGCTACTGCTATAAACTAATTAATAGATTAATTCCATAACCTACAAAATACATTCAGCTTGAAATATTATCACTGTTTATTTTCTTACTTTGTTTTGTTGGAAGACAGATTTTTATTGCTGAGACACCAACACTCCTCTCTCTCACTTCACTGTTGTTCACTCCTGGATTCATCATCTTTAATCAACAATAAAAACAAATAAATCAGTGTTTCTGCTCCAAACATCATGAACTAAAACCTGTTTATCATACATTTAAAGGACTCTCACCTTGTCAGCAGAGTTTCTTTCTGATCTTCCTCCTGCTGCGTTACAGAATCACAGACTGTTGGAAACTGACATCTGATCCACATATACACAACTTTACAACATCACTGAGTGTAACAGCTGGAAGGAGGGATGTGAAGGTTTTGCATGTTTCATCAATTCACACTTTTTTGTGAAGGCAAATGTTCTGCCAGGCTCTCTCCTTCTCCATATAGACCCACACTGAGGAGCATTGGTCAACAATACGTCAGCAGTTCATGATCTGTTCATTACGGAGAACAGAAATCAAATGACTTTTATATAACCAGTGACTAGTTTGGATTCAAATCAGATAAAATGACTGAGTCCAGAGCAGCTGTTCTTGTTATTCCATTCAAATATGAACCTGCAGATAAATGATCACTGAGAAAAGAAGAAGTGGTTTAGTTTTCTTGTTTTGTTTCAGCCAGGGCTTGTTGCACTGTCATGCAAATAATCATTACTAGCAGAGTTAATACGTTTAGATGATGAATTAACTTTTAAAAATCTCCGAAACATGTCTTGTTTGTATTTCTCCTCTTTGTTAAAGCTCAGATACTTTGATAAAAGATTCTGGCAGCCTTTTAAGATGAGAAGAAAGGAGCAAACAGACCAATAAATAAAGACCAGAGGATCACAGAGATGATAAAGGCTGAGGAGAAGAGAGAGAGATGTTACCTAGAAGAAAGCAGACATCCATGTAGGGAGATGGAAGGAGGAAGGACAGATCCAGAGGTGAAGCATGTTCATACTGCACTGGATAAACTGTCCATCATGGTGTCAGCAGGTTAAGGTTGCCATGTTTGGAGTTTTTCTGTCTTCAGGTTTCACAACATGTGAGAAGTGCACATCACAAAGACCTCCTCTGTATCAATCCTGTTACCTTCAGAAGTTTACCGCATGTATTCTTATGCTCCGAACACCAATTCTGTTGAAGCAACTCAACAAATTTTCTGACTGATTAAATGTGAACAATTAAAAACTGTAATGAGAATCGTGGCAACATTCCCATAATATGGGGGTTTCTGAAACCTTTTTAAAATAAAAGTTTCTTCTGGAAGTCTGGGCTTGTTCTCTTCCAGGGTGAAAATTTTTGTTGTTAACAACAAAATGAGTAGATTTCTTGGAGTAGAAACAGCATTGTTACCTTTTTAAGCTTTTAAATTTGAACTGGGGCATTTCTCCTCGTAGTTGTGTTTCTTCTTGGGTGTTGGGTGATTTGTTGTTGATGTGGTGAACGTGGACGGTCAGCTGGACCTGTAAGTGGAGCTCAGTGATGCTGTGTGGCTGTCATGTTGCCTTAGCTCCACTGTCAGGCATAAGTCCAGACAAGAAAGGTCAGAAGAGAGGTGCTGTTTCAGGCTCTCTTTCACTGACTGTCTGGGAAGTAGGTCTTTGAAAACTGTGCGTTCCATTCACCTCACATGATCCATTTTTGATGTTGGAGCGCTTGTGCAGATGCAGGTGTGGAGTGTGTTGAGTCAGGACCTTATTTCTAACAGTGAAGAGCTGTGAGTCAGAGCGGTGGTGTTCAGAGACTATTGACAATGAAAAGACCTGAATGTATTGATGATTCTTCGACCTGCTGGGTCTACCACTCTCCCAAGTCTTTGTTAATGTCATGATCTATACTTTGACTGCACATCGACCACTTCAAGAAGAGATTATTTGGGAAATATTATCTGTTGAAATAGTCTTCAAGTTCTTTTGAATAATTTGAAGTATATAGTATGATCTAAAGTCAGTCTAAACTTTAATTATTTCAATAATTTGGATTTCCACCTTTACTAATGAGGCATGGTGTATACCAGCTTCTTCATTGACTACTTTCTATTAAACTGCTCTGGAGGGGTTTTGTTGCTCCACATATCTAATAGCATATTTAAAATACTAACAGTGCACTTTGGATGGGACCATGTTGTAACATTGTTCTTCTGCCAAACTCATCTTGTCAGTAGATATGTTGGTATATTCATTGGCATTTATGGTATCTATATATAAATCTATGTATATGTCATCTCCCCAACACCTTTTGCTGTCATACAACTGGTTATTTTCACACTCCCACCTCCGTGCTTCACTGTGAGGTTTATGTACTCATTGTCACAAACAAATTCATCTTAGTTTCTTCTGACAGCAGAGTTAACTCCAAATATTCATCAGGTTTCTTTTCATATCCTTATGCAAAGTTAATCTTGTTGAAGTTGTCCATAGAGGCTGACCTTATGTCCCGTCTGCTACACTGTTTCAGACGTCTTTCATTGATCCTACTGGAGGCACATTGTGCCGTTGTCACCAACATTATTTCAGCAGGACAACTGCAACTCTGATTAGTGATACTAAAGCTCTTATTGCTGTACACATTTGGATTGTGGCATCAAATATTTGTACTCTCATGCAGCTGAATGTCATCACAGTCCCACCTCCGTTCTTCACTGTCAGGTTTATGTATTCACTGTAGCACTCTGATTAGTGATGCTAGAGCTATTGTTATATCTTTGGCTTTTTTTCTCTCAATGTATTGACTGTCATGCAGCCTCATATCATCAGACTCCCACCTCTGTGCTTCACTGTTATTCTCATCTGACCACAGAATGAACCCCAATAATCATGAGGCTCCTTTTCGTGTTTTTTCCTGAGCAAATTCAGTCTTGCAGTTTTATGCCATACCGCAAGTTGCATTTCTTTGAAGCTGTCCAGAGGCTGACATTATGTACCATCTTTCACACAGACTTCAGGCTTTTTAGACTTCCTCGTTAGTTTTTCAGAGGTAGATTGTACAAACAGTGCACTGCCTCTGACACTATTTCAGCAGAACAGCTACAGCTCTGATTAGTGGTACTTTGGCTCATTGTGTATCGTTGGATTACAGCTCTGAATGTGTCTCCTTGGATTTGTTGTAGCTCATTGATCAGTTTCCTTGTTTATCTTTGTGATGTCTCATGGGTACATTTTTTTAACGTTGTTTAGCAATCAGTTTCCAAGTGGAGCCATGATGCAGGCATGCAGACTGACTCAACATGTTGGTCCAAAACATCAGAAGGTTCTGGTGTTCACAAGCCATTTTATAACCATGTTAATGGAGTTAGGCTGATTGGAAGTCAGAAGTGTAAACGGTTTAGTTGCAATAATTACAAATTTTCTCTTTTTTGTCAGTGACCACAATATTCGCTTAACTTATCGGTCAGGCTTTATTTTATAGCACTTTTCATGCAGATATAATGCATAAAAAAGAACCTTACAGAAAAAAAAATCAATTATTACAATATAACATATTATACACAATTTCAATGAAAGATGCGATTAAACAGGAAAGGAGGATATGGTCTCATAAATCATTACAACAGACAATGATTAAAAATGAAGAAGACTGACACAGTTAACTAAAATCCTAATTATGTCTGGGACAGTAGAGCAGGGATGCTGATGCTGAACACTGAGCTGAATCCAGGGTCTGGGGCGTCTCTGAAGTGATTTCATTTCAACAACTTTAGCCTGTTTTCTAATTGGATGTGGTTTTATAACACCCTAATTTTCCTGCTCTGTGTAGAAACAGCAGAGGTAAAACCAGAGCACTGGGCAGATTACACCATAAACCACTCGTCATGATCACACAGTCAGCATTTCTTCCAGACACAGAGAGTACAGTCCATGTCAGATTCCATGAAAACCTCACCACCAGCACTCCCAGTATGACCAGAATGGTGTAGAATGCCCTCTGCTTTGATTGGTCAACCCTCTTCCTGCCCCCACCCTGTTCCCCTGGACCTGGACCAATCAGAACACAGAGAACAGAAACGCTGCAGAAGGAGACAATAGTTAAAGACAGTATCAAGAGACTGAAATCCACAATGAATAACAAATTTCCCATCGTCATACAACCCATCATTACAAAGCAGATCATCCAGACACAGCTGATGCTGATGTTCCTGATTCTGATTCCTCTCTCTGTTCTCAGGCTCAGGTAGATGATGGGATGAACCACAGCCAGGTAGCGCTCCACACAGGTCAGGACGTGGAAGAACATCTCTCCATACCAGGTGAAAGAAAAAAGAAAGAACCCGGCAATGACTATGTTTAAATGATGACTGTAGATCCCACCACAGTAGAGGACACACCCAGAGACACGAACCAGATCCATGGTGACCATGTTGTAGGTGAAGCTGTCAGAGTGACTCATGGTTGCTGCTGAGGAGGTGGAGTGATTTAGTCTCCACTGTTGGAGACCATGATAGATGATGAAGATGCAGAGAGGGAGGAGGAGGAGGATGACTGTGATGGAAAATGTGATGAAGATGAAGGAGCTTGGTCTGGTGACGTAACAATAGATGAGTAAAGGGAGGTCAGAGTTAATGGAGGAAATGTTTGGATGAAGAAGGGACTCATTGCAGGATGAGGAGGAGTTTATTGACATCTGGAAAAAAGAAGACATTTTTAATGGCTTAAATCAACAAATTACATTTAGTTTTATGTCTGTGGAACATGAAGTTCTCTTTTGCTACTTTCAAGAGTTTCGTGATTGTTTCTTGATAGTTTTGCTTGTCTGTGACGGTCAGATAAAAGACAAAATGTGTGACTCCAGCAGAAACGTTATGTTATTGGATCTATTGCTCATGCAGCCACATCACAGAATATGTCATCAATAATAATCACAAACTGTAGAATTTTTAATGAATAGTATTAATCAAATCGCATTATTAAATCAATCAAGCACTTCATTAAAAGTTTGTTTGAAAAAACTAAATCAACTATACAGATGTCAGAAAACATTGAGGCGTTTCTGTGCATTTCAGTCATTACTATAACTGATCAGTTTAAATGATGGTGATTTTTTTTTTTTTTTAAATGAAAAGTGCACCAACCTTCTGAGTGTTAGTTTGAGCTTCTTCCTTCGTTGTCTCTCCTCTGTGGAGTGTTTGATCCAAATATACTGTACTGACTGTATGTTTCAGCCCAACTCCACCTTCCTCTGTCCCCATAAGTTCAATTCATGTTTCATTTGCATTAAACAAAACACTGACGATGACAAACTGATAAAGAACTGCAGAAGCATTCTATGAATGCATCCATGATACGCGCACATATGCACACACACACACACACACACACATGTACACACAACCTTTAGAATGCTCTGTAGACAAAGTTTGTGTATTCAAATGAGCGTCATCCACTGTGCAGTGTGTGAGCTTATCTGTGTTCATGGTTGTGTTATTTTTGTCACACCTGTGACTGCGGTTTGATGATGCAAAAAATCACATCATTACTGCTGTATGTTTAAGTTAATATAGTTGAAGTGGTGAAAGAAAACCGTGATGTTTCTCTCTCACCCTTTAATGCTGTAAAATGCAGCTGTTGATGTCGTCTGGCTTCAGCCTCCTAACAACAGGAAGAGGATCTCAGTTGCTGCTGGAAACTCAATTAAAATACTTCATGGTGGTGTGCCACAAAGTTCTGTCCTGGGTCCAGTTCCGTTCACCTCATGTGTGCCGGTAACAAGTCATTTATGCTTCTAGTTTGTCATACCATTAAAAAAACTGCCTAAACTCTCTATAATTGGTGAAGAGATGGGTTCCTACTGATAAATCACTGCTATGAAATGTCACTGAGGATGGTGCCATAAGATCAGCTGTCATTTCCTCACATCCAGTCAACATCCCATTTTTGGTGTTTTCAAACATTTTGTAGTTGGAAATAGGACAGTTTTTGGTACAGTTCATTCACTTTCTATTGCCCGACTAAATAATTCCTGATGTTTATGTACAGTTGATGAGATTAACAACAGAATAATTCATTAGTCAGAGATTCACACATGCAAGCAGCTGCAGATTCAACAGAACTGTAATTTATTTAAAGGATGCTTCTTTCTGGTCTGCTTTGGGCTTAATTTTGTGCTGAAGTTTTGAGGTTTCTTTGGGAGAGAACACAACATTCTTCCAGTCTTTATGATGGATTTGTACATTGCTCTTCTTTTTTTTGCTTTAGTTTATTGCAGTTCTACTCAGTCTTTGTCCCCTTGTAGCTGTTGTTGGCTCTGATGGTGAAAAACTACAAAGATGTCTACCAAAATCTGCATTCTTGCACACATTCAGCTGTTGCATTGACCTGCTGACACCATGATGGACAGTTTATCCAGTGCAGTATGAACATCTGTCCTTCCTCCTTCTATCTCCCCACATGGATGTTTGCTTTCTTCTAGGTAACATCTCTCTCTCTCTGCTCCTCAGCCTTTATCTTCTGCTCTGCCTCTGGTCTGTATTTATTTGTCTGTGCTGCTTTCTATCACCTTCTTTGCTCCTTTATTTGTCCTAAAAGCCTACCAGAATCTTCTATTAAACTAGTTAAGCTCAAAAACAAACAGAAAAATACAACCAGGTGTCAGAAAGAAATTATGTTTCAGTGACTTTAAATGTGATTTCATCATGTAAACATATCAGCTCTGTTGTTAATGGTTATTTGCATGATATTCCAACAAGGTCTGTTTGAAACAAAACAAGAAAACTAAACCACTTCTTCTTTTCTCAGTGATCATTTATCTGCAGGTTCATATTTGAATGGAATAACAAGAACAGCTGCTCTGGACTCAGTCATTTTATCTGATTTGAATCCAAACTAGTCACTGATTATATAAAAGTCATTTGAATTCTGACAAATGTTCATTTTAATGAACAGATCATGAACTGCTGACGTATTGTTGAACAAGCCTCTGTGTTCTGGTCCTCAGTTTGGGCTCTGATCTCCCTGGAAAAGGAGAGAACCAGGAGAACATTTGCCTGAAGAAATGAACCGTAGAAAATAATGATAAAGTGTGAATTGATGAAACATGCAAAACCTTCACATCCCTCCTTCCACCTGTTACACAAAGTGATGTTGTAAAGTTGTGTATATGTGGATCAGATGTCAGTTTCCAACAGTCTGTGATTCTGTAACGCAGCAGGAGGAAGATCAGAAAGAAACTCTGCTGACAAGGTGAGAGTCCTTTAAATGTATGATAAACAGGTTTTAGTTAGGAAAATAATTTAACTGTTAACTGAATAATCAGAAGAGTGTTCTAGGGAGCTGTGAGTGGCAAAGTAGAACTACTATTGTAATGTCAGCTAAATTTGTTTTCATAGTAAACTCTTCACCAATCATCATTTAGAAAATAATTTCTATTTTCATGTAATGGTTCAATCCTGCCTCCAAAGCAGCTGTGAAAGATGGTGAACTGTGAGTGTCTCAGCTTTTCTAAAGATTCCAAAAAAGAAATAAAAAATTGGAAAAATGAAATAAAGGAAAAAGTGATGGTATGTCATTAAGTTTTTACTAAATAAAGGTGGATGTAGTCTGAGTTGTTAGTTAGTCCATAGCAGTGGTGGAAGAACCTTTACTGTCGTAGAAGTAGGAATGCTGCAGTGTTAAAATAAAAAGGCCCTATAGACTATTTATTTCATATATGTGTAATTTCCCCTGTATTATATCTCTGAATTAATTCTTATGTACATCATTTAAATGACATTGCCCAATTAAAGGGAGATATTTCAGAGCGTTACAGCTAATATTAAAATAATACCTTCAAGTCATGTGACCAAGGTGTGTCTCCATGACTTTGATGCAGACTGAAATGTGGTTGTTTACTGACCTCTAGTGGTTCTGATACACAACTGCAGCTAATCTGGGTCCATATTCTGCAGGATTCAGTGATGGTTCATGTTTTCTGTGGTGAATGAGGTTAATTTAAATCAACAACATGAAATGTTTGTTATGATTGAATAGAAATGGTTTTATATTATGAGATGTATTGTCACATATATCATGTAAACTCTACAGAGCCAGGATTGTTCAACAGATACAGGTTTGTCAGGGAGGAGTGTGGAAGTGGAGGAAGAGGTTAAACCTTGTGTAGTGACAATGAAGTATTTTGCTGTCGGTGCTCCAACAGAGGAGGGATCCATCTTCCAGGACACGTTGATGAACTGACACATTTAATCCATCTGATTGTCTTCTCCTCTTCCAGATGTCAGCAAACTCCTCCTCATCCTCCAATGACTCCCTTCTTCATCCAAACCTTTCCTCCATCAACTCTGACTTCTCTTTAGACGTGAAGTGTCTCATCACCAGACCAGGTTCCTTCATCTTCACCTCATACATGATCACCATCATCCTCGTCCTCCTCCCTCTCTGCATCTTCATCATCTATCATGGTCTCCAACAATGGAGACTAAATCACTCCACCTCCTCAGCAGCAACCATGAGTCACTCTGACAGCTTCACCTACAACATGGTCGCCATGGAGATGATTGGTGTTTCTGGAGGTGTCCTTATGATCTGTGGGATCTACAGTGATCATTTCAACATATTTTTTGTGGGGTTCTTTCCATTTGTTTTCACCTGGTATGGAGAGATGTTCTTCCATGTCCTGACCTGTGTGGAGCGCTACCTGGCTGTGGTTCATCCCATCATCTACCTGAGCCTGAGAACAGAGAGAGGAATCAGAATCAGGAACATCAGCATCAGCTGTGTCTGGATGATCTGCTTTGTGGCGATGAGTTTGGGGATTTTGGGAAACTTAATCACCATTGTTGATCTCTGCCTCCTGATATTTTCTTTAACAGTCGTCTCCTTCTGCAGCGTTTCTGTTCTCTGTGTTCTGATTGGTCCAGGTCCAGGGGAACAGGGTGGGGACAGGAAGAGGGTTGACCAATCAAAGCAGAGGGCATTCTACACCATTCTGGTCATACTGGGAGTGCTGGTGGTGAGGTTTACTTGTAATCTGGTTTGGTCTGTATTCGACGTGTTGGACAATGGTCCTGAATGTGTGTTTGTGGCAGCAGGTGTGTGGTTTAATCTGCCCTGCAGTCTGGTGTCTCCTCTGCTGTTTCTACACAGAGCAGGAAAATTAGCATGTTGGAAGAAAAACATCCAATGATTGTTAGAGCAAAATTTGCGACATTAAAATCCCTGACTCGTTGAGAAAAGAAAAATAGAAATATTTGCATAATTAATAAAGTGATTGAAATATTCCAACAATAAATAGATAAATGCTACTTTGCTTGATTTCTCTCCTTTCTTTTACCACGTGGAGGCAGAATAATTCAACGTGAACCAAGCAATTAATGATCTGTAAAGACAAAACGAAGCAAAGCAAGACTTAAACCTGGGACAGAGCTGACAGTGACAGACCTGTCAATCAAAAGAGAGTCATTTTATTTCATGTTAATATGTAATTGAGCAGATTCACAACAAAACTTCATGCTTTGTGTTCACAACCAATCTTCAGTCTGGTTTGTTTGTTCATCTCCAACCCTCTGTACAATACAGTCCGATTTATCTCTTTAGCTCTCTTTTTTACTGTTATGATGGTGTAAAGTTTTAAAAATCATAATTCAGTCAATAAAGAAATGATTCAGAAATGATCATTTACTCCCGTTGACTGCTGACTTGTTATTTTCTCTGTAGTTTCATCTATTCCATTAGACAGGTGTGTAGTAAAGGCACGAACATATCAGAAAATGTCGAGGTCAGTTTGATGATTCACTTCAATCTAAGTAAGTTTTGAGTGCAGAAGTTGTCACTGAGTAGAATGATGTTCCAGGATTTATAGCTTCAGCAGCATGTGGACAATGGGACTGATTGTAGAGTTCTAGCCACTCCCTGTTTAAGATGACTTCTCTTTGGAACAAACCATTTACCTGATTAAGGTCAAAGCCTAAAACATCATGAATGAACTGGTTTTTAAAGAAGACGCTGCATGGGAGTCTCTTTCAAACTGTATAAAGCTGTTATGTTGCTTCTGTTTTGCTGAATAATCCCAATTAAACAACTATGAACCTGCTTGATTTTATTTCCATGAAGTTGTGTGTTTCATAGAAAGCATTTTTCTGCACATGGGTCACCACAGCAACAGAAACTTCCACTGCACCGCCTGTTTAATGAAGTTTCGTCAGTTTAAATAGAGTCTGGGAGTTGCTGTCTAACAACAGGATGGAGCTCTACATGGTGGATTGAGTGAAGTGTGTTTTCAGCTGAACACAATCAACCAGCTGATGGACATTTGTACACAAAAATAGTCAATGATGAAAATTGTCAGCTGTAATGTAATGGATGTTTAAATAATAGTCATGATGTCAATGATAATATCATGATATTTTCTGGAAGTGGTATCAAAAGGCTGTAAATACAGTTAAAGACTTTACATGCAGATAAAAGAGAACAAAACAACTTTTCATCAAAGAATAAAATGGACACACAGGGAAGAATCCCAACATGACAGGAGACACTTTGTCAAGAAAACCAAGACCTGGATGTGTTCATGTGATGTAGCCGGGGTTGATTTATGAAGTTGTTCTTTGTTTGACAGACACTGTTTTTTTAATGCAAATCAAACATATTGAACTTAGAGAGACAGACAGACAGAGGTGGAGTGTTGCTGTAATCTGCAGTCAGTACAGTAGATGTGGATCAGACACTCAGAGACACAGACGGAGGAAGACCAGGAACAATCACTCACAAGGTGGGTGCTCTTTTATTGTATTTATTCTATATTATATAAAGCATCACCATCATCTGGAGGTTGGTGCTCTTCTCAGTTTTAATATGACGATCATCTGAAATGCACAGCACTTAATGACTGAAAGGAAAAACATCAATGTTTGAACACCTACAGAGTTGATATTGTATTCTGTAAACTCAGTAGTCTCTTTCCAAAAACGTCCAGCATTGTGTCTGTGAAACATTTTATTCACAGTACCTCTTTAATTCTTTCTAGCCGGTTAATTTTGCCAGACAAGTTATGAAGAAATCAGACCTAAAGCTTCATTCAATGATGAATGAAGTAAACTACTGTCAATACAACATTCAATAAATCACTTTTCTCCAATGGTCTTTCCACATTCACCAAATGCCAGTAGTTACACTCTGCAACTCTGTTCTGGTCTTCTGGTCCTTTTGCTGCTAAATGTTGCACTACTGTGTGTTATTTACATCAGTGACTGGTTGGACATGGACACAGGCTTCTCCAGACTCTCACTAGTATTATTTTTTGGATGCCGTCTGCACTGAAACATGTCCTTGTGTCAGGAGACGATGTGTAACTGCTGGTCATTGAAAGAGTCCACGCTTCGTACTGATGTCCACAAAAAGGTTTCATCTGCACAGAAGCTGTATCACTTGGTGGTACACCGGCAAAACTACACACACAAACATGACAATATCACATTCGAATCATGAAATGACAATAAAACAAATACCTCTGTCTCTCACTTCTCTCTAAACAAAATGTACGGTTCTCTGAAAACGTATTAAAATGAATAATTACCGTGTTGGCCTGGATGACCAACAGAAAACAAATAAAAGCAGACGGGATGTAAAATTGGCTGCTGTGTCTCTCTCCCACGCTGCACCTCACGTCCACGGAGTAAGTCACATGACAACTAATACAACTTTATCGACCAGGACAAACAAATCAAGCAAAAAAATAGACTAAAAATAATTATTTTTACCAGGACAAAATGACCAAAAGTACAACAGGACAAAGATTCTCACACTGCTCTCCAAAACAAAATTTATTTAATGATCGTAAAATGACCAACTTCCTGTGTTGTCATGGTGACCTAAGGACTCTTAAACAGCATCTGTTACACGATGGAATCTTTATAGTATACAAGAAAGTTTCATCCTAGATAAAGAATAAAACCTAGAACCCAAATTTAACTGTTGTAAACACAAATCACAAGATGACACAAGTGTGACCCTGTATCATCTGTTCAGGAGACTACAGATGTTACTGTAAAGATTTAATCCCTTTTATTGTTGTCTTCTCCTCTTCCAGATGTCAGCAAACTCCTCCTCTTCCTCCAATGACTCCCTTCTTCATCCAAACATTTCTTCCATCAACTCTGACTTCATTTTTTTCATCGATTGTTACATCTCCAGACCAGGTTCCTTCATCTTCACCTCATACATGATCACCTACATCCTCCTCCTCCTCCCTCTCTGCATCTTCATCATCTATCATGGTCTCCAACAATGGAGACTAAATCACTCCACCTCCTCAGCAGCAACCATGAGTCACTCTGACAGCTTCACCTACAACATGGTCGCCATGGAGATGATTGGAGTCTTTGGATCTGTCCTTGTGATCTGTGGGATCTACAGTCATAATGTAAACATCTTGGTTGTAGGGAACTTTTTTGATTTCTACACCTGGTATGGAGAGATGTTCTTCCATGTCCTGACCTGTGTGGAGCGCTACCTGGCTGTGGTTCATCCCATCATCTACCTGAGCCTGAGAACAGAGAGAGGGATCAGAATCAGGAACATCAGCATCAGCTGTGTCTGGATGCTCTGCTTTCTAAGGATCAGTCTGATGATGATTGAAGGCAACTCTGTGGTCTTGAATTTCTGCCTCCTGATATTATCTTTAACCATCGTCTCCTTCTGCAGCGTTTCTGTTCTCTGTGTTCTGATTGGTCCAGGTCCAGGGGAACAGGGTGGGGACAGGAAGAGGGTTGACCAATCAAAGCAGAGGGCATTCTATACCATTCTGGTCATACTGGGAGTGCTGGTGCTGAGGTTTACTGGGGATGTGGTTTGGGCTGTAGTGACTGCTTGGAGTGACAGTGGTCATTGTATAGTATTTGCTTTAGCTTTGTGGTTGAATCTTCCCAGCAGTCTGGTGTTACCTCTGCTGTTTCTACACAGAGCAGGAAAACTAGCACGTTGCAAGAACAATAAATAAATTTGCAAAAATAAAGTGGCTTTAGTTAAAACAATAAAAAAAAAAAAACTTAAAAAGTCAGAAAAAACTAATTACAGGACCAAAAAGATCTATATATAATATATATATAAAACGACTGGGCAAGTTAACGTGTTCTTATTACGTTAACACATTAATTAACTAACACTGACAATTATTTTATGGCACTTCAATGCAGTTTTTTTTTACAATTGTTATTATTGTGAAAGTCCATTGCTCACTGGCTTTGTATACACAGACAGACTAACCATGGATCACAGGAGGCCTGGATGTTGATCAGGACTTGGGATGACCAGTTCTCAGTCATGGAGGGAGGCTTCAGCAGACTGGTTGGATGCAGCATGTGGGGGAAGTAGAGATAAACTACAACAAGACAAGCTAGCAAATGCCACAGCGAAGTAGTTAGCGACAGACTGCAGGGTGATTAGCACTGTGGAAGATGTCGGTCTGAGGAACCTTCTTAGGTTCTGAATGAACACAAATGAGCCTCAACCTGCATCACTGAGTGTTTTTTTTCATCTGTGTGTTTCTGAGATTCTCCAAAAGAACATGGACCTTGCAGACTAAAACATCTTCTTCACAGTCAGTCCCAGCTGTGAACTTTTCCCCTTCACTCTAACAGGGACAGCTGCTACTGAACATACACTGTTTCTGATGCTCACTTATATTAGAAAAATGTTTCTGCTGGTACCTGTTCACACAAAAAAACTATCATTAAACTGTTCTGGATTTCTATTTGCAGTGGCAGGGTTCAGTTTCACACTCGGACTGTGTTCCATGTGAATGTATTTCAGAGTTGTGTTCTCGACAACAGAGTGGTCTCACAACCCCTTCTAGCAGAGACACCTGACTTTTGCCGCTTTGCTCCGGTCGGAATTGTTACCAAAGGATAAATGGTTTTGGACTGCACTTTATTTTCTTGTTCCCTGATCCCTTCTGAAGTCCAACATGCACCAGCTTCTCCACAACCTCAGCATTTAGTTTTCAGCTGTCTGTGTCCATAATCCCTGGAGTTAACTGAGAAGCCCAGACAGCAGGTGTGATGATAGTGGAGGGTCTTCAGGTTCTGCTTAGTCTGGACTCACCAAAACTAGGACAGGAAACACAGAGTTTCAAGTAGAATCTAACACAAAACATTTCTACAGTCACTGCAGTAGTTTGGTACAATAGAAATATGTTTTATGGAATTTAATGACACTTTGTTGTGTTTGTTATGAAGTATTTGATTTATTCACTGATGCTTTTATTTTACTTCTGTAAATGTTTCTCTGCTGGTCCATCTACAAATGTGACTGGTTTTGGAGGTTTATATATCGTGTGGAATGTAGTTTGACTTCTTAAACATTCACTTCATAGGACTTGAATCATTTTATGTAATCATTGTTGGGGTACATTTATTACTGTTAGTGTACTTTTCTAACTTCCTGTATGTTGTTGAAAGCTGTCAGTCAGTAGAATGATGTTCTGATATTCATAACTTCCAATAGCATGTGGGGAATATGGCTGGTTATGTTTCACCACTTCCTGTTAAAGATGACTTCTCTTTGTAACAAAACATTTCCCTGATGAATAAAAACATTTTAGGTTAGACAGTGTGTGAGTCTGTTTGAAAATGTACAAAGCTCATAAACCTGTTTTGTTCCATGCATATACTTATATACATTATGGAAATGAGTTGCTTGATTGCCCTGAACTGTGTCTGACAGGCAGAGCATCACTACTAATCTGATGGTTCTGTTCAGCTGCCGGATGTTTGTGAAACTTTATTGTCCTTTAAACACTTGGATGTATTAAAGTTGATGTCATTCAATCAGTGGGTGGATTTGAAATGTTTCCTCAGCAGCTGTCAATCACTCCTGTCTGCTGTCCTATAATCAAGCTGTATCATTAAACAAATAAACAGTGACAGTCATTCAGAAGTGTCAACATTCTTTTTTTAAAGTTGGTTTCTTTGTCTTGTCATGAAAATATGAGTCACACAGAGATTTCACTCAGTGCTGTTCCAGTCATTGAACTGGTACAAATCCAGTCCACACAGAAAATAAGGCTTTTTCTGTGATTTTACTGCTTTATTATCTGTAATTTAGTAGCACAGAACAAAGAAAATGAACAGTTAATAGTTCCAAACTGTGGAAACAAACATTTAGTTTTCAGTGGTAGCGTGTGATAGGAGCAGGTTTTGTGTAACTTAATCAGCGTCTAATGAGGATCAGCTGCAGCAACAAGGAACGATCAAACACCTAAGAAGAAAAACAACGCTCATTCTGTTACAGTCGTGTTTTTTATGGAAATGCAGACAGATAAAATAAGATTACTACACTTTGTATTTGGAAGTAGTGAGTTTGCTGCTTTTGTTCCAGCAGATCTCAGTCATTGGAATGAATCTTCCACCTGTGACTCTGAAACTTCACTACAACTAACTCTGTTCTTTTCTTTTTTCCTGCAGGTAGATCTACCAACAGTAAGAATCCTTTTTATTTTATTTCTCCTGGTTTTTCTCTCTCACTCTCTCCAATCATCTCCATCTAATCAGCCTGTTTTCTTTCAGTATTTTTACGTTTCTTTCTCCACTTTTCTCTTCCTGTCTTTCCAACATGGCCGCCGTGCCATGATGGTCTAATTCCATCTCTGATGGTCTTTAATTGTGTGTTGGGTTTTTGCTTGGCTGCCGAGTCCATCTCCGTCCTCCCATTCATCCCTATCTGTCTCTGTCCCAGTTCTCAGTCTCTTCCTGTCTTTCCATCTTGGCCATGACTCTGTCTCTGACTTTCCTTCTGAGTAACGCTTCTACCCGACTTTCTGTTCAGTCTCGTTGCTGATCCATCGTCACATCACATCCATTTTTGGTGCAGAAACATTTGTTCCTGTAAATGTGATTCTATCAGCCTTCCTCTCTGCATCTTTCCAACATGAATGCCTGACTGTCTCCAAGTGCTGTTGATCTGTCCGTCAAACAGCTGCTGCTCTGGATTTCTGTTTTAATGTAGACATTTCATGTAGAGGTGAGAGCTTGTTCATTCTTCAGGTGTTTGGTTTTTACCTGGTTGCCATGCCGATGGTTCTCTATCCAACATGGCTGCTATGCCACAACGCTAGCTTTCTCTGTTTCTCTATCTCTTCATATCTACATTTCTCTTTGAGTCAGACTCTTGTGCATTGAAGGTTCTTTGTCTTTGTTACTGTAGCAATGAGGTCTGATGCAGAGACTGGAGGATTTGGACTGATGTGGTTCAGAGGCTGCAGGATTTGGACTGATGTGGTTCAGAGACTGGAGGATTTGGACTGATGTGGTTCAGAGGCTGCAGGATTTGGACTGATGTGGTTCAGAGGCTGCAGGATTTGGACTGATGTGGTTCAGAGGCTGGAGGATTTGGACTGATGTGGTTCAGAGGCTGCAGGATTTGGACTGATGTGGTTCAGAGGCTGCAGGATTTGGACTGATGTGGTTCAGAGGCTGCAGGATTTGGACTGATGTGGTTCAGAGGCTGCAGGATTTGGACTGATGTGGTTCAGAGGCTGCAGGATTTGGACTGATGTGGTTCAGAGGCTGCAGGATTTGGACTGATGTGGTTCAGAGGCTGCAGGATTTGGACTGATGTGGTTCAGAGGCTGCAGGATTTGGACTGATGTGGTTTAGAGGCTGCAGGATTTGGACTGATGTGGTTCAGAGGCTGGAGGATTTGGACTGATGTGGTTCAGAGGCTGCAGGATTTGGACTGATGTGGTTCAGAGGCTGGAGGATTTGGACTGATGTGGTTCAGAGGCTGCAGGATTTGGACTGATGTGGTTCAGAGGCTGGAGGATTTGGACTGATGTGGTTCAGAGGCTGCAGGATTTGGACTGATGTGGTTCAGAGGCTGCAGGATTTGGACTGATGTGGTTCAGAGGCTGGAGGATTTGGACTGATGTGGTTCAGAGGCTGCAGGATTTGGACTGATGTGGTTCAGAGGATGCAGGATTTGGACTGATGTGGTTCAGAGGCTGCAGGATTTGGACTGATGTGGTTCAGAGACTGCAGGATTTGGACTGATGTGGTTCAGAGGCTGCAGGATTTGGACTGATGTGGTTCAGAGGCTGCAGGATTTGGACTGATGTGGTTCAGAGGCTGCAGGATTTGGACTGATGTGGTTCAGAGGCTGCAGGATTTGGACTGATGTGGTTCAGAGGCTGCAGGATTTGGACTGATGTGGTTCAGAGGATGCAGGATTTGGACTGATGTGGTTCAGAGGCTGCAGGATTTGGACTGATGTGGTTCAGAGGCTGGAGGATTTGGACTGATGTGGTTCAGAGGCTGCAGGATTTGGACTGATGTGGTTCAGAGGCTTCCGCTTTTGATGACGTATCGTGCTCAGGTGATCCGTCGATTCGTCGTTTGTGGCAGCCCTACTTCCATGTAACGTGACCCAGTCGTTTCAACTCAATGCTGAATTCTTTTCTTTATTCTGGATGAAAGAGAAACACTTCATGTTCTATTATGGTGCTCGTTCTGCTTCAACTGCATTCAGTAGAGATTAACAGGATTGTTGATGTCTGGTTTGCATCCTGTTTATGCCTTTGAACTTTGTTGTAATGTAGAAAGTTCAGCTACTCCTGAGGCCTTCTGCTGCCACTCATTTGCATCACGATCAGTATGAAAAATCAGTTCATGTTTTTCCATGTAGAAATAAGAAAAATTACCAAATTTTACTTAAATTGTCGACATCTGAGAAAACAATGAATTCTCGGATCAAAAGTTCAAGCATGAATTGAAATAAAAATTACTGTGGCCGTTCTGATTCATGTACAGAAACACATTTTCTATCAAGCATGTTATTTCATGGAAATAAACTCAATAAAGCCAGGTTTTATAGTTGTTTAATCAGGATTATACAGTGAAGGAGAAGCAACACAACAGGTTTTATAAGCATCACACAGGAAAATTTTGTCAAAAACATACATGATTTAGTTCTTTCATAACATGATTATTCAGCAGATTAACAAAACAGAAGCACAACAAAGATTTTTACATAAACTGACAAACACAGAATCACACTACAGGAGGTCCTTGGTTTACGACGTCATCGACTTACGGCGTTTCGTCGTTTCATCAGAACTGGTTACTGGAACTAGTTGATGATTAGAGCGGATGAATCCGTCCTCATGGTGCTATCAGACGGCTTTGTCTCCATTCCCTGGTTGTACACCACCTTGGATTGTGCTACATTCACTAACTTTTTGTGAGTGAAAAAATCAAAATGTCAAATGAACTTCATGATCATATTGAAATATAATCTTGACTCATTGTTTCTGCAGAATTTTCCCTATGCCTGTCTTTGTGTATCTGTTCTACTTTTACTTTTGCAAATCTCGACTTGATCCTCACTGGATGTTTTTCTTCCAACACACTAATTTTCCAGCTCTGTGTAGAAACAGCAGAGGCAGCACCAGACTGCTGGGCAGATTAAAGCAGAGACCAGATGTCATTATCACACATACAAGATCACTTTCCAGCTCGTACAGTACAACAGACCAAGTCAGATTCCAAGTAAACCTCACCACCAGCACTCCCAGTATGACCAGAATGGTGTAGAATGCCCTCTGCTTTGATTGGTCAACCCTCTTCCTGTCCCCACCCTGTTCCCCTGGACCTGGACCAATCAGAACACAGAGAACAGAAACGCTGCAGAAGGAGATTATGGCTAAAGATAATGTCAAGAGTGACCAATTCACAATGGTGACCAAGTTTTCCATCTTCAATAAGCCTAAAATTACAAAGCAGATCATCCAGACACAGCTGATGCTGATGTTCCTGATTCTGA
Organism: Amphiprion clarkii; assembly: GCA_027123335.1. Taxonomy (NCBI): domain Eukaryota; kingdom Metazoa; phylum Chordata; class Actinopteri; family Pomacentridae; genus Amphiprion; species Amphiprion clarkii. The sequence goes on along the minus strand of CM049589.1, from coordinate 1,248,902 downwards.
TTCCTCTCTCTGTTCTCAGGCTCAGGTAGATGATGGGATGAACCACAGCCAGGTAGCGCTCCACACAGGTCAGGACGTGGAACAAACTCTCTCCGAACCAGGTGAAAGAAAAAAGAAAGAACCCTACAAATAATATGTTTAAATGACCACTGTAGATCCCACAACAGCAGAGGACACACCCAAAGATACCAATCATCTCCATGGCGACCATGTTGTAGGTGAAGCTGTCAGAGTGACTCATGGTTGCTGCTGAGGAGGTGGAGTGATTTAGTCTCCATTGTTGGAGACCATGATAGATGATGAAGATGCAGAGAGGGAGGAGGACGAGGATGATGGTTAAGGTGAACGTGGTGAAGATGAAGGAGCTTGGTTTGGAGGTCAGACAATAGAAAAATAAAATGAGGTCAGAGCTAATGGAGGAAATGTTTCTGTGAAGAAGGGAGTCATTGGAGGATGAGGAGGAGTTTCCAGACATGTCTGAAAGAGGAGAAGACATGACCATCAAATGGGTTCAATCTCTGAATGTCATCTTAGTATCTGTGAAAGTAAAGACATCTCAGTAATATTTTCAACGCTAACTGATTGCTTTTATGTCTTAGTTTGACAAAAAAGGAAAAATACTAATGTTCTCATCTGTATGGTTTCAGCTACTCCTTCATCCAACTTTACAAAGACTGGCCTGATGTTTTATGTCAAGTGGGGAATCTTTAGTAAATATTGTATAGACTTCTACATATTTCATTGAAGATGATATTGATGGTAAACAATGAAAAGCCAACCAACCTTGTGAGTGTTTCTTTGTGAGCTTCCTGCCTCCTTCTCTCTCGTCGTGGTCTCTGGAGTGTTTGATGCAGATATACTCTACTGGCTGTATAATACACTCCAACTCCACCTCTCTGCCTGAGTTACATTCAAATGTGTTCAATTTGCATCAAAAAACAGTGACAATGACAAACTGACTGTCAAATGAACGATCACTTGATAAATGAAGAATTGCAGAAACACACTATGAACACACACACACACACACATTTCAAATGATGTGCAGACAAAGTTTGTGTATTCAAATCAGTCATCGCTCACTGTGTGCTGTTTAAGCGTTTGTGTTGTTTTAATCACACACATTTTATGGATGATTTCAAATAACAATCACAGTATTATTGCTGGTGTTTTTTTGCAGATTGCAGATAATTAACATCATCAGTTCCCTCTCTTTCATTAATGCAGGGAAATGTAGTCTTTAAATGGACAGGGAGTAAATCACTGCACATTATGTAATACTGTTGTCTCAGCTGTTCCATCCTGGACACAGACGTACAGAAACAGAGTTTCACTGTGTATTAATGTACAGTGGAAAACAATTTTTGGACACCCTTTTACACAATCTCAGATATTATCATGAAGGATTGGTGTAAAAACCTTTTTTGTGTTTCAAAAGGTGTGGCTGCATTAGACAGACACAAGTTCAAACTATCTTTTTTTGTTTTTTATTTCCAAGAAAAACTAACAAAACTGAATTCTTGACAGTTTTAATATTTCAGTTCTCAAAATTGTGGGAACCAAAGTCAACAAATAACAGAGAATGTGTTCAAAACTGAATTAAAAATAAACCATGAAATTAATATTGAATAGTCCTTCCATTAGCTGCAGTAGAGCTCTAATCCTGCTGGATGTTCTCCACCAGCCTGTTGACGGATCATCTAGTCTCATTCTTCTGGAATTACTGCTTTTAATTCTTCTAAATTCTGTGGATTACACCTTGAAACAGACCTTTGGATGATCCACCACAGATTTTCAATCATGTCCAGGGATTGAGTTGGCCTCTAGGACCTGGAGACTGAGCTCCTGCAGCCAAGTTCTACAGAGAAGTTCTGCTGGTCCTGGATGTGTTCAAGAGGCATTATCTTGCTGAAACATCCAGTTTGACCTCCACAGAACAGAGCATGTGCAGAAGGGAGCATGGTGGTCTGGAGAATAGCACAATACTGGGCAGAGTTCAGTGAGATGATCACCACCAGCAGCAGCACTCATGCATCCCCAAACCATGATACTGCCTCCACCATGCTTGACAGTAGGTCCATGCTGGAGATGATGCTTCTCCTGGTCTTCTGCGTAGCCTCACATTAGCAGGAGGAAGATAAAGCTGCAAACTGGACCCATCTGACCACAGAATCTTCTTCCAGTTCCTGGTTGTCCAGTCCTTGTGTGCTTGGTCCAATGACAGCAGGATAACCTCTGCCTCTCAATGATCAGGGCCTTCTATACAGCCTTGGAGGACCTTAAACCATGAGCTTTTCTTACAAAGTATATGTAAGAAAAGATAGTCTCATCTGATTTCTGTTTTCATCTATTTAGGGACAGAACCAGTAAAATCCAGTCTGACAGACATAAAGATCTTCAATTATTTTGTGGGCCAAAATGGAAGAACAGTGGTTTGACAGGCATAAATTAGAATTAAATCAGGAAAAAAGAACAAGAACTTTATACTATAATTCAGAGATGAATTCAGAGAGTCAATTAAAATCATGCATAAGAAGTTCAGAGGTCATGAAGAAAATGTAATTTCCACTGCTTTCTACATCATCAAAACTGATAACTCAAGTTACCCAAAAACCTTGAATGAATCTGTGAAAGAAGCAAATGCATGATTGATTTTTTATGTGTTTCAATGATTCCATCATAGAAACTGAGTTATAGGAGTCATTGGAAACTCAGTACTGCCATGATGAATGTTTTCTTTACAAGTGGATGAAAACTTTTGTTCATGGCTTCATATCTGCACATATAAAATACATTCATAATCATTATTTTTTTCATCTTTGTAGTTTCATAATTGTTTCAGATTATTCAAAGTTATGATCTGACTGAAGAAAATGAAATGATTCTAATTCTTTAATCCACTTTATGTTAAAAAAATTTTTTAAAAGTATTTCGTGTTGTCCTTTAACTGACTCATCATGTTATTTTGTCTTCAGTTATCTCCAGGTGACGCATATCTTTGACATCAGATTCTTGTATAAAGTTCAGATGATTCCTTGTCATATCTAGTTCAGGAGACGGATGATGATTTGTTTTAAATGCAGATTAGATGTTTTGAGGCCTTATTGGATTGAAGGATTCTTTTAATTCATTGATGTTCTTTCTTCTAGGTGACTTTGCTCTCTCCCTTTATCATCTCTCTCATTCTCTGCTTTTTATTCATTTGTCTGTGCTGCTGACTGTTACTCACTTTGCTCCTTCATTGTTTTCTTTAAATGTGACAAATTTTTTCGATGAAATTTATTAAACCTGTAAAATGAAGACAAATAGCAACAAGTGTCAGAAACAAAAACATGTTTCGCTCATTTTAAAAGTTAATTGGTCATATAAACATATTAACCCTGCTGTTAATGACTATTTACATGACAGTCCAACAAGAAAACTAAACCACACGTCTACTTTCTGCAGGTTCACATTTGAATGAAACAACAAGAACAGCTGCTCTGGACTCAGTCATTTTATCTGATTTGAATCCAAACTAGTCACTGATTATGTAAAAGTCATTTGAATTCTGACAAATGTTCATTTTAATGAACAGATCATGAACTGCTGACGTATTGTTGAACAAGCCTCTGTGTTCTGGTCCTCAGTTTGGGCTCTGATCTCCCTGGAAAAGGAGAGAACCAGGAGAACATTTGCCTGAAGAAATGAACCGTAGAAAATAATGATAAAGTGTGAATTGATGAAACATGCAAAACCTTCACATCCCTCCTTCCACCTGTTACACAAAGTGATGTTGTAAAGTTGTGTATATGTGGATCAGATGTCAGTTTCCAACAGTCTGTGATTCTGTAACGCAGCAGGAGGAAGATCAGAAAGAAACTCTGCTGACAAGGTGAGAGTCCTTTAAATGTATGATAAACAGGTTTTAGTTAGGAAAATAATTTAACTATTAATTGAATAATCAGAAGAGTGTTCTAGGGAGCTGTGAGTGGCAAAGTAGAACTACTATTGTAATGTCAGCTAAATTTGTTTTCATAGTAAACTCTTCACCAATCATCATTTAGAAAATAATTTCTATTTTCATGTAATGGTTCAATCCTGCCTCCAAAGCAGCTGTGAAAGATGGTGAACTGTGAGTGTCTCAGCTTTTCTAAAGATTCCAAAAAAGAAATAAAAAATTGGAAAAATGAAATAAAGGAAAAAGTGATGATATGTCATTAAGTTTTTACTAAATAAAGGTGGATGTAGTCTGTGTTGTTAGTTAGTCCATAGCAGTGGTGGAAGAACCTTTACTGTCGTAGAAGTAGGAATGCTGCAGTGTTAAAATAAAAAGGCCCTATAGACTATTTATTTCATATATGTGTAATTTCCCCTGTATTATATCTCTGAATTAATTCTTATGTACATCATTTAAATGACATTGCCCAATTAAAGGGAGATATTTCAGAGCGTTACAGCTAATATTAAAATAATACCTTCAAGTCATGTGACCAAGGTGTGTCTCCATGACTTTGATGCAGACTGAAATGTGGTTGTTTACTGACATCTAGTGGTTCTGATACACAACTGCAGCTAATCTGGGTCCATATTCTGCAGGATTCAGGGATGGTTCATGTTTTCTGTATTGAATGAGGTTAATTTAAATCAACAGCATGGTAGGAGGTAAAATCTGGCTATGATGGGATTTAAAATGGTTTTAAATTATAAGATATTACAAGATTATCACATACATCATGTACATTCTGCAGAGCCAGGATTGTTTAAGAGATACAGTTTTGTCAGAGAGGAGTTTAGAAGTGGAGGAAGATGTGAAGGACAGCGTAGAGTAAATGCAATATCTTTTATTGGGGATCAAAACTTTTGGTGGCAACAGAGCAGAGATCTTTCTTCTACAACACAATGACAGATGTGACTGATACATTTAATCCATCTGATTGTCATGTCTTCTACATTTCCAGATGTCAGTCAACTCCTCCTCATCCTCCAATGACTCCCTTCTTCATCCAAACATTTCCTCCATCAACTCTGACCTCCTATTATTCGTGTATTGTATCATCACCAGACCAAGTTCCTTCATCTTCACCTCATACATGATCATCATCCTCCTCCTCCTCCCTCTCTGCATCTTCATCATCTATCATGGTGTCCAACAATGGAGACTAAATCACTCCACCTCCTCAGCAGCAACCATGAGTCACTCTGACAGCTTCACCTACAACATGGTTGCCATGGAGATGATTGGAGTCTTTGGGTCTGTCCTCTGCTGTTGTGGGATCTACAGCGATCATTTAAACATAGTAATTGCAGGGTACAGTTTTGGTTTGTTCACCTGGTTTGGGGAGGTGTTCTTCCACGTCCTGACCTGTGTGGAGCGCTACCTGGCTGTGGTTCATCCCATCATCTACCTGAGCCTGAGAACAGAGAGAGGGATCAGAATCAGGAACATCAGCATCAGCTGTGTCTGGATGATCTGTTTCCTACAGACGAATCTGTTGATGATCGATGGCGTCTTCATTGTTGTTAGTTTCTGCCTCTTAATATTATCAGTCACAGTCGTCTTCTTCTGCAGTGTTTCTGTTCTCTGTGTTCTGATTGGTCCAGGTCCAGGGGAACAGGGTGGGGACAGGAAGAGGGTTGACCAATCAAAGCAGAGGGCATTCTATACCATTCTGGTCATACTGGGAGTGCTGGTGCTGAGGTTTTCATGCAATCTGGTTTGGACTGTACTCCACATGATGGGAAAAGATGTGGAATGTGTGATAATGACAAATGGTCTCTGGTTCAATCTGCCCAGCTGTCTGGTGCTGCCTCTGCTGTTTCTACACAGAGCTGGAAAACTAGTGTGTTGGAGGAAAAATATCCAGTAAGAAGTAAGATAGGTGCGATATTAAAAACATGAAAGATTCCACAACATAAAAATTTCATAGGAAAGATAACAAGTTATTAAATTATTAATTAAAGAGGCTGCCTAATTTGATTTCTCTTCTTTGTTTTGCCACTTAGGGACAGAAAAACCAACAAAAAGCAGACAGACACACAGAATTCACATTAAAATCTATTTCAAATTTATTGTGAGCAATGAAGTTCGCCAACGATCACTTTCTTAGACATTCTCCTTTTTAGTCTTCACCTCCTCCTCAGAAACAATACTGTCTGTTTAAATGCCAGATGTTGGTTTTTGTTTCCAGCTTGTTTGTGTGTCAACTGTCTGCTGAGGCTTCAGATGAAGCTGCTGAGAACTCTGAGGCTGAACCAAATGATCTGGAAACACAAAACAAAGTTCAGAAGACTGAGGTTTTCAGCTTCATGCTTTGTGTTCACAGACAATCGTAAGTCTGATTTGTTTGTGAACCTTCAGCTCCCTGCTCCACACATAGAATACAGTCTGAATTATCATTTGTGTTTGAACGCTGTCTTTGGACTTTTGTTTGTGTCAATTTCAGCTGCTGCAGGTTCGTCTACAAGTATAACCTGACAGATTTCACAGATTTATGTATCAGTGGGATGCAGTTTGGCTCACAGGGGATTTTAAACATTCTTTTCATTGTATTTTAACCTTTTAATGTCAATAGTTGTGAGATAAATTTCTGATTCTAACTATATGGAGTGTTTTTGTTTAGTAATTTCCTGTGTGTTCTTGTCATTTCATAGCATGTAGGGAATGTGACTGATTGTAGAGCTATAGCCACTCCCTATTTACGACGACTTCTCTTTGGAACAAACCATTTACCTGATGGAGATTTGCTCCTGTTTCACTGAATAATCCTGATTAAACAACTGTGAAACATGCTTTGAATGGTTTTATTCCCATGAGGTTACATGAGTTGATAGAAAACAAGCACACAAGTCAAAGCAGCAGCAGGAATTTCCACTGAATTTGCTGTTCAACGAAGTTTTCATCTGTCACCATCTTATTCCAAGATGTTGACAGTGTAATAATGGATGTTTCAACAGTGATCACAATGCAGCTGAGAACATAATGATGGTTTCTGTAAGTGGCATCAATAGGCCATAAATACAGTTAAACAGAAGGACTTTACATGCAGATCAAAGGGAACAATAACAGCTGTGAAAGAATAAAACAGGCACGTTTTCTAATGTTATTAGACAGCATATAGAGAAGAGGTGTCCCAACATGACAGGAGAGAAACTAAATGTCAAGAAAACCAAGACCTGGACTTCCAGAGATGGAACCATGTGGCCTTCAGCCTCAATGATAAAATAATTAAAGGCCCTGATCCAGTGTTGTATTTTAAACACAGCGGTTTTCTGAGGACTTTGTAGTTCTGAGACTTCAACATTCACAAGGTCAATGATGGAGAAACCTTCAGGAGGCCAAATAAGAGGAACAGCCTGTCTCATCTCAACCAGAGGGTGGTTGGTTGTTGGACTTCTGTGCTGGACATGGACTGACCATAAACACCATGTTCCAACATAAGTGCTGGGGGTCCAGAAGAGATGCCGCTGTGGCAGTCATGGAAGCAATAACGAAGACTGGGATGAGTAGGGAAAGAACTTTCAGTTGATCTCATGGAAGTTCAGCAAACTGTTCCAATAACTTAGGAATGGAAAGCAGGACTCGACCCAGGTTGAGTTCAGCTAAATCAACCACTGAATCAGACTTTGGATAATATCATATGAATGAAATTGTACTTTAAGGAGTCATTAAGCCTTACCGATATGTTCCGTGTGGGGGAGGCAAAGTCTGAACACTCAGAGAAGGCCTCACCCAACCTCAGAGGATGTGCACCAATTAAAGTGTTTTGTACCGTTTTCTAGTTTTAAACTGGTCAGCCTCCCCAGTATAGTTTATTCCAGGGTCCTGCACAGGACGAATTATCAGACATCACATTCAGAGAACAGTGTGGATTCAGTCCTGGCCATTTAACAGTGAATCATCTCCTCACTCTTGTGACGTTGCTGATGGAGTCATAGTAGTTTCACCATCCAGTCCACATGTGTGAAGTGGATTAAAAAAACCTCAAGTTGTGTCCTGCTGGGGAACCCTTCAGGGGGTACTGCAGTAGTGCAGGATACCAGGACCGCTGAGCCATTCAGGCCTTACACAACCACAGTGAGAGCTGTGTTCCTACTCTCAGCACATCTCAACACATTTAGGTGTGTTGGACTCAGGGTTGATCCTTGTCTTTAATCCTGTCTGTATTATTCAAAGACAGGATCTCAAGGCTCAGCGGGAGGGAGGAGGGTGTCCAGTCAGGAAAACTCAGAGTTGGGCCTCTGCTTTTTGCAGATGATATGTCTCAACCTTAGAAATCTGATAAGGACTGAGTCCTTGATGTCTAAAGGGGCCAGCTGAGGGTTGAACATCTCATTAGGATACCTAATGAGCAAAATCGTGTTGCGTAGAAGGATGTCCAACACGCCCTTCTTCATCTGCTGTCATCACAACCTGACTCTGGATAAGTTCATTACAAAGTTTTGCGTGTATTCAAACAGTCATTCACTGTGTGCTGTGTGTGAGTTTCTGTGTATGCAGTTGTGGTATTTTAGTCACACCTGGGACTGCGGTTTGTAAATGCTTTACAGTAACAGTCACATTATGTTTTCCAGAAATTAATTTGATGTGTGCAAAATGTTTAAATCAAGCTGTGTAAAAGCCATGTATATATAAAAGGTATATAAATATAATGATTCAAACCACATTTCATAGTTTATTAGGTTTATTTAGTTAAAAAGAAGAAACATAAGATTTCTGTGCTTTGTTCAGAAAAGTGCTGGTGGCTTTGTAGCTGGTTGGCTGCTGGTTGTTTTCCTCATTGGGTTTTCTTGTTGGCTGCTGGTCGTTGCATTATTTACTGTTGTCATTGTAATAGTTAGAGTATATTTATTTGAGAAGGTTATGTGGTTGTGATACTGGGTTAGTTCCACTGTAGAACATACAGTAAGTCAAGACAGGCGAGGTTGGAAGAGAGCTGACAAAGGAAACATTTCAGGGTCCCTTTCAAAAAACGCTCGAGGAGTAGATCTGTGATAAAGACTCATGTCAGGCTCATGGACTGCAGAAGAACTTTTGTCTTTGGGAGCTTCTCCAGCTTCAGGTGTGGAGTGTGTAAAGTGTGTGTGTTATTTCTAGAAGTGATGGGCTGTCTGTCAGAGAAACCAGTAAGGATTTAAGTCAGGCAACAAACTACATCATTGTTTTCACTTTTTTCTTCTTTTGAAAATATTTTAGCTGTGTGCTGTGGATCGTTATCATGATGGGGTATTTCTCTCCTGCCAGAGTTCTGCAAACTGGGAGTAATCTTGTCAACCAGTCATTAATAACCATATTCAAGCAGTGAGGCTAACTGGAAACCACAGGAGTAATAATTTAAGTTTGAAAATTACAGGTTTTCCTTTTTGTGTCTGTGATCACAGTCATGTTCACTTTTGAAGTAAAGAGTTTCTACTTGACATGCTCAGGGTGTAATCTTCAGGCAGATATCAGGGAATCAATCACTCAGTCAGACTTTATTTGAATAGCCCTTGTCATACAAGTAAAATGCTACACAAAGTACTTTACAGAACAAAAGGAATAAAAAAACAATAAAACAATACAATATACAGCAATATCATGTAATAATATCAATAAAACTCAAGAAATGTTATCATAGACATGTGCAGTGAGGCAAGATGAGGCAAATTTTAGAAAAGCAAATTAAACAATTGTAAAAAGTGAATTAATCAAGCATAAATACAAAAGGCTAAAATCCAGGTTGGGCTGAGTGTAGAGAAGAACACAGAATATTACATATTACATTCAATTCTTTGCTCATGAAGCAACTGTTGCTGTGCCTCACACCTTAATTTAAAGAAACACCATCACTGCCTCTCCAAGATGCTGCAGGTACAGTCATGGACAAAACTTTACATACACTTCTAAAGATCATCAACAGTGAGGCGCTAAAGTACAGAAATCTTCTATTTTTACATATTTGTCGCCCTTAAATGTTTTTAGATTATCGAACCAGTTTTAATATCAGACAAAGATAACCCAAGAAAACACAAAATGGAGTTTTTATATGATGATTCTATTCTTTGAAAGAAAATGCTGTTCAGCCCATCTTACCATATGTGAAAAAGTAATTGCCCCCTTAGCTACCAATCTACCAAATTCATTTGGTAGATTTGGGAGACCAGATTCATTTGGCAGTGGGGTTCAGTTTCACCATCCACACTCACATATGATTACTGTCAGGCTGGTTGAATCTAAACATCACTAAATGGAACCTGTCTGGCATTGGGAAGCAGCTAAAAGGTCTCAAAAAGCAGCACATGGTGCCACGTTCTAAAGAGATTCAAGAACAGATGAGGAACAAAGTTACTGACCTTCATCTGGAGGGGTACAAAGCCATTGCTAAGACTCTGGGACTCCAGAGAACCACAGTGAGAGACATTATCCACAAATGGAGAAAGGACCAACATTTCTCCAAGAGCACATCGATATCTAATCCAGGCGTCACATAAGACCCCAGACAGACATCAAAAAGATCTGCAGACCTCACTGGCCTCACTTAAGGTCCATCTACATGATTCCATAACAAGGAAGATACTGGGAGAAAATGGCATCATGCGAGAATTGCAAGGATCAAACCACTACTGACCAAAAAGAACACACACAAAAAACATCTAGATAAGCCCCAAACATTTGGAATAACATTCTGTGGACTGATGACTCAAAGACATGGAAGGTACCGTCACATCTGGCATGAAGCTAATGCTACGTTCCATCATACAAACAGTGAAACATGGGGGTGGTAGTGTGATGGTTTGAGGACCTGGATGACTTGTCATAATTGATGGAGCCATGAGTTCTGCTCTCTATCAGAAAATCCTGCTGAAGAATAGCTACCATCAGTTCATGACCTAAAGCTCAATTCTGAATTCAGCCCTGATTTAACCCTTTCTTTGCCACCTTTGATGCGTGTTTGAGGTCATTGTCTTGTTGGAAGACCCAACTAAGACCAAGATCCGACCTTCTGGCTAATGATTTTAGGTGTTTTTTTAAGAATGTAGAGGTAATTTTTCATTTTTCTATTCTCTTTGTGTAAAGCACCACTTCCACTGACACCAGAGCATGATACTGCCACCACCATGCTTGATGGTCGATTTGGTGTTCTTGTTGTTGAACGCCTCATTGTCTCTCTGTGCTGAGCTCCTCAGACTTTTCCATTGTAGCATTTGTTTTTGACTCTAATGAGTGTATCATAAGTAGGCCTGATTTGAATTATCTCAGAGAAGTCAGCAGCTGTAGTCGATCATAATTGCTTGCAATAGGTTAAAAGGCCATGTCACAAAGAGAAATTGTTTAACACAGCTTCCTGCATCACCAAGACAGACATTTGTAGAAGTCACTGACTGCTGTATTTAATGAAGTGAACGGAAAGAACAACACACTAATTTTCCCACTCTCTGTAGAAACAGCAGAGGTAACACCAGAGCAGTGGGCACGTTAAACCAGATACCATATATCATTGCATCACATTCAGTACCTCTTCCCAACATTTGGATAACGGCCCAAGCCAGATTCCACGAAAACCTCAGCACCAGCACTCCCAGTATGACCAGAATGGTATAGAATGCCCTCTGCTTTGATTGGTCAACCCTCTTCCTGTCCCCACCCTGTTCCCCTGGACCTGGACCAATCAGAACACAGAGAACAGAAACGCTGCAGAAGGAAATCACTATCAAAGATAATACTAAGGCACAGAAAACCATACTAGTGTAGATGTCATTGATCATCAACAGATTCATCTCAACAAAGCAGAGCATCCAGACACAGCTGATGCTGATGTTCCTGATTCTGATCCCTCTCTCTGTTCTCAGGCTCAGGTAGATGATGGGATGAACCACAGCCAGGTAGCGCTCCACACAGGTCAGGACGTGGAAGAACATCTGTCCATACCAGTTGAAACAAAAAAGACAAGTCCCCACAATTATTAAGTTTATCTGATCACTGTAGATCCCACAAATCGCAAGGACAGACCCAAAAACACCAATCATCTCCATGGCGACCATGTTGTAGGTGAAGCTGTCAGAGTGACTCATGGTTGCTGCTGAGGAGGTGGAGTGATTTAGTCTCCATTGTTGGAGACCATGATAGATGATGAAGATGCAGAGAGGGAGGAGGAGGAGGATGTAGGTGATGGAGAATGCGGTGAAGATGTCGGAGCTTCGTCTGGTCGTGAGACAATATACAACTAAAGGGATGTTGTAGTCGTTGGAGGAGAGGTTTGGATGAAGAAGTGAGGCATTGGAGGATGATGAGGAGTTCATGGACATCTGGAGGGGAAAAAAAGACAGAAGAAGGTTCTGTGCTCCCATGAGACCAAAATTTGGCCACAAAACTAGACGCTATGTTTCACAATAATCAAACACTGAACACCATCCCCTTCGTAAAGCATGGTGGTGGCACCATCATGATGTGGGGATGCTTCTTAGCAGCAAGTCCTGGAAGTCCTATAATGGTCGAGGATACAAAGAATGCAGCAAAGTAAAGAAAAATCTTGGAGGGCAACCTGATGCAGTCTCCAAGAGAACGGCAACTTGGGAGAAGACTTGTTTTTGAGCAGGAAAAGCCAAAACTACTCAGAAATGTTTAAAGACGAGTTGACTGTTCTGGAGTGGCCAAGTCAGACTTCAACCCAACTGAGAATTTGTTGCAGGACTTGAAAGGGGATGTTCACTCATGATCCCTGTGTAATCTGACAGAGCTTAGGCAGTTTTGCTCGGAAGAATGGGGTAAGATTGCATAATTTAGACATGCAAGGCTGACTGAGACCTTTCCACACAGAAATCAACGTTTGTGACACTTAAACAATCACTTATTTTACGTTGAATATTTTCTATTGATTCTACATTATATTTGATTAAACATTAAATTGAAGAACTACTTTGACATTAAAGATGCTTTTTTGGTACATTCTCATATAAAAAAAAGAATCAAACAAATAAACTGACCACCATTCAATGCTGAAAAGCAATTAAAAAGGAAAACCTTCAATGTGTTTTTCTTGAGCTCTGCATCATCACTAATAATCGCAAAACAATCATATTTCTTTAATGAAGTCATTTATTCATCGAACACAGGATAAAAAGTTTTTTATCTGTACATTTCAGTTCTCAATACAAGTGATCATTTAAATCATAATATTTAAAAATGAAAAGAGCACCAACCTTCTGAGTGTTTGTTCCTGATCTTCCTCCCTCTGTGTCTCCTCGGGGGACTCTGAATGTTACTGACTGTAGATTACAGCAGCACTCCACCTCTCTCTGTCTCTATAAGTTAAAATTCAAATAGGTTTCATTTGCATTGAAAAAACAATATGACAGTGACAAACACACACACACACACACTTCAAATGGTGTGCAGACAGTTTGTGTATTCAGATCAATCATTTGCTGTCTGGGTGTTTCTGTGTTCACAGTTGTGTTATTTTAAATGCACCTGTGGCTGTGGTTTAATGATGCTTTCCAATAACTATCCATTATTCGTGGTACATTTTAAATTCAGAATAATTTAAGTTTTTTTTTTTTTTTTTAATAGTAAAACTAGTAAAAGGATGGACCTCCTTTTACCTTCAGAACTGCCTTCATGCTTCATGGCACAATTTCAACAAAGTGCTGGAAACATTTCTCAGAGATTTTGGTCCATATTGACATGATAACGTCACACAACTGATCCAGATTTGTCGACTGCACATCCATGGTGCCAATCTCCTGTTCCACCACATCCCAAAGGTTTTCTATTGGATGGAGATCTGGTGACTGTGGAGGCCGTTGGAGTACGGTGAATTCATGGTCATGTTCAGGAAACCAGTTTGAGGTGATTTGAGCTTTGAGACATGGAGCATTATCCTGCTGGAAGCAGCATCAGAAGATGGTCCACTGTGGTCATAAAGGGATGGACATGGTTAGCAACAATAACCAGGTGGGCTGTGGAGTTTAAACGATGCTCAATCGCTACTAAGGGAGGGGCCCAAAGAGTGGCAAAAAATATCCCCCACACCTTTACACCACCAGCAGCCTGAACTGTTGATGCAAGGCAGGATGGATCCATGCTTCCATCATGTTTCTGCCAAATTCTGACCATCTGAATGCCGCAGCTGAAATCAGACCAGGCAACATTTTCCAGCCTTCTATTGTACAGTTTTGGTGACCCTGTGGAAGTTGTAGCTTCAGTTTCCTGTTCTTAGCTGACAGGAGTGGCCTTCTGCTGCTGTAGTCCATCTTCTTCAAGGTTGGACGTGTTGTGGTTCAGAGATGGTATTCTGTATTGGTTGGTTATCCTTGGTTGTAACCAGTGGTTATTTGAGTTACTGTTGCCTTTCTATCATCCCCAGCCTGTCTGCCCATTCTCCTCTGACCTCTCACATCAACAAGACATCTTGGCTCACACAACTGCCGCTCACTGGACGTTTTCTATTTTTGGACCATTCTCTGTAAACCCTAGAGATGGTTGTGTGTGAAAACCCCAGTAGATCAGCTGTTTCTGAAACACTCAGACCAGCCCGTCTGGCACCAACAACCACGTCACCTTCCAAGTCACTTAAATCCCCGTTCTTTCCCATTCTGATGCTGTCTGCATGCCTAAATTCACTCAGTGAATCCATTCATTGAGCTGCAGGCATGTGATTGCCTGATTAGCTATTTGTGTTTACAAGCAACTGAACAAGTGTACCTAATAAAGTGGCTGGTGATGGTTGATCCTGCTGCTGTCCGATGCTGCTGGTATTTAATAAACTCAGAAGATTCTGATGTTTTTGACTAATATCAATGCAGAAATGTGGATAAATTCTTCAATAAATCACACAACTTAAGATACTGTTGCTGGGGGCCGTTCAGTGTTGAGATGTGTTCAAAGTCACATCTAACTCAGTCCAACTCTGTTAGATTCAGGACTTTCACAGAAACATGAGCAGGGCACTCATTCAGACATAAAACCGGCACGTTCAACATCAGATGTATCATAGTTGCAACGGTAAAAACTACGATCAGATTGAACGTCACGGTTCAGGATTAGACCCAAGCGCAGACACTAATCTTGAGGGCGATGAGAGTAGAGGTTTGATGCAACAGTATTTTAAAGAATATGAGCTGAAATAAGGGTGCAGACATAAGAGCACAAAGTAACTCAGGTAAGTAGGTGAGGGGAAAGAACTAAGCAAGAGAAACTAAATGAAGACCAGTTAATTAAAGTGGCTGAACATGAACTCACAGAATACACAGGGTTAACGCTAAATACAAAAAACCAAGACACAAATGAAAGAGTCCTAGGTTGAAACAAAAGACGGAAGGGGAGCCCTCGACTTACATCGATTTACAGCAGCTCATAAAGACAGGCAGAGGAGGATCAGAGTCTGCAGAAAATCAGGGGCTGGGATCCGGACATTGGAGAAAACATTGGGAAAAACATGATTTACTGTCATAGTTAATGAGAGAACCCAAACACAGACTGCTCATGTTTAGTGTTCTTGGTTTTCAGTTTCCATCGTTCACTTCACCTGTAGTTTGTTTGCCTGCTCACCTTCCCTACTCACCCTCTGGTTAGTTTGGTTTATTTGTTTTACATCCCTGTATATAGTCGAACACCTTGATATTTCTCTCATGCACTGGGACAGTAATTCTTTCCTTCTCTGATGGAAAAACACAGACACATAAACAGATTTATATAAATGAAGATGAAGAGTTTCAACCAGACATAATTTCATTTCTAAGATTTAGAAGGTTATGAAAGAAATAAATCATGATGAAGACGTCATTTATAGACAGCTGAAGTCTGAAGAACTGAATTGTTTTTTGGAACCTTCAAGGGTCTTTCTATTAAAATCAGTCAGTCCTCCATTCTGACCTCAGAATCATCTGGTTCTTTATCTACAGTAACGTTATTTAATGAAGCAAGGTTTTACCTTCATACTATGAACATTTTCAGAGTTCCAGGTCCTTGAAGTCCATAGAGGAGGGTCCAGATTTCACTCTGATGAAATGATGAGGCTCAGAAACATTTCTGTTGTAAAATGAAATCGGATCAAACACTTTAAATCATCACTGTGTGTTGTTGATTCACATTTTTACAGTTTTTTTTTTAATTTGTGTAAACTTGTAGTGATCAAAACTGTCCACTAGATGTCAGCATTAGATTTTAACATTAACTCGCCACTGACTGAACCTCAATTCAACTTTATTACGAATAAATGTCAGGAAATTTCAATTAAACTGCTGTAGTTTTATTGGTCAAACTATGATACATCCCATAATACTGAACACTGCTGGCTCCATGTCTGAATGAATGCCCTGCTCTCTTTTCTGTGAAAGTCTTAATCTGACTAGATCGGACTGAGTAAGATTCTAAACTTTAACAACTATGTATTTTAATTTTTCACAATTTAAACTGATAGATTTCATTCTTCTGAACTACTTCATGTCCAACCATCTTCTGTGAGGTGAACTGATCTACAAAAGAACTGCAACAACACTGAATATAGAATACCCCCACACAGGATCATCTCAACACAAAAAACGTGAGACATTTATAATGTGATCATAAAGTGATTAGGATTAAATATGATGATTTTAAGCATAAATTTGTTCATTTTCCAATGACACATTGCACATGGTTTGTTCAGAAGCTGTTGGTAAGTTAGCAATCTAGTGAGTCTGTTTTTACACTTTCTGTGGACATAAATGGTGTCATTTTGATGATTTTTTTGTACATTATTGTTTTCACATGTTTTATATCCAGGAGTGGGTCTGGTGGCTTCAGAGACGAAAGAATGGACATAGAACTTTATCTATGAAGGTTATAATTTTAGAATCTATTGTGTGACCTGACTTCCATACTATCCTTTGTGTGTTAATCAGTTAAATGTTAATATTCACCGTCATACATCATAAAATAACCTCAGAATGTTTCTCCAGGCTGCAGTTTGACCGACTTCATGTTTATTAAGTGAGTCAGTGATAAACAACACTGCTCCTCCATTTTACATCAGCTCTCTCCTTCATGTTAACATGGAGACTCTGACAGGTGAAAGTATTTATGAAAAGAAGAAAACATTAAATAAACCTGATGCAGTGACAGAGTTCACAGTCAGAGGATGAAAACAGCACAAACTGAAGTTAATTATTATTCAGAATCACTGGACTTCAGAATTCTATAATCAGATAAAGGTTCAGATAAACAATAAAGACTGTTGCACACGGAATTCCACCACATTACACTCACACCTTTCAAAATAAGAGCAGCAGCAAACAGCTGCCACCCTTCAGGAGTCGTGGTTTGAATCCTTCCTTACTCAGGGAATCACACTATATTTAAACAATAAAGCTTTGCTGCAGGCTGTGGACTTAATGCACAACACAGAATTATATCTCATTATTTACAGCACAGTGTAAAGTTAATCACATTTAGAAATAATGCAACTTATAGGAATAAAATAAATCCTACTACTGTAATTTCAGACTGACTTTAATCACAAAATCCATTTTTATTTGTGACTACAGCAGAAGAAAAAACACATTTTCAGCCTCAGGTCATTCTTAAGGGATGTGTGGTTTATTTCCAAAGACATTTTATCTGCTAAATGCAAAATATTATCTTTAACACATGGTTCAAACCATATTTAATGTATCACACGTTAAATAAAGGAAAATGTCCCAGTTCCTGGTTGTTCTGATCCATTAATTCTCTGCAGTTGAGCTTTTTCATGAGTCTCACTGACACCTGGTGGTGAAGACTGTGTACTGCAATCACCTGTCTCACCTCAGCACCTTTAATAAACCCAGTCTGAGATGCGAAGTGACCTCATTCACCCAGAATCTGTCTTCATTTGGAGGATGTGAAGTTAAAGAAATGACATTTTATGATGGTATCAAATCTGACATTATTCATTTAAAGATTTAAGACAATAAAAACATTAAATAGTCATCAGAACTTTGCGGGGCTGAACGTGAAGTCTTCAAACATCTGGTTTTATTTCAGAAAAGACTAAAGATCCACAAATGTTCAAGCAAAAGCCGACTGAGAAAAGAAAGAAGTCTTCTCATTTAAAAGGCTGGCTTCATTCAATATCTTGAATTTTACATTTCTGCATTCAGTCTCAGCTAATTTACAACATTTTAATGAGTCTCTGTTTTTGGTGGCGACTGTTTGTCTCATTAAATGCAGCAGCTTAATCATAATAACAAATGCAACAAATAATTTCTGCTCTTAAATGAACATCTGCATGTGTGAGAGAATTCAGAGATGTTATCTGTCAGTAGGACACAGTCTGAATGATGGAAACACGAGGAATATTTCTGCTTATCATTACAACAAACCAGCAGCGTTTACAGGACGTGGAACATTTACAATCTAACAACAGTCATTAATCCTCACTGAAGCATCACATTAAACTGAGAGGCAGTTTTGACTGAACCCATCTGATTTAAATTTGCCATTAAAATGAACATTTGTCAGGCAGCTTTGAAATGTCAACAAACCGTGTTGTGTATTCAAATGAACTGGTGTCATTCAGGCCTGAGCAGCTTCCTGTTAAACTGGTCTTTTATTTATTTATTTTTTTAGCTTTTTATAACCAAAAACACAAACAAAAGGGTACAGAATTAAATCAACAGTGTTTGAAGCTAACGTTAGCAGCATTAGCTTTCCTGCACCTTGATATGAGGACGTTTCCCCTCTAGGAACTTTACTCATGTTTCTTCAGGTCACATTCAGTCTGAAAGCTTCACAGAAACATTTAGATGTTGATCAGTTGAAGACCGTTCACACATGGACCTTCCATATTTGTCACCATTTTAACCTGGTTATTTAGCATCGCTACATTTATCTTATGTGATTATATATTTCTACATGTATCTTAAACACACCATTTAAACCAGAGGTGTCAAACTGATTTTAGTTCAGGTTCCACATTCAGCCCAATCTGGTCTCCAGTGGACCGGACCAGTAAAATCACAGCATAATAACCTAGAAATAACCACAACTGCAATTTCTGAAAATGTTCACATTGAAGGAATTATTATGATCATCCAGAAATTTCTTAAGAAAAATAAATTCAATTTAAGGAATATTATGCTTCAGTTTATCATTAACATCTTAAAACTTACTGATCACGTTGACAAAACATTTAGTCACAGGTACCTGGAACTGAATGATAGAATATTTAACTTTTTGATCAAAATAAAAAATAACAAAAAAACAACAAAATAAAGACAAAAATGAGAAACTTAAATGACCAAAAATGAGACAAACAACACAAAAAGACAAAAAAATTTGACAAAAAAATGGACAAATGACGAAAACGAGACAAAAAATTATACAACCAACAAAAACGAGACCAAAAATGGCAAAATCGAGGAACAAAACAACAAAAAAGTAGACAAAAAACACGAGCGAGACAAAAAAAAACCCACAGAACGACACAAACAATACACAAAACAACAACATAAGCAAAACACAAAATGACAAAAATAAGACAAAAAAAAATACAAGCGAGACAAAAACGAAATGCGAAACGACAAAAGCAAGAAACAAAGCAACAAAAACATGAGACAAATGACAAAAATCAGTCAAAAGCAACAAAAACATGACACAAAATGACAGAAGAATACAATGAGGATTCTAGTATTTTACTGTACGACCTGAACAACTTGCCATGGTTGAGAAATGATTTTAAATTTATAGTTTTACTAATTTACAATCTGCAGTTAATGTCTTCTCTGTAATTTTTACACTTTGAGGACCAGATTGGACCCTCTGGAGGACCGCTGTTGGCCCACATGTTTGACACCTCTGATCTAAACTTTTTCTCCAACACTAGACCTTGTGGTCATCTCAGGACTCTCATCTCATCATCAGGGACTGGTCTGATGTGGTCCTGCTCCTGGATTACTGCTGTTCTTCCCACATGGCAGTTTTCCTGCTCGGTGCAGGAACAGCAGCGGTAGAACCAGACTGCTGGGCAGACTGAACCACAGATCAGAAAACCACAAACCACATTTCTCAGTGTCCCCCAGCAAACCAAACAGAGTAGTGATGACCAAAAAACCCCCAAACCTCAGCAACAGCACTGCCAGGATGGACAGGATGGTGTGGAACGCCCTCAGCTTTGATTGGTCAACCCTCTGTCTGTCTCCACCCCCTTCCCCTGGCCCTGGACGAATCAGAGCGCAGAGAACAGAAACGCTGCAGAAACAGATGACAGTTAAAGAAAGAGGTACAGAAGAACCCACAATGGACATGAAAATGTAATCTGTTAGAAACATGTAACCTATTGATGACACACAGTGGAGCCAAACACAAACAATGGTGAAGCTTCTGATTCTCAGGGCCTTGGTTTTCGTCAGGCTCAGGTAGGTGACGGGGTGAAGGACGGCCAGGTAGCGCTCCACACAGGTCAGGATGTGAAATACGATCTGCCCGCTGCAGTGCAAAGAGACCAGGCAGGTACCCAGAAGGACCATGTGAGGCTGGTTAGCATGGACGCCACAAGAGGTGAGGATGGAGCCGACAATGCTCAGCAGCTCTATGACGACCATGTTGTAGGTGAAGACGTCCGAGTGGCTCATCTTCCCACCTGAATGCTGCCGCCACCATCGCTGATAGCCCAGGTGGAGGACCAAGACGCAGAATGGGAGGAGGACGAGGATGCTGGCGATGGTGAAGGCGGTGATGCTATAAACACCAACTGTTGATTTCAGGCAGATCTGCAGGAGGAAGCTGATGAAGGACAAAGAGGAAGGACCATGGGGGAGGGAGGTATTAAAGGAGGACATAACTGTGGACAAAAGGAGGGAGAGAGAAACACATGGACAGAGAATGAAACACAAAACCAACAACTGGTTAAATCATGGCAATGGTGACAACAATGTCCTGTTAGTAGGTTGACACATACACCATCTCATGCTGCATTTTCATGTCGCTGGGAGCAGAATCCTCAGATACTTAAACTCTGTCAGTGGATCAGAGCCTCCTACAACCCAGAGGTCCAACCCACCGGACTGCTGACTCTCATCATGACCACATTACACTCGACTGTTTCGCTGTGTCCTGACGGTACCCCATCATCTGCTAACTCCATCATCGACTTGAAATAAATCACTTGAAATAAATCTAATGTTCTCTAAATATGAGAGATTTTCCAGATGAAATGCAGTATTTTGTTTTGAACATGCCTACCACAGTACTGTCAGCATCACTGTGAATCCTGGACCATAAGTATTGTATATAGACTGCATTCATGCGCATATTTATCCGCTACATGAGCATCCATTCAGTGTTTACTCTTTGCACTATTTGTACTGTTTAAAACTTGAGTTTTATGTTAATAACAGTCTGGTTTGCAATATGAAAAATAATGGAATTAAGGAACAGTTTTAACAGTCAACCTTGTAGTTTACTAGTATTTCAGATTTTCACTGTTGTGTTAAATTACAAATAATATCCAGTAAAATCATAGAAAAAGGGACCAGTTTGCATGTTGTTGTTTTAAAAATCTGGCAAAATAATTACTTTCTTTGTATTTTTCCAAATAACAGTTCATTCTTTTACAATATCTGACCATAAAAATATAAAACTATATATAAACTGTTTTTAAAAAGGTAACAAAAATGCAATTTTACAGATATTTGGAAGGAAAAAATATGCACATAAGGACTAAAAAATGGTAAATATTTTTGTTTGATTTTACCAGATACTATTTGCATTATCAAACAAAATAACTTTTCATTTTATAATCCTTAATATACACTGTTTTCTTTCAAATAACAGCAAATATCTGTAGAATATCATGACTTTTACCTGAATTTAAAAAAAAGTTAAACATTTTAATTTCACAGTCAAATGTTGTAAAAGAATATATTAACATTTATAAAAATATACAGATTTTTACTGTGGACTTTTACGGTTAAAAACAGAGTTAGAAGCTTTAAAACATACAATAAAACAACCAAACCATACTGAATATTTAATAAAGAGCAACCAGTGTAAGAAAGAAACATATCAATATGATAAATGTGATTGAATTCATTTAAATTCACTTACTTTGTCTGTAGTTTGTGATCTTCTGTGTGACTCTGAGCTGCTGTGTCATCCGACGTCTTCATATGTTCATATTTGTGTGTGTTTGCATATTATATAACCAGAACAGACCGTTTAAGGCCACGCTCTGCATTCTCATTTTACATACTGAATGATTAGTGCATAAACAAACAGGAATCACATCATTTTACTCTCAGACATTCCTCCACTTCGGCAACTTTTCCCACAATAAATAGCAAAAACTGATACATGCATCAACAAATAGATAAATTGTTTGAGTTGCTTTTAGCGTATGAAAAATTATAAAATGTCTGGATTATCTCTACACTGGAAAAAATGCAACTTAACTGATTTAACTGTAATTTCTACAACAATTTACTGTTATTTTACAGATTCCACTTTGTTCTTTTACAATCTGTGACCATAAAGGTAAACATTTTAACATAGTTAAATGTCCCTTTGTATAATTTTAGTTTTATAAGAACAAAGTTATCTGTTAGGATTTAATCACCCTCTAAACTGTAAAACATTCTGTTAAAATCTTTAAAAATCTTGGTAAAAATGGTGACAATTTTGTAGCAAAGGTATGGGAAAAAATAAAATAAAAATAAAGGTATTAAGTTCAAAAATCTGTAAAAACTGTGAAAATTCAATTCGATTCAGTTTTATTTATATAGCGCCAACTACAAGTCAAATTGTCTCCAGACGCTTTCCAGAACCCATATGCCTGAACCCACAGAGCAAGTCCTAAGGAGACAGTGGCAGGAAAACACCCTTTAACAGGGAAAAAACCCTGGAGCAGAACCTGGATCTAATGTGGGGAACCCATCTGCTGCTGGCTGGACGGGTTGAGAGGGACAGAAGAGGTAGAGATAGAGGGATAGAGATAGAGGGGTAGAGATAGAGAGATAGAGGTAGAGAGATAGAGATAGAGGGATAGAGATAGAGGGGTAGAGATAGAGAGAATAGAGATAGAGGGATAGAGATAGAGGGATAGAGATAGAGGGGTAGAGATAGAGAGGATAGAGATAGAGGGATAGAGATAGAGAGATAGAGATAGAGGTAGAGGGATAGAGATAGAGGGATAGAGGTAGAGGGATAGAGATAGAGGGATAGAGGTAGAGGGATAGAGATAGAGGGGTAGAGATAGAGAGGATAGAGATAGAGGGGTAGAGATAGAGAGGATAGAGATAGAGGGATAGAGATAGAGAGATAGAGATAGAGGGGTAGAGATAGAGAGGATAGAGATAGAGGGGTAGAGATAGAGAGGATAGAGATAGAGGGATAGAGATAGAGAGATAGAGATAGAGGTAGAGGGATAGAGATAGAGGGATAGAGATAGAGGGGTAGAGATAGAGAGGATAGAGATAGAGGGATAGAGATAGAGGGATAGAGATAGAGGGATAGAGATAGAGAGATAGAGATAGAGGTAGAGGGATAGAGATAGAGGGATAGAGATAGAGGGGTAGAGATAGAGAGGATAGAGATAGAGGGGTAGAGATAGAGAGGATAGAGATAGAGGGATAGAGATAGAGAGATAGACATAGAGGTAGAGGGATAGAGATAGAGGGATAGAGATAGAGGGGTAGAGATAGAGAGGATAGAGATAGAGGGGTAGAGATAGAGAGATAGAGATAGAGGTAGAGGGATAGAGATAGAGGGATAGAGGTAGAGGGATAGAGATAGAGGGATAGAGGTAGAGGGATAGAGATAGAGGGATAGAGATAGAGGGATAGAGATAGAGAGATAGAGATAGAGGGATAGAGATAGAGGGGTAGAGATAGAGGGATAGATTAAGGAAAGGAAAATAAACATAAGTAACAACATATAACAACAAAGACACATCAAATCTTCCATGAAAAAATTTGGCAAAAGCAACCGTGTTAGTTAAAAAAAAAAAAAAAGTTAACATGTAAATTAGTATTTTTCTGCGATATTACTATAATTATTTGTAATAATTATGTGCAATTCATTTAACAACAGGGGGAACATTTGTAAAATAACAGTAAATTAGTCATAAATACACAGTTAAAAGCTGTTTGTCAGCATTCATTTTTTTTCTGTGTACAGTTCAGCTAAAGTTAAATATACTGGCTCGATAAAAAAAACATTGTTATCCTCTTAAGACCAGAGCTTTGGTTGGGCTTGCATTTTAAATTTCTTCCAGTTATTTGGCAAAAGGAGAAACCAATAAATATGACAACTGAATCATATCTAATATATGATTATTATGTTTATTATATTTGTATTAATTTTATATTATTATTATTGTTGTTATTGTTGTTGTTGTTGTTATTGTTAATAATATTATTGTCAATATGCTCTTTTTGGGGAAAAAATGCTAGGCCTTAGGAGGTTATATATAAACAAAGTTTAAAAAAAAAAAAAAAACAACAACGGCTAAAACAGATTTGAAAGTAAGATTTAAGAATAAAAATAATTTAAAAAAAAATAATAAATCAATATGAAAAAAATAATAAACGGAAAAGAGACATCCGGGTCCTCGTCTGCCGAGAAGACTTCGGCTTCTGTCGGGTGATCACGTGGTTTCCGAGGGAACGCTCGTACAGAAAATAACAACAGACGAGTTAGCATCGAGCTCGTAATGAACCCGAGAGAAAAAGCTCCGCTGGCGCCGACATTACGATGTGTAGCGTTCAGGAAAGACGCGGACAACACGGGAAACTAATGTAGTCTCGCTGACCAGCCTCTCTGCACCATGAATTTAAGAGGACTCTTTCAGGACTTCAACCCCAGGTAACGTTAGCTACGACTTAGCTAGCACTTTAGCTAGCCGTGTGGCTAGTTAGCATAGCTTGGCTACTTACTTTTCTGAAAACATACAAAACGTGTGTGTCTGAAATGTGTGAAACTGAAGATACCTGTTCTGGTGTCACGCCTTGCCGTGTAAACACCTGTAAATACAGCTGACAGTGCTAACAGAAGCTGTCCGGCTAAACAAGGCCTGGCTAACATGCTAACTGAACTAATGCAGGGGATTTGGTAGCTAAAGCTAGCTGTAATGATAACTCACGTTAACTGGCGCTGTTTAGTCAATTTTTTACGCATATTTTAGCTATAATGGATGAGGATATTTGTTCTTTTGTAGGTAACTGAACTGTACAGACCGTCAACAACAACGGCTACAGACTTTTAGAGATATGAGAAGGAAAAAACGTACTTGTTTTGTCATTTTGTTTATTGTTTTTGTCATTTTGTGTCTCATTTTTGTATTATTTTGTCTGGGTTTTTTTTGTCTGACTTTTGTCATTTTGATTGAAAAGTAAAATACTATATCATTCAGTTCAAGATACCTAAGACTACCTGAGAGATGTTTTGTGCCTTTGTAGATAAACTGTGATCTGTAGGTTATGATGTGTAAATGATAAAGGCTGAATGTTGTTGAACCTGAATTTATTTTTCTTAAGAAATTTCAGGTTTTCATGATGTTTTGGGAAAAGATAATTCATTAAATGTGAACATTTCAGAATGTACTTTTTTGAACTAAAACAACGGTAAAATGTTGAGTTGTTGTTATTTACAGGTTATTATGCTGTGATTTTACTGGTCACTTGAGATCATATTGGGCTGAATGTGGAACCTGAACTAAAATTAGTTTGACAGGTCAACTACAGGTGTCCCAAAGACTCTTTAACCCAGGGGAGCAGCTGGGTTCGTTGTAGGCTACAGTAAATCTACAGCTGGACTAAAGATCACTGATTCTATTCCATTTTTCCTTCTCTCTAATGTGTTGTGATTATTTGGTGTTAGAGTATTTCAGAGGGTGCAGCTGTCAGAATAAATGCATCCTCAACAAATGCAGTCCTATTAGGTCAGTGCTGAAGCTGTAGAATAGAAGTCCTGTTGCTGCATTTATACAAAAAGTATCAAAAGAAATGTATAAATAGAAGTACATCAAAATATTGAAAGCAATTTGTACAAGTGTAACCTGTGAAAACAGTGACATAGTTTGTTTGTTTTGGTGAGATCACTGTACTAACAGCAGTGTACCTGGTGTAAACGTTCCTCCCGTCCTGTGTTGCAGTAAGTTCCTGATCTACTCGTGCCTGCTCCTGTTCTCCGTGCTGCTGTCCTTGAGGCTGGATGGAGTCATCCAGTGGAGCTACTGGGCAGTGTTTACTCCCATATGGCTGTGGAAGCTGCTGGTCATCATCGGGGCGTCCGTGGGCACTGGAGTCTGGGCTCATAACCCTCAGTACAGGTAGACCCGCTCACATGTGGTGAATGTTACGTCTAAACAGAGCAGTTGGAGTTCAGACAGGCTCCACTTACTTTAGGACAGTTTCTCAAAGCGTAGGGGGAAAAGGTCCGTCTACATGGAACTAATTAGCTGAACTGTTCTCTCAACATCTGCCTTTTTTTCGCGGCACACAACGATATTCAATCTGTGCTGGCCATTTCTCAATACCAAGTACGGACTCCTGAGAACACAAGAAACAGCAGCGTACTCGATGACGTCACCACCTCGGCTCATCTACTCCGATTATTTTCACCAGGGTGTCACACATATGGGAAGGGGCATGGAAGTTTTTTGTCCTCCAAAGGGGGCCTGACAGAAAAGATTTGAGAAAAACTGCTTTCCGACAACATCCTCCGGTCCCTGATGTGGAGTCCTGCTCATGGTGCCTCCAGAAAACACATAAGAAAACATTGAAAACTTTTTTGTCTTGGTAATTTCACAGACAGGTTGCTAAACTGTAAGGCTGTGACAAAGCATGCCCCCACCCCCCCACCCCAAAAACAAACAAACAAAAAAAAGTGAACACAACACAGTGAAATTATGATTGGTAACTCCCAGCTACAGATAAAAAAAATAGAAAATTGCACACTATATACAAATAAAACTTTTTTTTTTTTTTAATCTTCAAAAATATAAACATGTAAACAGAGTTAGTGCACATGAGCAGTAGGGTGAGTGTAAAGTACAATCCAGTGCAACACTCAGTTCTTTATTGCACATAGTGGGTCTGTTGTGTGTGTAGGGGGGAAATGGGTGGACAGCTCTGTACTGAATACTGAATATTATTGAGTGCTGAATGGGGTGAGCTGACCTGTGGTAACCCCTGGTCTCTGTCTGCTATCAGGGCTGAAGGGGAGACCTGTGTGGAGTTTAAAGCCATGCTGATCGCTGTGGGCCTCCACGTCCTGCTGCTGATGTTCGAGGTGTTGGTGTGCGACCGAGTGGCCCGAGGAAACTACTTCTGGCTGCTCGTCTTCATGCCGCTCTTCTTTGTGTCGCCCGTGTCAGTCGCAGCATGTGTCTGGGGCTTCAGACACGACCGCTCCCTCGAGGTACGAGTCGGAAATTTGGGGGGAAAATGAATCGTTCTAGAAGCAGCTCATTCTTTGTCTGATATAACAGGGGTGTCCAACATGTGGGCCAACAGCGGTCCTCCAGAGGGTCCAATCCGGTCCTCAAAGTGTAAAAATTCCAGAGAAGACATTAACTGCAGATTGTAAATTAGTAAAACTATAAATTTAAAATCATTTGTAGACCATGACAAGTTGTTTGGATCCCAAAGTAAAATACTAGATTGTTCGTTTGTCATTTTGTGTCTCATTTTGGAACATTTTGTCTTGTTTTTATTATTTGTCTCAAATTTTTGTCGTTTTGTGTTTCCATTTTGTTGTTTTGTGTTTCCTTTTGTCTCGCTTGTGTGTCTTAATTTTTTTTGTAGCTTTGTGATTTTGTCAAATTTTTTGTTTGATTTTTTTGTTTCGTGTCATTTGTCTCATTTTTTGTCGTTTTGTTTCTCTTTTTTGTCGTTTTGTGTTTCCTTTTTGTCTCACTTGTGTTTTTTGTCTCATTATTGTCATGTTGTGTTTTGCGTTGTTCTTTGTTTTTGTGTCGCTTGTGTTTGTCTAATTTTTTTGTTGCTTTGTAACTTTTTGCATTCTTTTGTTTTGTGCCGCTTGTCTCACTTTTTGTCATTTTCTTTCTTGCATTTGTCATTTTGTGTCTCATTTTTGTAATATTTTGTCTTGTTTTGTTGTGCTTTTGCCATTTTTCTCATGTTTTTGTCGTTTTGTTTCTCATTTTTCTTTTTTTGTTTTTTTGTCTTGCTTGTGTTTTTTGTCTTATTTTTGTCATTTTGTATTTTGCTTTATTCAGTGTTTTTTGTAGCGTTTTTGTCGATTTGTGATTTTGTTTTGTCTCGCTTGTGTTGTCAAGTTTTTTATCGCTTTGTAACTTTTTTGTCTAATTTTTTGTCTCTTTTTTGTTTTGCTTCATGTCACTTGTCTCATTTTTTGTCATTTTGTTTCACATTTTTGTAATATGGACAAAGCAAGATTTCTGTGTGTTTTTAAATTTAGGACTTGACAGTAAAAATCCTGAACTTTTGTTCTGATCATTCATCTGCAGCTCGAGGTTCTGTGTTCAGTCAATATTCTGCAGTTTATCTTCATCGCTCTGAGGCTGGACCGGATCATCAACTGGCCCTGGCTGGTGAGGAACAACATCATCACACACTGTTGACCTGCTTGTGTTTGTCACTGCATTCCCATACATATCCTGTATTTTAGATCATTTTTAGAGGGTTTTATTCCCAAATGAAAATTTCACAGAAAACATTTTAAGTATCCAGATATTATGACAAAAAAGGATTTTAGCTGAAATAACCCATATAGGAATGACTCAAGTAAATTCAGACCATAAATAAAGCAGTTTCACATTAACCCCAATATTGAGATCAATTTCTCTTTACTGCAAAGTCCTTTTTGCTCAGCAGCTGTTTCAAACGTGCTGCATGAGTCTGTTTATTGCTGCTGTGTCTGTATCTCAGCTGTTCTAACTGAAGGTGTGTCCTGCAGGTGGTCTGCGTTCCTCTGTGGATCCTCATGTCCTTCCTGTGCCTTGTGGTTCTTTACTACATCATCTGGTCGGTCCTCTTCCTGCGCTCCATCGACATCATCGCCGAGCAGCGCCGGACTCACATCACCATGGCGATCAGCTGGATGACCATCGTTGTGCCGCTTCTCACCTTCGAGGTGAGTCCGAGTCACACGACTGCAGCTTTACCATCAAACACAGACATTTTCTAAACCTTTGCAGGAAGTCCTCGGTTTATGACGTCATCGACCTGCAGCGTTTCATCGTTTTGTAGAAGTAGTCCGGAAATTACGGTGATCGATATCGTGATGCACGTAACGGCTTTGTTTACATTTTCGCCGGAGTTCCAACTTACGGAGAAAAACGACTTACATTGATCTGTAGGAACGGAACTCTAACGTAAGTTGAGGACCTCCTGTATTTTAAATCTGACTTCCTCACCAAATAGAGTTTATTTGGATTTTAAAGATTCTTCACTCAGATTTTTTTATTTCAGTTGGTTGGGGTTACTACGGCAGTAAAGTCCTGCTTTTTTTTAATATTATTTGGGATTGACAGATTATTATCCGGCCCGATAAAGTTGTGTTTTATTACCAATTCCTATTAATGTAGATTAAACATTCTCCTGTGGCTCTGATTGTTTTCTAGCATTTGGTAATTTAAGGTGATTGTTATGAGACGATCACACAATTTGTCTGTTGTACCTTCTGTAGTTTACCACAATGGTTCTTCTTACTACCTGTCAAATCACTTTAGGTCACTTAAATCAGTGTAAATCACTGTGCATTAATGTCACTGTGCCTTAAATACTGTATACTAACTCTTAATACATTTAGTAGTTCTATAGATTTAAAACTACAAGTGTTTTGTTTATAGATTGGACAGCAAGTTTTTTATAGTTCATACTAACGTTAATGGTAATTTGGCTATCTATCTATCTATAGTCTATATCTATCTATCTATAGTCTATCTATCTATCTATCTATAGTCTATATCTATCTATAGTCTATCTATCTATCTATAGTCTATATCCATCTATCCATCTATCCATCTATCCATCTATCCATCTATCTATCTATCTATCCATCTATCCATCTATCCATCTATCTATCTATCTATCTATCTATCTATCTATCTATCTATCTATCTATCTATCTATCTATCTATCTGTCTCACACCATACTACTTAGCTTGATGTGGCCATAAAACTAGTCTAAAATATGTGCGCTCCTGATCAAAAATCAGTCTAAATAACACACAGGATGTTCTAGAAATCATAAAAACCAGAGATCTTGTTGTTAGACAGAATGTAGAGAATCTAAATCTGAGGTGTTCAGTTTATTTTTGAAGACTGTAAACCTTCAGCATCCATCCTGCTAATTTACTGATGTTTGTATTTGTGGAAACCTGTTATTAGCGCCACAGAAAATCTACCTGTAATAATCCAGTTTCATCTCTGGGATCAGAATGATCTTCATCGTCTCCTGACCTTCTGGTGTCTCCTCAGATCCTCCTGGTTCATAAACTGGACGGCCACAACAGTCTGAGTTACGTCTGTGTGTTCGTCCCTCTCTGGCTCTCTCTGCTCACTCTCATGGCCACCACCTTCGGCCAGAAGGGAGGAAACCACTGTGAGTATTCAAACGGACTCTGCTGCTCGCTGTACCATAGTTTTAGAACATAGTTTGTCTAAAAACCGTACGCATTTATTAGGTCTTACAGAGTCAGTTCTGATATGGATTAATCCCCTGATTGTCTTACATAAATATGTCTGAAAACAGTAATAATGCTGATTTTAGTGGGACTTTGGGAAACCGACATCTTTGGATGGTCAGATTACAATCATAGACGGTCGAGGAGAGAACCCAGAAGAATTCTTCCAGATTACAGGTTCTGTTGACCGGATGATCCAGTGACGGTTTTAGCTCTCGTCAAGGTCATCCTTTACATTGACGAGCTAAACCAGAGCTGAAACTTTTGTCTTAGCTCTCATCAAACTTTACCATTATGTTGACGAGAGCTGAAAGTATTTTTTAGCTGTCGTAAAGGTCGTCCTTCATGTTGACAAGCTAAAACGGTGCTCAAACTGTTTTTTTTTTAGCTCTCGTCAACATCATCCTTTACTTTGATGAGCTAAAACACAGCTAAAGCTGTTTTAGGTTTGTTTTTTTTTAGTTCTTGTCAAGGTTGTCCCTTTATGTTGACAAGCTAAAACCAATTTGTTTTAGCTCTCAATGTTGTACTTTACGTTGACGAGCTAAAACAGCGAAAACCAAGTTTTTTTAGTTCTCGTTAAGGTGGTCCTTTACAATGACGAGCTAAAACAAATGTTTTTAGCTCTTGTCAAGGTCGACCTTTAGGTTGATGAGAGCGACAAAAATAGTTTTAGCTTGTCAACATAAAGGACGATCTGGCTAAAACAGAGCTAAAGCTATTTTTTTAGCTCTCGTCAGGTTGTCCTTTACGTTGACGAGAGCTAAAACTAACGTTCCCGCCACTGACTGAGCCTCCTGCAAATTCTGTCCCGATCTGACAGGGTGGTTTGGCATCAGGAAGGACTTCTGCCACTTCCTGTTGGAGCTCCTCCCCTTCCTGCGGGAGTACGGCAACGTGTCCTACGACCTCCAGCGCAGCGAGGACCCCGAGGCGGCTGACGACCTGCCCGTCCCGGAGCCGCCGCCCAAGATCGCCCCGATGTTCCACAAGAAGACCGGCGTGGTGATCACACAGAGTCCCGGGAAGTACTTCGTCCCGCCGCCGAAACTCTGCATCGACATGCCCGACTAGACGACCAGCGGAGACTCCACAGTAGAGCTACCTGCCCCAAGCGATTCAGCCCACTCACCTGAACTCTGTCAGAACGAACACGGTGACGGGTCCAGACTCCTCACACTGGTTCTGTTCTGGAGGAAACTGAACCCCAGACCCTTAACGTGGGCCCCATGCTGGATCTGTGGACTCAAGAATCTCTGGATCAGAGTGTCTGAATGGAAAAAGACACTTGGTCTGTGATGGGGACCAGTGGAGACTCTGTTTCATTTTGGGATCACTGTTCCCCTCGTTTCATTCCATAGAAAATGAAATAAATCTGAGAAGACCTCCTCACTGTTTATATCTACACTAACTTTATTTAATGAAGCACAGTTTTACCTTCATGCTATGAATATTTCCAGACTTCCAGGTCCTTGAAGTACGTAGAGGTGGGTCCAAAGTTATTACGTTTTAATGGACTTTTAAAATATTTTTTCTTTACCCCTCATAATTTGTAAAAGATGGACACAGATTTAGTGTTTAGATTGTGATACCTGGAGTGGATGTAAACTGATCTGGTGTCAGTTTTTATCAGAACTCAGATGTGTTTTTCCTCCTAAATGTCATGTGTCTATCTGCTGGACTGATGCAGTGATGAGAACTTCATCTGGACCCACCTCTATGGACTTCAAGGACCTGGAACACTAAAAATATTCATCGTATGAAGGTAAAACTTTGCTTCATGAAATAAAGTTCCTGTAGAAGTGATTCTGAGGAGGTCCGGGTGGGAAGTTTGATCAGATTTAGTTGATTTTTTTCATGGAGATGGAAAAACGAGGGGTGTGGTTGAAGGAAAAGTCTGATATTTTTCAGGTTTGTTTGTGTTTTTTCTCTGATCTCTCCACATCATCAGATTGACTGATTCCTTCCAGCATCCACATGTCTTCTTAAAGGTAAAAATGCATTTCAGAGTAAAGCCATCACTGATATGAGGCTTCAGAAACGGATGTCTTCCAAATTTTGCAAAATTTAAAAGTCTGCATCAGATTCGCTTGACAGGTTTATAGAAATTCGACAAATTTTAGCATTTTTGGTGCTAA
The DNA here is from genome assembly GCA_027123335.1 of Amphiprion clarkii. Taxonomy (NCBI): domain Eukaryota; kingdom Metazoa; phylum Chordata; class Actinopteri; family Pomacentridae; genus Amphiprion; species Amphiprion clarkii. The sequence goes on along the minus strand of CM049589.1, from coordinate 1,216,177 downwards.
AGAGTTTTTAAAAATCTGAAAATAGATGCTTAATTTTTTGTATTTATTTATTGATTTTTTTTTTTTTTTATCCCTCATTAATCCCACGAGGGGAAATTCAGATTTTCCCATCTCTCCCCAATTGGGGAGTCAGAGCGATGGGTCAGCCGTGGTACAGCGCCCCCTGGAGCAGGAAGGGTTAGAGCCTTGCTCAAGGGCCCAACAGTGGACCTCTGACCTTCTGATCAGTAGTCCAGAGACTGAACCGTTGCACCACCACTGCCCCGACCAACAGAAGCCTCATATTGGGTTGAACTTTGAAGTTGAAGCACATTTTTGCTCAGAATGCTGATTCAGGAGTGGAGATTGAGGAGATACCTGAAAAAAATCAGCCCTTTCTTTCAACAGACGACAATGGAGATGGCACTTTGTTCCAAGAGGAGCCCTGTCTGACCTTTAGGTTGTTTTTTTATTATTGTTATTCCTTTTTTTTGTAAATAAGACAACTTGTAAAGTTTGGGACCAGAGAGTTAAAATGTTAGAACAGACACAAAGAGATTAAATCATTTTAAGATGGAATAATCATATTAAACCCAGACACTTTGTGCCAATAATTCTATGAATCGTGGACTTTTAAAGGGAACGTTGGGTTTGTTAGAGAGCAGTGTGAAGACAGTTAATACTACTGTAACCTTCTGAAGTCTCATTTTTCCTCACTGTGGCTCATTTTTCACTGCGATATAAAGTCCTCCATGGAAACAGAACTCTGAAATTGAATCACGTGACCTAAATATGTAGCAGGCGGCAGGAATTGATGGGACTCAGAAACACCTCCACAATTTAATCAGTTGTTCCTTGGATCATTTCTGATGGATAAGTCCTGATCAGTCCTCAGAGGTGGATTTACAGTAGGATCACAATCAGCTGATGTAGTGTTCACATGAACTCAAAATTACTCAAAAACATGTCTAAAGAATATCCAAAATAACTTCAAATGTGTCCTAAATTGCTAAAATGTGTCCCAAATGATTTGAAACTTGTTCAACATGACTGAAGATTGTCCAAAATAACTGGAAATGTGTCCAAAAGCACCCAGAAATTGTAAAATTTCAAAATGACTCAAAGATGCCCAAAAATGATTCAGAATTGACCTAAAATTATTTTAAATGTGTCCAAAATGACTCCAATTTGATCTCATAAAGTATGTTCTCTAAATGTTGTCAGAATTTGTCAAAAATGACCTGAAATATGTGCAAAATTACTAGAAATTACTCAAATTAGTCCAGAACATGTTAAAAAAAAATAAAAATCCTCCTTAACTGTTCAGAACCTGTCCAACATGAGTCAGTGGTCTAAGATGGTTTACAAGAGTTAAAAAAAATGACTGGAATGCTGGGAACACAATACCAACCTTGACTAAAAAAGTTTGCACTTTTTCCATTTTCAGTAGCCAAAAATTATTAATGATTGTTAATTTGGACACTTGTGAGTAATTCTAGACACATTTGGAATAATTTGGGGTCAATTTAAAGCAATCTTCAGTCATTTTGAACAATTTGAAGTCATTCCAGGACACATTTTGGACAGTTCTAAGTCGTCTATTTGGTTTGAAACGGCTCTAATGAAAGAACCCCTGATGAGTTTTAAATGAAGGACCTTTTCTTCTCATCTTCAGGTTCTAACTGCTGTCCGTGTGGAAGCTCTGACACCTCGACAGCTCAAACTGCAGAAGAAACCAAACACCAGCAGAAACCCATGCTCAGACGCTCAGTGGAAGGATGGAAATGATCCAGTAGATCTCCAGCACTAAACGATTCTGCATTTAAACAACAGAGTAATATTCAAAGTAACAAACTTTATTGGTGCACATTAGTTAAATTCTTGACAGAAATATAGCAGCGTTTTTTACATCAGCGTGTAAATTGTGTTTTTCTCTGGAAGTTTCACACTGTGAGGTTAGAGGAGGATCTTTGGTCCAGAAGTGACGGTTCAGCGGTGATGTTCATGACAGCGGACCCGGAGTGCAGTAGAGCTGATAAACGGTTCTGCTCAGAGCCGGACCCACGTTCCTGAAAAAACAAAACATAGAATCTTCATCACACAAACAACTCCATCAGGCAGAGTTACAGCTGAACAGGAATTAATAATAGTCATGCTATGAGGCCACAGTTTTACCTTTATTTTAGGAATATTTTCAGAGCTACAGGCCCTTCAAGTACAGACTAAATGAGTTCAACAAAAAAATGACTAAAATGAACAATTATTCACCCATGAAAAGGGAAAAAAGTACAAAATATTCAAGCCAGACTGGTATTGTGTCCCCATAAAGTTCCTGTAAGTGTATATCTATGGATGGATCCATATTTCTACTAAAATCCAGCCTTTGGTCAACATTTCTCCAACTGTTGAGGCTCTAACATCAGTAGAATCTGATGTGTGGAAAGTTTGACCAGACAATGTTCCAGTTTCAGATCCCAAAATGTCTCACAATTGTCCAAAATGATTTGAAACGTGTCCAACATGCCTTAATGTTCTGTGGAAATCATTCTAAAACGTTCCAAATTAAACCTAAAAATGATTCAAATCTGCCCAAAATGACTCAAAATTGTCCAAATTAACAATAATTAATAATTATTAGCCATTTTTAATTGACTTTTTCCATCATTTATGAGCCTCATCACTACAGCAGATAGACAGATCTGATCAATCTGGACCCACCTCTATGTCCTTCAAGGACCTGTAACTGAAAATATCCACAGTATGAAGGTAAAAGTTTGCTTCATTAAAGAAAGTTACTGCAGATGAAGAACCAGCTGATTCTGAGGAGGTCAGATTTGGTCGATGTTTTATGAAGTGAGTTCTTGTTTGGACTTTTTACCCACCAGAAGAATGTTAACAAACCTTTTGAGCTTCCCGTATCGGATGGTTGACAGCAGCTTCTCTTTCTCTGCTTCACTTGTGCATCGATCGTAGGCCGACATGAGACTGAAAACGAGCGCAGACAGAGGTTTAATAAATAAAGGATCTCTTCTCCACTGTTGTGTAGTTGTGGTCCAGATCTAACCAGTAAAATCACAATGAGGCCCATTAGTTAGAATCCAACAGCCTCCAACCTGCTGTGATGGATGTGACGTCCATTTACTGCCACTATATGCGCAAACTTACAGGTCTGTTGTTGTTTTAATCATTTCTTTCCTTCCTTCAGCCGTTTTTTGTCTCAGTTTTGTTGCTTCGCATCTCTTTGGGACGATTTTCTCTTTCGCTGAGTCTCATTTTGTGTCTTGCTTTTGTTGTTCCAATTTTTTTTGCTATTTTGTGGTCATCGGAGCACAAAAACTGGTGTTCATATGAGTTGGTATTCCATATGCAGAGTTACCAGCTGCTTCCATGTTGGAATTTAAAGCCTGTAGTATCTAAACTGTACAAAAAAAAAAGAGTTCTTTTTACGGTAAAATTCCAGCAGCTGTGGTCGCCAGAACACTACCGTAAAATTACAGTAAAACTTTTTCTACATTTAGGGTAAAGAAACATATTGATATTGTTGATTTTACAGTTAAAAAACTGCTTCATTCCTATTTTACAGTAAAAAAAAAGTTTTAACCCTTAAAACGTGAAAATTGACAAAGTTTGCGTATCTTATTATCAATATTACATAAATATTTCCATCATCAGCACAACAGGGTGAGAGGTTAAAACTATTCTCACGTCTTTGTTTTGAGGAAAAACGTCGACTTTTGAATGACGGGAGAACAACACCTGAGCTACCGGAGCTTCAGCAACGGAACGGACAGAAAATAGTTCGTGTTTTTCAAAGCGAATGGGACAAAGTGAAGGATGTGCTACACTGAACTGACAACACTGAGCAGGTCTGGACTAATGCTGGATATTATGATTTGAGCAGCTTGCCCTGTGCCAGAGCCAAATGAAATTGAATGTTCATCAAACCGGGGAATTGACATTGAACTGCTGCACCTGCTAGCCAGCTAGGATGCTAATCTAGCCTCCCACTTGGACGTCATCTTCAAATAAAGTAAGTCTAAACTCTCTCTCGGGATGGCGGTGTTCATGGTGTATTGTTTAAGCTATTTGGAGATTATGGGCAAACATCCCGTTGTTTTATGGATTTGAAATGCTTGTTATTAATAGCTGATGTCAACCAGATAACTGTGTGAATGGCATGAATTCAGGGAAAAAGGAGCTGCGCATGCGCAGAAGCCTGTCTGTTGTTTTTGGGTGTTGCTTTCAGGTATTCTTTGTTTAAAGGTGTATCTGTCCACATCAGCATTTAGTCTAAATATCTAAAAACTGGAATCTTGTCTGGTCATAGTTATTCAATATTGTTAATTTGGACAATTTTGAGTAATTTTGGGCAGATTTTAGCCATTTGTGGAATCATTTTTTGTTTAATTTTGAATGTTTTTTGAATCACTGTTGCAGAATGTTAAGGCATTTTGGACACGTTTCAAATAATGAAGGATTAGTATGAGACATTTTGCAACCTGGAATTGGAACCTTGTCTTGTCATCCTTGCTACACATCAGAATCTATTGATGTTAGAGCCTCAACAGTTGGTGAAATGTTGACCAAAGTCTGTAATTTAGTAGAAACATGGATCCATCCATTTATAGACACTTAGAGGAACTTTCTGCAGACACAGTAGCACTGAAGTGTGAAAGATTTGCACTTTTTTCTATTTTCAAGGACCAATAATAATTTTTCAACATTTTTTTTTTACTCATTCTGGATAATTTTTGAGTATTTTTTGATAATTTTGTACACATTTTTGGATAAGTTTATTTTTTTATACAAATATTGAGTCATTTTGCACATTTCTTTGCATTTTATTCCATTTTCAAGGACTAATAATTCAAAATTTTCTGGATCCATTCAGTTTTTCTGATCTACTCTATTCTGTCTGTGTTCTCACCACATTTTATGTCTGTGGGAGTTTTGTTTCTGGAGATACTGAGGCATTAAAATGGATAGTTAAATTTCAGCCAGAACATTTTGACATGACTGATGATAAGAGTGAAAGCCAAACCAAGCTGCCCGTAATAAAGAACACCTGATGAGAGTTACCTGTGTGGAGTGCTGTGGTGCTCCAGGATCGCCGCTGCTTTGTCTCCAGACAAACCGCTGATCTGCATCAACTGTCTGGCAAACACCTCCCTCACTGTCTGACACTGAGGAGATCCAAACGAGCACAGTGTTGATTTTAGAAAGTGTCTGGTGATGTTTTCGTTCAGACTTGTGTGTCCACAAACCTTGTTTTTTAATGCGCCGTGGTTGAACTCTGCAAAAGAGATGAGAGAGCTGGAGGGGATTCCTCTCTCCTCCTCATCAGCGCTCACATCCCCCTCCAGCTCTCTGGACCGACACGTCAGGGTCCAGTTCTGAAGGACCAAACGTTGTCATTTAAGTTTCTTAAAATCTGGACAATCAGCTGATTCTGTATCTACAGTAACTTTATTTAATCAAAGCAAGGTTCTATCTTCATACTATGAATATTTCCAGAGTTCCAGGTCCTTGAAGTCCATAGAGGTGGGTCCAGATTTATCACTGATGAAGTGATGAGGTTCAGAAATGATGAAAAAGTCCATTAAAAAGTGATACATTTGGACCCACCTCTGCTTTTTCACAGAGTGTTTGTACCTGGTAGAGTTTGTTCAGGAACCGTGTCATGATGGTGAGATAAGCTGCCGATTCTCTCACATCCTGAACTCTCTTCACAAAGAAGCCATCGATCACCTAACAAAGACCAACAATGAGTACACAAAGACACACACTAAATCACAGCATCAGCTGGTTATTAATTCTTCTATTGATTCTATAGAGGAATGAAAGAGTGTTATACATTATTTTTTAAGCGTTTTAATCTCTAATATGTAAAATATTGAGATAAAATTACACCATAAATGACTCTGTAGTATCTCAGCCCCAATATTTAAATTTGTTAGATTAATTAGTAACACAACTTATCTTATTTTTTAACATAAAACAGTTTAACAAAGCAATTCTAGTTTTAAATATGCTGAAAAAGAAAATTATGACTTGCAGTAAAAGTACAGGTATCAGCAGATTTTTAAATTGAAAAATAGCCAAAAAAGGAGAACCAGTGGAGCAGAGACACAATATTATAACTAGACTGTAAAGGAATCAATATATTTATTGATCAGGCAGAAGAAGAAAGTCATGATGTCAGTAAATGTGTCATAGATCAGCTGTAGTACCTGGTTCTTCCACCAGGTGGAGCCTCTCACTGTTGTCAATGTCCCCTGAAAAATCTCTTTTCTTTATAGTTGGTGCAATATTAGTTTCAGAAATGTGTGTTTTCTTTTAGCAATTAACTGATATTTTACAGATTTTCCCTGTTTTGTTAAATTACGGATGATATCTAGTAAAATTGCAGAAAAAACTGTAAAAGAAACAGACCAAAACTGTAAATAACGTCCACATCAGAAGTCTGTACTTCTATAAATAGTAATTTGTTGTAAAATTAAACTGTTTTACTGTATTTAAATCATCTAAATTAGAAAAAACTGTACAGATATTTGTTGTTTTATTGTCAGTTTTTTGAAAATGACAACTTTTTCCTGACACCTTTTTGCTGGATTTTGTTAGTTTTGTTGTTTTACTGATGACAGAATGCCGTCATTTTAACAGACTGATGAAGCTGAAATGTTAGATTTTTCATATTTCATTTTCAAAAACGTTGCTACAGACGACCTCCACGGCCTCTTCCAAAACGTTAAAGCTTCCTGCTACCCTGCAAACACTGTTCAGGAAGAGTTAGAGGAACACGACCAAGAGTTCAAGGTGTCGACTCAGATTATAATCCGCTGGAGCGTTTATGATTCATGGAAGCCTCACGGCTGTACTAAGGGATCTGCTGCTTGATGCCTGAAAGTACAGGATCTCGACCAATCAGAGGGGAGCTTTTCGTATATCATACAGGTTGTGGCTGGTTGGTGGATGTTAGTTTTTGCATGGTGATATCAGTATGATGACATGAGCTCCCAGTGTGGTACCTGAGTGTTGATGATGGCCTGCTGCAGCGTAGCTTCAGGTAAACTCAGGTGAGAAGCAGCCGTCCCGCATTCCTCCACTAAATAAATTGGCCGGCGAAGTCCGCAGCGCTTCAGTCGGAACTGATGGAGGGAAGACGGAGAAAAGATCAGTTTTCATTTTCAAACCTGTCAGCTTCAAGTGATAATTACCAATCAAACAGCTTCAGCAGATGTTTGAGCAGCTTCCACATCTGCAGCAGCGTTTCCAGACACCTGTATACAGATGTTCTCCTTGAACTGATTCATGCTATGTCAGGTGATCCTGTTTAGTAATAATAATAATAATAGTAGTAGTAGTTTAAGCAGCAGTCTGACCTTCTGCTCTCTGAAGCGTCCGTCGATGATGCTCCCACACAGGTCGTCCATCCTCTTCCTCTCTATTATATAATCCAGGACCAGTTCTCTGCCAGCAGGGAGTCGCAGCTGACCTGTAGACCACACATGTCACATCAGGCAGTAGTTTTGAGTTCTTTTGTTCAGACATAAGGTGAATAGATAGATGCTGATTACCTTGACAGTTTAGGTGAAAGCTCTCTCCTTCCTCTGAAGCGTCTCACTGACAGCGTGTGACGTGTCAGCTGGCAGATTTTGACAGCTGGCATTAGCAGCAGGCCCAGTAGAGCCGCCAGAATCACCGGGCCGACCACGCCCACGCCGTAATGGCATGTCATGGTGAGCCCAAGGGACCCGACCATCCCAACAGGCATGCTGCAACCCCCGCCTCCCTATTTCCTCTGGAGTGGAGTGTCCCTGGTGTAGGAGAGCATGAAGCCCCTCTCATCCTTGTTCATGGCCCTCTCAGCACGCCTTGCTGTCAGTGAGACGCTTCTGAAGAAGGTGAGAGCTTTCACCTAAACTGTCAAGGTAATCAACATCTATCTATTGAACAAAAGAACCCAAAACTACTGCATCTATAAGAAGACATGATGAACGTTTTTGAGCTAGCACATCATGTAGATCAACTAAACAGTGGAGTCATTCACGCTGTCTGAGTGCTTTTCTTGTTTACAAATGCATTATTTATTTCCAACAGGGAGCGGATGAAACGGAAGCATCCCATGTTTTGTTCTCAGTCTGGTGTCTCCTGCCTCTGCAGTCGGTCCATCGGTAATAAGCTCTGCTGAAAATGCTAATTAAGTTTGTTTTAGTGGCTAAACTTCTGGCTTTTGCAGGTCGAAACATTTGGCACATGCTTTTGTGAGAATATCGGCTTGTTTACGAATAAAGTACACCACGTTGTCGGCAACTTTGCTAACTTTTTTAGGGCCTTTTGTTGGCTTTATTAGATAGGTCAGTAGAGGCAGACAGGAAAGTAGGGAGAAGAATAGGTGCGAATAAACAGTGGATTTGGTGCCGGAGAGTTGAATTTTTTAGGTTTGATTCTTACACATGCTGGATGTTTGTGCAGGTTTCTCTCAGATTCTTTGTCTAGTATGCATTGTTGTGTGCATTTACCTGGAACGGGTGCGACTTTTTCCCGAGCCACCCACAGGAAGTCACCAACGTTGAGCTTCCTGACGTCAAAGTTGACTCCGTTTCTCTGCAGTTCTTTGACCAGCTCCTGCTTACGGTGGTGGCTGCCGCTGCAACAAGCCGACATGACGTGAAACAAACAGACAATAAACATGTTTAACTGCAGTGCAGTTATGTGATTCACACAGGTAGAGGGTCTAAAAGTGCCTGAAATCCAATAAAGTAGAGTTATTAAGGTCCTAAATTAATCTGTCTTACCCAGTGGTCTCAATAAAGTCCACACAGAGTATAATTTCGTAGGTTCCAGGTAGCAGACATCCTCCACTCGGACTTCTGCTGGTTGCCTGTGAATTTTGAGGTTTTTCTGATGAACACAAAGCGTCCACGTCGCTGCTCGTCTGGCCAACAGCTCCGACTGTCGGACTAAGAGGAGAACAGGGTCAGTTTGATCTGAAGGGAACGAGAGAAATAAAAGATTAGTTGGAGTCCACTCACTGTATTCTCTCCTCCTCCTCCTCTCCTTCATCACTAGCAGTCAGGTCGACCAGTCCAGGACCCTCCTCTTCCTCCCCTTCATCCCCTCCTGAACAGACTTTAGTTTCTTGTTCTGCTGCCGCCAGACGCTCGGCCAAAGCCAGACCTTCCTCTGTCAGAGAATACCTGAAACACAGAGGATTAAAGAGCTGATTCAGGAGCAGCACTGAGGCAACAATCACCTCAAAAGAACTGCATGTTCACTGGCTAACAACTGCACCGTTGGATTAAATACAGCCTTTCTGTGAATCCCAGTGAATAACCCAAACTCCACCATGACCAATGAGGTCATTCCATATAAAAAACACCACAAATACAAGCAAAACGACCACAAAGACAGAATAAAAATACTTTGCCATGAGAGAGAACTTGTTAACTGCCTATAAATTCTGACAAACAGATGTAAAAAGACCCCGAAGAGGCACAACATCACCACAAATGGAAAAAACATGACCACAAAGAGACATAAAACAACCACAGTAGTAATACACGGTGTATTTTGCTCTGAGAGAATCTCAACAGCCTAAAAGTTCCTATAAATGCATGATGTGCAGCAAAAACATCAGATCCTGCTCACCCTCATGGTTCTACAGGCAAAAAGGCAACATTCCAATTAATAGTAATTTAAAAACAAATAAACAGAAGCACATTTTGTATCTTTGTTGTGTCGTACCTTGCAGGATTGTGAGTCTTAATGAGCAGGTTTTTCTGGATCAGAGTGCTGACTGAAGACCAGGCTGTGTATTTACTGCCCAGATCAGGCTGCAGACACACAAAATATAGAAATAAATCTGAATTTATGTAGAAGACGACCAGGTTTAGTCCATCTCAACTCATCAGAGGCTTCTGCTTAATCATCTGTAATCCTTTTATCATAAATTAAAGGATAGGTCAAGATAATCTTTGTAACTTTCCATGTTCGATGCTTTGAAAAATTCTAGTAAATCCAAGATGGTAGAGCAGAAACTGTTCTAACTATCTGCTGATCTGAGAAGGAGTGATGAAGCAGAGGTTAATGTAAAACTCACCACAGCGAAAGATTTATCACAGAGAGGCTGAGCTTCAGTTTGTAGTTCGAGCTTAAACATAAAACCTTTACTGCCCGGGATCTAAAGAGAGACGACAACAAGGATGCCCGGAGATTTAGAGACGTGGGAGTAAAAAAATATATTTAAAAAATCACGAAAATAAACAATTCAACCACAAACACAGAAAACCACCATAAAATGGCAAAGAAAATTAACTTTAGAGGGAATAAAACCAGCACAAAATGACTACAGAATCAACCACAAAGAGGCAGAAAATGCACATATTGCCACAAAACAACCACATAATGGCACAAAAAATAGACAAAATGACCACAGAAAGACCTCGGCTAACCTGTGACTGTCGGTACAGAGTGAGCAGGACAGCGTATCCTCCAGACCTCCTCTGAGGAACATACTCCCTCTTCTTCTTCTTCTTCCCTTCTGATGTTTCTCTGGCCTTCCCTCCATCACCTGCTGTGTTCTTCTACAAAAAAACAAGAATATAACCACATTTAAATGACCAACACCTACATTATACCTCATAAATAAGCTTCTACATTCAGAATATTCACTATTTAAGTCAAAAATAAGTCAATACAAACAGCAATATTGTGTGAAATAACAGTTATAACAAATACTTCTGGCTGGTTAAAGTTGCTTTGATGAAACCTCTAAACTCTCTTCTGTGTGTCAAAAATATGTATTTAAAATTTTATGAAGTGAGCACTTGTGTAAAATGTGTCTTGGTCTGCAGATATATGGTGTTATTCTTTAATAATCTTTATTCATAGAGCAAAATCCAAGTTAGAAAATGCTTAACAGGGCAGCAAAATAAATCTAAATGATCAGAAGTGGATTTAAAAGTAGAAGTTAAAATGGCTGAAATGAATTGAAATATTTCCAAAATGATTTGAAATTTGTCCCAAATGAGGGAAAAAAATGTCAATAAATTACTAAAAAGATAATTATTGACCTTTGAAAACGGAAAAAAGTAGAAAATATTCAAGCAAGGATGGTATTAAGTGTCTATAAATGGATGGATCCATATTTGTACTAAAATCCAGTCTTTGGTCCACATTTCTGCAACTGTTGAGGCTCTAACATCAGTAGAATCTGATGTGTTCAAGTTTGACAAGTTCCAGGACCCAAAATATCATAATTAAGAATAAGATTCAAACTCAGGTGTCATCAGGAAATGCCCTCTGATAAAAGTCTGTGTTAAGGAGAAACTTATACTCGGCTGTCCCGTTTACCTTCCTGGACGGAGCCATGCTGTTGTTGTCTGTTCTGCCTGCAGGAGGCGCTGCTTCAGGGACCGAGTGGACCTGAGCCTCTGCACCTGAAACAGAACAAAACCTGGAGGCTCAATCTGTAGAAAACCAACCAAACATGAACAAACTTCCCCCTGGACGACTTCAGAATCAGCTGATTATTTATCTGCAGTAATTTTAGGAGGCTCTTCATCAAACAAACCAGATTTTGTGTCTATTTTTATTTCACACGGTTGTGGTGAAACAATATTTTCTCTTTTAGCATATTATCATCCTTTATGTAATTTTTTTTCTGTCGCTATACCAGTAATCTGGGCACTTTCTGCTGCATTTACAGAAACATTTTACCCCTTAACTTGTCTGTTTTCAGGTTCTCTGTAATATCTTTTTAGTTTTTGTGTCATGTTGTGTGTCGTAACTATGGCAACCGCTCCATAAAACCTCACTTCATCTGTTGCTCACCGTTCTCTCGATAGTGCCGCTGCAGCTTTTCATCCAGTATTTTACAGATGCCGTCTCCAAAGTTCTGCAGGATCTTTGCCTCTCTGGCGTTTCGCAGTGGCAGCGGATATTTATTCAAAGAGTTGATGGCCTGCAAAAAGACAGAAACACACACAAATAAAGATAAATAATCAGCTTTTCTGGTGACTTCTTACATATTTTTCCTTTTCTGATTGTATTTTAAAAACAAAGACAAATTTTAACTATTTTCTACAGTTTTGAGTCATTTTGTCAATGTTGGAGTCTTTTTGAACAAGTTTAAAGTCATTTTAGACGAGCTTCAAAAAGTTCTGGGACATTTTTGAGTCAGTTTGGATGATTTTTCATTAATCTTCGTAAATTTTGGAGTCATTTTTGCAGTTTTGCATCTACTCCAGGTGTCACAGTCTACAGACTAAATCTGATTTTGTTAATTTTCTGTATGACCGACTGGGCATCAGTATTATGGGATGTATCGTAGTTTGAACAGTAAAACTGCAGCAGTTTAATGTCTATGACATAGAGTCATAGAAACTAGTGTTTCTGTCCTGTAGAAGTTTTAATTTTAGGACTATTTTTCAACATTTTTGAATCATTTTTGCGGAATTTTAAGGCATTTTGGATGCGGATGTGTTTCTGTTTTCTGATAATTCCCCAGAGAAAACTTTAGACAGTGCATTGTGGGTAAACTTTCCAGGCTCATATCAGCATGTGTGATAGGTGGTTGGTCAGAACAAGTTCTAGACAATGAAAGGAGCATTTTTACACACAGAAGATACCAGGATCATCTCATAGACATGATTCACTTTCTCTGGTTTTGAGTCACTTTAAAGAAGTTTTTGTCTTTTTAGACCAGAGTTGGGTCATTTTGGACACATTTAGTTGAGGGAAAACTTCTAATAATTTTCCAATATGTTTATTTTCTTGAAGACTCCTCTTCACTTGAGTCATTTTAAAGAACTTTTTGATAATTTCGGACACATTTTTAATCGGGCTGTTGAAATTAATGCATATTAATCCGTCATCATGTTTAATCTGATAAAAAGTTAACGCAGTGTAACTAGTGGCACCTGGTGGTACTCGGCTGGCTGCCTCTGATTGGGGCAGGCAATGATAAAATTAAGTCAGGTGAGTCGGCAGGGGCTGATGATTGTCTGCGAGGCGTCACCGCTGATTTGTGGTAAGATGCCCGTTAGTTTATCTTATAGAGGTAGTTTCTCTACAAACCTTTAGATGTGCCTTTTCTAATGGTGTTTTTGAATGTTGCAGTGGGACCACACAGTTTTATGAGGCAAGGGAATTCCTGCTGCGTGCGAGATGCCGGTGTAGCAGGTACGTGGTTTTAAAGGGTGTTTATTAAAAGGTGTTTTTATTCTGCTTTGGATATGTTTATTTTTCATTTAATCAAATTGCATTTTTATTGTTTGTGCTTCCTCAGTGACGGTCCATCTTGGTTGCACTGTCTCTTGCTGTCCTTTTTTGGGTTTTGTTTGTAGGTCTTATTAATTTGAGTTCATCCACTCGGCTTTGCAGGACCCATGGATGAACAGACCTGGGTGCATCATGTGAGAGCGGACTAACTCTATTTTAATTGTTTTGGTTTGTGTTATTCACTTCCCTATTTAGATCCGCTGCAAGCAATACTCAGCCTTGATCCCAGTAACTTTGAGACCAGATGCAAGTGTGAATTGAATGTAGTGCTGTTTGATATGCAGTGGTATTTTCAGAGTGAAGTGATTTTTATTTTTTACCTTAGGTTCATCGGGCTCATGTGTAATCAGTCTCAATGGTATCGATGAGACCCTGTTCAGATAAATGGGATTGTGACTTTATGATTTTTTGTACTGTCAACAATAAATATTAATATTTATCATCTATATTCCCTGTTGTCCGTTTCGTTTAACGTTTGATCAGTGGTGTCAGGTTTAACACCAATTAACGCATCTGCAACGCTTTTGGGCAGTTTGTCCAAGTAGACTTACCGTCGCGCATGCGCAAATGGGCAGTTTATGCGGTAGTGGCAGAACCAAGCGACTCCAAATGGAAGACGGTAAACAGTAGGGCCCTGCTGATTAAACTGGACGATTATAGCCCTCTTCAAAAATAACTATAGTCGGCCGGAGTCTGGCCAATTAAACGCCGATATATTCTTAGTTTCTCATAAAACAGTAAATGCTGTTGAATGTTTTTGCGCCGTTTGTCCAAAACATGGAGCTCTGACTCCATTCCGTCCTCACCGCTGTCTTCTCAGGAGTTCGCTACAGCCGGGCTACATTACGGGAGTTGGCTGAACCGACAGGTAAGTTTATAACGATGTGAAATAATGACTCATGTCACCCGTTTCAGTTAACTCTATTTGCTGTGTCGTGACGAGGGACGTTGTTTTCCATTTGCGTTGCTAAAGTTCTGCTAACCTAGCTTAACTTACGCCCTGTCTGTTAATGTTAGCAATAGCATGTCAACCTAGCATAGCGTTAGCTCATAGACTGTATAGTGCGTTAGCTATGATACAGCTTTTTGGCATGTTAGACAATTTTTTTGGTAATTTTGGCCAAACGTTTAGTCAGCTTGTCACTTTGGAGGAATTTTGTGTCTTTTTAGACAAGAATTTGTTCATTTTGGACATATTTGGCTGAGGGAAAACATTTTCCAATATGTACATTTTTGAAGACTCCTCTTCACTTGAATCATTTCAGTGAAGTTTTTGATCATTTTGGACACAGTACAGTCTAAACGCTAAATCTGGTGTTTTGTTTTATTCAGGACCAGTTTTTCCTTAATCAGCTTTGAGCACCAATATTAGAAACTCCTGCCCGTAACGCCGATGTAAACGGCCTCAAACAGAATCTGTAGATCCATTTTGACTTCAGTGTCATCAGAGCTGCTTCCCACCACAGTTAACCGAGCATTAAGTACCTTCTGGTAGGTGTACTGGGTCTTCAGTCCTTTCTCCTTCGCCTCGTCCCGGAGCTCGGTGAGCCACCGGAGGAACAGTGGGTTCGGGCGGGCGGGCAGGGCTCGTTTCCGACCCAGCCGAACCGGCTCCGACGCAGGCATTCCTGTGTGTGTGTGTGTGTGTGTGTGTGTGTGTGTGTGAGACCGGGGAGAGATGACAGGCAGGCTGAGGGAATAACAGCAGCTTCACCGCGACGTGAGAACTTTAGCCAACGGGAGCTAATTAGCAGTTAGCTCTGTGTGAAAGTTTTATTAAAGACGCTAAGGTTGGAATCAACAAACGGCGTTAACAGACAGTTCCATCAGAGAAAAAAAAAAATGTATTTTTCAGTGTGTGTTTGGTAATAAACGCGACTCACCTTCCACCTTGTTATTAGCAGCAACTGCCGCCTTCCGTTTAAGGACACGGAGCACTTCCTTGTTTACATCAGTCACGTGATGCGTAGAAGAATGCGCCGAAATACAAACAGCGACACCCAGCGGCCACATGAGCTACTACAGGCATCAACTGTACGGCAACACCTGGAAACTGGATTTAGTTTGTTGTAATATGTTTAATATGTAATATAGTTACAGTTTATATAAATTTATTCTGCACATTCAGAAAGATTAATGCAAAGTCAATAAAGTACCACTTTACATCAGTCTTTTCCTCATTTCATGTAATTTTGGACACATTTTGAGTCATTTTTGGGCAAATTTAGGTCAAAATATCTAAAAACTGGAATCTTGTCCGGTCAAACTTTCCACACATCAGATCTTACTGATGGCGCCTCAAAAATTTATACATCAAATTCTACTGATGTTAGAGCCTTGTTGACATCGGTCACGTGATGCAGAGAAGAAGATTGTGCCTAATGCATCCACATGAGCTACTGATGAACTACGAGATTCCAGTGTTTAGATATTTTGGCCTAAAATTTGGCCAAAAACGACTCCAAATGTGTCCAAAATTACTTGAAATTCAAACATGACAATGATTACTAGTTACGTGATCTTAAAGGTGGGAAAAAGTATGACATTTTCAAACTTTGAGAGTATTGTGTCCCTATCAACTTCCTGTATAGTGTATATATACGGATGGATCCATATTTCTACTAAAATACAGTCTTGGGTCAACATTTCACCAACTTTTGAGGCTCTAGCATAAGTAGAACCTGATGTGTGGAAAATATGACAAGACAAGATTCCTGTTTTTTGATATTTTGACCTAAAACCTGTCCAAAATGACAAAAAATTTGTCCACAATTACTTAAAATGTGTCTAAAATTACTTGAAACTCATCCAAAATTAAGAAAGAAATGCCCAAAATGACAATATCAATTTATTTGATCTTAAAAATGGAACGAAGTGCAACACCTTCAACTGAGGGTGGTATTGTGTCTCCATAAAGTTCCTAAAAGTGTATATATAAATGGATGGATCCATATTTCTACTAAAATCCAGTCTTTGGTCGACATTTCACCAACTTTTGAGGCTCTAACGCCAGTAAAATCTGATGTGTGGAAAGTTCCAGGTCACTAAATGTCTCGTAATTGTCCTTAATGATTTGAAAAGTGTCTAAAATACCTGAATGTTTCACAAACTTTCCTGGTTTTTTTATAGAACAACATTTTGGCTCAACCAAGTAAAGCACCACTTTGCATCAATCTTTAGGAGTTTTGACAACTTCTGTTGACATTCTGAAGATTTCTACCACACTGAGTTGTAGGGATGAGCTTTTCATCTGCAGTCAAAGGTATTTTAATTACTTCATGACTGGCAGCATAAACACAAGCCTAAAAGAACTCAATCTGAGGAAAAATTTGAATTATGGCGGCATGCTCTGTGGTGTTCAAGTGCTTCAGATTATTTTTTTCCCGTGAGATGGAAGGTGTGAATAAGCAGCGGATCCAGTCAGGTTTGCAGACCGTTATCCTCCTCCACGTGTCCTCAGGCTGAAGCAGTCTGCTGGAATCCTCCAACAAGACCCGACAGAGACCAGGAATCCGGCCTCACCCTGCAACAGCAGCTTCTCTCTTTGTAAACACAGACAGGAGCTCCACAAAGAGGTGGAGTAATTAGCCAGGAGCTGCATCTCAGAGGGACTCAGGGTGAAACATTAAAACAGGATTGGTGTCGTGAAATGAGGCTCGGCCCATTATTTCTCAACTGTTGTACTTCAATGTATCCTTGTGGGAACATTCAGTGAGACTAAATCAGCTTCATGTGTTGTCAAATCTCAACATGGAAGCAGCTTGTCTATTTTTAAGATCAAATAATTATTTATTGTTGTCCTTTTGGGCAATTTCGTGCTAATTTTGGACCAATTTCAAGTCATTTTGGACAAATTTCGAGTCATTTTGGACAAGTTTTAAGTCAAAATATCAAAAACCAGGAAACTTATCGTCATATTTTCCACACATCAGATTCTACTCATGTTAGAGCCTCAAAAGTTGGTGAAATGTGGACCAAAGACTGGATTTAATAGAAATATGGATCCATCCATAGATATACACTTACAGGAACTTTCTGTGGACACAGTGCCACATAAGTTTGAACATTTCATTCTTCTTTCCGCTTTTAAGAATCAATAATTACAAATGTGTCCTCTACTGGATCCATTCAATCATTTAATAACGGTGGGAGTTTTATTTCTGGGGATATCGAGGTTGAAAATACTAAAATTGTCAGATCTGAAAACATCTGAAATTCTCCAAAATATTTCCCAGAACTTAGTTTTGAGTTTCAAATAACAAATAAATCAACTAAATCCACAACGCTGCTGCCTGAAATGACCCCGGTACTGATATTAAAAGCACAAAGAAATCATTCTCTGGTAATAAATTATTTCCTTTAATGAATAAAGTGTTTTTAATAAAAACCAAAAACTAATTTCTTTGACTGTACAGAGAAGCCCACAGTTAATATTCACATGCAGCACAAAGGAAGAGAAATCCATGTAGAAAAACACATATGAGCCAAAACATTAAGACCACTTGGAGTTACCAAGACAACGTTCTCAAAGAGACCTCCAGAGGTCTTAGAGGGTTCTACCAGGCATGTTTCTGCTCATCAGTGTCAAACATGGTTCATTATATTATTATTATGTAAAGTCAACGCCCAAATCCAACACATTCATAAATATACACACATGTACATCACATCTGCTTTACAGTCCGTCCTCCTTCCCCTGAGTTTATCCTGAAGCTCTCCTGGCGTCCTACTGCCCAGATGATCCGGTGGTGTCGTCGCTGTCTGCTCCCTGTGGAGACCCAGGCGTGGACCCTCCTACCGAGCCTCCCCCTGGTCCTCCCCCCCTCCGGGCGGCCTTCCCCTTCAGCAGGGCGCTGTCAGGGTGCAGCTGGTGGAGGTGGAGGAGCAGCTCGTCCTGAGTTCCCGCCGTGTGGCCGCACTCCTCGCAGACGTACAGCTTGTTGCGCCGCTCCTTGTAGGCGTATTTCAGGGTGACGCTGTGGATCTTCTTCATGTGGGACTCCAGGGAGCAGCGCTGGGTGAAGGCCTTCTCACAGAGGGTGCACTTATATGGACGGACGCCTGGACGGAAAAATGATGTCATCAATTAATACTGCCACCACCGTGCTTCACATCATGATGCTGCCACCACCGTGCTTCACATCATGATGCTGCCACCACCATGCTTCATCATGATGCTGCCACCACCGTGCTTCACATCATGATGCTGCCTCCACCGTGTTTCACATCATGATGCTGCCTCCACCGTGTTTCACATCATGATGCTGCCTCCACCGTGTTCACATCATGATGCTGCCTCCACCGTGCTTCACATCATGATGCTGCCACCACCGTGCTTCACATCATGATGCTGCCACCACCGTGCTTCACATCATGATGCTGCCACCACCATGCTTCACATCATGATGCTGCCACCACCATGCTTCACATCATGATGCTGCCACCACCATGCTTCACATCATGATGCTGCCACCACCGTGCTTCACATCATGATGCTGCCACCACCGTGCTTCACATCATGATGCTGCCACCACCATGCTTCACATCATGATGCTGCCACCTCCATGCTTCACACCATGATGCTGCCACCACCATGCTTCACACCATGATGCTGCCACCTCCATGCTTCACACCATGATGCTGCCACCTCCATGCTTCACACCATGATGCTGCCACCACCATGCTTCACACATGATGCTGCCACCTCCATGCTTCACATCATGATGCTGCCACCACCGTGCTTCACATCATGATGCTGCCACCACCGTGCTTCACATCATGATGCTGCCACCACCGTGCTTCACATCATGATGCTGCCACCACCGTGCTTCACCTTATAATGCTGCCAGAGAACTCTGAATACATGTTCTAGACTGTAACTGCGCATGTGTGTGACCATTCAGGTAGTGTGTAGTTACCTGTATGAGTGCGTACGTGTCTCTTGAGGTCGAAGGTGTCGTTGAAGCCTTTGCCGCAGAAGCTGCACAGGTGTCTCTTGGTCTCATTGTGACACTTTATATGTCTGTTTAACATTCGCTGGTACTGGAAGGTTTTCTGGCAAACCTAAATGCAGCAAAAACACACTCAAGTTACATTACATCAGGGCAGAATCAAGCATTAAAGGAGCCTGGTGGAGTTTTAAACAAGTACTAGTTAAGCTGACATTCAGGAATATGAATTATAATTCCTTAATTATACCAATGACTTTACTGTATTTAGTGAAGCAAAGTTTTATCTTCATACTCTGAATATTTTCAGAGTTCCAGGTCCTTGAAGTACATGGAGGTGGGTCCAGACTTCTCATTTTGGACAATTTTTGAGTCACTTTAGAGAAGTTTTTGTCTTTTCAGACAAGAATTGGGTCATTTTGGACAAATTTGGTTGAAAACTTCAAATAATTTAAAATTATATACATTTTCTTGAAGACTCCTCTTCACTTGAGCGATTTAAAGAACTTTTTTTAAAAAACATTTTGGATGCATTTTTAGTCATTTTAGAGACGCTTTTGTCTTTTTGTCAAAAGTTTAGTCAGTTTGGACAGGTTTTGGGTCATTTTGGACAAATTTTTTGTCACTTTGGAGAAGTTTTAGTCTTTTTAGAGATGTTTCAAGATCTTTTGGATGTGTTTTGAATCATTTTGGGTGTATTTGGTTTAGGAAAACTTTCAAACGTGCATTGTGGGTAAACTTTCCAGGCTCATATCAGCATGTGTGATAGGTGGTTGGTCAGAACAAGTTCTAGACAATGAAAGGAGCATTTTCACCTACTGTGACCAACGTAAGTCGGAATTTATTCACAGTATGAAGGTAAAACTTTGCTTCATTAAATAGAATTACTGTAAAAGAACCATCTGACTGGTTGATTTTCTCTAGATTGATGCCCCCAGAGGTTAAAATGGTTCTTAAACGCTGCTCTAAATTAATCGCTGAATAACTTGGTACAAGCTGAAACATGTCTCTACAAGGTTCTATCATCTAATCTGTCTTCTTAAACTCATCTTCTTACCTGACACACAAACTCTGCCGTCGTCGCCGTGGACGAAGTTTGACTTTGACCTGCTGATCTGGTCACCATGGAGACCGTCTCCATGGGGGCGGAGGTCGTCGTCAAGGCAACCGGCATCACATGTGTGGTTAGGAGCGGTCGGGTGGGAATGGGAGGAAGATTCAGGGGAAGAAGAGACGGATCGGGAGGCAACTCGCCTGTAGTCACCTGCAGCAGAGAAAACATTACTAATTTTAATTTTCTGTTCTCATAAAGTCGAGATTCAACCCAAAACTAAATCAACGTTTGACAATCTGAGATGGAAATGCAGCAGTTTTCTGTCTATTAGAAAGAAAATCTCATGAGTAACAGAACAAAACCCAAAGATTTGACATTTAGATGAATATAAACCCAGTGTAAATGACCACTTTATGGTTTAAATCTTCACTTTTGAGCAAATATTTAGATTGAACGTGAAATTTCATGAATATCTGACAATCTGAGATGGATGATGGAGCAATTTTCTGATCAAACATCTTCACAGAAACAAACATCTGCAGGTCAGGCTTCACATCCTTTCTGCCCATTCAACAGAAACCCATGAAGTTACAGTCCTGATTTCTTGCCTTGATTTTGGCTCGGATGTACGTGGAGCCGCCCTGCGACCTCCTCCGGATCTCGGACTTCTCCTCGGCCGGGCTCTGAGGTCGACCCAGAACCGTGCTGGACGGCAGCTCGGCCGACGTCTGAGCGTCCGAGCGTTTGGCGAGGCAGAGCGGAGTCGTCTCTGCCGGACTGGCCTCAGCCTCCATCATCAGGACGGATGGAGGGAAGATGGAAACTGCAGGAAGAAAGAAGCAGCCAAACTGTTAGTCCTCCTCTGGAACCAGCAAGTCCAGGATTCAGACTCGTTTAGTTCTGGTTTTGGTCTCCGACTTTGTGTTTAGTCAGCAGGTTGTGTGCAGAAACTTTTACAGCCTTTTTTCTAAAAACAGAAGCAAACACTGACGCTGCAGCTTCATCAGGACTCATTGTTCCGTTTCAGTTTTATAATTTAGTAATTTAGAAATATCGATTATAGATTTTACATCCACTCCAGGTGTCAACCTTTGTTTACTCTGCCAAGGAACGGTGGAGTTATGTGATGTTCACAGTACGTTTGTTTGTGTGTCTGTTAGCATTACTTCAAGAACCGCCTTTCATCTTGGATGAGAGGTGGAACGTCTTCAAGAACCTACCAGAGAAGTCTAGTTGAACCTCTTGAACCTTTTGTAGGTGTGTCATTTTGTGGTCGTGTAGCATCTGACTTTGCTTGTTTTATGTCATTTCATGGTCTTTGTCTAACATTGTGGTAATTTTACGTCTTTTTATGCCCCAGTTTGCTTGTTTTTCATCATTTTGTGGTAGTTTGTGCTGTACTTTGGTCATTTTATGTCTTTATGAGTTCATTTGGTGTCACATGCTGGCTGTTTTGGATCCTTTGGTCGTAGTTGAGCATATTATTTGGTTGTTTTATATCCTTTTGTGGTCTTCGTGTAACATTTTGGTCATTTTATGTCTTTTTACATCCCAGTCTGGTCGTTTTTCATCATTTTGTGGTTGTTTTGTGCTGCACTTTGGTCATTTTAAGTCTTTATGAGTTCATTTGGCAACACATGTTGGCTGTTTTACGTCATTTTGTGGTTGTTTAGCATCTTATTTTGGCTGTTTTATGTCATTTTGTGGTTGTTTAGCATCTTATTTTGGCTGTTTTACATCATTTTGTGGTTGTTTAGCATCTTATTTTGGCTGTTTTACATCATTTTGTGGTTGTTTAGCATCTTATTTTGGCTGTTTTACATCATTTTGTGGTTGTTTAGCATCTTATTTTGACTATTTTACGTCATTTTCTGGTTGTTTAGCATCTTATTTTGGCTGTTTTACATCATTTTGTGGTTGTTTAGCATCTTATTTTGGCTGTTTTACGTCATTTTCTGGTTGTTTAGCATCTTATTTTGACTATTTTACGTCATTTTCTGGTTGTTTAGCATCTTATTTTGGCTGTTTTACGTCATTTTGTGATCAGATTTTGGCAGTGATGTGGGGTTTGTGTAGTTTCACCTTTAGTTTGCATCATTAAATCAACAGAGAATATTCTGATCACTGCATTGATTCACTCGTTTATCCACCTCACTGTGACAACAGATGATTAATAAATGTGACTGTAGTTTAAAACAGGCAGTAAAAGAGATCTGAGGCTCATGTAGGAGGAAAATTAAATCTGCTGAACTATAACGTTTCACAATAGACCATTGGCTTCATATTTGCACAATCTTTAATTAGCAAACATGCAGGGTTCAATATGTGTGTGTTTGAGCTATTGTTAGAGATTGTGCACACACACACACACACCTGGACATACACACACTCTGTGCTCAGCACCACAGTTGGACCGGTCCGACCAGACTGTCCTGCAGCTCCAGATCTGTTCCTTCCTCAAACAATCCACCTCCGCACAACACGACAGGACACAACACAACGCGACACACTGAGGCCTGCAGGTGCAGCTCTTTGTCGGTCTGTGTGTTCAGGTAAGGCAGGTGTGTCTCGGTGCAGGCAGCCAATCAGCTGAGCCGCAGTCAGGCAAATGTGAATGCAAACGAAGCCGCACAACGAAATGAAAACAAAAAGACGCAACGAGCAGCAGAGCTAACGGGACTCAGAGAGAAGCAGACAGGAGTTTTACACCGACGTTAACTAGAATGTGAGGTTTTTAGTAATAAATGTAGCTCAATATGTGACTAAATTATCATTAAATCATCCAGATAAAGTGTAGACAGAGCAATGTGTTGTTAGTCCACCAGAAGCTACATGACCACATAAAATATGACTATTTTACACAATTATTTTTCCAGAAAGTGTCCATTAGATAATCCTGGTGTCTTCTGTGTGTAAAAATGCTCCTTTCATTGTCTAGAACTTGTTCTGACCAACCACCTATCACACATGCTGATATGAGCCTGGAAAGTTTACCCACAATGACCTTTTGAAAGTTTTCTCTGGGGAATTATCAGAAAACAGAAACACATCCAGGGAACCAATGATTGTTTCTAGGACTCTATGACATTAAACTGCTGCAGTTTTACTGTTCAAACTACCATACATCCCATAATACTGATGCTTAAAGTCTAAAAAGACCAAAACTTCTCCAAAGTGACTCAAGATTTGCCCAAAATGACCCAAAACCTGTCCAAGCTGACTAAACTGTTGTCCAAAATTACTAAAAGTTTGTCTAACATGACAAAAACTTCTGAAAAAATGACTCCAAATTTGTCCAAAATGACAAAAAAAATCTACAGTGACTGAAGAGGTCTTCAAGAAAATGTACATATTGGAAAATGATTTTAGTTTTCCCTCAACCAGATTTGTCCAAAATGACCCAATTCTTGTCTAAAAACACAAAAACTTCTCTAAACTGTCTACTGATGCTCAATGTTACAAAATAACATATAGCTCATTTAGTTTAGGATACATGAGAAAACAGTGAAACACAAAACAAAAACATGAAATGTATCAAGATGGAAGATGCTACAAATTTGTCCAAAATGACTGGAAACTTGCACAAAACTGGACAAAAATGTCCAAAATGGCAACAAGTTGTCTCAATTCATCAGAACTAGTCGAAAAGATTCAGATTCAGATTCACTTTATTGTCATTGCAACAAGTGCAACAAAAGGTAAGGTGCAGGCCATACAGTGGAAAATACAGAATATATAGAAAAGCTTTGTAATAATAAAAACACAAAATGACAAGATGGATTTAAATGACAAAGGCACCGTTAAACACGGGTTGAGGTATTTACATAAGAGCAGAGAAAAATGACTTAAAAATTGTAGTATATGACTGAAAATGTGTCCTTATTCTCATGATTTAGTGTTTCGACTGTGACTCTTGAAGTGGATTTAAACTGATCTGGTGTCAGTTTTTACCAGAACTCAGATGTTTCTCCTCCTAAATGTCATGGTTCTATCTGCTGGACTGATGAAGGTCTGAGGATCAGAAATGATGGAAAAAGTCCATTTAAAGGAGATAAATCTGGATCCTCCTCTATGGAACTCTGGAAATATTCCCAGTCTGAAGGTAAAACTCTGATCATTGATAAAGTTACTGCAGATGAAGAACCAGATGCTTCTTTGGGGTCATTTGCTTCTTTTAGTGTAGATTTTGTGTCCTTCTGTGGTATTTCCAGCTATTTTTGTGTTGATTTTGCATCTATTTGTGGTAGTTTTGGCCTTTTTGTGGTAATTTTGCGTTTTTCAGTGGACATTTTGTGTCCTTGTGGTATATTTACCTCTTGTTGTGGTGAGTTTGTGTTTCTTTGTGGTAATTTTGGCCCCCCTTTTTGGCAGTTTGGGCTCTTTTTGTGGCAATTTTCCAGCGTTTTAACTTATTTTAGTTGCAGTTTTTTATCAGAACTCAGATGTGTTTCTCCTCCTAAATGTCACGGTTCTATCTGATGGACTGATGAAGTTCTGAGGCTCAGAAATGATGGAAAAAGCCCATTTTTAATGGACTTTTTCCATCATTTCTGAGCCTCAGAACTTCATCAGTACCCACTTCTGTGTACTTTAAGGGTCCGTAACCCTGAAAATATTCACAGTATGAAGGTAAAACTTGATTAAGTAAAGTTCCAGGCGATTCTGAGGTTTCCTTTAGCCGTGTTTTAAATCTGTCCTCTTTCCTCGCCGTGTGCTGATAGTTTCTGTGGCGACTGAGCGGCTGCTGGACATTTAATCTGTGCTGTTTGTTCTCCTCGCTGTGAATGAGGTTTGTGTGTTTGGGAGGTGAAGGTTGAGGACGTCAGAATAAAAACGCTGCTGCTGTTTCTGCCTCTTTAATATTTTCTCTTGTTGTCCTCTCAGCTGAGAGCCAATAATCAGTCGATATCTTCATCAAACACTGAGTCTTGCTGTGTTTGCTGAAGGCGTCTGTCTGCAGCAGTCGGCTGGTCCGTTACATTTCCTTCCATCCAGCAAACATTAACCTCACGGAACCCACAAACACAACTGGAAATACGAGAATATAAAGCTGGAAACATGCAGGAACTGTGAAGTAGCTCCACGTTTTCTATCATCTTCTGTGAAACTGAGACTCCACAAAACCTGTAAAACCAAAAAACTACAACCTAAACAGCACCTAAATGCACCACATCAGAAATCCAGTCGACTTATTTACCTTTATAGTTGCAAAAATTGTTTTGATGGCCGAAATCATTCATATTTTGTGTAATTTAAACGCAAATTTGTGGGATTTCAAACCAAATTTAAGTTGATGAAATAAGTCAATAAGAAATTCGGGACATCAGATGTAAAATTTACATTTAAATAACATTAAAAAAACTACTTGGAACAACTGAATTTTAAACCAAAACATACATTTTTAACAGTGTTTATTCTGAATATGTATTTAACAGAACATAATTAGCTTAATTAATAAGATAAAATTATGATTCCCTGATTTAAATGAAACTTTTACAAACATTATTTTCACGGTTGACATAATAATGTTGAATCAACTTCATTTTGTGTGTAATTTGAACTCATGTTTGTTGTTTTTGTTGTTTAGATTTAAATATCACAAGTTGCAGTTATAATAAAGTTAATCAGATAAAAGTTTGTTGTTAAACACATTTCATTTTATTTAATTTACAAGCTGCTACAGAAACAAAAACATGAAAAATAAAAATCTACTGAAGACACTCTAATTGGAGCAACTTAATTTTTTAAACGTGCCAATCTAAAAACGTGTGTTCATTTAAATAACATGGAACAGCTTGTTTTTTGGTGAGTCTAAACATTATTTTTACATTTCTGTTTGTATAAAACATAATATAAAATGTTTCTTCTTCTGATCCGAGCACAGAGCCGTGCTAGCAGTTTCCTACTGTTCCCAGTCTTTATGCTAAGCTAAGCTACGCTAACATCACCAGTCGTCACATTCAACAGAGAGAAACAAGAATCCAATGTGGTTCAGTTCAGTGAAGACAACGAATCGCGTGTCTGAGCCTGAGTCACATCAGATGCAAATGAAGCTGCAGCTCGACAAATAAAGATGAAAACGGGCGATATGTGGAGCAGCAGAGTTAGCTTCAGAGTTAGCAGCAGAGTTAGCAGCAGAGTTAGAAGCAGAGTTAGAAGCAGAGTTAGAAGCAGAGTTAGCTTCAGAGTTAGCTTCAGAGTTAGCAGCAGAGTTAGCAGCAGAGTTAGCTTCAGAGTTAGCAGCAGAGTTAGCTTCAGAGTTAGCAGCAGAGTTAGCAGCAGAGTTAGAAGCAGAGTTAGAAGCAGAGTTAGAAGCAGAGTTAGAAGCAGAGTTAGCAGCAGAGTTAGCAGCAGAGTTAGAAGCAGAGTTAGCAGCAGAGTTAGCTTCAGAGTTAGCAGCAGAGTTAGCTTCAGAGTTAGCAGCAGAGTTAGCAGCAGAGTTAGCTTCAGAGTTAGCAGCAGAGTTAGCTTCAGAGTTAGCTTCAGAGTTAGCAGCAGAGTTAGCTTCAGAGTTAGCAGCAGAGTTAGCAGCAGAGTTAGCAGAGTTAGAAGCAGAGTTAGAAGCAGAGTTAGCTTCAGAGTTAGCAGCAGAGTTAGCAGCAGAGTTAGCTTCAGAGTTAGCAGCAGAGTTAGCTTCAGAGTTAGCAGCAGAGTTAGCTTCAGAGTTAGCAGCAGAGTTAGCAGCAGACACATTTTCAGTAAAGTTTCTCAATGGGACTTTCATTATTATTAGACTTCAGGGTCAGTTAGAAGCTTGGTTTGGGTTCAAATACTTTTTCACAAGATGTTTACAGCTTCCCCGTCATTTTCTTTGTTACCATGGTGATGTAAAAGAAAAGGAGTGACATTTAAAAACATGCTGATTTGAAATCTGCCTTTAAATTAAAGATCAGATTAATTTCAGTTTCATCTTATGTGAGCTTAAATTAAAAAAAAAACGATGATTTTAATTTTTTGGATCCAGAAAATTAAAGAGTTTCTCATTGGGACTTTTTGTTCTGTTTAAATTCGGTTATAATTAGGATTATTATCAAGGTGCAGGATAAAGAAGAACCCGTTGAACCGGTTTATTCATGGCTTTGTGTAAATGAATGGAGTGAAACTGTTTTGTTTTTTTTACTAAGATGTGAGAATTATTTCCTGATGTTTCCTCATTCTGCTGTGTTCTAGAACATTTAAATACATCCTTAAAAACTTGTTTAGTTTTTTTTTTTTAAAAAGTCACTTCTGTTGCTCTCAGAGTTCAGTAAGTGTACGATCGGTTTTAATCATTCGGCAAAATCCATCAACACAAACCTGCATGAGTCAGAAACACTTTGCAGCTTTTAATAAGTCGAGTTTGTTTTAAACTTAATGTCGTCTGAAAACCGAACACATTTCAGGCTGGTGACCCATCAGAAACAGGCCCTGGCACATGTTTGTGGATTATGAGATAAAAATAAACCCTTCACACACACACATGCACACGCAAACACGCACACACACTCCATACATCTATCTCTGTGAGGACATGATGCCCTTTAGCTGAGTATTGACCACAAGTTTTGTGCCAAAGTGAGGACCAGAAAGGATGTCCCCTTAATATCCAAAAAAGGTTTAAAAGTCAAAGTTGTCCTCACAAAAGGAGACACGCACGCACACACACACACACACGCAGATAACTGTCTAAACTGATGGTGTCTGGCGCCTCATAAAAGTATTCAACACGCCTGTTTCTGAGGACAATTATCATACCTCTGCGTGTGTGTGTGTGTGTGTGTGTGTGTGTGTGTGTGTGGGTGTGTGTGTGTGTGTGTGTGTGTGTGTGTGTGTGAGTGTGACAGGATACACACACACACCGGGCAGGTACATCAAGTAACGGCACATACCAGAAACTGTAGCTGAGACCGCTGCTGGGTTCAGTCAGTTGGTAACTGTGCGTAATTACGCACAGGCGCTCTTTGTTTAAGTCTATGAGGAAAGTTTTCACGACAAACTGTCTATTTGGAGAAAAAGCTAAACTTTTTTTCTAGCTGACAGTGATTTTGGTTCTTCATCAAGACTTAAAGTAATCAGAAAAACAGAGTGTGACTGTGGAAATAGAAGGAGAATTGACTTTGATTGTGTTGATTTCGGTGCGTAAAATGTATCCAAACGATGATCAAACATGGATTCCAACCGTTCCTGCTGAAACGCTTTGTGACGAAACTGCTGTTGAAGGTGGTTTTTCAGAGCTTTTTATTTTTGTTGAGTTTTTGAAGCACCTGGAAGTTGCCCTCGGTTCAGTTCATCCAGACCTTCCGGCTTCAAACACCGAGAGGATGTAAAAGTCAATGATTAAAAGTTAACGGTGAGGAGACGAGGAGCCACAGAGGAGCGGCAGAGACGGAGGGGGAAGGGTGAGGCAGGGAGGGAGACTGGAGAGGTTTAGGGTGTAGTCCGTTACTTGTTATCTGATACCGCCGTGGTCTTACAATAAAACTCCAACAATAGGGATTGTTGTGAGGAGCAGAGGTGACTCCAAAAAGCCTCATTTACATGGAAAACCCTCCGTGAGATCAAATCTGCCACATTAACAGGGTCGTTTTGTCATGATTATCACCTGAGGAGGCCTTAAAGTGTTGGAAGAAGGAACCAGAAGAGAGTTTCTGTCCTAAATCACACAAAAAAATAACTAAATGAAGCAGTTGGTTAAAATTAAATATGAACAGTATTTATTTGAAAGGATTTCTATTTAATTACCGTAACTCTGACCACAAAGTGAAGAATTTAGTTTTTATATGAAGCTGATGATCGAAATGATGTTTTTAAATCAATAAATGAGACTTTTTGTTTCATTTTCAGTCCGTACTAATCAAAGAAGGACTCGGCTGAAGCTTCATTTCAGGAGAAGATAGGAGGAAGAAAAGCGCAATCAGAGGTTGAAGGTCGATCTGTGCAAGTTTACAGGCCGGAGAGTCCCCGAGCAGCCGCGGATACCTGGACAGGTGAGCCGGGAGTCCTGCCCGATCCTGGATCCGCTTCAGTTTGTTCATAAAAACCACAAATCAAGTTTAAAAAGTTTGGCTGAGACACGCGCAGCTGCCCCCGCCGCTTTCCCGTTATTCGGTGGCCCCGTTACTCTCCCTCCCTCCCTCCCCCTCCCCCGGCCCCCCTCCCCACCTGCCGCTGGATCCAAACCGTTAACCCCCGACCTGCGCGTAAAAGCCGCCGCCGCCCGGCCTCCGGTAGCTGATTGACTCACCTGGGACGTAGACGTCGCCCCGCTCATCGTCCGGTAGCTCGCTCCAGTTCCGCTTCCCCGGCGATACGTTCGCCTTCTTCACCAGAAAGGCCCTCGGCATGCTGGGTCCCGCCCCGCAGGAAACCTGGACGCTGTCCTCCGATCTCCTCCGGCTCGATCCGCCGCGTTTCCCCCCCGGTAAGTTCCCGTCGGACAGGTGAGCAGCTCAGGTGAGGCGGCGGCAGGTAAAGCAGGAAACGGCTCCGCTCCGGAATAACGGGAGAGAGAGCGGAGCTGCCGGATCACACAGAGAGAGGAACAGAGGTGGGACACCGAGCTGCACAGGTACTCATTTAAAAAGCAGGAAACAGGCGGCAACGCGCATGCGCGGCAGAAATAACGGTGACAACAAGCCGGGCTAGGCCTCATATACCTGCTGAACCGGTTTACCCTCCTCAGCCCGGCTCCATTCCGCTCCAAGGTGTGGAGAACACAACCCACACACACACACACACACTGCAGCACCATAAAGGCCAATCAGTTTATTATTTACCTCCAGTCAGTAAATGTCTGACTGTTAGTTTGACTGTTGAAGAGATAAAAATGATCTGGAGGATTCACGTCTCAAGAAACATCAAACTAAAGCAACTGAAACTCACTTTTTAACACACAACACGTGAACTTTAAAATGATTCAAGTGAAGAGGAGTCTTCAAGAAAATGTTCATGTTGGAAAATTATTTGAAGTTTTCCCTCAACTAAATGTGTCCAAAATGACCCATTTCTGGTCTAAAAAGACAAGAACTTCTCTAAAGTGACTCCAAACCAGAGAAAGTGAATCATGTCTATGAGATGATCCTGGTATCTTCTGTGTGTAAAAATGCTCCTTTCATTGTCTAGAACTTGTTCTGACCAACCACCTATCACACATGCTGATATGAGCCTGGAAAGTTTACCCACAATGCACTGTCTAAAGTTTTCTCTGGTGAATTATCAGAAAACAGAAACACATCCAGGAACCAGTGATTGTTTCTAGGACTGTCGGCATCGTTTTGTTGTTTCAGATCAGAGCCTGTAGATGATAATTTACTGACTGCTTTTTCAGCCTTCTGTTGTCTTTAATTACACTTTTCTGCCTCAATGGTCACAGCATCTAAACACTGTTAGAAATCTGTCTTTTTATGGTTTTATCTGTTTTCTGTTCTTAAACAATTTGCTGTTGTTTTACAGATTTTACTCGTTTTGTTAAATTAAAGATAATAACTACCAAAATACAGAAAACATCATTCATTTGCATTTTACCTCTTAACAAAACAGTAAATATTGTTCACTTCAAACATCTGTAGTTTTACAAGTAGTAGTTTGTTCTTTTATGTTTGACTGTAGAATTACAGTTTTGACTGGATTTAAATCAGCAAATAAATCAATATTTTACTGATATTTTCTGTTATTGGAAAGTGAATTATGTATATTAAGAACTGAAAAATGGTAAATACATTTTAAAGTCTTGTGTTGTTAAATTGAAGGTAATATCTGGTAAAATCACATGAAAAAAATGTTAATTTATATGATGTCCATCAAAAACAAACAAAAAACAGGCCTGTAAGTCACATCCACATAAAAAGAAATCTGTTTTATTTTCCCTCTTCTTGTAGTGAAATCAGCTAAAATATATCGTTTTAAACTGATTTTTTTTGTATTTTGTAGATGTTTTTTAAATTATTTATGTAGAAAATTAAAGCATTATATAGCTTTATTTAAAAAGTGTTTTTGCAATTTTTAAAGATATTTTTTATTTATTCTGAAAATCAAAACATCTGATTTTTTAAACATATTTTTGCTATTTTTTTAGATGTTTTTTATTTATTCTGAAAATTAAAACATATTTTTTCCAACAATTTTTCCCTATTTTATTTAAGTTTTTTTTAATTTATTTGGAAAATTTAAATATTTTATAATTTTTTAAACATGTTTTTGTGCTATTTTTAGATGTATTTTGAATTTATTTTGAAAATTAAAACAATTTTAAACATATTTATTGCAATTTTTTTAGATGTTTTTATTTATTTTGAAAATTAAAACATTATGTATTTTAAAAAATATATATATTTTTCTATTTTTTAGATATTTTTTTATGTACAGGGATGAGAAATGAGGATGAAATACCCCACAGTGTTTTAGCTATTTTTTATTTTTTATTTTTTAGAAAATTTAAATTAAAACGTGGTTTCTTTCTAATTTTTTTAAAGATGTTTTTTAATTTATTTTGAAAGCTAAAACATGTATTTTTCTGAACATATTTTCAGGTGTTTTTTTTAAATCGTGTTGTTTGTTTTACCGTAATAAAACCTGATTAATAAAGAGGATAATAATATATAATAACCCAACAGTTTCTCAGAGAACTATCACTTCGTTTTGAGCTGCAGGATGAAGTTCTGTTTTATCTGCTGTTTATTGAATGAAAATGTCTGATTGAATTCACAGTGAAAGTGTTTTTGTCAGCAGCGGAGGCGGTTGATCTGAGTGTTTTTAGTGTTTTAGTGTGTTTCCATCCTGCAGAGGGTTGTTTGGAGGCCGGTTCCTGTTCCTGAGGAGTGGTGAGGGTGAATGAATGAATGAACGGTATGCTGCCGGGGCAGTTGGAGGAGTCGGGGCAGATGAGTTACCCTCCTCCTTCCTCCCTCATCTTTCTCTTCTATCTCCGTCCTAAACTGTCACCGAAACCAAACAACTTTCATCTAAATTAACCGCCGCTCTTCAGACCAACATGTTGATTAGCAGTAGTTTAAAGTCCGGCTAAATCAAACGGAGTTTCCCTGAAAATCATCTTTTTATTCTCCACAATGTAAAGGATAAAACGCTGGAAATAAGGCAGTAGGACGGTCAGAAAAATATGTAAAAATAATCAAAATAACAGCAAATATCTGCACAATAATGGCATTTTTAGCTGATTTAAATACAATAAATCTGTAATTTTAAATATAGATTTTTTTTAATGTGAACATTATTTACAGTTTTAGCCTGTTTTTGTTTTAATATATTTTTGTGTGATTTTAGAAATTTACAACCAACAGTTTTAAAAATTAAGTATCACAATCCAACCCTTAGAAAATCAATTTTTTCTTTCTAATAGCAGCAAATATCTGTAAAATAATTTTTTTTCTGATATAAATACAGTCCAAAAAAAAAATCTAAAATCACAGATTTTTGGATGCAGATATTATTTGCAGTTTGTTTGCTTCACAGTTAAAATGTAAATATAGTTTTGTGCAATTTCAGTAATTTAATAGAGAATTTTTTTCCAATATGAATCAAGTTAAAAAATATTCAAAAAAATATTTAAAAAAGAGATTTTTGATGCGAACATTGTTTACTGTTGTAGCCTCTTTTTGTTTATTTGTCTGTTTGTTGGTTTTGCAGTTAAAATCTGAACTCAGCCTTAAACCTAAATAACATTTTTGAAAATTACGTATCACATTGTAATCCTTAGAAAATTATTATTTTCTTTCTAATAGCAGCAATTATGTGTAATAATAATAATAATAATAATAATAATAATAATAATAATAATAATAATAATAATAATAATAATAATAATAACAATAATATTTTTCTGATATAAATAAAGTTTAAAAATACAAAAAAATATATTAGGAAAGACAAATTTTTGGTGTGAACATTATTTATTGTTTTAGCCTGTGTTTGTTTCTTTGTTTGTTTTACAGTTAATCTGTAAGTTAATATATTTTTATATGATTTTAACTTTTTTTTTTAAAAAGCATAATTTCCATCCCTACTATATTTTCCTTTTTATTTTTATTTTTCTTTCTTTCAAATAACAGCAAATATCTGTAAAATAATGCCATTTTACA
Source organism: Amphiprion clarkii (assembly GCA_027123335.1). NCBI lineage: Eukaryota > Metazoa > Chordata > Actinopteri > Pomacentridae > Amphiprion > Amphiprion clarkii. The sequence continues at coordinate 1,182,839 of CM049589.1, read as the reverse complement.
AATATTATGTTGTTCTTCTGGGCTGTACAGTGGCGTAGTGGTTAGCACTTTCGCCTTGCAGCTAGAAGATCCCTGGTTCGCGTCCCAGCTCGGACCTGGGATCTTTCTGCATGGAGTTTGCATGTTCTCCCTGTGCATGCGTGGGTTTTCTCCGGGTACTCCGGCTTCCTCCCACAGTCCAAAAACATGCTAAGGTTAATTGATTATTCTAAATTGCCCGTAGGTGTGAATGTGAGAGTGATTGTTTGTCTCTATATGTAGCCCTGCGACAGACTGGCGACCTGTCTAGGGTGTCCCCTGCCTTCGCCCGAGTCAGCTGGGATAGGCTCCAGCCCCCCCGCGACCCTAGTGAGGATTAAGCGGTGTATAGATAATGGATGGATGGATGTTGTTCTTCTGCAATATGTTACTATAAAATTATCTTATTTACAGACATTTACTGCTATTTAAAATTAGAAAAATCTGTATATCATGAACTGTTTATTTAAAAATGTTATTTAACTGCAGTCTGATGTTACACTACAAACACTCAAAGTCCTGTTAGAGCAATTTTTAAAAATATATTTTCTGTTTCTATGTGAGTTGTGGTAAATTATGGACAGTAACTCTAAAAATAACAGAAAAAATATATATCAATTCACAGAATGTCCATCAAACATCTATATTTTCATCCATTCTTTAACATTTGACAGTAAAATTACCGAGTGTTTTAGCGATTTTAGTTGTTATATGAAAGAAAAGTTATGTTTATGTAGGATTCACTCAGCAAATTATTTTTTATTTGCTATTTTACAGATTTTCCTGTTATGTTCAGAAAATATAGATTAAAATCACATAAAAATATATTATTCACATGTTAGTTACAACACAAAAAGCCCAAAATTTTTTACAAATATTTAATTTTTTTTATATCTAAAATATTTTTCCTAATTCACGGCTATAAAATCACACGTTTATTGTATGCAAATCAGCTGAAAATCCTTATTTTACAGTCATTTTACGGTTGTAGTTTAGTTATTTCTTTCTCTTGCTGGCTGGTTTCCACAGCTTTTTTTAGGATGTTTCTTCACACTGAGCATCACTTCCTTCTCTGATGTTTTTATTTCCGTCCTGACTTTCTCCTCCTCCTCTCTGCAGCCGGTCTAGTCACATACTTCGGTCTGGTTTTGCTTTTGCCAGGAAAAGCTGCAGCAGCTCAGCCGACATGAGGACCAGTTCAACCTTCAGACGGGGTTAAAACTGCAGTAACAGATTTACAGCCGCTAGAGGGCAGCAGAGACAAACAACATTAAAACCACAACTAAACAGGTTAATATTCTCTATTTAGCTCAGCTTTTAGTCTGTATTAACTTCTGAGAAACAAATACAAACATTTTAAATGTTATAAACCATCAAAGGCTTGATTGGCTCATCTTCCACATCAATGGTAGCATTTTATTCCATGTTTTCTGTGTTGTTTGCTAACCCTACTCTAATCACAGTAACAGGGTTGCTAATCCATGCTAATGTGATCTTTTTCTCAGCAGTAGAAGCTAGATATTTAGCTGCTGTTACTGCTGACCAAGAGGACAAACTGACTGATGGAAAACAGTCCAAAGAATGAGTCTGATCCTGATAATATGAGGTAGAGTGAGACATTCAATCAAGGCTGATGATGGGATGGAAAGATGGAAAATAGAAGAGAGGACATAGCTTTGCTCTACACATTCTATAGGAACACTGTTGGATGATGTTAATGACAGAAACAAGGCACAAAAAGACAGAAACAAGACACAAAATGACAAAAACTACGCAAAATGACAGAAATGAGACACAAAATGACAGAAACGAGACAAAATGACAGAAATGAGAAACAAAATGACAAAAACAAGACATAAAACAACAAAAACAAGAGACAAAATGACAAAAACGACACAAAACAACAAAAATGAGACACAAAATGAATAATATTCATTCTTATATTTAAAAATAATGTGAAAATTGCCATTATATATATTGTACTGTATCTTTTAGGGTTTGTTCAAACAATAAATCAATCATCGTGGGTTTTAGGAAACACTGATGAACATTTTTTACAATTTCCTGACGTTTTAGAGACAAAACAAATCCATTGATTAATCAAGAAAGTCAATGAACAGTGGAAATAATGTTTAATTGCAGCTAACAGTTTAACTTTCATTTCAAACAAGAAAAAACACACAAATGAAGCAGATAAAACAGAGCATTCAGTTGTCAGACATACTAGATAGATAATAATGGCCAGATTTGCTTAGAATGAAACCACCTATTAAGCTATTTATCAAGAAAAAAAACTGATATTTATGTTTCTTTTCTCAGTTTTATTTCATTGTAAGTTTAGATTTCTGTTGGTCAGACAAAACATTTATTTTAAAAATATAGAATCAGACAAAACAAGACATTTATTTCAATACAGAAGATTGTTATAAAATGATTATTATTTTATTATTTTATGTCATTTTGTGTCTCGTTTTTGTCGTTCTCTGTATGTCGCTTTCCTTAAAACAAGTGTTGTTGTAATTCCACCTCCGTCCTGCGGGGCTGGACGTGGCGCTGCTGAGCTCACTCTCCGCTCGGGCAGCAGAAGAAGTCAAAGCGGAAGTGTCTCCTGTCAGCAGAGCTGTAGTTCATTTCTGTTCTCTGATTCTAACGCCTTCTCCAGCTGTCATTCTCCACAAACCGCCTCGGGCTCTCCGTTAACCGTCATGGCTTCCAGGAGACGGGCCGTCTCCGGTGATAACGGCGCCCAGAACGCAGCACCGAGCGGCTCCAAGCGGCCCCGGTTACCGGAGGGGAAGAGACACGTCGTCGCCCTGATCCTGGCCCGGGGAGGCAGCAAGGGAATCCCCCTGAAGAACATCAAGATGCTGGCCGGAGTCCCGCTCATCGGATGGGTGCTGCGGGCCGCCGTAGACTCCGAGATGTTCGACAGGTGAGCACACACCTGGGTGACGTCATGAGGACACGCTGCAGGTAGATTCGTTCAGATTATATCGTCCATGTGTGGACTTTGACTTTTCATCAAAGTGTGACTGAGTGACTGTTCAACAGCTGAAACGACAAATGATTAGTTTATACTGATTTACTGGAAATGATTGAGTGTAGATTTACACAGCACATACAGAAAGTTATATGAATTACACAGACACAAACAAGACAAAAAATGAATAAAACATGACACAAAACGACAACAACGAGACACAAAATAACAAAACGAGACACAAAGTGATAAAAACAAGACATAAAATGACAAAAACACGACACATTTTCAAACACATCATCATCATAATCGTCATAGCTGTGATGTTTTTCCGTCTCTTCCTCAGTGTTTGGGTGTCGACAGACCACGACCAGATCGAGAAAGTGGCCAAGTCCTGGGGGGCCAGAGTTCACCGGCGGAGCGCTGAAGTCTCCAGAGATTCTTCCACGTCTCTGGAAACCATCCAGGAGTTTGTGACGCTGAACCCAGGTGAGTAAACACAGCTGGATGTGTGCAGACTGTGGACGCCCTGAAACACTCCTCACCTGGTGTTTCCTCAGAGGTGGACGTGATCTGCAACATCCAGGCCACGTCTCCGTGTCTCCACCCGTTCCACCTGAAGGGGGCGCTGGAGATGATGACGCTGCAGGGCTTCGACTCGGTCTTCTCTGTGGTCCGCAGGCACCAGTTCCGCTGGCAGGAGGTCAAGAAGGGATGTAAGTTCAGATGGATGTATTCATATGCTTGTTTTATTTATTTATCTTTAGATTTCTACTTTTATTGTTTGATTCATATTGCCACATTATTTTAATTTTATTTTGTTTATAAGCACAGTTCTTCATATTTAAAAAAAATTAATTTATTTGTCTTTATATTTCTACTTTTATTTGCCTTTTCTTTTATGGATTTGTTTTTTTTATTCATATTGACACATTATTTTTATTTTATTTATAAGCACATTTCTTCTTATTTTTGTATTATTTAATTTATTTGTCTTTATATTTTTACTTTTATTAGCCTGTCCTTTTATGGATGAATTTTTTGATTAATATTGCTGCATTATTTATTTTTTGTTTTATTTAGAAGCACATTTCTTCTGATTTTTTTAATTCTTATTTTATTCATTTGTCTTTATATTTCTACTTTTATTAGCCTTTTTATGGATACATTTTTTGATTAATATTGCTCTATGTTGCCACATTATTTATATTCAGTTTATTTATTTTTCTCTATATTTTCACTTTTATTTTATTATTCTTTGATAGATTTGTTTTGGTAATTTGAGAGGAAAATAAACATAAATTTTGAATAATTTCATGAATTTTCGTATCAGTTTGGATGATATTTAGTTATTTAGGACACGTTACAGTCATTCTGGACGAGTCTTGAATATTGTCTGAGTCAGTTTCTGAATCATTTTCAACTGGTTTGGACAAATTTTAGTTTTTATAAACGGGTTTCAAGTAATTTGGGGACCAGTTGGCTGTTTTTACATCTTTTTGTGCATGTTTTAATTGCTTTTCAACCGTTTTTGGGACCTCTTCTTCCTCTTCCATGCAGCTCGGAAGCTGACGGAGCCGCTGAACCTGGACCCGGCGAAGCGTCCTCGGCGTCAGGACTGGGACGGAGAACTGTGTGAGAACGGATCCTTCTACTTCACCACCAGCCAGCTGGTGAAGGAGGGGATTCTGCAGGTAGCTGAGCAGCATCCTGAGACTCTGGACGGACACAGGAAGCTCGAACTTTATGGTCTTATTGTCTCTGTCCAGGGAGGAAAAGTGTCCTACTACGAGATGCTGCCTCAGTACAGCGTGGACATCGACGTGGACATCGACTGGCCGGTAGCAGAGCAGAGAGTCCTCAGGTAGGAAGAGCTGCAGATAGGTTGAACCCTGGAAGGGCCACATATAGAAAAAAAGAGCAAAAACGTAAATTAAAGAAAAGAAATCTATGTATGAACCCAGATATAGAAGAACATGAGCAAAAAACAAACAAAAAAAATCAACATGTATATATGTGTTGGCAATAAATTTCATTATTGATTCGTTGTGTCGCGTGATTCATGTTGCAGAGCGTCTACTCCACCTGCAGAGCTTTGTCAATGCTGGCTGACGGAAATAAAGTTTAGTTGTTTTTCATCAATGCTGGCTGATGGAAATAAAGTTTAGTTGTTTTTCATCAATGCTGGCTGATGGAAATAAAGTTTAGTTGTTTTTAATCAATGCTGGCTGATGGAAATAAAGTTTAGTTGTTTTTCATCAATGCTGGCTGATGGAAATAAAGTTTAGTTGTTTTTAATCAATGCTGGCTGACAGAAATAAAGTTTGTTTTAAAAAACCAAAAAGTCCACCTGCAGAGCGAGCTGAACAGAGCAGAGGTGGTATTTTCAAAGGAAAAGTAAATTCAACAAATGAAACATGACCGACATGGAGAAAACAGTTAGACGGAAGTCCTCAGAAGTGAATCCTCTGTTGGATCCATTCAATCATTGTGATCTATCCTGTCTGTTCTCACCACATTTCATAGTTTTATTCCTGGAGATCCTGAGGTTAAAATGGCTTCCTGGGCTTCTGTTTGAGGGTAAAAGTGTTTGCAGGACGTAGGGTGTTTATTCAGTTCCTTTCTCTGACCTCCTCCTCCTCCAGGTACGGTTATTTTGGTCGGGACACTCCGGAGGTGGTCCGTCTGATGTTCTGTAACGTCTCCGGGTGTTTAACAGAAGGACGGATCTTTCTGTCTGTATCTGGGGAGGACATGGTTTCCATCAACACCAAGGACACAGCAGGCATCCGGATGCTGCAGAGAGAAGACGTGGAGGTTTTTATCTAGTCCACAAACAACACAACCACCAAACAACAAACAACACCTGACCATCTGTCTGTCTGTCTGTCTGTCTGTCCTGCTCCTCCAGGTGGTTCTGCTGACCTCCAGCGAGGACCCGGTGAGCCAATCACTGGCCGACAAACTGGCCACGAGGACGGGCTGCCAGGTGCTGCAGGTGGGGGCGGAGCCTCTGGAAGACTTACAGCCAATCCTGAAGGAGAAGAACCTGGAATGGAAAGATGTGGCGTACATCGGTAAATCATTAGGAACCTGAGTTATTTACAGGAATATAAAGGGTCATTCCACCACAAAACAACCAGAACCTTCAACCAGAACCTCCTCAACCTGATGGTTCTTCATCTACATTTAAGGAAGCAAAGTTTTACCTTCATACTGCCAATATTTACACAGTTAAAGACCCTTGAATTAGAGGTGGGTCCAGATGAAGTGATGAACCTCGTCAGTCCAGAAGATAGAACCATGACATTTAGCAGCAAAACACATCTGGTTCTGACAACAACTGCAACTAAAATAACTAAAAAAGCTGGACAATTGCCACAAAAAAAGACAAATTCAACACAAAAAGAGACAAAGCCACCAAAAAAAGGTCAACATTACCACAAAAAGACACAAAATTTCCACTAAAAGATGCAAAATTACAAAAAAACTACAACAAAAAGACGCAAAATCAGCACAAAAGGACCCCAAATCACCACAAAATTAAGTGAATATTTCATCGAAAGATACAAAATCTCCACGAAAAGAAGCAAAATTAGAGGCGGACAATGAAAGGAGCATTTTTACACACATTTGATACCAGGATCATCTAATAGACATGATTCACTTTCTCTGGTTTTGGGTCATTTTAGAGAAGTTTCTGTCTTTTTAGAAAAGAATCGGGTCATTTTGGACACATTTGGTTGAGGGAAAACTTCAAATAATTTCCCAACATGTACATTTTCTTGAAGACTCTTCTTCACTTCAGTCATTTTAGAGAAGTTTTTGATATTTTGGACAAATTTGGAGTCAGTCTAAACACTAAATCTGGTTTGTGTTCATTTCCTCTATGACCTAGTTTGAGCATCAGTATTATGGGATGCATCGTAGTGTTGAAACTATGTTACATCCCATAATATAGAGCAGTTGCATGTCTATGACACAGTCCACAAACTGACAGACGTGACACAAAAAGACAAAAAACTGCAAAAATGAGACACAAAATTAAAAAAATGAGACATAAACTAAAAGAAAAGACAGAAAACTGTCCCAGTTTGGTGGTTTTTCATCATTTTGTGGTTGTTTTGTGCCGTACTTCGGTCACTTTATGTCTTTATGAGTTCATTTGGTGTCACATGTTGGCGGTTTTACGTCGTTTTGTGATCAGATTTTGATTTGTGTGTATTTTCTTGTCCTCTCCTCTCAGGTAACGGCCAGGCAGACGTCAGGTGTCTGAACCTGGCCGGTTTGAGCGCCGTTCCCGGAGACGCTCCGGTCGTCGCCATCAACGCCGCCAAGTACACCTGCCATGAACGGGGAGGACTGGGAGCCGTGAAGGAGTTCTGTGAACACATCCTGCTGCAGAAGCAGAAGGCCAAGTCCCAGATGGAGCAGGAACACATCGACCGCAGCAGCTTCTAAACACAACTGAAGAGTGAGTTTCAGCAGTGAAACAACACAGAGAGATTACTTTGATCAAGTCTACAATCATTTACTGATCTGGGCTCAGATTCTATGGACTGTTTTTCACTGATTAACCTCAACAGAAGGAGTTTAGGTGAAACTATGCAGGTTACATCCGAGTCAGAGGCTAAAAACTGGTTTGTTAAAGAGCAAAGTGACACGAAATACAGATAAAAAAAAACACCAAAACCAAGAGCAGAGTTAGATCAGCAGAAACCTGAAGTTCTTTCTAACTGCTGTTGTTGGACGTCTGATTTTCAGCTGTTTGCTGTATGTTTTCCACAAGAACAGAAGGCCAGATTCAACTTAATTGTCTCATCAAACTGGTTCTCTGCTCTGACCAACCATCTATCACACATGTTGATATGAGGCTTCAAAGTTTACCCAGAATGCACTTTCTAAAAAGACTGAAACTTCTCCAGAGTGACTCCAGATTTGTCCAGAATGACCTAAAAACTGTCCAAGCTGACTAAACTTTGCCCAAATTTGTTCAGAATTACTCTAAATTTGTCTAACATGATAAAAACATCTCAAAAAATGATGCAAAATTTGTCCAAAATGATTAAATTCTTGTCCAAAATGACAAAAAAACCTCTAAAATGACTAAAAATGTGTCCAAAATATCAAAAAGTCTCTGAAATGACTCAAATGAAGAGGAGTCTTCAAGAAAATATATATGTTGGAAAATCATTTTTCCAAGATGACCAAAAAAATTTGTCCAAAATGACTTAATTCCTGTCTAAAAATACAAAAACTTCTCCAAAGAGACTCAAAATTCGTCCAAAATGAGCCAAAACCTGTCCAGGCTGACTAAACTTTCATCCAGATTCCTCCAAAGTGACTCAAAATTTGTCTAAAAAGACAAAAACTTCTCTAAAATGACTCAAAAATTGTCCAAAATGACTCCAAACCAGAGAAAATGAATCATCTACAAGAAAATATTCACAGTATGAAGGTAAAACTTTACTTCATTAAATTAAGAATCTGGTTGGTTTTTCAAAGAATGCCTCGTGCATTGTTATTAGAAATACACATTTTTGGTATTTAAATGTAGTTTTTTCTATATTTAATGTGAATCTTTTTCTTTTTCACATCTGGATTGGGGTTTATTTCCAACCCTGGCTGGGAATCAAAGCAGGGATTTCTCCAGGTGAAGCCTTTTTTAACCAAAATAGATTCAAAAGGACAATTTACGATAGAAACCAGGTCCTCTAGAAGGAACCAGGAAAAGTATTGATGGAAATTATGTCAAATAATTGTGGTTTATGTCAGGAAAACAAACGGAATCTTCTCTTTATTCTAATGAAATTCATATTTTTTTTTTAGTTGCTCCTCTGATTTTTGTGTAAGTTTGAGTTTACAGACATTTAATGAAGCTACACCCTGTTAGCTTGGCTTAGCTTAGCCTAGCTTAACTTAGCATGAAGCCTTTAAACAGCTGTGAAACGAAGCATTGATGTTCTTTTTTTTTTTAACTTATTTTTGATCCATATTGCTGCTCCTGAGCTCCGTTTCGATGTCAGAAACCGTCCTTTTGTTTTCTCATTGGAACAATATTTCATTTGTATTACTTTATTTGTTCAACTCAAAACAGTCGCAGCTTTAGTGACGTTTGTTTTATGTTAATTTATAAATTCACATCTGTTTACAATCCCATTGATGGTATCTCATGTGTTCCGTCACATGTTTTAAACAGAGAATATTAAACTAAAACTTTCCCAAATCAAATCAAGTTCCTTCTCAGCTAACTGTTCCATTTGTTTCCAGTCTTTATACTAAGCTAAGCTAACCATCCAGGCCTCTAATAGTCACCAATTTCTTTCTTTATTTCAGCTGCAGTGATAAACAATCCTCCATATGGTGTTCACAGTTGAATTAGCAGCAGTAATCGCCTGTATTTCTTCTATTTATTGATGATTTTGATGTGTTCTGCTTTCATTTCTACCATCTGATCTTTTTTTCTCAGAAGTGCCTTTTTTTGCTGGATTGTCTTTTAATGTGATTTTTAATTTCGCTCGTTTGATATAAAAGTTGGTTTTGTTGTGTGAATAATTTTCAATGAAGTTGTCCTTTCAAAGTCTTGGTCTTCTGTTTTTAATATTCAGAAAGAAAAAGCTGATGGATGGATGGATGGATGGATGATGGATGATGATGATGGAAGGATGATGGATGCATGGACGATTGGATGGATGGATGGACGATTGGATGGATGGATTGATGGATGATTGGATGGACGATTGGATGGATGGATGGATGATTGGCTGGATGGATGGATGATTGGATGGATGGATGGATGGATGAATGGATTGGTGATTGGATGGATGGATGGATGGATGGATTGGATGGATGGATGATGGATGGATGATGATGGATGGATGGATGAATGGATTGGTGATTGGATGGATGATTGGATGCTGTGGTGGGCAGGTTTTGGCCCGTCTGTCGTATGTTTGACGCCCTGAAAAGTTAAATCCAAAAACCTGCAGTTCCTCAGATGTCCACTGGGGGCGGCTGTAAAAGTGAGTCCATGTTAAAATGTTCAACTTTACAGCAGCGTTACGGCCTTGGGCCGCAGAGCTCCTCCTCCTGTCTGGATTTCTATCGTGAACAGATGTGAGCAGTCTGCCATCGACCATCCTTCTTCCGGTTCTGTGGTTGGGCCCGCCTACAGTCCGAGGAGCTGCCGGATTGGTCCAGGATGAGAGGACTCCTCCCACCATGCTGACGGAGAGCTGTCTCATTCATTCAGTTATGTGGGTGGCAGCTCATGGGTGAAGCTGAGCTGCCTGGTGTTGGTTGTGGAATCTTGTGAACATAGTGTCCGTGGGGCAGATAAATGCTAGCAGTTAGCAGGTCCAGTCACACGCTCCTTGTTAGTTTAGATAGGAGTGCTGCAGCATGGTATTTCTGGGTTAGTTCTCCATTATACTTTTTCCTTTTATTTGTTCAACAACTGTTAGGCCAGTTTGCTTTCGGTTATGTTTAGTTCTTTTAGTTCTGTAGCACTTCTTTTTTTCCTTTTGCATTTAACTCCCTCATTGTTTGTTTCCTTCATGTACACCTTTGCTTTTCAAAATAAATCACAGCCCGTCACTCTATAATTCGGTTTCCTGTCGGTTCTTTCCTCTTTTTTTTCCCTTTTGTTTACCACCTGACTACCCTGGACAGTCGGGTTGTAACAAGTGGGGGCTTCTGGAGTTGGCCAGGCTGTGGTTTTTTTTGGAGGGGGGTTATTGTGAGGCAGGTATGGCAGCTGTATTCAGGTGGGATCACTTTGTGGCCGGCCCCTCTCTCGAGCTGCTTGAGTGCTGCCAAGTGTGATTTACTGCAGATTGCTGAGCATTTCGGCATTGATATTCCAAAACAAACAGTCAAACGTGAACTGAAGGCTATGGTTGCAGGTAGGCTGGTGGAACTGGATGTGATGAAGGTGTCTGCTGTCCCTGCTGTCCCTGCTGTGTTGGAGCCTGGCTTCCTGGATGTAGGAAGCTCTCAGGATCAGGAGGTGCCTCACGCTTCCTCAGGTGCTGATGTGGGTGGAGATGAGCGGGTGAAAACTCCGCTCACACTTCCCCGTTTTGATCCTCTTTCACCTGTGAGTGCTGGGTGGCGGCTGAAGGTTCGCCTTGCTCGTCTCCGCTTACAGGCCCAGCTTACAGTTATGGCTTTTGCTCTGTGCAACGCGCCTGCTGCATTTCAGAGGCTGGTGAATCAAGTTCTGCGTGGACTCCCCAACTGCAGCGCATATTTGGACACTATTGTGGTTTACACTGGCACATGGGAGGACCACATAGAGATGTTACATCAGGTGTTCAGTCGTTTGAATGGGGCTTCCCTCACACTGAACTTGGCTAAATGTGACATGCAGCAATAAACACATTTACAGCCTGAAACAGCAAACTGTTCTAGTCTCTACGACCAGTATCACCTTCAGGGGATTCATTTTTATTTAACTCACCGGATTAAACTACATAAAAGCTAAACAGGTCAATCTATAACTGAGGGACTTTTTAAATGCTATATGGAAAATACAAATTAAATCACTTTCCAATAAGTTCCCCATTACAAAAGCACCTCTCAAGGAAGTGTGTTAATTCCAGGTCCCATGACCTGCTCATTTTGTTTCTTTTCTGGTCATTTTGTGCATTTTTGTGGCCGTTTTCAGTCTGTATGAGATAATTTTAGGTGTTTTGTGGTCATTTCGCATTTTTTTGTAGTTATTTTGTGTCTTTATATGATAATTATCTGTCTCACTGAGTCATTTTGTGTTTTTCTGTGGTCATTTTGTATCATTTTTGTGGTCATGTTCACGCTTCCCTCTAAACTGCGCGCGGGCGCAATTGCGCACTGCTGACACGGTCTCCGCACAGAAAATCTGCGCTGCGCACACACACACAAAAATCCGCCCTAAACTGTAAATAAAATAAACACATAACAATTGATTCTGTGCTATTTTTCAGTGTGAGTCGGTGAGTGACCGGTGACTGGCTGCTGCAGCCAATGATGCGATTCACATACGTATTTACCATAGACTGTATATAATGGTATTTACGCAGCTAATCAACGTCAGGCGTCCTTATGTGCAGCCACCGTTGTTGTCATAGATATGAATGAGTAGATAGGACACGCCCCTTTGAGCTGCGGCTACAGCGAGGCTAAGCTAGTGGGGGAAAAGTTTCAATGCATTCCGTTGATGTAGACGGCGTGGAAACGGAAACAACAAGTATGCCGGCTCACTGTGCTGCATACAGTTACACACTGCGTCGTACGATTGAGACAAGGAAACTTGGAATGACTTTTCATAGGTAAGAATAGTTTTTGGCTCTTTTTTCATTATGAAATCTTGTTGAGAGCTTGCAGTCTATGAGAGCTAACTAGTTAGCCGCTAGCAAAACGCTAAGGCGAGCTAGCAGCTTGACAACCAAATACCAGATGATTAATAGTAGCTGTAGTATAGTTGTACAAGCAGTAGTAGTAATACTAAAAGTACAAGCAGCAGTAGTAGTATAAACAGCTGTTAGAGTCGTAGAAATAGTATCAGCATTTGTAATAGTATTGCAAGTTGTAGTAGCAGTGCCAGTATCAGCAGCAGTAGTGTACTATCACTACTACTACTAGTAGTAGTCACGTTGCTATTACTGCCACCAATACTACCAATAGTAGTTATAAAGCCTAACTCATGTATATCCAGATTACCATCTATGTTCTTCCTCCAAACCTATTTTATGATGGGGATTATTTCTCAAATAATTGAAATGTTGCTAAACAAGGTTATACTTATCAAATTAAATAGCTCTGGTCTCCAGTATATTGGCGAATTCGGTTCTTTGTACTTAATTTATTAGCATGATTTCTTTTTAATATGTTGTGTACAGACTTATTTACTTCTCTGTCTACTTTTCTTACTCCATGTAGGTTTCCCAGAGACTATGGGTTGAGGAGGAAGTGGAAGTTTGTCGGCTTAGACCTGGTGTCATTCCATCAGTGTTAAACTTCCCGGCTCATCTTGGAAGAGTACGTGCCAGAAAGACCACGACCAAGCAGCCTTGAGATCTTAGGCAGCGTCTCCCTCAGGTGGGTGTCGACAGTGTTCACGGTCAGGTCTGTGGTAATCCCGTCAAAAAACAAAACAGAAAAAAATCTAGATTATAAATCAACATGTAACCAAAGCACTCTGTGTATAACGCCATAGTATAGGATGTAGTTCAGAAAATGTCAAAGTATAGTATGCTTTACTCAAGAATAACATAGTATGGCCTGTAGTTCATAGTACAGCATGTCGGCAAGAAAAAAAAACAAAACATAGATTATTATGTGGTTCAAAAAGCCCAAAATGACAGGATGTTGCCTAAAATTGTCATGTATGATATGTGGTTAAAAAAATGTCATAGTGCAGTATATTGTCAAAATAGTATGTAATTCAAGAAAACGAGTATAATATGTCATCTAAAAAATGCCGTAGAATAATAATTTCATTGCACAAGTAAAAGTATAGTCACTTTTAAAACTGTTCGAATTCTTATGTTACTAAAAAAACAACAAAAAAAACTAAAACAAAAAAAGGTCAGTAATATATCAATTAAAAAGCCTATAGTGTAGCGTGTCGCCCAACAAACATCATAGAATAGCATGTCGCTCTAAAAACGTCACAGTATAGCGTTTAGTCCACAGCTGTCAGTAGGTGAGGAGCAACACAAAAACAGTCCAAACACTGGTTTCCAGAGGGTTAGATGAGAATTTATTTGAAAGAGTAAGTTTACAACAACACAACATGTGAGGGGGTTAAAAACAAATGGGTGTTAGTAAAATAAAAATAAATCAACAGAAATAAAAGTGAACTTCCTGTTGACATTGATGGGCATTCCAACCAGGAACAAAGTAAAAGATAATCAATACGAAAAAACAAACCTCTTCCTGTTCACCTCTTAAAACCCCAAAACACACAGCAGTAGCATCCTAAACTAAAACTACCAATGGGTTCCCTGTTTTCCTTTGTGAACAATTCAAAGGTCCCTCTCTATCTCCCCACACATCCACCAACCACTGGAACACATCTCCAAAGTTCTGCCGGGCTAGCTCAGCTTCCCCTCAGAAGAAGTGCTGCCACCTGCCAGATGAAGGAGCCTTTTGAGAGGCAGCTGGCATCGTGATTGGACTGTACTTTGGTCTGTTCCAATCCAGCTTCAGCTCCAGAGACGGCAGGCGGGACGAGTCAACGGAGGCCGGGTGGACAAAGGCATGCAGCTGAGTACAATCCAGAAAACAACAGAGGAGGAGTGCAGCAGCCAGAACAACCAGAGTAGCATGGTAAGTCTCTTAGAAAACATCATAGTAGAGCATTTGGTATGAAAAAACACCATCATATACATCATATATTGTACAAATAACAAGTCAAAGGAAAGAGACATACATTGTAGAATTGTAGTAATTGTGGGCTGACTGATTTACTGATTATCAGTATTTTATTTTTTACTGATTTACGGTAATAAATACATTTAAAAATGGTGCTACTTTGGCTCTGAACCTTTATCTACCTGTGGTCGCTCTGTCTTCTGGAGTGATTTGATTGGTTATACGTCAGGAATAAAACTCCTTTAACTTAACATCTGTAAACAAAACAAAAACGTATCAACAAAGTTTTCTGTTAGAGTTTGTGTTCTTCTAAGTTTATCTCCAAGATTTTAAATACTTTCATTTACTACAAATGAATATCTCCTCCAAATGTCTCACTAATAAACATTATCAGCCTTAAAAACCCACAAAACACCCCTCTATACTGGACCACACTTAGTACAGTCCAGTTCCCCCTTCTATAAATCTGCTTGGAATCCTCCACTTCCTGTTTGTCAAAGTGGCCTTCTACCTGGACAGGTTTTGTTGGAGCTCATGCAACAAACATTTTGGGTAACTGCACTTTAATATGGATGGATGACACTGAATTAGAGTCTGTTTTAATGAGACTGAGTTCAGATGTGTAGCTCTGTCATTAAATAGGAAATTATTTCCCAGAATTCACAGAGAAAAGTCTGAAATGTTTGCTAGGTTAGCGTCCCACATGTTCTTTGGCTCAGCTAAAGCTAACTCTCTCCAACTTCTGGATCTCTTGAGTTGCTTGTTGTTAAAATATCTTGCTAGAGGTGCTGAAGCTCAGAAAGTCTGAGATGTTTGTTCAAAATAAGCTCATTCTCAAATCTGATCTGAACTTTCCCTAAACTTAGGAGTTAATGACAGAGCAGCACATCCAGACTCAGTCTCATTTATGTAGAGATTAAACTTGAGTGTCATTCATTGATGTTAAAGTGCAGTTTTTCAAATGTTTGTTGTACATGCTCCCGACCAAACCAGTCCAGGTGGAAGATGATGTGAAGAGAAAGCTCCAGAGGATGAATATCACACATTTACGTTGGAAATAAATGTCCTTTAATTAGACATTGTCATGCAAAAGTTGGATTTCCCTTTAACGATGTTCAAATCTTTGTTGTGTTTTGTTGATGTTGGTTTCTAAATGTTTTCTGACACTCGGCCCCAAAGATTAAAACCTTTTACGGCTCACAAGCTGCAACAATTCACACATTATTAACTATCTTTCTGACTAAACTAAGATAAAAAGTGAAAAACTGCCTGATTCCTGCATCATCAATGTAAATCTTTTTGGTTTTTATGTCAGTAAACTGAATATATTTGGGTTTGACATTTTATAAACCAAAACAAGAAATGAATTAGTGGAGAAAACAATCAACAGATGAATGGACAAAGAAAATATGTTTTCCAACATATATGGCTGAATTACTCCAACATTACAAGATACATACAATTTAAATTCAATTTTATTTATATAATGCCAATTACAGGTCAAATTGTCTCAAGATGCTTTATTTTTATATTTTTTTGTCATATTTAAAATATGACAAAGTAAGAAATTTAAACCTCTTGACTAATCCAATTTATTATTTGGTTTTTAAGAGACTAATGGACAATTAAAATAAGTTTCTTCACTAAAACTAATAAACATGAGGTCAAATAGAAGGAAGAGTTTTAAATACTGCAGTCCCACGACGACACGAATAAAGTTTGTCAACAAAAAGTAAATCTGCTGTGGATTCCATGAAAGTCCTAATAAAGGATAATAAAGTGTGATACTAAAGGTTTGTGGTGCTAAAAATCTCCAAGTAAAGATATGAAGTCGAACGTCTGGATGGAGGTTGATAAAAGTTGACGTCCCTTCATTTCTCTGGAGCAACTCCATGGATTTTATGGATGGTGGTTAAAAACCTGCTCTTCTAGTGGTCTTCCTTCTAGTGGCTGTAAAAAGTCAGTCCATCCTGGCCGACTTCAACACCTCTTCATGACAACTTGTTCTGCCTCCGACCTCGTGGAAACTCCAGAAACTCGGGAAAACCTGTGGAGACTCGAAGAACTCGTGGAGACTCGAGGAACTCGTGAGGCGGGGGAAGGTGTGGTGGGTGGTGGGGGGAGGTGGGGGAGTAGAGGGGGGAGGCCGCCACCCACCTCCCCGCCTACTCTCCGCCCTGACTCCACCCAGACTCCGCCTTGGCTCCGCCTGTGTGGTGACATCAGCAACTACGATGTCAAAGGGAGGACGAATTTATTTCTTTTTATATGATCTGTAGCTCAGTGAGTTAAGGATTTGCCTATGGAGCTGCAGGTCCGGGTTCAAGACCAGACCCTTCTTAAATTTTCATCAAAATCCTGACAAAGACAAAGAAAGAAAGCTGCCCGTGGCCGGTCTTGAACCGGCGACCTTCCACTTGGTAGTCTATCCTCTTATCCTCCTGAGCTACTCGCTCAGATACTAATTTTAGTTTTTTTTGCGCATTTATCATCTATTTTTTGTCGTTTTCGAGTTTTTTTTTTTCTCGAGTCTCGACTCGACCGTTTTTCGCAGGAGGTTGGACTTCAGCCTTTGTGCTGGAGGGTGGAACCCTCAGTTCCAAGACTTTCCAAAGCCTCCACACCTCCCGAGTCCTCAGGACCTGAGCTCTCACACAGTCTGAGGGCTGAAATTTTCTAAGTCCCACAGTAGTTCTCTGTTAGATTGAACCTTCAGACAGTCCAAGGACTGAAATCCTCTAAGTTCCTGAGTAGTTCTCTGTTAGATTGAACCTTCAGACAGTCCAAGGACTGAAATCCTCTAAGTTCCTGAGTACTTCTCTGTTAGTTTGAACCTTCAGACACTCTGAGGGCTGAAATTTTCTAAGTTCCTGAGTAGTTCTCTGTTAGTTTGAACCTTCAGACAGTCTGAGGACTGAAGTTTTAAAAGTTTCTCAGTACTTCTCTGTTAGTTTGAACTTTGTGGTTAACAGAAGCCTTAAAACTTGTGACCATGAGTCTTGATTTCACATTTAGACCATCGATCTGAGTTATTCTCAGACCTTCACCTGTGGGTTTTATAGAAATCCTGAACAAACTTTGATTCTCTTCACTCAACAGTAAAGTTTGTGGAGATCAGAAGGTAACATTAATTTGATAAATGCCTTCAAATATTAGTAGACTTTATCTGGAAAGCAGTTTTCTGAAATGAGTTCTTAGTAAATCTGTCCACAATCAAACCAAGAACATAGAAAGAGGAAATATTTGAAGAAACAACTTGATGTTTTCATTTCAGACTAGAAAACACTTTATGGCATCTGTTTTTGCTCATTTCATCATTTTATTGTCTCCTCTGTTTAATTTGATCTTCTAAAGTTTAACTGGTGCCCTTTCAAAGGTTTTAGCTTTAGTTTGATTCTTCTTAAATGTTTAGTTTTGCTCTTTTCTCACCTTTTATTCTGTTCTAATGTCTGATCTGATTTTGAAATGTTTTGTCTTTTTAATGTTTAATTGTTGTTTTTTCACATGTTTTATCGGCTTGTTTGAAAAATTTCCTTTTCTTTCCCAATGTTTAATTTTTTGATTAAATCTTTAAGGTTTTTCTTTTTAAATGTTTTACCACTTTTTAATGTTTAATTTTCTTTTTTAATGCTTCATTGTATTTTCTGTGTAATTCCTATTTAAAGTTTTATTGTCTTTAAAATTTAATTTTCTAATTAAACATTTAACTTTTTTAATTAAATGTTTTGACTTTTAAAGGTTTAGTTATCTAATTAAATGTTTTGTATTTTTCTAAATGTGTAATATTCTTGTTTAATTGTAGTTTTTAAATGTTTAATTATCTAAAATATTTCATGTTTAATGTTTAAAAATTTTGTTTAATTTCATAATTACATGCTTTGTATCTTCCATTTAATTATCTAATTAAATCTTTTGTCTAATATAATTTAATTGTATTTAATGTTTAATTTTCTTTTTAAAAGTTTTATTATATTAAATGTTTTTTTCTCTTGATTTAATTGCTTTTTTACTGTAGTTTATTTCTTTAATCTTTTTTTGTCAAGATTTTAACCCTAACCTTAAAAATGAAACAAACTCTTAAATCACAATGAAAATACTTCTGTTGTCACAATCATGAGTTAGTCAATTATTCAGTTTATCAATTCAGCTTTATTTGTTTAGCACCTTTTACACAGATGACAAAACTAAACAAGCAAAGAGAAAAAACTATGGTCAAACTATGATTAAAACTCACAAACAAACAAAAAATTTAACATGGTAATAAAATATGTTGTGTCCGGGGGATGGAGGGAGTTTATTGAAGTCTTCTTGGGCTCACATGGGAAATCATTTAAAATATAAACTTGATATTCAGTCTAAGGAAACTGGAAACTATAGAGCGACACAAGAACCAACAATATCTCCTGTTTTCTCCTTTAATGAGTCGATTCTTGTGCTTTCAGACCAAAGAACTACAGACTCTTTACAACCTGCTCAAACTCTTGGTACAGGACCTCACCACACAGATCAAGAAGGTTTCCATCTCATTTCTACTCTGAAGCTCACCTTCTCCTGCTCAAACTGCTGACAAATGTTTCTGCTGCTCTAAAGTCTGCTCTCCAGAACTTCCTAAAAACTCTCAAAGTCTCTTCTGCTGCAGGTTGCTTTGTAGAACTGTTCCAGAAAACCTCACTAAACCACATGGAGGGGCCTCAAGATAGTCGTCCAAATGAAACCGTACAAAAACCAAACTAGTACAACCCAAACGCTAAAGTCTCCTGCAGCCTACCAGAGAAGCTCTGAGAACAGAGAATCAGGACAGGAACTCTTACCTTCTGGACAACCAACGCTGGTTCACCAACAAGAATACAGAATGTGTCTGACCAAAAACCTCTGAAGACTCACTACAGCCAAGATAAAGACACAACTCAGCTGCAGCAAATCCACTAATCACTGCACACATTAGCACCATGTGCTAACTGTGGCTGAAGAACCTCATTTACCAAGACAACTATCCAGTACAAAGCCCTAAAACACACCAAGAAACACATTAAAGACGATTTTACTGCTGGAAGCTGCAAGCCAACGCCTAAAGAACAAACTAAAGCAACGGAGTCAAACCCGGTTCAGTGGTGAACAGAAGCAGAGGAAATGTTTGATGCAGCTAAACAAAGCAGGAAGACACTGAGCTGCTCAGGTGTTCCTGATAACACCAAGCTGCTCAGGTGTTCCTGATAACACCAAGCAGCCACCTGGACAGCCAATAGGAACACAGCTTCCTGGAAGTCCAGAGGGCTGGCTTAGTGAAGGAAACTTAGTTTAAAGTTGAAGCAGAAAGTTAACAAAGAAAGTTGAAAACCACCTTCTGATCCCTGAAATCTCTGAGTTTTCACACAAAGAACACCTGAACATGTCAAACTGGTTCCATAGTAGAACCATCATTGTAAAAACGTCATAGTATGGTGTGTTGCTCTAAAAACATTAGGACCCAGCTGTCAGGGAACAAACATGTAAGAAACATGAGAACAGAGAGAATCCAACCAGTAGGTCACAGTTTATCATCATCTAATCATCTCCTGAAGTCCATATGGTGAGAGACATCAGTATCTGGTTGTTAATTTACCAGAGGATGCTTATAATCATGCTGATGTGGTCTGTACTCTACAGTAGTTTAGTGACTCAATATATGCCTCGGTTGTTTTTTTAAAAATGCTTTTTAGTTTTTAATAAACATTTAAGAGCCTATATGTGATCAATAAATGGCCTTTGCCTATCTTAAGAAAAACTCACTCAGAACTCTGATATGTTAACAGTAGTAAATAAATCAATAAATACATGCATACACACAAAAATAAGTTCATACATTAACTGTGTTAAGATAAAATTTAGATTTTAAAAAAAGTTGTTTATGTTTTTGCAGAATCCAGTATTGCTCACTGGTTGGTCATTACATTTTATTAGTTTGATTTCACTGTTTAAAATGATGCCACCTCTTTTCAGACAGAACCTGTGATAATGAAACAATACAAAATGTTTAGTTCCGTGTTAATAAAGCACTTAAAGCTGTAAGTATGGCTAAATGCTTTTTTCTAAATTAAATATATCACTCCTTAGGTGGTAGTGGCCCCAAGTTCAGTAAAGTTGGAAAGATATTCACAGATTGGGACTTCCAGCATCAATAAGTCATTAGATATAGGTTGTCAAAACATAAACGGTGCCTCTTTCCCATTGTTGCAAGGCAGACAATGTGCTACAAGCCCAGTTTTATCAAAAGTAGCTGTCTTTCAAGCTACAGGAATAACATTGGTGTCTATGGAGTGAACAGGGTCCGTCTGCAATTTACAGTAAAGAGAGACAAATATTCAATAACTTCACTCTGATACATTGTAGTGTCACTAAAATCACTGCAGCCTTCAACTGGCTCCTGTTGACAAAGTGTTTTAACAGAAATGTAAATGCTGTAATTTGATTCTTTTAATGAACCATGTAACTTGAATGGATGTGATGCTGGTGTGACCACAGTGCACACGTCTGATGTTGCTCACAGTGGTCCAAGGGACGCTCAGGGAGTTTGTGTGTTTGCTCAGACTCAGGAAACATTACAGGGAACATTGGTCATGTTGTGTCCTTTTGTGGTTGTTTTATGTGTCTTTGTGCTCATTTTGTTTCTTTTTGGTCATTTTCAGACTGTTTTAGGGCATTTTAGGTCTTTTTGTCATCATTTTGCGCCCCTTTGTGGCTGTTTTCAGTCTGTTTGTGGTAATTTTAGGGGTCTTGTGATCATTTTGTGTGTCTCTCGTCATTTTGCATCTTTTTGAACCTTTTTTTGGTAATTTTTTCAACAGATTTATTACAATATCTTCATAATTAACTTTCAATTTAAATTTTACTCAGTTGTATATATAATATTTAGAAGAATCTTTCTCTACAATGTCATGTGGTGTTTGGTTATAGACGGCCATGTTGATTTTAGGCCTGAAAACAGCAAAAACGTCAACTATGATACAAAAAGTCCTGCAATTATATGTTGACCCAAAAGTTTTTGCAGAATTCCGGGTGTGGATGCTTTGAGCGATTCAGCCTCAGGTTTGGCTCAGCTGGTAGTTCAAAACTCTAAAACATCTGTTCAGAAAATCTATCAGAAACCTAAATAAACGTCATCACACAAAGGGTTTGTCCGTTTCTATATACCATCCAAGCATCTTTTTTAAAATCTCCTTCTCAATTAATTTTCTCTTTTTCATTTACATAATAAACTAAGTCAAATATTAGCTTTGTTTAAACCAAATTAGGATGTTTTAAATCTGTTTGGGAAACAGGAAACTAAAGTGTCTCATAAAGGCTGATAAATCCTCAGACATGAACCTCTGGATCTTCTTCAGGATCAGACTTTATAAAGTGGGTCAAACTGCTCCGACAACAATCTGAAAGTCTTCATGTCGTCAGACTGGAGCCTCCAGATTCTTCCTGTGGTGAATGAAAACATGAATAAATTTCAGATGAGGAACTGAACAAACATTTCTTTATTCCCTGCATCCTGGTTTCCTCTTGTTTGTGTCAGGAGGTGATTTGAATACAGACTGGGATGTTTCAGGATGTTTGTTCTGCAGCAGGACAGTAAAACCTGTTTGAGTTGAGGGAGGAGAGACGAAGAAATGATTAAAGAAGACAGACAGGAAACAGACTCAACCTGTTTTCAACCCCCATGTCGTCCTGCGGGTCAAGTTGACCCGTTTGAAAGTTTGAAAATGTAAAAAAAGAAAATATTTCACAGTGAAACTTCTGATGTCCACATTTTCAACATTTCTGGAAAATCATTGAACATTTTTTGGTGGAAAAAAAGAAATGTTAAAAACTTTTCTTAAGAACATTCACATAAAAATCAATTCATTGGATTTTGGTAGATTTTTATGTGAATGTTCTTCAAGAAAATATCTGAAGTTTTACTGATATATATGGAATCACTTCAGATATTTTTAGGATTTTTTTGGAAGATTTTTACTCAAATATTTACAAGAATTTTCTTGCCAAATTTGGGGAATTTTTTTTTTTAAATAAAACTTTCAAGGGAAACTTTTAAGGAATTATTGCAATTTTCTTTCTGAAGGTTTTGCAAATTTTCAGACATTTGGGGAATTTTTTTGCAGATTTAAAAAAAAAATTTTCAGACAAGGAAACAATATATTTTGGTGCCGTAAATGAGGACAACAGGAGGATTAAACATCTGTAGATTCTCCTGATTTCTATCCTCAGGATCATTTGATTCTCATTTTGGAGCTCTTTGACCCCACCGCTGACTAAATGTTAACAGTTTTAAGCCCAAAGCTGGAGAGAATCAACTGATTATCCTAATGTTTGCACAGAAAGAATCAGGGATTTAAAAAGTCTGAGTGCAGAAATACTTTTAAAAAGTGTAAATTATTTGAGTAAATGTTCTAAAGTTATTACAGTTTAAATTGATTCATGCTGAGAAAGTTTGTGCGTTCTTCTTCTCTGTCTTCGATTTCTTCTGTTTTCTACTTCTTTTTTCTTGTCTCCTCAGTTGTGCCTCCTGGTGGTCCAACTGTGGAACTGCAGCAGATCTTTCGTGGACTTTCAGCTGTTGCGCTGCAAACAGTTAAGAACACAAAAACACATTCTGCAGCATTCACAATGTTTTATTATGCAGGATTTTTAGTATTTTTGAAAGAAATGATGATTACAATATCCCTAAAATTATAAAAATAGACAGTAAATGTACACGTCTAATGCAAAATAACATTCACAACAAGTAACTGTGAATAACAACATTTTAATAAAACACAATATTTTACATAAAACAGACTGTTTAACACATTGCAAATTTGGTATTTCACAAAGTTTCTTTCCATTTCATACAAAACACTAAATTAAACCCTAAAATTCGATCCAATTAGTTCCAATTCACAGAAAGCTTTTGTAATTCCACAGATTTATTTGTTAAATGAGAGATTTCCTTTTTCAACTAAAATGTTGAATGAATGCATTTTTATCAGTGTATAATATCGATAATCTGTCAAAATACTGTTTTCATATATCTCATTTCACTATGTATAGATTTATGTACAGTTTTTACACAAGTAAACATTAAAAAAGTCAAATTTATCATAGAAAATTCATCTGAGGATGGAAAACTATGATATTTTTTATCAGGCAGAGTTATTTTCTGTTGTTTTACAGGACATTTTTATCCCCCCGCTGATAGATTATTACCCTTTGTTTTACATTTTTAATGTTTCCACAGTTTTCAGAGACTTTTCATCAAGTTGTCAACAAGAAAGCAAAAGTTAAACTAGAAATCCAAAGTTTCATCCTGAGATAAAAACTGCAGGAAGGTTGTTTAAATACCGACGTCAGGAAGCGAGTTTAGCTTTAATCAATGATCACATTTGTTGTTTAGCTTTAATATATAAACTGCTCACAGTCAACAGAGAGTTTAAGGAGCCACCGATGGATATTTATATGAATATAAAACATGAGCAGGTAATGAAGCAGCAGAATAAGAAGCATAAAGTGTAAAATCACTCCAGGATGTTGACCGGTGTGATGATGAGCGGAGCGTCGTTCTTCCCGGACTTGTTGGTGCAGGGGCTGAAGAACGGGAAGACGCTCTCAGAGAACGTCACGTTGAAGGTGTAGATGTGGATTCTAGCATCCACGTTGTAGAAAGACACCTGAACAGGTAAGAAGATGTCAATCATGTATTTACCCACATGCACCAAGCTCAGAAAGTCTGGCATCAACTATCATTAACTGTAATGTAGAAAAACTGTTCAAACAACAGGTGAAAATAACAGCAAATATCCATAAAACAAACATGTTTTTAGCTGATTTAAATACAGAAAAGCTGAAGTTTTACAGTCAAAGAACAAAATACTATTTGTAAGAATATAGATTTTTTTAAGGATATTTTTACAGTTTTTTACGCAATTAACATGTAAATTATAAATATTTTATGTGATAATCTGCAATTGAACAAAACAAGGAAACTGTAAAATAATAATTTAAAAATATTTACCATTCTTTAGGTCATAAATTCCATATTTTTTTCTTTCAGACAACTGTAAAATAATTATAGTTTTGGCTCATTTAACTCTTTAAGACTCAAATATAGAAATTATATATGTATATATATATATAATAAAAATAATAATAATAAACTATTGTTGCATTTCTGCAACACTTGGCTTTACAGAGTTAAACACCTAAAATAGTTAAATTTTGCAGGCAAACAATGAAAAGAATGAATTAGCGTTTGTAAAATATATGTTTGTGATGTGGATGTTATTTATAGGCCGTTTCTAGCAGTAAACATGTAAATTACGGTAATGATGTTTTCATTGTTGGAGTAATGTAGCAGTGAAAATTCACCGCTCATCATTTAAGGTTTAGAAACTTTAAACAACATCCACATTAAAAGTCTGTGTTGACTGTAAAACTGAATATTTTACTGTATTTAAATGGGCATAAATATCATTATTTTACAGATACGTGTTGTTATTCAAAATAAAAGTTATGTACATTATGTATGAAAATATGGCAAATAATTTTCGAATTAAAATGTTTTGTTAAATTACAGATAATATTTAGTTAAAAAAGTATTACTTTACGTTGAAACAGAAAATCTGCATTTTCACAAATATTGATTTATTCTTACTTCTTCTGATTCTTTAGATCAGTAAAAACAGCTTTTATAGCTTTTGAACTTCACAACACTTGTATGATTTTAAATATATATTTGCTTGCTGCTTCATTTTAATGGTGTTTTTAGGATTTGTTATTCTTATGCCATATGATGTAAAATACGTTTCCCATACTGCACCTGTCCTTTCTCAAAGTCCACAAATATCCCGATCTTATGAGGCCGGTGGTTCAGGTTGACGTCTGTGGACGGTTCGGTACGGAAAGCGTATTTATTCCTGACGGAAAAACCAAGATATTAATGAGAAACAGAGCAGTTTTAGCATCACTGTCTGTCTGTTCTGATGATGGTTATTATGAATTTATATTTTCTGCATCTTTTCCCTCCAGAGCTCACATCAGGTGTCACATTTGTTTTAATAATTCCAGCTGAAGCTGAACTCACTTGTCTCTCAGACTGAGGAACCAGTATCCGTTACCGGGAGTGTATTCGATCTTCCCCTTCCTGTTGATGGACTGTTTGGCCACGCCCAGATCCCAGTCCGTCTTCCCACCAACCTCCACCTGGTCACATATTTATACGTGCGATAGAAAAATAATGATCTTAGAATGAAAACAGGCTGAGATGAAGTTAAAATGACAAAACAGACACAGAAAGTCAGAAAACAGTCGTTGAAGATCAGAAACCAGCTCCTTCTGTTAAACTCACATCATTTTAATATATCAACAGAATGTGCAGTATTACTTCACTAATTCACCATCAATGACAGCTTGACTTCTTTCTTTTTATTTATGCTCATATATCGGACTTTTATCTTAGTGATTATTTATCAGACACATTTATTCTCACTTTATCTGCTTTTATCTTATTTCATTTTAGACTTGAGTTCCAGTCATTTCTTTATTTTTATTGTCAATATTGCACTTTTTTTAAATACAGTTTATGCACCTAGAAAATCAGTAAAATACACTGTAAAAAGCTAAAACCCTTAGAAAGTGTTGAAAATTTAGCAGGAAGTTTTCTGCAATGTTAAAAAGTCAAAAAACAGCAAATATCTGTCAAATAATATTTTCTAGCTATTTTAAATAAATAAATTACTGTAAAATTAGATTTTTGATGTGGACCCTTAACTTATATATATATAGATTAAAAATGTTGACAGTTGTACCTGTCAAGTGTGCAACATAAATACGAAGCAGTTAATGGTCAAATAAAAATATAAATATACATATGATAATAATATATATATATATATCTTTAAAATAATGATATATTTTAGCCATTTTAAGTCCAGTAAAACTGAACTAAATAAATTATAGTGAAATTATATTGTTGATGTGGACATTATTTCATTTTTGGCCTGTTTTTTTATGGTTAATTTTAATAATTTTACTGAATATTACATGTTATTCTGTGGATAACGTTATTTCTTTTACACCGACAAATCAAAGTACAGATGGTTTTACTTTAGCTGACATGTTTCAACTGCAGTCTTCTTCAGAGCGTCATCTGACGTGTCCTTTTTATCATGTGACCTGATATCAGTCATTATATATGACTAGATATTTTATCAGGTGAGCAGCGAAGCAGGCGAGCTGCTCCATGAACCGGGACGAGGAGCTGCACCCTCTAATACCTGGGACTCCATCCTCCAGAGACCACCGGACGGTGGGGGGCGTGGCCTATCTGACAGATTCTGACAGATCTGTCAGACCGGTCACATGATAAAAAGGACACGTCAGATGACGCTCTGAAGAAGACTGCAGTTGAAACATGTCAGCTAAGGTAAAACCATCCTATCTTTGAATTGTCGGTGTAAAAGAAATAATGTTATCCTATGATAGTCAATGACAAAATGAACATCATCCAAAAAAAAAAAGGAGGGAAACATGAAAAATGACCGACCATTTTTCAATCCTTAATTACTGTACACAGATTTCTCCTTTCAGATAATCAAAATTATTTATTGCCAAGCAGATTTACTCATATGAGGAATTTGACTTGCAAAATAACAGCAAAACAGTTCAATATAGATTGAAAATGTTGACAGTTGTAGCTATCAAGTGTACAAGATAAATAAGAAACAGGTACAAGTCAGATAAAATATAATAATAATATATAAATATCTGTAAACTATATAAGCACATTTTGTCCTGTAAACATGTAAATTCATACTAAGTACATGTAATTTCACAATGCAGGGGAAATGTGTAAAGTTAGAAATTGTGGTCGAAGAGTTCCCAGTACGTTACCTCCCAGTAGTGTCTCCCAGCAGTGATGGCCTCCCTCCCCAGCACACAGACCACTCGGTCAAACCTCTCTGGGTTGTCTGGCAGCAGCTGGTGTTTATCTGCACACCGGACCTGCACAACAACACAACAAAAACACAACAACTCAACTTTCATTCACTGTTCACTCAGCGGAGACGTGTAGCATCTTTATTATTCTACCGGAACGCGCTCATGCCTGATTTCATCTCAGATCATCACATTTTTATAACAATTTCTCTGATTTCACTGGATTTTTTCTAGCAAAAAATATGGATTTCTATGAAGATACGTGTGATATTTTAGCTCCATATATCAAATGCTTACCAATTTTTGTATTTTAAGTTTTGCACATTGACCCACTTTCACCAGGTTTTTTTCTCACATTAAAATTTTAAGTTTTGAAGATAAAACTCTGAAATTTAAACAATTAGTTTCTTAGTTGTATTTAGAAATCCATTTTGAAACTCCAGAATTCTGTCATACCTGGATGAGACTTTTTACCAATACTTTAGTTTTTGTGGTAGAATATATCCTCAATAAGCTATGCTATATTAGCTTGCTGCTGTTAGTGCCACAGCAAGCTAATATAGCATAGCTTATAAGCTAATATAGCATATTAGCTAATATAGCATAGCTTATTAGCTAGTCAGGAAGTTAGCTAGAGCAAGATAGAACAGCAAAACATTATTAATTATTGACATGGTAGCTAGTGTTAAAACAAGCTAATATAGCATCACATTGTTAGTTTAATATACAGTCAGCTAGTTAGCTGGGTAGCTTGTGTTTCAGCAAGCTAATATAGCATAGCATTATTAGTTTAAATAAGTCAACGAATTAGCTCGGGAGCTCGTGCTACAGCAAGCAAGTAAAGCATAAAATGGGTTCTTAGCTAAGATGCAAGAATGGTATCAATTTAACAGTCGGCTGGTTAGCTGGGTAGCTAGTGCTTTAGCAAGCTAATATAGCATATTGTTAAGAGTCAGTAGGTTAGCTTCATAGCTAGTGCTTCAGCAAGCACTGGGGGGGCGCTGGGCCTGGAGGTCAGCTTATAGGAGGGGCTCCAAGCCAAACAGGTTGGGAACCACTGATTTATGTAATTCTGTCCATACATACACTAAACATTTCTAAATGACGTACAGGTTTGTGTGTTAAAGTGAGTTAGTATATTTAATTTAGCAACGTCTCACACTCTTCATGTCCTCTGACAGAACCAGTCTGGGATGAGCGGTGTTACAGTCCAGAGTTACATCCACTGTAGAGAAGGAACACAGACAGAGGTTTATTATTATTATTTTTAGTCTGCATAATGCTGCTGTACAGAAGTGTGACGGTAACATACGAGCATATTCCTGGACCCTCTTCATCCCTGCAGAACCAACAGAAACACTCAGTTACTCAATGTTTGTGTGTGGGTGTTAGCAGCAGATGGATTCAGTTAACATCTATTATCAGTGTAAAGATAGAAAACACTCACTGGGCAGAGATCGGATCGGACTGGGTTCTACCACCGGGGCAGGAAAACCTGAACGCAAACAAAGACAGTGTAAAGAGTTTAATTCACAAACTACTGCAGCGTTGTGGAGAAAAGTTCATGTGACAGATTAAATGTCTATGTGATCAGCAGTAACAGAAACAACCTGCAGTTTGACGTTAATGAACTGAACTTTAAAGCTACATGCAGCAATTACAGAGTTAACTGGATAAAAACACTCTTTAGGAATGTCACTTTTCATATTAAAAGTATATATTGTAAAAACAATATAAGCACAAGATTTATGTTTAGGTGAACAGATGTGGAAATTTGCTGACTTTAAGTGCAGCATCATGTTAGCAAACATACGGAAATTACATTTGTTTTTTTTTTAGTTTGATTATTGCCACTTCATGTAGAATTGATAAGCCCAGAACTTTATTATCACTGATATTTAAATTCATGACATAATAATTAAGTCACATCACCAGTCAGCTGGGATGATTAGCCTCCACTAGTGAGGAATTCAAGCTAACATGCTAGTGCTGCAGCAAGCTAATTTCGCATACCTTATTAGATAGTCAGCCAGGTAGCAAAACAGAATAGCATAACATTATTAATTATTGACATGGAGTCAGTTAGTGAGTTGACTAGTGCTTCAGCAAGCTAATATAGCATCATGATTTCAGCTTAACAAAATCAGCTAGTTCCTTAGGTAGCTACTGTTACGATAAGCTAATGTAGCATAAAATTATTCGTCTAACACAGTCAATTAGTTAGCTGGGTAGCTAGTGTTACAGAAAGCTAATGCGGCACAATATTGTCAGTTTAACATAGAGTTAGTTAGCTACATGGCTAGTGCTTCAGCAAGCTAATTTCGCCACACATTTTAGCTAAACAAAGTCAGTTAGCTAGGTAGCTAGTGGCAATGCAAGGTGATATGAGAATTGCTTTCAGAGCATATAGTTACTCTGGATGGCATTACATTGGCCTCCAGTACTACTGTGAGGAACCTCGGCGTTATCTTTGATCAGGACATGTCCTTTAACTCACACATAAAACAAATCTGTAGGACTTCCTTTTTTCCACCTGAGAAATATTGTGAAAATCAGGAACATCCTGTCTCAGAGTGATGCAGAAAAACTAGTCCATGCATTTGTTACTTCTAGGCTTGACTACTGTAATTCCTTATTATCAGGTTGTCCCAAAAGCTCTCTGAAACATCTACAGCTGATCCAAAATGCTGCAGCCAGAGTACTGACAGGAGTTAGCAAGAGAGATCATATTTCTCCTATGCTGGTTTCTCTTCATTGGCTTCCTGTTAGATCTATAATAGAATTGTCCCTGATCCCAGAGCTGGATGCTTCAGATCTGTGGTGGTTCTCCCACCTCCAGCTGCCCATTTCCACCGATCTACTCTGCATTGCCTTCACTATACTTGATTTGCTCATTTACATATTCTTGAATTTACCACCAGCTA
This sequence comes from Amphiprion clarkii, assembly GCA_027123335.1. Classification (NCBI taxonomy): domain Eukaryota; kingdom Metazoa; phylum Chordata; class Actinopteri; family Pomacentridae; genus Amphiprion; species Amphiprion clarkii. The sequence continues at coordinate 1,152,626 of CM049589.1, read as the reverse complement.
TATATGTAGTATATTTAATGCCAGAGCTGTACGCCATAGCAGTAAACTATAATCAGTTTCCATGTTAGTTGTACTTTGCAGGTATCATCTGTCTGATCATGCATGTATTATACTGTGTGTTTTATGGTCCTTGTGTCCCCCCCCCAACCCCTCTATCTCTATCCCTCTATCTCTACCTCTCTATCTCTATCCCTCTATCTCTATCTCTCTACCTCTTCCTCTTTACCTCTTCCTCTCTATCTCTACCCCTCTATCTCTACCTCTCTACCTCTTCTGTCCCTCTCAACCTGTCCAGCCAGCAGCAGATGGGTTCCCCACATTAGATCCAGGTTCTGCTCGAGGTTTTTTTCCCTGTTAAAGGGTGTTTTCCTGCTACTGTCTCCTTAGGGCTGCTCTGGGGGTTCAGGCATATGGGTTCTGGAAAGTGTCTCGAGACAATTTGACTATAATTGGCGCTATATAAATAAAATTGAATTGAATTGAATTGATATGGCATAACACTGTTAGTTGAACATACAGTCAGCTAGTTAGTGTTTCAGCATGATGGCATATAATATCAATATCAACTTGACATAGAACCAGGGGGCAGCGTTTGTTGGTTCATCTGTTGTAGTGTCTGACCCAAACCCTCAGTAAATAAAGGGCTTTTCCACCTTTATTAGTTAGATTCTGCAGAATTAACTGTTTCGTGTTTATATCTTCCTGTCTGCCGTGTGTTTTATGTCGAACTGACCATTTTCTGCAACGTTCTTCAGTTCTTCCTGGAACTTTTCCACCAGCACAGCCAGAGACCTGTAGATGGTTCCAGTTCCCAGGTCCGACTTCACCGAGGCAGCCGACCAGTCTTTGGCCGGTGGGGGGCTGGACACCGTGGGGAACGTCTGGGAAGGAGGAGGACATAAATGAAAGGAAGTCAGATCTCTGCTTGGTTTGTTCTTCATAAACTGAAACTTAAACTCTGACCCACCTTCACACAGTGGATGCAGTCGTCTGATTGGGCGAGCTCGGTGAGGACGGTCTCCCTTCTCCTCAGCTCCTCCACCTCCAGCTCCAGCTGCCGGATCATGGTGTCGGCCTGGTGCTCCGCCGCCCTCCGGCTCATCTCCATCACCTCCATCAGCTCGGCCTGGGAGCGCTCGATGGCCGACACCAGCACGGAGAACAGACGGACGTTACCCGCCGTCTCCCGCTCCACCTTCAGCTGAGGAGTTCCATAATGCCATAAAAACACATCTTGGTTACCATCACCGTGTACCAAATTTAAGTTTTCTAGCTGCACAGAAATCCATTTGTACAGTACAACCTCAAAAAATTGGACAAAACATGTCATATCTACAGATAAATGCAAAATGCTAGCCTAAAAACAATGGCTAAAGACTCACAAAAGTTAGAAATAAACATGAAATTTGACTGAGAAATCATTAATATGCATCAAAATTGCACAAAACCACATATTATGGACTAAAAGAGGAAACTTAAATGTTGACAAGGGGGAAAAACTAATAGAAAGTTTGAATAAAACCCCAAAAAAATCTCTGGTAAAACCTGGATAGAATTACAAAAGTTCAAGAAAAAAATGTGAAAAATCTTCAATACGCAAGTAAGTAGAATAAAATGATAATAATTAGGAACAAAATGCTCCAAATTAGAGAGTTGGAACCTTTAAAAATGATTATTTGTTATCTTTAGTCATGAACATTGTGATAAAAACCTGTCAATAAACTGGAAAACTTCAAATAACATCAGTAAAACGTGAAAAATATGACGTAAAATGTGTAATTTTCACATTTTAATCAATTTAGGATTTTTTAAGGGAGGTATTGAAGGAATAGAAAAGATTTTTAGAATAAAATTGCAAATTAGTGAATTAAAATCATTGAAATTGATAATCCACTTGAAAATTGTGGTCATTGATATTAGAAATGTGTAAAAAGTCCTTAAAAATATTGAAATAAATGAAATGTTTAAGTTAAAATTGTGAAAAAAAAGATGCATGCGGACAGAAATCTGATTGAAGCCGCTTCTAAGAAATGAAATTAAGAAATAAATCAGTTAATTAGAACCTTTTGTTCAAGAATTTGGAGTCAGTCATCAATTGATCATCACCAAAACCTGTGAATCAGGCAGAAAATTAAGGAATAAATCTCCAGAATTAGAGGAAATGTACTTAAACTACCAAAACCTAAATAATTATGAATTAATCAGGAAATCCAAGTGGAAATGTTTGGAAAACATTAGTTGAAGCTGTGATATGTTACGTAAAAAAACCAAAAAGCCTCAGTGACAGAGTGCGTTTATGATAAAACTCTGATTATAAATGTAGCGAGGAGGAGAACAGGTGAGTTAGTTTTTACCTGCAGCTCACTGACAGATGTTCTGATCTCATCGATCTTCCTCAGTCTCTGTCTGATCATCTCCTGGATCCTCTGCTCTGATCCACTCAGCAGAACCTGAACACAGAATCAGAACCTCCAAATTCACCTCTTAACCAAGTCTTCAATGTAAAACATCCTGATTTAGGCTAAAGAGACTTGATTATTGTCTCCAGAGGAACCAGAATTAATCCTAATGACGTATGATCCCTCTGATTTTCCATTTGTTATGCAACACTTGCATATGAAGGTACTTTTTAATTTTGTTTGCTGCTCTAAGTCAAGTATAGATTGACATATTTGTTTAAAAACCTCTGTTGACCCACTTTTTTTTTTTACCATGTCTACAAAGTGGGTCAGGAAATGCAAAGTATGAGCCCAAAAATGTGAAAAAATTATATTCGGAGAACCATTTTAAACTCCAGATCTCTTCTACTTGGATCAGAGTTTCTACCAATATTTTAGTTTTGTGCTACAACCAGTCACATCTGCTCAATCCGTTAATAAAATCAAACATATTTTTTGTTCAGAAAATATCACGAGTTGACTTTTGTGTTTTTTTTTTGTTTATGTGCTCAAAGATTTAACTTTTCATGGCTGCTTTAATTGTTTTTGTATTTCATCTCACCAATAATCAGCATATTTTTTAGTATGATTGGAAATAATGGTGAAGATTTCAGGTTTTTATTTTTAATAGTTCCTTTGTTATTGTTGTTAAAACAGCTTCAAATTTCAATGTGAGAAAAAAAGTGCTAAAATTGGCCAGTTAGTTATTTAGATATTATTTCTTTTATAAAATCTCTGAAAGTATTTCATATATTGATCTAAAATGTCTCAGCTATCTGTCCTTTATGTAGCTCACTGAGCATCTTCCTCAGGTTATTGATTGACACTTTGCAGGACCAATCACACCTATTAGCTCCGCCCCCTGTGACCTCACGTCTTCATTAACCAATCTGCTAGAAAAGCCAGCGTTAATAAAATGGATGAAACTAAGCAGGTAACAGTGAGCTAACCGTCTGGCTAACGAGAATTAGCATTAAGCTACTCTGAAGTTCTTGTGATAAAACTCGACACATAAGTACTAGTGGTGAACAAACTAGCTGCTGTTTGCAAAGTCAAACAAATTCTGAAGGCTTGCCTATGCTAAATTTGGGTAATTTACCGTTTATATACCGAATCTGACGCGGTAAAGAAGGAGCAGCGAGACGAAGGTGAAAATGGAGAAGTAACGTCAGCCAGAGGTTTTCCGGGTTTTCCCGGAAATCCGGGATTTCAAATTTTGTGAGTTCATTTCCGGGAATCTGGGAAAATTGATCGAAGTTTTCAGTGAAAATCAGAATTTGATTGATATTCTTTTTGAAAATCTTATTCTTATCGCTAATGCGTTGTTTGTTGTTTATATTCCTGTACGGAGGCAGCCATTTTGAATCTCGTTCATTGACGCGATTCCAATCTAATGCTGAATACATTGCTGCGAGAATTTGCGAGAGCGGATGCACTGAATAGCGCCAGTTTTGAGTACAAAGGAGACATTAATCATTGAATAGCGCTCATTGAATAGACGACCTTTGCTTTTGTGTAAATGTAATGATCCGTACCTGTCAGGACAATGTTTAAACAGGTAGACAGGTACGCTGACGTGCGTGCTATAGACGCGACAGTCAAGAACGCGTTCCGGTGGGCGTGGTTAGAAGAGAAAGATACGAACGGCCATTTCTTGTCTGAATATATCAGGAAATTAGACAAACCAGGTACGTTTTTGTAAATTTTACAAAAATAGATATCAATATATTGATAGTTTACTGTGTCTTAAGGTTCCTGTCTTAATGATATTATAATATAATCCTTATAATAGATCAGTGACACATCTAGACTAGAGTATGAAATGATTAATATATGAAATATGGGGTACTAAACTACTGAATAGTTTACATTACTGAACATGTTAACAGGAATGTTTCCGCATTTTTATTAACATTTTCACAGTTTTGTGCTATTCTTTTAATGAGGGAAGGGGGTTATGAAATTCTGGGCTTGGCCCTTAGGGGAAGTTCTGCCCAAATTTTTTTCAGGTCAGGACTTAGAATATTTTTTTCATTTTTTTTTTAATGAATATTATTTGTGCATGTTTTAGAAAAGAAAGATACGAACGATGATTTCTTGTCTGAATATATCAGGAAATTAGACAAACTATGAACTTTTTTTTAATTTTACAAAAATAGATAGACCTCAATTTTTTCATTTTTTTTTGAGTGAATAGATATCATTTGTGCATGCTTTTGATAAGATAGACTCCATTGAAGATCTATATTGTTTGGTCATTTTTAAATTTTTATCTTCATTGAATATTGCGTGGTCATTTTAATTTTTTATATATATTCTTATTGTTAATAAAGACTATAATGCTATGTTAATTTAATTGTAACAATGACACTATTATAATTTATTATTCGGCACTCGCATAAGGCTGCCTTCTGCAGCCTCTTGGAGCACCTTCGGCGCTCACTTGGCAAAGTTGCTTAGAAAAAAAATTTTCAGGGTTTTTTGCCAACAGCCACTTTCATCTCTAGTCAGCAGAAGCTAACAGCTAAAGCTAACAGTGGGCTAACTGTCTGGCTAACGAGGGTTGGCTTTAAGCGACTCTGAAGTTCTCGTAATAAAACTCGACAGAAAAGTACTAGTGGTGAACAAACTAGCTGCTGTTTGCAAAGTCAAACAAATTCTGAAGTTTTGTCTCTCCTGCACTTGCCGTTTATATACCGAATCTGACACGATGAAGGTGAGAATGGAAGCTAACCGCTATAGCTAACAGTGAGCTAACGAGGATTAGCATGAAGCTACTCTGAAGTTCTCGTAATAAAACTCGACGGAAATTGCTTGTGGTGAACAAACTAGCTGCTGTTTGTAAAGTCAAACAAATTCTGAAGGCTTCCCTATGCTAAATTTGGGTAATTTACCGTTTATATACCGAATCTGACGCGGTAAAGAAGGAGCAGCGAGATGAAGGTGAGAATGGAGAAGTAACGTCAGCAGAAGCTAACAGTGGGCTAACTGTCTGGCTAACGAGGATTGGCTTTAAGCGACTGAAGTTCTCGTAATACAACTCGACAGAAAGTGCTTGTGGCGAACAAAATAGCAGCTGTTTGTAAAGTCAAGCAAATTCTGGAGTTTTTTTTCTCTGCTACATGTGGCTAACTTGCCGTTTTTATGTGATTTGCTGGCTAACCAGCCAGCTAGCCGGTTAGCCAACGTCTGTGTTACCGTGTAGCCAGGTAGCTGCTAATTAGCTGCTAGCTGGCTACACGGCAACACTGACGTTAGCTAACCGACTAGCTAGCGGGCTCTGTTCACTGGCTACCACAGTTAGCATACATTTTCTCAATATTTTCCCCGAGGAGCTAAAAATACTTTAACTTTCTTTGTTAACCGACATTATTGAGCATTAGCAGTGAATTTAGTTGTTTTATTCACAGCAAAACATATAAAAACGATCCACACAGATATAAAAAAAAAAAATTATTAAAATGAAGTAATGTAGTAGTAAAATCGCCCTTCAAAATATAAATAAAATGTATGAAAGTGTATATGAGGTAGTGCAGTAGCAACATTAATTTCCTGCTGACACTGATGCTAATTTGATATTTATACATTTACGTAAACGAATAATTTGAATGTTTCTTCAATCACTGCTCTATAGTTTATGCAAATCTACTTTACTTATATGTGGAAAACACTGATATCTAATTTTTCATCACGTCTGCTCCCTCATACACATGTTGACTTCACTTGTTCCTAAGGTTTTCCTCTCAGGAGTTCATTTAGCTCCTTGTGGCTCTGAGTTTATAATTTATTTAACGCCATTTTGTCTGCGAACCACTGATCATCATTTATTTATCATGTCTTCTCTCTCTCTCTCTCTCTCTCAGGACAGCATCTGTTATTTTAAGATTCATCACAGAGGACTAAATCATTTTGCAGCGCTTCATTTTGTAGGTATTTATCAGGTTTTTTGTCACTTGTTAATCACACAGCTTTAGTATTTTTATCGATTCATATCTAAGATAGAGTGTGGTTTGCCCAAAATGTAATGAATGTTTTTTTGTCTCACTCCTTCTCTGCACACAGCTACTGCCATTAAATTCAGCTGTATTGTGTGTGTGTGTAGAGTCAGTACATGTCATTTTAGACAGCAGTGTTGCTCCACTGTCTCAAATTTTGTTTGTTTTCTTTGTCGCTGGTTTCACAGGGTAGAAGTCTTTTTTTGAAGGTGAAAATAGAAAAAAATCCAGGCCAAAATTCAGCCAAAAACCTTTTACAGAACTTAGTTTTGGATCCCAAATGCCAACAAGGGAAGTCTTTTCTGAAGCATGGATATGTCAGACTGGGTTTGATCCCTCAGATTCTCCACAGTTCAACTGTTCAGCTCATTTTATAGAAAGTCTAACTTTCGTAATGTTTGGCTGAGAGTTGTAGGATTATCTATGAGCGAGGTCGACAAGTCATAGAAGGCTTGTGGAGATTTGCACGGCTCTGGCATGAAGCATGTTGTAGTAATAGTAAATAAAATATGACGTATTAAGGACGATATAACAGCTTTTTGGAGCCACAGTTGCACAGATGAATTTTAGCCAGATGCTAGACAGTCACATTTACAAAAACTAGAAGATGTCACCTTTCATATTAGGTCTCATTCATGCATTTTGACTTTACCATTCTTCTGGTAAAAACTTTTCCGTTTCCGTATGCCAAATAAGTAAGAATTCCATACAAAAGGGGTGGATATTAGCTGCTAGCATGACTGCAGAATCCCTGTCTGATTAGATACTATTTTTATGCCTAAACTCTCAGCATGTCTGCTATGTGACCCAAACAGACAATAACAAAGCCACAACTGACTTTATCGCAGTGAAACCAGTAATCCAACCAAGAGAAAACAACCAGTCAGATATTGTTAAAAAATTCAAAGAGAGCGCACAGTGGACGCTTGAAGGTTAAATGAGTAAAAATTACTCTTAAGAGTCTAATGCACGTTTGTTTGGACAATAGCAAACGTGCAAAAACAAAATCTCGAGCGCAGAATAGATTTTAATTTGCTTGAATACATGATAAAAATACTGTTAAAAATGTCCGACTGCAGGATTTATAAATAACTCCTGTCTCGGCTCAGATTACTGAACCAGGAACTTGTCAACCTTCCCCTGCTCTCTAACAGTCTGTCTTCCTGTTAAAGTCATTGTTCCCTCAACAAAGAAACCACAGTTTGAAGGATTTACTCAAACATCAGGCTATTTGTTGTCTTACTGTTTGGTTTAATACCTTAGTATTCATCCATTCTGATTCTGCAGTCACTGTGTCATGATCTGGATGATCTTCTTCCTCACATTCAGGACAGATACACATCTGATCAGTCCTGCAGTAAAGCTGAAACCAACAGGAGAGAGTGTTCACATTATTCTGACATGTTCCTGAATAAACTGTTTAAATCAAGTTCATACATTTACAGCAAAAGGTGACAGAAAAATTGAATCTTTCAGTAAAAATCAACCAGAGCTTCCCTGACCTCCTCAGAATCAGCCGATTCTTTATCTTCAGCAACTTTATTTAATGGAGCAAAGTTTTACCTTCAAACTGTGAATATAGAGTTCCAGGTCCTTGAAGTCCACAGAGGTGGGTCCAGATTTATCACTTTTTAATGGACTTTTTCCATCATTTCTGAGCCTCAGAACTTCACCAGTCCAGCAGATAGACACATTAAGCTAACTATATAACTATATTATTCTGTCACAGAGTGAATCATGTCTATGAGATGATCCTGGTGTCTTCTGTGTGTAAAAATGCTCCTTTCATTGTCTAGAACTTGTTCTGACCAAAATTCCCAAAATAACTCCAAAATTAACCAGGATTATGTCAAAAATTGTCCAAAATAACTCAAAAATTGCAGAAGATTAGTTAAAAATCGTCCAAACTGACTCAAAAACAATTTGAAGCTCGTCTAAAATGACTTTAAACTTGTTCAAAAAGACTCCAACATTGACAAAATAACTCAAAACTATAGAAAAATAGTTAAAATTTGTCAATAATGGATCAAAATTGTTCAGCATGACTCAGAACTGTCAAAAAAACTGTCTATAAATGATGCTAAAAAATGTCTAAATGACCTCAAAATGCCAAGACTTAAAAAACTTTGCTAAATCAAATAACGTTCCTGTAGATACAGAACCAGCTGATTCTAAGGAGGCTCTGGCTGAAACTTTCTTTAGATGTGATTCAGGTTTACCATTATTCCTCGGTGGTGGACCTCACAGATGGGGAGGTTCCGGCTGCTTTCAGGCCCACTCAGGGTGAAGCGTCTGCGGCCGCTGGGGCGGCTGGAAGGATACGGAGGTGGAGGAGGCACGATGGCACTGGTCAGGGCAGCGATCGCACTGTAGTTTGGTACCGATGAAGCCAGTGAGGGTGTGACCGGTGGAAGCAGTGCAGAGATGGATTCACCTTAGAGAGAGAAAAATAATGAGCTGAAGTGTCGGTTCAACACTGAACTTGCAAAATCAGCAAAAAGAGATTCATAATGACCAAAAAAAGATGCAAAACTGTAAAAAAGAGATTAATAATGACCAAAAAAGATGCAAAATCATAAAAAAGAGATTCATAATGACCAAAAAAAGATGCAAAACTGTAAAAAAGAGATTCCTAATGACCAAAAAAAGATGCAAAACTGTAAAAAAGAGATTCATAATGGCCAAAAAAAATGCAAAATCATAAAAAAGAGATTCATAATGACCAAAAGATGCAAAACTGTAAAAAAGAGATTCATAATGACCAAAAAAGATGCAAAATCATAAAAAAGAGATTCATAATGACCAAAAAAAGATGCAAAACTGTAAAAAAGAGATTCCTAATGACCAAAAAAAGATGCAAAACTGTAAAAAAGAGATTCATAATGACCAAAAAAAGATGCAAAACTGTAAAAAAGAGATTCATAATGGCCAAAAAAAATGCAAAATCATAAAAAAGAGATTCATAATGACCAAAAGATGCAAAACTGTAAAAAAGAGATTCATAATGACCAAAAAAAGATGCAAAATCATAAAGAGTCATAATGACCACAAACAGATGCAAAATCTTTAAAAAGAGATTCATAATGACAAAAAATTGATGCAAAACCATCAAAAATAGATTCTTAATGACCACAAACAGATGCAAAATGATCAAAAATAGATTGATATTGATCAAAAAGAGATGCAAAACTGTAAAAAAGAGATTGATAACTATCAAAAAGAGATGCAAAATCGTCAAGAAGACCACAAAGCAACACAAAATGATTGTAAAAAGACGCAAAATAATCAAGAAGAGATTGATAATGACCACAAATAGATGCAAAATCATAATTGAATTACATTCACATATATAAAAATACTGATAATCTGAGCATAAAATCTGTTTCTTCGTGGTTTTTTAATACATTAGTACTGACTACAGAGTTGAGCTGCAGGTCAGCTCAGTGTCGCTGCTCATTCTGCTGATGATTTATGTCTTTATTGTCACAGTTGTGTTGCACAGCAGGAATCTTTATCAGACTAGCAGCCTGCAGCGACTCCACACTGGAAAAAGTCATCCAAGGGACATATTCCTGTCACTGAATTAAATACATGGTGGCATAATGAAAACATCAAAATCAGATTTGCTGATTTAGATGGACCTTGCAAATATTATTTTGTTGGGTTGGGTTGATATAATGATGTTGGTAATTAAATTTTGTGTGTAATTTAAATGTTATGTTGTTGTTGAGCCCAAATATTATTATTTAGACTTGCCGAAAGTCATCAAATTTGTACAGAATTAATAAAAGAAAAATGTCCAAAATGACTTAAAACTCATTCAGAATAACTCCAAAATTAGAAAAAATGGGTGTATTTAAAAGAAAAATTCTGCAACTTAACTTAATTTTGCAAACTTGAAAACTCGCATCTCTTTTTGGTCATTATGAATCTCTTTTTGATGATTTTGCATCTGTTTTTGGTCATTTTGCATCTTTTCATCATCATTGTGTCTCTCTTTGTAGTAATCTGACAGCTCAAACTTTGTGCGAAATTACTTGAAATGTGTCAAAAAATGACAAAAATTTTTTACAGACTTATCTTAAGTGATCCCAAGTTGGTGTAAAATGACCGAATTTGTCCAAGAATGACTCATTATTGGTCTAAAGTGGCTTAAATTTGTTCAGAATTACCCAAAATTCAATATTTGTACAAAATGACTCAGAATTCGTCCAGATTTACTCAAAAATCCAAAGCGACAAAAATGTTTCTACACTGGCCTAAAATTTGTCAAAATTGACCTTTAGCATCACCAAAAGAACTTAAAATGTGTCAAAAAATGACTCATAATCCTTAAGCTTCGTCCAGAATGACAAAAATCCTAAAACCTTTTGTAAATTACTCAGAATTTATCGTAAAAAGGCTAAAATGTGTCCAAACTTACTTCATACTTTTTAAAAAAATGATTCAATAGTTGTCCAAAATGACTTGAAATGTCTCCAAAATGACAAAAACCTTTACAAAATGATCCCAAATCAGAGTCTCTTTGAAGTTCTGCTGCATCTGAAGCAGTTTATTGTTGTTTATTTCTTGTTTTTGTTGCACCACCCTGATGTTTTTGCACCATTTGACACGTTGCTTTCGAGCGTTTACAGACGACTAAATACTTTCTATTCTACTGCAGTTTTCCAGCCTTCATGCACCTTCAGAAACTATGCAAACAGGCTTTTATCACTTCAGATATTCTGGCTGGTCGCAGCAGGAAAAGCACGACTAACTGATGACATTAAACGCTCCATGTGGGCGAACTAGTTCACGATCTTAGTGTTTTTCCGTCTGGGTACTTTTCCTGCTGTGACGAGTCAAAAAAAAAGTAGAGTAAAGGTCATCATGAGTCGATCATTTTATCATCTAAGACAGGAAGGTATTTGCCCCCAGCTTTAAAGGATTAAAAGAATTACAAGTATGTCTGTACATTCTCATACATCCAGGTCATGGTAGGAGCTTCAGTAGAAAAGATTTTTGTGTCTTTGTAGTTCTGTTGCATCGCTCTGGTCATTTTATGCCTTAAGGCGATTTTTTTTTGTCCCCTTTTAGTCGTTTTGTGGCCATTTCAGGTCATTTGTGCCTGTTTGTAGTAATTTTGTGTCTCTTTTTGGTCATTTTCCATTTCTTCATGATCATTTAGTAATAATAATAATAATAATAATAATAATAATAATAAATTCATTATAAAGCGCTTTCAGTCAAAGTGCTGTACATAGAGATAAAAAAAAAATACTCATTTTACATGCTTTTATGCTTGTTTGTTGTCTGTTTGTGGTCATTTTGCATCTCTTCATGACAATTTTGTGTCTCTTTGGGGTCATCATATATTTGAAATCTCTTCCTGAAAGCTAGATTTGTCTGAGAACTTGTCCTGATCTCACATGAGTGTATTAGGACTGTTACTGTTACTGTCAGCCAGAATAACAGGTTGAAGAGTCTGTTTTTATGCCTTTGCAGTCTGGAATCGTCACTGTCTGGTTGATCTAATCTGAACCGTATCACTGATGGAGGATCAAAACCAGCAGCTCACTGTGAGTCGGAGCCTCACTGCTCGGCAGAGGCCGAGGCAGCCTCCTCCTCAGTTCGTTGTATAAATCCTCAGGTATCCCTGCGTCTCCCTTTCCTCCCCTCTTCTCCCTCCCAGCTCCTCCTCCACCCTTCATGGATTTGAACTGCTCGGTGATTTCTCTCAGCGTCCGGTTGATCTGCAGGTCTGGACGCTTCTGGAAGGTCTTCTTACACAGAGGACACTGGCAGACCTGGACGACCACAGAGAGAAAAACACACCTGTTAAAAACCTCAACCAAATGAGCCCAGAGAAGAGAAAACAAGGGAAGGGAAGGGAAGAAGAAGAAAGAGTAGAAATAAAGAACGAACCAACAAAAGGACAGAAAGTGAGAGAAGGAACCAGACCTTCAGTCCATCCCAGTATCGGCTGATGCAGGCCATGCAGAAGCTGTGTCCACACGGTGTGGATGAAGGGTTGGTGAACACATCCAGGCAAATGGAGCACTGGAACTGCTCGTCAGACAGGAGAAAGCTGCTGTATAGAGACATCCTGAGGGACGAAGACATGAGAGACAGATATATATAGTTTACATTCCACCTTTGGAAGAGATGATTTTGTGTTTTGAAGACACTAAATCTAATCGGAATTTCTAGTCGAGCTTGAACGTTATTTGATAAATTGATTAGTTGATCAACCCTCTGAAGTCCTGAAGCTCTAAGGAAACAGAACAACCGTGAAGGAGGAGAGAGAACTCAGAAATGTCTAGTATGACACCGATAGAACGACAGAAATCCAAACATCTTCCCAGAGTCAGAAAGACTCCCACAGCAGATGTCCCAGCACATTTCGTCCAAAACTCAAGTTCAAATCCAGTCTAAAACCAGTCCAAACTTGAAACCAAATCCAGTGCAAAACCAGTCCAAACTCCAGTTCAACCACATTTCTCAGCAGCACAGTGGGAGCAGCTCTGTTTCAGTGATTTAGGTGAATTCCTGCTCCACCGCATCTTTCAGCATAAAACAATGTGATGATCAATCTAAGATTTCGTTTGTCTACAAAATCTTAGCTTGATTTGTTTAAAGACTGTCCTGAGATGTTGTCATTGAAATAGCTGTAAATTATAATGAGCAAAAACCTGCTGAAAGTGTGTCGACGGGTAAATAAATACAGAAGTATTTCATATATCAGTCATTTCACAGATAGCGTTTTCAATAAAAATAAACGTTATTATTGTCATTGCTATTGCACCTTTAACCCTGAGGAGGATGAAAACCACCACCTCTGTGCTTTATTTTCATACAATAAGTAGAAGTTTCCTTCCTTGGTGTGTTCAGTATGTGTGTTTTAAGTTGTCGTGCTATACAAGCTGTTCTTGTGACCCTTTGTTGTTCGCAGCTCTTCTGCTTGTCATCGTAGTGAAATGAGGCGGGTCTGACCTCGTACTTGAACAAGCAGACATGTTGTTTGTCTGATGTATTGTTCTTTACCTCCATCCTACAGTTTATGTAACTAGAACTAGTTTGTTGAGGTTTTGTTGTGGTCACGGTTAAAAGACAACAATGCTGTTCACTCACACAGTAACTGACGCTACGCAGCTAAGATAGAGACAGTTTGGTCATTTTCTATAAAAATCAATCATCTCATTCTTTATCTGCAGTAACGTTAGTATCCTTATTGACACCATGCAAAATTTTACCGTCATACTATGAATATTTTAGAGTTACAGGCTCTTGAAGTACATGAAAATGGGTCCAAATTTGGTTAGCCCTGCAGAAATACATCAGTTTTATTTTTTGTAATTATTTTTTTACTTTATGTATAGTACTACTACTATACTATAACATGTATATGTCTATTCATTGATTCAACTGTCAACCACAATTTTATTTGAATTGAAAAACTGCACTTATTGTGTCAAATATTGCTATTTGACAAAACTGCAATTAATTGCGATTAATTAATTACAAAGCCTGTAATTAATTAGATAAAATTGTTTAATCGCGGCCCACCACTAATATTAAAGGCGACCTGACAAATGATAAATAATAAAATTAAACGTAACAAAAAAGTGGGGGCGACAAAAGTCAAAAAGAGCATAATAAGAGGGCAAACTGAACTTATGAGAGAGAAACAGACACATTATATAAGTCACACGTTTCCTTTATCTCCTCAGATCGGATCAGGATGGTCAGAAGACGTGAGGAATGAAGCCGGACCAGATTCTGTCCTGCAGCATCACGTACGCTGCAGGTGATTGTGTGCACAGGTAACGTTACAGCTGAGGTTCATGCAGGGCAACACTGTTTTAACAGCCGTAATTCACCACAAAAGGGGTAATTTAAAACACAGCGGAGGGCAGTTCTGTTCCAGTCCGTACGCCTCCTACATCCTGCTGATCCTGTTTCAGTGTTTATTTGCTGCTGGAGGCTGTTTTCCTGCTGCTCACGGTTAAATACAACAAACTCGCAGCATAGTTTATCTACCAGCTGGTTTCATACCCTTGTTATGGCAGGGATATAAAGCAGAGATGTAAAATTCAGAACGTTAAATCCCAAATAGAAACAGATTTGTATTATTAATAATAATAATAATAATAATAATAATAATAGGGATTAGTAACTAATATATACTCATTTAGACTCCTGTAGATTCAGATTTTAGGGTAACTTGGGAGATCTGATTAGAATAAATGAACTTATGATCAGTATCAAATACTTGCATGGAATTATTTCAGAACTTTAAAGGAAAAATGGAAGGAAAAGTTGCAATAATAAGTCCAAGTAATCAGAATTTGTATAGCACATATATAAAACATCAGATGTGGAGCCAAACAGAGACATAAGATTACATGATTACCTGACAAACATATATTTTTATTAGACGGTTTACCTAACTAATTGATAAAAATGTAAGTTTAGACACAGCAAACTACAAATTTATGTGACTAATTTAATATTGAGGTTGTCACGCTACAGTATAGGTATATAACTGTTAATAATTCTAATAATCCTGTATGAATATAAACACATGCACACAGACACAGTCTTCACATCACTCACATCTGGATATCAATTATCAGCAATTCAGGCAAAGACTGCAGGTTCGGTTCAGAAATATACATGTAAATTCTTAAGAATAAATATGATAATAAAGAGCCTTTTACTGAGCATGAATCATGATATCTAGTAATGGAAAGTAACCAAGTAAATGTAGTAAAGTACAGTTTTGAGTTACTTGTTTTTCCATTTTCTGATTCTCAGCAATTCAGGCAAAGATTGCTGGCCACATTTGTTAAACAACTGAAGAAATCCAGAACTATAAGATAAAATATCTGATAATAATCATTTGATATCCAGTTGTGGAAACCAAACTAAATATATTTACTCAAGTACATTGCTGAATTTACTTGTACTTTTTTTGGATTTGCCAGTTTTCTGATATTCAGCAATTCAGACAAAGATTGCAGGTTAAATTCTGAAATACACATGGACATTCTTAAGAATAAATATGATCATAAAGAGCCTTTTATTCAGCTTGAATCATGATTTCCAGTGTTGGAAAGTAACCAAGTAAATTTATTTTACTGAAGTGTTTCCATTTTCTGATTCCCAGCAATTCAGCCAAAGATTGCAGGTCACATTGAGACAATAGAACCAAGGAAAACCAAAGTATAAACAAGATTAAATATCTGTAATTAAACATTCGATACCCAGTGATGGAAAATAACAAAGTGCATTTTCTCAAGTACTTAATTAGTTTTGCTTGTACTTTACCGAAGTATCTCTACTTTCTGGTACTTTATCCTTCCACTAGATTTCATTGAAACATGTTGTAGTTTTTACTCCACTACTTGTACTTCTCACATTTAGTAAATATAGCTTAACAAACAAAACAGCAGATGAACTCTATATAGTCGTTAAATCACCTGTACCAGATGCAACATTAAAGTTAGAAACACATTTAAGATGCCAATACTTTTGCACTTTTACTTTAGTCTAAATTTAAATGTATGGCTTCTTTTTCTTTTATGTGTAACGGAGTATTTCTACACTGCTTTATCAGTATTTTAACTCAAGTTTTCCCATCCTTGGATGAGAATTTGAGACACAAATTGGCCTCCGATGAGTTTTTCGTTTTTCGTTTTTGGGTTTTTAAGTGAAAGGAAAGCAAAAATACCCTGGATGTGTTTCTGTTCTCTGATAATTGACCAGAGAAAACTTTAGACAGTGCATTGTGGGTAAACTTTCCAGGCTCATATCAGCATGTGTGATAGGTGGTTGGTCAGAACAAGTTCTAGACAATGAAAGGAGCATTTTTACACACAGAAAATACCAGGATCATCTAATAGACATGATTCATTTTCTCTGGTTTTGAGTCATTTTGGACAATTGGAAAAGTCATTTCAGAGAAGTTTTGTCTTTTTAGACAAGAATTGGGTCATTTTGGACAAATTTGGTTGAGGGAAAACTTCAAATAATTTTCCAATACGTACATTTTCTTGAAGACTCCTCTTCACTTGAGCTGTTTTAGAGAACTTTTTGATTATTTTAGATACATTTTTGTCATTTTGGATGACTAATGACTAATTTTTAAGCATTTTAGAGATGTTTTTTTCTCATTTTAGAAAAGAACTGAATCATTTTTTGAGATGCTTTTGTCATGTTAGACAGATTTTGAGTAATTCTGGACAAAAGTTCAGTCAGCTTGGACAGGTTTTGGGTCATTTTGGACACATTCCTAGTATTTTTAGAGATTTTTTTTGTCATTTTGGACAAGAACTGAATCACTTTTTAAGAAGCTTTTGTCATGTTCGATAGATTTTGAGTAATTCTAGACAAATTTGGACAAAAGTTCAGTCAGCTTGGACAGGTTTTGGGTCATTTTGGACAAATCTTGAGGCACTTCGGAGAAGTTTTTGTCTTTATAGACAAGAATTGTGTCATTTTGGGCAAATTTGGTTGAGGGAAAACTTCAAATAATTCTCCAATATGTACATTTTCTTGAAGACTCCTCTTCACTTGAGTCATTTTAGAGAACTTTTTGAGAACAAAGAATCATCTGTCCTCATGACTCATTATCGTCGTTCGTGTCTGCAGAGCTAAAGCAACTGGATGACACATTCCTGTTAGTGCCAGAGTGAAATAAAGAAAATGTAGGACTAAAATGTACAAACGAATGGATTTCTGTGCAGAGATTAAGTCTTTAGATGGCTAAAAAACACCACTGTATCGCACTGTTTAAAGATAATCTTTGGGATAATGGTGATTTGGGAATTTTAGTGAATACATTTACAAGAAACTTTAATTTAGACTTACAAAGTAGTCATTTTTAAGCACAAAAAAAGCATACAAGTGAGGATTTCTGCAGTAAATATGGAATAAGAGAGTAAAACTGGGTACCTTGGTGCAGGTGAGGCGATCTGGAGAAGTTTTCTGCTTCGTTGTCGCTCTTAGTCTTACTGATGAAGAAAGTCTAGCCTGTCAGAGGGTGTAAAGGTGTGTCCTGTAGGAAAGGACAAGTGTGGCCACGCCCACTCACCTGTCTCTCCGTCGGCCAGGTAAATCTGGCAGGACTGGTTGAGGTGGGGGAACAGAGTAGGTCAAATGGCAGCAGATTCAACCTAGATTTCTAGAAACAGTATTTTCTTTTGTGCTTTTCTTGCCTCAGGTGTCTAAATACCAGGAAGGTAACAGGTAACGGTGAGAATATTACTCATAGTTTCTAATAAACATCATTACATGACACTGTTATGCTCATGAGTCAAATGATTTTCAGGCTGGATGACCTGATTCTAACCAAGAAATACTCACAGGAATGATAACAACATGAATATTTTAGTTTCAGGTCCTTGCAGTCCATAGAGGAGAGTCCAGATTTATCATTGATGAAGTGATGAGGCTCAGAAATGATGGAAAAAATTAATCAAAAATGGACTTTTTCCATGTTCTGGTGATAAACTTGAACCCACCGATGTGAGGTAATAAATGTTGCATCTTCACCAACCTGTCAGTCCTTTACTAATTATTTCCAAAGTGCATTATTAGTATTAAGTTATTATAAAAGCCTATAATTACAGCTAATGACTCCATTATAAATGCTGTGACGAGGTTCCCTCCCATATTTAAGGACTGCAGGTTTCCAGTATGTATGTAGGTCAACACTAGACCTGAGATTAGAATCTCTGCTCTGCTGCCTGCAGCTCAAAATTTCAGAATAGTTCTGCTTCCACGTTTTAACCACAGCAATGACAACTATGTCTGCAGCATCAATGATGTGATCAGTGCCGGCATGAGCAGTAAAATTAGCTCCTGGTGTCGTCTGATCCATGGGAAACGTGCTGTCGACAACTCTTCTTTGTGTGTTGCTCGTGGATCAGTGACGTTTATCACGTTTGGCTACTGATCTCAGAAGGCCTCAAAATTCACTTTACCGGCAATTTTGACCGACTGACGGAACAGTTGGTAGGTGGCATTGACAGACGGCAGCTTTGTCTGAGATGCTATCTTAACAAGAAAAGCACTCAGAGAGCACAGTCCTCCTTCAAGGCTGCTCATTCCCCCATATGGCATTGTCAGAAATGCAGCATTTGATGATCAGAAATCACTGCACCATAGAATATGTCCATTTAAACCACATCTACCACCATGCCTGGTGGTAGGTTTGGTGTTCTTGGGGTTAAAAAATGTCCAAGACCAGCCTAAGACAGTCCGGAACCAGTCCTCAAAAAGTCTTAAACCTGGACCAAAATCAAACCTAAACTTCTCCTAAAACGTCCAAGACATTGTAAAACCAGTCCTAAAGCAGTCCTTAAATGGTCTAAAACCAAAATCAAACCTATACCAGTCCAAAAAAAAGTCAGTCAGAGTACAGTCTGAAACCAGTCCTAAAAAGGTCTTAAACCAGGACCAAAACCAGATCTAAACTACTGCCCCCATCCCTCTGGAACAGGGTAAATCTGGACTCATCAGACCACATGACCTTCTTTCGTTGCTCCAGAGTCCAATCTTTATGCTACCAGCAAACTGAAGCCTTTTTTTCTGATCAGCTGCACTGATCAGTGGTTTTCTTAGAGCTACAGCTGTTTAGTCCCGATCCTTTGAGTTCCCTTCATGTGGAAATGTTCTGCCTTTCACTATTAAACAGCCGTGAGTTCTACTGGTGATTTCCTACGATCATCTAAGAGTTTGTTCCTGAAGATGGTGGTTCTCCACTATCCTTCAGGTTTTAATGATGCATTGGACGGTTTTTAACCTGATTTTAGTAGCTTCATCTCCTTAGTTGTTTTCTTTGCTTGATGCAGGCCAATAATTTGACCCTTCTGAGACAGATGAACATCCTTTCCATGACCACAGGAAATGTCTTCCAACATGATTGTTTAAGAAATGAGAAGCTCCTCACTGCATCAGCTGGAGTTAAAGAAGTTGTTTCATCACTGCAGTAGTTATCCAATGGAAGACTCTGACCTATTTGCTCAGTTAAGTCCAGGTGTTTTTTTTTTTATTGTTGTTTTTTTGGACAGGTGGTGTAAAATAGTCACGTTTATTTAGTCTGCCAATGAGACTATGATCCTTTTTTGTCCAAACCTGATCTTACTTCCAAACATTTGTCCTGTAGTGTCGGTTTAAATGAATGAAGCAGCATCATTTCCTCATCCAGTAAACAAACTCAAGACGAATCAACGTGTAATTTCCCTCAACTTGATTTGTTTTTGTGTGACAAAACCACAAAGTTAATCTCATTATTATCAGTCGTTGCACCCTCATTTTATCAGAAAATCTCACATTTTTCAGACTTGTGTCATGGAAAAGTTATTTTTAATGAATCGGTTCATGTGTTTGTGTCTTAGATTTGAAAAACTTATCCCTCTATCATTTAAAAAAGTAACATTCAAGAAGAAAAACACCTCATAGAAGTACTTTACTGCAGCTTTGAGTTCCTAGTTAGATCTGTCTGCCTCGTTCACAGCATCTTCTTTAACTGGAAGTAAATTTCCGTGGCTGTAAACAGTGAACTATCTGCAGATCAGTGCTACCAGCAGGGATTTTTCTACATTCCTCAGAGTCGCCTCTTGGCTGATAATGGAGCTGCTGCTGCTGCCAACAATGAACCTGTTTTCTCATCAAGGTGTTAATGGAACAGAACGGAGAACAGAACAGAACGTCCTGATTTAGTGAAACTCTTTACTGAAATCTGCAGTAACACAATCTGACCACTCAGGGGCAGCAGACACACTGACATTATCAACTGATGCAGAAATGTGATTTTAAAAAACACAATTTTGGACCTTTTCTGACAATTTTTGTGTAATTTTTGACAAATCCTCATCCACTTTGCACTTTTCTTTATGTCGTTTTGCACAGTTTGAGTTATTCTGGACAAATCTGGTCATTTTGAACATCTTAAAGAACAACAAGAGATTTTAATAACCAACATTTTATGTCTGAAATTGTCCAGGCACAGTAAGACAGAAACATTATATTATCAAGGCATTTTTATTAAATTATCTTCTCTTGAATTTAGTTTAAAACCAACTCACGGAGATATTTTAGCTTAAATCACACACAACATTGTAGTTTTTCAAAATATTTTGGACATTTTATGAACTATTTTGACACATTTAAATCATTTGGATTACTTTTTTTTAATTAATTTTGTAATTTTTTTGTCATTTAGGACAACTTTTGAATTTTTTGAAAATTTGTCTAACATGACAAAAACTTCTCATAAAATGACTATAAATTCGTCCAAAATGACAAAAGCATCTCTAAAATGATTTGAGTGAAGAGGAGTCTTCAAGAAAATGCACATATTGGAAAATTATTTTATGTTTTCCCTCAATCACATTTGTCCAAAATGACACAAACTTGTCCAAACTGACTAAACTTTTGTCCAGATTTGAATTACTCAAAATTTATCAAACATGACAAAAACATCTGAAAAATGATTTAGTTCTTGTCCAGAATGACAAAGCACATTTCTAAAATGACTAAAAATGTGTTCAGAATGATCAAAAAATTCTCTAAAATGACTCTAATGAAGAGGAGTCTTCAAGAAAATGTACATATTGAAAAATTATTTGAAGTTTTCCCTCAACCAAATTTGTCCAAATTGACCCAATTCTTTGGTCCATTAAATGAAGTTACTGTAGATAAAGAATCAGCTAAATCTGGATAATAAGAAGACCTTAAACGTCTTTAAAGAAGCATCAGGATCCGTTTGTTTTGCTTTTGTGAGCCATATTAAAAGTTACAGCATTAAATCTTTATTCTTCTGGTGTCAACTTCAGTAAAAAACAAAACATAAAACTATTTCACAATAAACACAAACAACCTCTTCTCTGTCTGAACAACAGTTTCTTTAAAACAGAAATCTGGTGCAGTACAGACACGTTTCATCAGTTCACTGATCGATAATTGATCCATTTTAATCCGGATCAGTGATAAAACCTGCAGTGGTCCATGTATGATGCATTAAATACAACAACGGAGTGATTGGTTCATGTTTACACTTCATCATGTGACTCAGATTTGTGCAAAAAGGTCCATTCATGTCTCATTTACTTGTTCTTGTCTGATTTTTTTCTCCACTTTAGTCGAGCTTGTAGAGACCAAGAAACCCAGAGCTGTAGCTGCTTCATTACAGGCAGATTAATGGTGAAAAATGCCACTTTTATCAGTTCCGTGACGTTTTATTTTTTCATTTCTCTTCCGTCGGGGCCTCCTTTTCCCTCGTAGCTCTCTGCTGGAACTCTGCCGTGTTTCTCCAGAAGTAGTTGTTGTTGATGCTGATGCTGCTGGCTCTCCTCATCTGGTAAACGACCTTCGCTGCTTCATCGGAGAGACTCTGAAATGGGACAAAAATCAGTTTCTAGCAGTACGAGGCTCAAAGTTAGATGTATGTAGAAGAATATGTTGTCCTGAATATTATCTACACTACAGACAATTCCATGTTTTCCACGAAAACTCACATTTTTATTCATGTGCTAACATCACTGCACAAGGGTTTTCTAATTATCAATTAGACTTTCAACACGAAAAATAAGGACCCCAAAGTGACCCCAAACTTTTGACTGGTAGTATAATAAAATATAGTAAAAATATAATAAAAAAATACAGTAAAAATACAGTAAAAATATAAAACTTTACTAAAATATATTACAAATACAGTAAAAATACAGTGAAATACAGTAGAAAATAAATACAGTAAAAATATAGGAAAAATACAGTAAAAAATACAGTGACAATATAGTAAAAAATACAGTTAAAATATATTGAAAATACAATAAAAATATAGTCAAAATACACTAAAAATACAGTAAAAATATAGTAAAAAATACTGTAAAAATATAGTAAAATATATTAAAAATACTGTAAAATACAGTTGAAAATATAGTGAAAATACAGTAAAATATATCTAAAATACAGTAAAAATATTGTAAAAATACAGTAAAAAATACAGTAAGCATATTGTCAAATATATAAAAATATAGTGAAAATACAATAAAAATAGTAAAATGCAGTAAAATACAGTAAAAATGTTCTAAAAATACAGTAAAAATATAGTAAAAACACACTAAAAATCTACACTACCGTTCAAAAGTTTGGCTTCATCCAGACAATTCCATGTTTTCCATGAAAACCTCCCACTTTTCTCCATGTGCTAACATAACTGCAGGGTTTTCTAATCATCAATGAGCCTTTCAACAGCATTAGCTAACACAATGTAGCATTAGAACACAGGAGTGATGGTTGCTGGAAATGTTCCTCTGTACCCCTGTAGAGATAAACTCCCGATCCAAATCTTTAGACTCGCTGAAAAGTTGCAAGAAGTTGCATTTTGCACTGTTGGATGTTAAGAAGGTTCTAAGTAGAGCTTAGAAAATGCAAAAAGTCCCATGAAACTCACCCCAGCTACAGGCGTATCCGGCTTGATATCGTCACAGATGGTCGTCATGGTGTCCATCCAGTTGCCATAGATACTCTCCTCCTTTCTGATTGGCCTCAACCTGCTGTGATGCAGAGAGAACGACAAGTTTAGCAGCTAATTCTGACTTTACCTCGACATCCAACGTGATGGTTTGGATATTTGAGCTGGAACCAATAAATTATTATTCGTCAACTATTAAATTACCTCCAACTATTCTAGTCGGTGATTAATCACTTTGAGTAGATTTTAAGAGGGAAAAAAGACAGAATTTTCTGATTTCAGCTTGTTAAATGTGAATATTGTCTGGTTTCTTTCCTCCCTTACAACTGTGAACTTAATATCTTTGGACACAGCAAGACATTTGAGGAAACTCTGATCCACGTTTTCACCATTTTCTGACCAATTAATTGATCCAGAAAATAATCGACACGTGAATTAACACATAAAACCATCGTCTGTCTGGTTTCCATCCAAACGCAGCAAATTTCAACACAATTTTTTTGTATTGTTTTAGTGTTTTTAAGATACACAGCTGGTAATTATCTCCAGTCTGCTGCCAATAAACAGAAAAGAGGCACAGCGAGGTCATCAATTAATCAACCGAAAAAATAAGTTTGTTGTATTTAAGTCTTTGCTGTTGATTGTGTGTGTAAAGATGAAAAAAATGGATTTTTATTATTTTAACTCTTTGTAAAGATTGTTTACAAACTGTACAGTTGACTGGTTAAAATGGTAACGAGAAGAAATGGACAAAAATTTGAAAAAAAACCCTGCCTTTTTGTTTAAAACTAAATGAACACTACTGCCCTCCACAGGCAGACAGCAGCAACTGCATAAACAGCTGAAATGTGACAATATAATACAGTAAGAATAAGAATATATGAATAGTTTTTCTTCATAAACCTTAAAATAAAGATACATAAAACACAAAAAGACAGTAAACATCAAGATAGCAAAAACTCATCAACAGAATAACAAATAATCTACACTGAGTTACAGGAACGATTGTTTTCCTCAACAATCAAAGATATTTTTAATTAAGATCGTCAAGAAAAGTTCTTTTATCAAGCCAATTTTGTCAAGGTACATCAATTTACATGTAGTTTTAAATCAACTAAAGGTTAAATGACACAGTATTAAGTTGATGAAGTGGTGTTTGCACCTTCAAAGTTTTCCCTGAATCAGTCAATGAGAGTTTTTATGTGGTACCTGATGAGACTGAGCAGGTGTTGTTGGGCCTTCAGCTGCCTCTGAGCCTCCTCCACTCGACCTTCCATGGTTAGAAAGGCAGAGAGCTGAGCGCAGTGAACGCCCAGGACCGCCGTGTTGAGCTGACCAATCAGAACCCGACTGAGGGGACAGAGAAAGACGCGTTTAGTGTCTCTGAACAGCGAAACAGCAGCGTCCTGACGTTAGATCGTCAAATCTGCAGCCCAGTGACAGAATACGACTGAGGTTCTGGTTCAGAATGTGGTTTTTTTTTACTTGCTGCTGGTCACCGGTCGCTGCTCGGTGATGATCCGAGTGACTCTCTGCTGGTCTCTGGTCTTAAAGCTCAGTTGCAGCTGGAACGGAATCGTGTTCTTCTGCAAAAACGCTGGAAAAACGAACACTGATGTGAAATAAATAAATTAAATGAATAATTAGCTAGATTAGCACATAACTCAAACAAGGGAGCTAGGCGGTTTGAAAATTAAAGAACAAGATTGAGGGTTCAAATTAAAAGTTAAAAAAAAAAGGAGAATTGTAGAAATAGAGAGACGACATCACACCAAAGAACCAGGCAGCTAAAAGTCAAATAAAACCAGAGAGAACATCTAAAATAAACAGGACATAATAAATAAATGTTAAAGTTTGAGTCATTTTAAGCAATTTTTGAGTTATTTTAGACAAGTTTGAGTCATTTTAAACAATTTTTGTGTCATTTAAAATAATTTTTTAGTCATTTTGGACAAGTTTGATTCATTTTAAGTGATTTTTGAGTTGTATTGGACTAGTATATGGACTTTTTCCATCATTTCTGAGCCTCAGAACTTGATCAGTGTTCATTTGGACCCACCTCTATGGACTTCAAGGGTCTGGAACTCTGGAAATATTCACAGTATGAAGGTAAAACAATAATAGGTGTGAACTTTCTATGGACAGTAATCGTCGCCTCACCGTCCACAAAATCTGGTTTCACAGCGAACTGGAAGGTGATCTCCGTCCCTCTGGTGACGTTACCGATCTCTTTCACCACTTTGTGGTCGTTTTCTTCTATAAATGGAAAATATCTGCAGAGACACACAGGGAGGGGAGTTAAAAACCACGGAAGGAAGGCTCTTCAATTTTACTAACAAAACCAGCTGAAAAGTTCCCGTTCACTCACACTCCATCGGGACCCATCAGCGTTACCATGGCGCCCGTTGCAAGGACATTGTCCGCAGAGGCCGACTGGATCTCTGTTGCTACGGTACCGATGCTGACGATGTTCACCTGTACGGGAGCAGGAGTTAAGGAAGCTGATTTAAAGCCTGTTTATGGATTAAATCCATTATTCCTCTGAACTCGGGTTCATGTTGACGTCCAGGAGCTGCGATGTAAATCAAACGGGAGATCGTTCAGGATCTGTTAGACTCTTTTTGTAGAGTTTTTTTAGACAAAGTTTAAGTCTTCACTGTGACTGACCAACTGTAGTCTCTAGTTCCAGCTGACTTGTGTTGTTTTAGTTCATCATGTTTGATTTTTAACCCACGGTGGAGTCATTTATGCAGCCAACTACTTTTGTTAACCCTCATATCGTCCTGCGGGTCAAAACTGACTCGTTTTAAAGTTTGAAAATGTGGAAAAAAAAAATGTTTTTAACGTGAAACTTCTGATGTCCACATTTTCAACATTTTTGGGAAATTTTTGAACATTTTTTTTGGGGAAAAAAAAAGAAATGTTAAAAATGTTTCTTACATAAAAATCAACCATACATAAAAACCTTACATAACCTTGCATAAAAATCAACCAAAACCCATCCAAAATCCAAAAGATTTTTGTGTGAATGTCTTTTAAGAAAATATTACACGTTTTACTGATATATCTGGAATCACTTCAGATATTTTAGGATTTTTTTGGAAGATTTTTACTCATTTTTTGAAAATATTTACTAGAATTCTCTTGCCAATTTTTATTTTTTTTTAAAAGAAAATTTTTCAGGAATTATTGGAATTTTCTTCTTGAAGGTTTTGCAAATTTTCAGAAATTTTGGGAATTTTTTGAAAATATTTACGAGGATTTTCTTGCCAAATTTGGTTTTTTTGTTTTTTTTAAAAAATAAAACTTCTAAGGGAAACTTTTAAGGAATTATTGGAATTTTTCTTCCTGAAGGTTTTGCAAATTTTCAGAAATTTGGGGAATTTTTTTGGTGAATTTTTGGATTTTTTTCAGACAAGAAATAATTTTTTTGGGTGCCTGTAAATGAGGACAACAGGAGGGTTAAAGCTGTTCTGTCATAATTCAACCACCTGTCAGAAATGCCTTTATTTGTCCAGTAATTCAGAACATGAACGTTTCCTCACCTGTCCTCCGGTAGCGTCGGCCAGTCGGCCGATATCTGCCAGCCGACAGTCGGTCCCTTCAAACGTCATCACTGATATGATGACTCTGAAACAGGAGCAGAAAGAGAACAGTTTTATTGTATTTTCTGATTGTTTTACAGTGAAGCAGACGTTCAGTCCATGGTCCATGGTCCATGGGTTTGGATCCTGACCCGCTGTCCACGGCCCGCTGAGCCACCTGTCCGTAGAAGTCTGGAGCATCGGATGACGGCTGAGAGCAACTCTGGTCCATGGCTCCCAGTCCGATGTTGGCTTGACCGTCGGTACACAGAACTACCTGCAGGACAGGAAGGTGGGCTCAGTTTGACCAGACAAAACAACCGACAGGACTCCAGTTGGTGTCAACACAAATACACACTTTACATCATAGTTAGGACACTTTAGTCCAGGGCTGTCAAACTCATTCGAGTTCAGGGGCGCCATCCAGTCCAGTCTGATCTCCAGTGGATTGGACCAGTAAAACCACAACTCCTAAAGGTTCCTTTGTTTTAGTGCAAAAATGTTCACATTTAAGATAGATAGATGGATCGATAGATTAAACCTTTATTGATCCCACAGCGGGGAAATTTACAATGTAACAGCAGCAGCAAATAGAATAGAATAAAAAGGAGAGCAGGGTTAGGGTAAGGAATTATCCTTTACAAAACATTATGAACAACATGAAACTTCTCAAGAAAAATAAATTCAGTTTCAGCAACATTCAGCCTCAGTTTATCATTTCCACATTACAACTTCCAGATCACAGAGTGTCGACAAAGGAACACAACATTTAGTCATCTGGAACTGAACCATAGAGGATTTTACTTTAAAAAAGACAAAAAACAACAAAAACAAGACAAAATGTCACAAAAATGAGACGGAAAACGAGACACAAAATGAGAAAAACACGAGACAACAAAAATCAGATTAAAAAAGACAAAAAACAAAGAGAAGACAAAACATTACAAAAATGAGACACGAAACAACAAAATATTTAATAAAAAAGTTACAAAGTGACAAAAAAATTGAGAAACAACAAAAATGACAAAAGCAAGAAAAAAAACAATAAAATAAATAGACAAAACACAAGCGAGACAAAAAGGAAACGCGACACGACAAAAATGAAACATAAAGCGACAAAAACATGAAACAAGCAACAAAAGTCAGACAAAAAAAGACAAAATATTCCAAAACCGAGACACAAAATGATAAAAAATGAGACAAACGACACGAAACAAAACAAAAACGACAAAAAATTGGACCAAAAAGTTACAAAGCGATAGACAAATGGACGACTAGTCTTCTTATCTAGTCTGACCTTTGACCCTGGATACCTGGACGCCACGGCAACAGAAGCTAAAGCAGCAGGACCGAGAGCCGTGGCTCCGTGTTCCCTGAGGCTGCAACACAGAAATACAGAAATAAATAAAGCATAGAGAGGATTTAACGTGCCGTTCAGAGCTCCACTCACTCCTTGATCCTCTGCTTCAGCTGCAGATGTGTCTCAGCGATGCAGTGAGGAACGCTGAAGGCTGAACTCTGCTGCCAGATGTGGTTTTCATCGATCAGAGCCCAGGCTCTGAGGGTCAGAGGAGTACTGGTACCGTCACCGTAGATCACCACCTGGACAACAATCATAGAGCAGGATGTAAAGCACCCTGCTGGTGAAGCTCACTAAACTAAAATCACATTAAATTAAATGCTCATTTTATTTGTATGTAGGAAAATTAACTATTTAGCTCAATTTACAAGAAAAAAAGGATGTTCTCTGGGATTATAGTTGGAAAAAAAATCACAGTAAAGTCTTGAATTTACGCTGAAAAAAATCTAAAAAAAATTTTTCTGAGAAATAAACTTGAATATTCTCTGAGATTAAAGTTAAAAATGTACGATTAAAAAACCTTAAATTTTCTTTGAGAACTTTGCGATACATTTGGTTGAATTTATTTGCTTTAACAACCTGTTGATCCGTATTTAATTAGGAAACACTGATCTATGGAGTCTGTAGTATGAGTCAAATATAATATAGTGAACTAAATGACGCACAAACCAGTGATAAACTGCATTTAAATGATTCCCTAAATGTTGTTTTTGTCCGAACCTCATCCATAAACGTCACCAGAGCGACTCTCCTGCGAGGCGACTCCTGTAACATGGAGGACAGCGCCTTCTGCAGGGCGTCCTGGATGCCCTGAGGACACAAAACACACTTATTATTATGAAATATCAGGGCTAATCACGCCTCATGTCCTGTATGTAGGTAGAGAGTATAACAGAAAGATTTCCAACATGAAATGAGCGTCTCACCTCCAGTCTGGTCACGTACGTTGGAGACCCGAAGCCTGAAGCGACCTGAACATCAGAAAGAGATCATTTTATGGACACGCTGAGATTATTACGGTGGTAAAAGTCAGTCTGGTGGAGAGTTTTCATTAGTTTAAAGTCAAAACATGTACAACACATTATTCCAACCATTGTAGAGTAAAACCAATTACAAAGCTATGGGCAGTACGCCTAAAAAAACTCAAAGTTTCTGAGATTAAAGTCATAAATTGACAAAAAAAAAGTTAAAGTTTAAATTACTTCAAAATGTACAATAAAAGCCTTGGATAATTTCTGATATTGAAGCCATAAATTTAGGAGAAAAAAACTCCCCATTATTTTTTAAGATTAAATTTATAAAATTACAAAAAAAAATTATAATGTACATTTTTTTTTTGGGCAAAATTACAACTGGAATCTTAGAATATAATGGATTTTTTTTCTCATAAATTTATGGTTTTAATGTCAGAAATTATCCACAGCTTTTGTAAAAAAAAATCTAATTTTGCAATATTTTAATTTTTTTTTTACAAAAGCCTTGGATAATTTCTGACATTAAAACCATAAATTTATGAGAAAAAAAATCCATTATATTCTAAGATTCCAGTTGTAGTTTTGCCCCCCCCAAAAAACGTACATTATAAATTAAAGAAATCTCTTCAAAATGTACAGTGAAAGCCTTGGATAATCTCTAAAAATTCCCAGGTTAGTTGATTTAAAACTAAATTCAAGTTGATGGACTTGTTTGGACTTCATAAGCTCATCCTCAATTACTAAATTTGTCCAAAATGATTTGAAATTTTTGTAAAATAACTCAAAACTTGAACAGAATGATGGGCAGTGGTGGTGCAACGGTTCAGTCTCTGGACTACTGAGGTCCACTGTTGGGCTCCTGAGCAAGGCCCTTAACCCTTCCTGCTCCAGGGGGCGCTGTGCCGCAGCTGACCCCTCGCTCTGACTCCCCCAACTAGGGAACGATGCGAAAATCAGAATTTCCCCTCATGGGATTAATAAGGGATAATAAATAAATAAAGTCCAAAATTGTGTTTCATTTTGACAGATTTCTGTCATTAGTTGACTTCAAATGAAATTAAAGCAGAGGTAACTTAATGAGACTTCATTTTTCTTCACCTGGAGTTCTTTAAAACGTAACTGAATTATCTGAACTTTTAAACACTGATGTAGTCCTTTGTCTTCTAGTCCTTTACCTCCGTGGTGATGCTCATGCTGCCTGAGATGTCCACACAGAAGACCACCAGCGTGTCCTCCAGGTTCTGGTAGTCGTCTTCACTCTGCTGCGGCAGGTAAATGTCGTCGCTGCGAACGCCGGCCCGCTGACCCACGCACACCTGACTCACACCTTCGTCCACGACGTTCTCACCTCCACAGAACTCACAGAGCCACACCTGGACAGAACCAGAGAGTTTACCTGGCTGTGGTCCTTTCTCAGGTAAAACAGACTCAGGTAGAAGAATAAAAGTCAACCCTCCTGTTGTTTACATTTATGGGCACCAAAAAAACTTCTAAGAATTAAAAATCTTCTAAAAAAAATCTAAGAATTCACCCCAAAAAATTCCCTAAATTTATAAAAATTTGCAAACTATTCAGGAAGAAAATTCCAAAAATTCCTTAAAAGTTTCTCTTAAAAGTTAAATTTAAAAAAAAAAAAAAATCCCCAAATTTGGCAAGAAATAAACATTTTATAAATTTTAGAAAAGTAAATACTTTGAAAAAATTAATAAAAATCTTTAAAAAACCCTAAAAATATCTAAAGTGATTCCATATATATCAGCAAAACGTCTAATATTGTCTTTAAGAACATTAACATAAAAATCAACCAAAATCCAGCGAATGTCACTGAATTTCTGGTTGATTTTTTTCTGAATGTTCTCAAAGAAACATTTTTTTTAAACATCTTTTTTTCCACCAAAAAACATTCAAAACTTT
Source organism: Amphiprion clarkii (assembly GCA_027123335.1). NCBI lineage: Eukaryota > Metazoa > Chordata > Actinopteri > Pomacentridae > Amphiprion > Amphiprion clarkii. The sequence continues at coordinate 1,121,899 of CM049589.1, read as the reverse complement.
CCCAAAAATGTTGAAAATGTGGAAATTTTTACTGTGAAAATATTTTTTCCCCATATTTTCAAACTTTGCAACGGGTCAATCTGAGAGTTAACTCACGTTGTTCTGCACGGAGCTCAGACACGACAAGGCGGCACTACATTTCCCACAAACCACTGGGCTCTGGAAACTCTCCATCCCCGACTCTGGATAGAGGAGAAGAAACAAGAAAAATTTATGTTTTTAGCTGAATTATGGGCTTAAATTACAGATAATATCTGGTTTTTAAAATGGATTAGTTTGTATCAGTTTGACCATAAAATTACACCATTTATACAGCATTTAAATCCACTAAAAATATAGTTATTTTACCGTTGTTTGAAAGAAAAATTACATTAAGAATTAAAATATTTTAAATCTTTAAAAAAAATAAAATAAAATAAAAAAATAAAAAAATAAATTTGGACATATTTTGTTAAATTACAGATAATATCTCTTTTTTTTCACAGTTTGTAAATCAAACCAGAAATATGTTTTTTTTTTTTTTTACAGATGTTTGCTGTAAAATAAATGAAATTAAATTATACGAAAATTAATTATATATATTAGGAATTGAAAAACGATGTAAATGATAAATAATTTCTTTAACTGTTGTTAAATCACAGATAATATCTGGTAAAAAAAAACAAAGATAGAAGCACTGTAAAAATATTAATATCACTAAAAATAATAATAAATAAAAACTGTCAAAAACTGTACATAACATCCACATCAAAAATCTGCATTTTTACAAATGATAATCACTTTTTATTTTAATTTTTTTCTACAACATTTGACTTGGAAATAACACAGTTTGATAGTTTTTACTGTATTTCTATCTCCAAAAATAGTGTGATTTTTACAGTTTTCCTGTTTTTTAAATTACAAATATTATCTGGTAAAAGTCGCAGAAAAATATTTATTCATTTATATGTTGATTGTAAAAGCAAGAAAAAACGGTTAGTATTAAAAATAATGTCAACATTAATTAAATATTATTTGTTCTTTTACAACATTTGAGTGTAAAATTACACTGTTTTACTGTATTTAAATCAACTAATAATATAATTATTTTAGAGATATTTACTGTTATTTAGTTTTCCATTTTTTCAATGTTTTTTTTCTGGCACCCCTGCAGTCACAGATAGTCATTTAATTTCTTTTTCCAGTCTAATCAGTGACCGGTGGGTTTGTGTCCTCTGACCTCGGCTGATGTTCACCAGTCTTCCAACGCTGAGCGAGACCACGTTCACGTTGGCTTTGGTCCTGTTTTCTCCTTCCAGCCTGTCGACTGATGGAACGACCACGGAGACGTGAGGAAAACGGTAAATATCGGTTAAAATAACACTCAAAGAGAACAGAAAAACTGAACCCACAGCGAGGAGGAACCGGAGGAGGGATAACGGCTGGACCTCGACTGTCCGGAGGAGGAAGGAACGTCATGGAGGAAGGTCGAGGTTTCCTCAGCCGACGAGGAGGCAGCGGAGGAGGAGCTGAAGACACCAGGAAGCACAAGACATGTTAGAACACCTGGAGAACATCAGGACAGGTAAAATACTACCAATCTGAGCCTTAAATTACACCTGAAACGGGACTTCTACACAGATCATTCCAACATCTAGACCTCTATCAAGACCAGGTTTTGTTTCCTGCCAATGAGTTCACATCAACATTTAGTCTAAACATCTAAAAACTGGAACCTTTAACACATCAGATTCTACTGATGTTGGAGCCTCAACAGTTGGTGAAATGTGGACCAAAGACTGGATTTTAGTAGAAACATGGATCCATCCATAGATATACACTGAGAGGAACTTTCTAGGAATATAATACCAGCCAAGTTTGAAGATTTTGTACTTTTTTCCATTTTCAAAGGCCAATAATTACTCATTTAAGCAATTTTTTGACATTTTTTTATTTTTTTTACCCATTTTTGATCAATTTGGAGTAATTTTGGATAGTTTTTACTAAATCTGGACATGTTTCAAGTTTTTTTTTGACAAATGTTGCATAAAATAAGACAAACGAGACACAGAGCCTCAGAAAGGAAACTAAAAATGACCAGAAATAAGACAAAGCTGTCTCTGAGACACATCAAACAACAAAACCAGACACAAAACGACAAAAACGAGGCGTAAAATGGCTGTAAAATGTAAACAGACTGAACACTGTTTGTTAGCATCTAGGTGTCGTCACGGCAACCACACATTTAAAGCTCAAAGCTGATCTCTCGTGTTGCGTTTTATCCACTCAGAACATGTTTCTGTGGTGAGAAACACATGATGAGGCTATAAAACACGTAGATAAGTGTCGATATCTAACAGGGCTGAGTTCTGGTGTTAATAATCGATGCTACAGCGTTTCTCTGAGCGGATTTTCCCCCCTAGAGCTGCTATCTGAACATCTTCTGCCCACACAGACACACTGAGGCGTTAACGTGCTTTCCTGTTGTTTTGTCTGACACTCCTGAGAGCGTAACGAACCCTCAGAGACGCAAACACAACGACAACACGATAGAAACCTTCAGAAACAGAAAAACATCAACAACAGTCCAGAAACCTTCTCGACCTTTAGAGGCTCAGACTCACCTTCCTCCACTTTAACAGTCGGAGTGTTGTGGTAGTCGGGAACGTCCAGAGAAACACCTGAGAGACGGAAAAACACCTCCGTCATCACACGGAAACCATCAGATATGAACTGTGGAACCTAATGTCAGTTTAATGATGCATATAGATAGATAGATAGGTAGATATAATACTGAGCAGGTTCCTTCAAAATAAAATACCATAAAATAACAGCACTTCTGTCAAAAATATATATTTCAGCTGATTCAAGCACAAAAAATGTATTTTATTGTCAAAAAGTGTAAAAGAATGAATTACCATGTGTACAAATATATGTAAACAGTTTTTCTACAGTTTTGTAAATGTAAATTAATAATTTTTTCTGTGATTTTACAAAATATTATCTAAAAATTTTACCAAAACAGTATAAGCTGTAAAATAATGAAATTTAATCACAGTTAAATTCAAATTAAATTTTTAATTAAATAAAATTGTCTTTATTTAAATAAATTAAGATTGCATTCAATCTTTAATATACATTATTTTAAATAACAACAAACATCTAAAATAATTCAAATTGTATTAAATATAGCTTTTAATATGGACATATTTTTACAATAAAAGTAAGTAAAAAATAATTATAAAATAATATGATATCGATATATATATATATAGATATAGATACATGTACTTCATTTCAGCTGACGTTTGATGTTATAAAAAGACAAATTGTTATTTATAAAATATACATTTTTAATGTGGACTTTATTCATATTTTTGGCCTGTTTTTTATGGTTACTTTATAAATCAATGATTTTTTTCCTGTGATTTCACTGGATGCAATCTGAATTTTAACAAAACAGGAAAAATCTGTAAAATAACCTTACGTTTTAAAAACAATTAGACTCAAAAACGGTTAAAAAAAGAACAGTTATTTACAGTTAATGAATCGGCACAAAGGAGAATAAGAAGCAAACACTTAAAAATACATAAATAAAAGTCACTGAACTGGATAAAAACATAAAATAGAATAATATGAACAGATTAAACCTCTACACAGCTGTATTGGTTATTACAGTTACAGTAGTGAGAAACAAATTTACCCACAGTTTCACATCTAACATGAGTATTATGGGACGTTTTGATGAAGTTTAGTTTCTGTTCTCACCTTCTCCATCTGATCTCCAGTTATAAACAACATGACTGCAGGCAAAATCCATCCTGAAAACAAAACCCTCAAATGAAACACTGGAAATCACTCAGTTTGTCTCTCCTCTGAACAATCAGCTGCTATTTATCCAGATTATTCAAACATCTATACTGAAAAGCAGCCGGTTGCCATGGAAACCGGAACATTCTGAGCTCCTCAGAGCAACTGATTCTCCAGAACCGTAATAAAATAGTTTGTAGAGTCTGAAAAACTGTAAATGGTGAAATATCTATCTGTATCGATAATATGTGGAGCCTCTGGCAACCGTTGATCTGGGTTTTTAAAAATCTGTAAAGAAATTAAAAAAAAGAAAAAATCTGTTAAAGAAATGCCTAACAATAGTAAATTTATGATCTAAAAATATTTTTTAAATCAAAAAATTACATTATATACTTCAAATACATTATACAACTGTTGTTTAATTAATTAATTAATCATTGTTATTATTTTTTACTTCTTTATTATTTATTTATTAATTTTATTATTTGTATTTGCTAATTTAGCTGTTTATTTCTATTATTATTTATTTACTTATTTATTTATTATTGTTATTTATTAATTGTTATTTATTTAGCAAATTCTGAAACCAGTACATTTATGAGCTAAAAATATTTTTTTAAATCAAAAAGGTGCTACATGTACACAAAATACATGATATAGCTGTTTAATTAGTTAATTAAGTAATTAATATTTTTTATTATTTACTTATGTATTATTAGTTTAGATTATTTTATGATTGTTTTTCTTTACTCATGTTATTATTTTTTTTTTAAATTAATTGTTATTTAATAAGCAAATTCTGACATCAGTAAAAAATGCTTAAAAATAATAAATTAATAACCTAAAAATAAACTGTTAAATCAAAAAGTTACTGTATGCACATCAAATGCATTATAGAGCTGTTATTTAATTAATTACTATTCTAATTATTTATTTATTATCATTATTACAAACGTGTTCATTATTATTTACCAATGTATTATATTATTATTTTATTAATAATAATAATAATAATAATAATAATAATAATAATAATAATAATAATAATAATAATAATAATAATAATAATGATCATTATTATTTACAAATTCTGACATCAGTAAAAAATGCTCACAAATGGTAAATTTATCAGCTAAAAATATGTTTTTAAAACAAAAAGTTATCAAAGCTATTGTTTAATTAATTATTCTTCATTTCTTCATCATACTTATTATTATTTGTTAATTATTATTTAATTTACTAATTGTGATTTAGTAAAAAATTACTGTAACAAAACTTTTACAACAATGAATTTTAAATACCAGACATTTAGTGAAAGTCTACAGATCTACAGACAGTTATCAAAATTATGATAAAAATAGACAAAAAAATGTTTAATGTACCAGGATAAAATCCTGTTGAGTTTAGAAATGGTTCTAAAGTTACCATAAAATATCTGGAAAAAAATATTTGTAGATATTATTTATAGTCTCTGCGTGACTTTTACTGAGTAGCATCTAAGTTTTTACTCTTTTCACTCAAGTGATTTTACTGAAACAAAACAGGAAAAATCTGTAAATGAAAGTAAATTGTTTAAAGGTCTTTTTTTTTTTTTTTTTTTACAGAGCACCATAATTGAAATGAAAATAATTCATAAAAACACAGAAAATCTGACCCCAGAAAAAAGGAAAACAATAATTTAAAATCTGTTAAAGACCAGTTTGCCTACTGTATGTACCTCAAATAGAGCATATAGCTGTTTTAATTCATTTACCTGCTGGAATTTAATTAAATTTAAATTAAAAAATATCATGATTTCTGCAGCAACCAGCTTTAAAATACAAACATGCCATGGAAGTTTATAGATTATTATCTGCAGAATAACAGGAAATACTGTAAATATGTAAGAATTTGGATTAAAAATAGAAGAAATTGTGATTAAAAATATAATAAAACACCTGTGAAGACTTGAGAAAAATCAACCTTTCACCTTAGAGGATGTTATTTATGGTTTTGATCTGCCTTTTTATAGTTAACTTCTGAATTTATAGCTGTTTTGAGTGGATTTACGAAAAAGAAAAGTGTTCAAATGTGTAGATTTACAGTAAATGACTCAATAAAAACCCATTAAAACATCATTTTTTCCACTCAGGAGTAAAAGTGTGAAAGCAGTGCTTCCTGTTGAACAGTGATCATAAACCAACACAAACCACAGCTCAGAGTCTAGATTTTTGGGGCCATAGAGCAGAAAAACCTCGTCTGTATTTAATATATTTCCCAGAAACAGACTCATGACTGTTTAACCGTCATCCATTCTGCCTCGATCTGCTTTTTTACTCATTAACTCTCATCTGAAAATGGGCATTTTGACCTAAACTACAGCCAGAGAAGTTGGTCATTAATTTCTTAAGGTGCAGGAAGATTATTTAAACATTTCTGACATTCAGCTTTTTTCCCTGTTTGAAATGTGAGAAAATGTCACTTTTTTCTGTTTTCTATCACTATAAATGAACTACTTCTGGATTTTGGACACTTTACTACACCTTATAAACCAATCTGAAGAGCCCTTTAATGATTTATTTGACACTAAGTGCAAAACAAAAGGGAAAAAGGTGTTAAACAGTTTGATGAAGAAAAGGGTTTAAGATCAGAGTTTTTACAGACGGTGCATCTAAATCCAGAGCAGATTCTGGTGTGAAATATTCATAAAATGTTAAAATAAAGTTTAAATCATGTTAAAGGGATTATGAAAATATCAGTGAATATTAACAAAAATGTGAATAAAATATTAATAATTATTAATAAAATGTCAGAGAATTTGAACAAAATGTCCCAAAATAGTAATTATTAATAAAATATTAGATAATATTAACAAAATGTATTAAAATATGAATAATTATTCATAAAATATTAGAGAATATTGACACAATGTACTAAAACATTAATAATTTTTAATAAAATGTTAGATAATATTAACAAAAATTCCAAAAATATCAATAAAATATTAATAATTCTTAATAAAATATCAGAATATTAACAGAATGTCCAAAAATATGAATAAAATATGAATAATTATTAATAAAATGTCAGAAAATTTTAACAAAATGTTCTAAAATATGAATAATTATGAATAAAATGTCAGAGAATTTCAACATTGTCCAAAAATATTAATAAAACTTTCATAATTATTAATAAAATGTTACACAATATTAGCAAATATTCCAAAAAATATGAATAAAATATGAATAATTATTAATAAAATCCAAAGAATATGAACAAAATATCCAAAATATTAATAATTGTTAATCAAATGTCCAATAATTTTCATAAAATATGGATAATTATTAATAACATGTCAGAGAATATGAATAAAATGTCCAAAAATATGAATAAAATATGAATAATTATTAATAAAATGTCAGAAAATTTTAACAAAATGTTCTAAAATATGAATAATTATGAATAAAATGTCAGAGAATTTCAACATTGTCCAAAAATATTAATAAAACTTTCATAATTATTAATAAAATGTTTCACAATATTAGCAAATATTCCAAAAAATCTGAATAAATATGAATAATTATTAATAAAATGTTAAACAATATTAACATTTCCAAAAATATTAATAAATATTAACAATTATTAATAAAATGTAAGAGAATATTAACAAAATGTGCAAACTATTAATAATTATTAATAAAATCCAAAGAATATCAACAAAATATCCAAAATATTAATAATTGTTAATCAAATGTCCAATAATTTTCATAAAATATGGATAATTATTAATAACATGTCAGAGAATATGAATAAAATGTCCAGAAATATGAATAAAATCTGAATATATATACCTGTGGTATTATTATCACGTGTTCACCTGTTAACTAATGTAACTATTGTCTTTGTTCACCTTTCTGACAGGTTAATTAAAATTTAGGAAAACAGAACTTTATTCATCTCAAAGGAAGTTCTTGTGCCTTTTAATTTATTGTCAGGATGTTTTCAGCTGCATAGAATCCATCAGTGAACATGAGAGATGAAATAACTTGAAGAATAATTCAGGTTTTAAAAACATAAAATGAATCCTAGCGTTAATAATAAGCTGTTTATTTTCTACTTTCACTACCAAACAGAAACACTTTGGTGCTGATTATAAACACTGAGCAGCTTCCTGACAGCTGACGACGACAGCAGTAAAAGCAGATTTATAATCTTTAAAGTAGAAAATGTTTTACCTTCAGCGGTGGAAGCAGCGTTTGAAGCAGCAGCTCGGTGACGAAGGGAGGTGTGGGCGTTTCCACAGATCAGACGGCGGTTTGGTGTCAGGAAGTCGCTGCAGAGCTGCTGCTTCACCAGAAATGAAAGCAGTGAGGAGAACCAACGGAAACAGATTCAGATAGATGGATTTTACTTTAAAAAAAAAGAGAGAAATCACTTTAAACTGTCTGTAGAGGAGCAGCAGGTCAGATCTGTTGGACGTTAACATGCAAAAAACACACTTAATGTAGAGAGAATATTAGTTGATAAGATAAGTCCTTTACTTCTCCCCACACCAGGGGAAATTCACATTGTTACAGCAGCTTATGTAGCAGTAGACGTTTATAATAGTAGTTTTAATATACTGACAGTTTTAAACATATAAACCTTTATTTAAAAAGGAAGAGATGCTTCATCAGAGTTGCTTCAAACAGTTTTTATTGTATAGTTGTAGAGTGTGTTACAGCATCATTAAACTGCAGAACGTCATCATTCAGAACATACAGTAGCAGCATTCAATCACAACGTATTCACCTTTAAAATAAACATGGAATCATTCTATAGAAAATCAGTTAAATCTGACATCCTCAGAATCAGCTGGTTCTTCATCTACAGGAACTTGATTGAAGGAAGTAAACTTCTACCTTCATAATAGGAATGTGTTGTTAGCAGTATTAATGGTTTTAAAGGTTTAATCCATCCCAAATACTACTTTCTGTCCAAGTACTTGTAGTTTTAAAGGTTTATTCTACCCAAAAGACTAATTTCTGTCCACTAAAATAAAGAACTGTGTTAGTTGTTTGTAGTTCCAGTGTTCTAACTGATCCTGTGCTTCTGGTTCTGTCGTCTACCTTCCTGTCTGCAGCGTCTCCATGACGGCGGTAAAGATGGCAGCCACGGCCACGGCGCCGGGGTCCGGCAGGGTGACCCGGTCGGCTGCGATGTAGCTGGCTCTGCCCGCCCTCGCTGTGAGGTCACGGGTTGACTCCGCCCCCGAGGCTGCTCTCTGGAGGACAGGTGAGACAGGAGACGGTCAACTGGTAGGAAATCGGCAGTTTTAAAGGCCTGCAGTGCAGCCAAGTCACCACCGGTGGCGCTCTAAACACCACTGTGGTAAAATAAGTACAGATCAGCTTCAGATTATTCTGATTTATAGTATAGTGTAGTTTGAAACTAAAAAATGACATAGATAAGTACTATCGATGTGAATAATTCATTGGAACTGTTTCTCTGTTTTTTATTTTACTGCATCTGCACTGGGACTGGACACTGCTCTGTTAGATTGGAGTATTTTTTGTTGTTGTTTTGTGTCTCTTTGTGTTTTTCTTTGCTGCTATTTTTTTTTTCTTGGCAGTTAGTGGCGGTTTTGTGTCTTTTTATGGATGTCTTGAATCACTTTTGTTCGTATTTCCTGTCTTGTTTTGCGTCTTTTGGTGGTTGTTTTTTGGGTCTTTGTGTTTCTTTGTAGCTGTTTTGTGCCTATTTAGCAATGTTTTTTGTGTGTCTGTGGTCATTTGGTGTCTCTTTGTGGTTGTGTTGTTGTTTTGTGGTAGTTTTGTGTGTCTGTGGTTGTTTTGTGTCTCTTTGTGGTTGTTTTGTGTCTCTTTGTGGTTGTGTTGTTGTTCTGTGGTTGTTTTGTGTCTGTTTGTTGTAGTTTTGTGTATTGTTTCTGGTACTCTCCTGTGTTTGCGTCTCTGAGTTGGAGTTGTTGAACTTTAACTACATCAGCTGGTCTCAGTTTATAGTTCATTACGACCCTCTAGCACACGGTGGAAATCAGCAGGAACGTTTGGAATTTGACAGAAGCTGCATGTTCTTAAATGTCTGTGACATTTTAAAGGGGTGTGAATAATTTAGGACACGGCAATATCAGGAAGAAAGTAAGAAAACATAGAAACAGTTAAATTCATCTCTGTCTTATTGACTTCTTTCTGTTATTTCCAACCAGATAATTCTACTCTATTAATCAGAATCAGTTCCTGACCTGAACAGCAGCCTGCAGTACAGCCATGTGTTCAGCAGGGGGCGCCGTTTTCAGCTTCATCAGTTCATCCACTGCAGGACATAAAGCATCCAACTAGAGAATAAACACATAAAGAGACAAAGTGAGGTTTAGATTCCACCGCTGAGGAGAATAAACCACATTGATAATGTCTCACCATCGTTCTGTCTCCAGGATCAGCTCCTCCATACCTGGAACACATTTAAAATCACGGTTAGATCCGAATATTCAGGGCAGTTAACATCTGAGATGGGAAAATACTACGCAAAATACTACTTTCTCTACAAGTACTTATAGCTTTAAAGGTTTATTCCATCCAAAATCCTACTTTATGTTCAAATACTTGTAGTTTTAAAGGTTTACTCCACTCAAAATGACACTTTCTGTTGAGTTATTTATAGTTTTAAAGGTTTATTACAGTGAAAATACTACTTTTTGTCCAAATATTTATAATTTTAATGGTTTATTCCACTCAAAATGGCACTTTCTGTACAAGTACATATAATTTTAAAGGTGTATTTCACCCAAAATACTAACTTCTGTCCAAGTATTTATAGTTTTAAAGGTTTATTCCATGCAAAATACTGCTTTCTGTTCAAGTACTCATAGTTTTAAAGGTTTATTCCATCCAAAATACTACTTTTTCTACAAGTATTTATAGTTTTAAAGGTTTATTCCATCCAAAATACTACTCTCTGTTCCAGTACTCGTAGTTTTAAAGGATTCAGACACTTGCTACTCACTAAATTCCCCCAAAAAGACCACAAACACACATTTTAAACATTAAAACATTCTCTGGACTTGCACCTTCTCATGGCCTGTGTCCCAGCATGCATTGCGGTGGCCCATGCTGCAGCGTTGCTCCGCCCCTCGGTCATGTGACCGGCAGCGGCGGTGAGGAACAGACTGTAGAGCTGATAGATCAGAGGGTTGGTTAGTGTTTCTGAGGATAAACACACTTGTTGAACTTCACTTCCTCTAATAAACCCACCGCTCCTGAAGACCCGCCCATCTTCTCCTCCACCAATCCGGCGAGGACTGACAGCAGTCGCCCCGGGCAACCAGGGACCACATGACCCTGGAGCCACTCCTGAATGGCTAGAGGAGCGTTTTTAAGTTTATAGAAGTCTGTTGAGAAAATAGTTCATCGTGTTTCATCACCAGTTCCTACCTCTGGCTGCCTGAGCGTGAGTGTTACCACAATCTCCGTCCCCGGCAGCACGATCCAGAGAGTTCAGTTCCTCCTGCTTCTCCAACAGCGTGGAACAAATCTTCTCTAAGGCTTTACGCATCACAGGACTCAGTGGGCCTGACAGAAACAAAACCAGAATAACTTCATGTTATTCTGTTATGGAAAGAATGGAAAATGTGTAAACTTTGGTGGTTCTGTGTCCACATAAAGTTCCTGTAATTGTCTATCTATGTGGTAGGGTTAGGGTTAGTGTCTATCACCAACTGAGATCTAGATGTTCATAGAGGTCTAGATGTTTGTGTTATATGTGGAAAGTTAGAAGCTGCTTCTATGTGGTCTACATATTGGGGCAATGTCGACCAAAGACTGTATTTTTTAGTAGAGATATGCATCCATCCATAGATATACACACACAAGGGCACCCATATAGCTCAACGGGTTAAGTGAGTGACCCATGTACAGGGGCTGGTCCATTCAATCATTCTGATCTGCTGGAAACTATTCTGTTACCACATTTCACGTCTGTGTGAGTTTTATTTCTGCAGGTATTGAACACTTTAAGTAGCTTCACAGGTAGTTTTTGAGGGTGTAAATAGAAACACTTTCCAGGTGTGAAACCATCGTTATCAGTAATACATCTTCTATCCAGGCTGTCACTGAGGAAACCAACCTTCATTCTGGGTGTCGTCCTGTGGTTTGGACCTCATGACTGGAGCTTCTGTGACACAGCTTCGTCCGCTAACACTGACGCTGCTGAGGTTCGGCCAGGCGGGGGCGCTAGTCTGAGCATCTGGATGGGATGAGGAGGTTCAAGACAGTCAGTGATTCTAATCCAACACAGTTTCTATCAAACTCAGTGAATATCTGCTCACACAACACTAAGATAAACACTCATTTTTAGTCTTTAATTGTGTTAAAATCATTTTCCTGGTCTGAGGAAACCAGAAGTGGATCTTAGTTATGTTGATGTCATATTCAGAGGGAACAAAAGAAGAGATTGTCCAATATATTCAGATACTGTTTTTTCTTATACTGTTTACATGAGAGTCATATAGAGGATTCTTCATTAGTATGAACAAAAATTAAACACTTTTTCTGTAATATGCGAAAAAGTGAAAGTAAGAGTTTAAGGGAAGTCAACCCTCTGATATGGGACATCAACGAACATTAATGATTATATCTACTAATACGTGGTCTAGATTAGTAAAAATGTGGATCTGTTTAAAAGTATAGCTAGCTAAATCTATATTAAACTAATATTGCTACGGTATATTAGGTTGCTGTAGCACTAGCTACTGAGCTAACTTGCTGACTTTATATTAAACTAATTACATTTATGCTATATTAGCTTGCTGTTGCAGCTGCTACTTAGCTAAATAGCGACTTTATATTATGCTAATAATGTTAGGCTGTGTTAGCTTGTTGTTGCTACCGAGCTACTTAGCTGACTTTACGTGAAGCTAGCAATGTTGTGCTATATTAGCTTGCTGTAGAACTAGGTATCCAGCTAACCTGCTGACTTTATTTTAAGCTATTAACTGTATGCTTTATAAGCTTGTTGTGGCATTATTGACCTAGCCAATTAGCTGACTTTATGCTAACCTATTAGTATTATGCCATATTAGCTTGCTGTAGCACTAGCTACTGAGCTAACTCACTGACTTTATGTTAAACTAATTATATTTATGCTATATTAGCTTGCTGTTGCAGTTGCTATTTAGCTAAATAGCCAACTTTTTATTATGCTAATAATGTTATGCTATGTTAGCTTGGTGTTGCTGCTGCCTAGCTATTAGCTGACTTTACGTGAAGCTAGTAATGTTGTGCTATATTAGCTTGCTGTAGCACTAGCTAGCTAACTAGTTAGCATGTTCTTATGTTTTTAATCAGAAATGCCAAATATTTTCTGTTTACATCTTAAACAGTTTCACCAAAAGCATCTAAATACATCTAAGAAGCATGAATCGGCCTAAAGTACAGACGTGACTTAAAACAGGGAAACAGTGAGCTAATACTAATACTTATCTTTTTTCCACAGTGTGTCTTGTTTGCTAAACTTTTAAACAAACTGAAGTACATAAAATAATATGCAACTTTATAAGGAGTTGGAGCTGCTAGAGTCAGTCAGTCTGTAGAGTTCATGGATGTAGAGCAGGTTACAGCTCTGAACATGGACTCAAAGACACCAAGAAAAGTTTATTGCCCAAAACAAGACTAAGAAATTTTTGATTTCCAAAACATATTCCAGAAAAAAACTTGTTTCAGCTTTACACTTGAGGGATATTTAACCCTGCTAGCTGCTTAATGCTAACACTGATGTTACTGTTCCCAACTAGTCCATAATAAATCAAAGAAATCTGAATAAATTTCTCCCCTGATCTCCTCAGAATCAGCTGATTCTTCAGCTACAGTAACTTTAGTAGATTTAAACCTGTTAAACTTCAGATCTGTTGTGGCTCAAAACCAACACTCACCAAACAGTGTCAGTACTTCCTGGTCGGCCTTCATCAGCGTCAGCGACACGCCCGCCATCTCCATTGATGTCATGAACGAACCAGTCATCGCCCTGGCAACCACCACCCCACGGGCCTCTGTAACCATAGCAACCACCAATCATATTCCAGCAGGTCACGTGACTGACCTCCTGTTTTTATTATTAGTTAAAACCGCTGCAGTTTCTGTTAGTCGCTCAGCTGCTCGCACTGCAGACGCACAAATCTCTGGACAACTACACAACGATATGAAAATCACAATTAGAAATGCAAAGGAAGTCTGGTAAATATTAACTGGTCACATTACTCATATCTAGTTATATAACTTAAATATAGTTTGTAAAGTCAGCCAGCAGATTAGAACAAACACTAAACATCAGGGGTTAAAAATCTACCGTCTTTCTTTGATTTATAGAATTATATTAGCTTGTCAGCTAAGTAGCTAGGTGGCAACTACAACAGCAAGCTAACATAGCATAACATTATTAGTGTAATATAAAGTCAGCTATTTAGCTAAGTAGCAGCTGCAACAGCAAGCTAATATAGCATAAATGTAATTAGTTTAACATAAAGTCAGCAAGTTAGCTCGGTAGCTAGTGCTACAGCAAGCTACTATAGCATAATGTTAATAGCTTAGCATAAAGTCAGCTAATTAGCTAGGCAGCTAGTGCCACAACAAGCTTATATAGCATCAAGTTAATAGCTTAGCATAAAGTCAGCTGGTTAGCTAGGTACCTAGTGCTACAGTAAGCTAATATAATTCCTATAAATGAAAGAAAGACGGTAGATTTTTAACCGCTGATGTTTAGTGTTTGTTCTAATCTGCTGGCTGACTTTACAAACTATATTTAAGTTATATAACTAGATATGAGTAATGTGACCAGTTAATATTTACCAGACTTCCTTCAGTTGACTAAAATCAGCCCAAGATTGTGTTTCTAATTTTTATTCCATAAGCTTCATTTAAGGAGTTAGTCGTTAAATCTAAACTAACCTACCCAGACAGCTGATGGCGGCTCTGGTGACCACAGACATCTCCAGACGGGACAGAGCTCCCAGGTTGTTCACACACAGAACCACGGTGTCTCCTGGAACCATAAACAGAGTTAAACTAACAGCAGCTGCATTAAAAGGCCCCATAATAACAAATAATAGAACCAGAGGACCTGACTGCAGCGGCAGATGTGATTGGCTGTCGGGGTTGGTCATGTGCTCGATCATGGTCCTCACCACTTCATCTGCAGAAGATACCTGAAGGACAAAAAGGACCAATGAAACCTCTGAGTCGTATAAATATTCAGGCTGTTACTGGTTGGATGAAGCTCACCTTTGACCTCCTGATCCCAGGTTCACCGTGGATCCCTGAAGGACAAACACCGATCAATACCGATCAATACTGACCAATCAGTACTGAGGAACACTGATCAGTTCCTTGCAGGAGGGAAATATATATTTACTAGGGCTGTAGTCAGACCAGGAAACCCATGGTGTAGTGAAATTATCCATGTTTTACAACTGTTTGTGGTGATTTTCTGTCTTTTTGTGATGATTTTGTATCTTTGAGTTGTGATTTTTCATCTCTTTGTGGTGATTTAGCCTATTTGTGTGGTTATTTTGTATTTTTCATGGTAGTTCAACCTGTTTTTAAGGTGATTTTGTATCTTTAATGGTGATTTTGTCCTTTTGGGTGTGTTTGCATGTTTTTTGGTGATCTTTTTGTCACGATATTGCAACTATTTGTGGTGATTTTGTATCTTTTTTATGGTAATTTAGCCTGTTTTTGTGGTAGTTTTTTTTCTTTTTGTGGTGATCTTGCACATTTTTTTTTAAGTGATTTCACGTCTTTAATTTTAGGATATTTTTCCTCTGTGGCAGTATTACATCTTTTTGTGTCGATTTTGTGTCTTTTTTGTCTGTTTTTGCATCTTTAATGGTGTTTTTGTCTTCCTGGGTGTGTTAGCATGTTTTTTTGTGATGATTTTGCATTTTTTTGGTAGTAATTTTGCATTTTTTAAAATGGTAATTTTGCACCTTATTGTGGTGATTTTATGTTTTTTGTGATTTAACAGCTTTTGGGGATGTTTAAACCTTTTCATAATAATTTTGCATCTTTTTGCTGGGATTTTGCATATTTTTGAGGACATTTTGCATCTTATTGTGGGGATTTTTCATCTTTTTGCATTGATTTTGTATCTTTTTATGGCAAATTTTGTGCGTTTTTTGTCAATTTTGCATCTTTTTGTAATGAATGGTCCACAGTAATTCTAATTCTATCCTCCTGTCCTCCCTCTATCTTCCTGTCCTCACCCAGTCCCAGCTCCATGTCTCCAGGCGGCAGCTCGAATGAAGGCAGACATCCTGGAACGCTGCAGGGAGACAAACTGACCCCCAGAGTCCCTGGAAGACCAGAACCAACTAAATATAATTCTGTAAACAGTAAGTATCACACCAAGTATTTAGTGAGATAAAAACGAGACCCACCAATCCCCTTCAAAACCTCCGTCACCTTGGAAACAATCTGGTCCAATGAGCAGCCTTCTTCTGCCAGAGCGCCTGCCAGCTGATGGGAACATCCACATTTTACACTTTTAGCATGTTTAATACAACAATACAACCCTTGATTAAAAAAAATATTTGCACTTTTTCCATTTTCACTGGCCAATAATCGTTTGTTATCCTTAATTTGGACACTTTTGAGTAATTTTTTGACAAATTTTTGAGTCATTCTAGGACAGATATAAGTAATTTTTGAATCATTTTTGCAGAATGTTGAGGTGTTTTGGACACATTTCAAATCATTAAGGACAACTACGAGACATTTTGGGACCTGGAACATTGTCTGGTCATCCTTTCCCCACATCAGATTCTACAGATGTTAGAGCCTCAACAGTTGGTGAAATGTCGACCAAAGACTGTAATTTAGTAGAAATATGGATCCATCCATTTAAATACACTTACAGGAACTTTATGGGGACATAATACAATAAAAAGTTTTTAAAAAATTGCACTTTTCTTCATTTTCAAGGACCAGTAATGAAAAATGTGTCTTCGCCTGAATCCATTCAATCACGATGATCTGATTGAAACTATTCTGTCTGTGACTTCACCACATTTCATGTCTGTGGGAGTTTTATTTCTGGGGATATTGACCCATGAAAATGGACAAAAATCAAAATAAAGACGTAAACTGTGAACTAAATCTGAGACACTGGAGTCTGAAATGAGACCTTCATCCTCGTCGTCTTCTCCTCAGTGAAGACTGAACACTGAACACTGTGGTCTTGTACCTTGTGGATGAAGACGGTTCCACACAGGCCTCGTCTTCCGGCTTTACTGGGTCGGTCGAAGGCGCAGTCCTCGGCGACTATCACCATGTCGACAGCGACGCCATGGTTACGGGCCTGTTCTGCCGCCAAGCCGAAGTTGAGTCGGTCGCCGGTGTAGTTCTTCACAATCAGAAGGACCCCAGAGGCTCCTGTGGAAGGAATACTTCATTAACTGGTTGAATTATTCTTCACAGACTGGATGTCTCTGAGCTCTCCTCACCTGCGTTGTGTAGAGACAGGATGGCTGCCAGGATGCTGGTAGGAGGCGGCGACGCAAACACTCCTCCTGCTACAGCTGCTGACAGCATCCCAGCACCGATGTAACCTGAGGAGGCAACCAACAGACAGGAAACGGTAAGAACGGATGCAAATTTTCCTAATCAATACTCACCAGTGCCACCAGTCAGTCATCAATTAACTGTTAGGGCAACAAAGTCCAGTGGATATTACTCGATGAATCAGCTTGTGTACAAGAGTTTGAGTAGAGCATATCTGCAGTAGAGGTGGCTCCATTTTCAGGACCACATTTTTAGGACCCTTGTTTTTTGTCTTGTTTTGAAGTATGTAGAATTTGGGGTGGATAAAGTCTTTAAAACCATAACTCTGGCTTCAGAAAAGTACTACTTAGGTCTATAAACTTTTAAAACTATTGGTACTTGGACATGAAGTAGTATTTTGGGTAGAATCGTCCTTTAGAATGCCAAATACTTGGACAGAAAGTAGTATTTTGGATGGAATAAATCTTTAAAACCATAAATATTTGGACAATGTCATATTTGGGGTGGAATAAACCTTTAAAACTATAAATAATTGGATGGAAAGTAGTATTTTCAGTGTAATAAACCTTAAAAACTATAAAGAACTGGACAGAAAATAGTATTTTGGATGGAATAAACTTTTAAAACCATTAATACTTGGACAGAAATTACTATTTTGGGTGAAATACGACTTTAAAATTATATGTACTTGTACAGAAAGTCCTATTTTCAGTGTAATAAACTTTTAAAACTATGAATATTTAGACAAAAAAGTACTATTTTGAGTAGAATAAACCTTTAAAACTCTAAACGCTTTGACAGAAAACAATATTTTCGGTAGAACCAACCTTTAAAACTATAAATAGTCGTACAGGAAGTAGTATTTTTGAAACCTTTAAGATTATATTTTGCGATGCTTAGTGTTCCCATGCCAGATGAGATATTAGAAACCTCTGCTGGATCACACCTGGACGTCCTGCTCAGCCTGTTGCCATGGCGATGCGACTCAGTATAGTGGGAGTGAATGGACGTGTGTGTAATTGTGTGTTTGCTACGGTCTGATGTCGTACCTCCGTGTGCCGGCTCGTGTCCCGACCCTCCTCCAGACAGCAGGGCCACCTTCCCCTTCAGGCTCTGGAGGTCTGAGCGAACCACGACTCTGTGGCCCCTCAGCAGACTGAGGCCCCCGGTGGCCCGAACCAGACCCCAGAGAGCTTCATCCACACAGGAGTCCACTGAGTTTATCAGCTTCCTCTGGGGCTGGACCACACAACATACAACACTGTCCAAGTTTAACTACGTGGTAACAAAGTCCATAAAGAAACACTTAGATTAACATTTACACAAGCTGAATGCTAAAGTTTTATTTGCACCAACAACACGGTATAATGTGGTGAATGTGTTAAATTTTAAGTTTTCTGACATTTTAAGTTAAATTTGCAAGTGAGGAATTTCTCATTAAATATGCACCGTTTGGCATTCATTTCCAGAATCAGTCCATCTCAAGTTTTTTGGAACAACTTTTTCAAATTCCTGTATAGAACACAGGAATACGAGTTGGAACAGCTCAATTTTTGATAAGTAAAGGACTTTAAAATTTGTGTTTATCAAGCAATCTTTATTTTTTAGAGCGTACGTTACACTATTTTGATGGTTGGCATATTAATGCTGCGTCAACATAGTTTTGTGTGTATTTCAAATCCGTATTTCTGTTTGTCGATTTCAAACTAAATTAAAGTTGAGGTGACTTATTGAAATTGGCTTCCTAACGTCAAGCACTTTGGGCAAGTTTGCAGTTACTTTAAGTTATTTCAGACAAATTTTGGGTCATTTTGGACAATTTTTTCAGTCATTTTAGACAAATATGTCTGAGGGAAAACTTATACTTACATTGTATATCCAATATGTACATTTTCTACATTTTCTTGAAGACTCCTCTTCATTGGAGTCATTTCAGAGAAGTTTTTTGATCATTTTGGACAAAAGCAACTTCAATTCATGTATACTATTTTACTAAAACAGGGAAAACTGTGACATAACAACAAATTGTTAAAAAAAATCCAATAAAAGTGTTAAAAACTGTTTAATTTTTATCTATTTAAAGTGATAATGTCAGTGTGTCTGCTGCCCCTGAGTGGTCAGATTGTGTTACTGCAGATTTCAGTAAAGAGTTTCACTAAATCAGGACGTCCTGTTCTGTTCTCCGTTCTGTTCCATTAACACCTTGATGAGAAAACAGGTTCATTGTTGGCAGCAGCAGCAGCTCCATTATCAGCCAAGAGGCGACTCTGAGGAATGTAGAAAAATCCCTGCTGGTAGCACTGATCTGCAGATAGTTCACTGTTTACAGCCACGGAAATTTACTTCCAGTTAAAGAAGATGCTGTGAACGAGGCAGACAGATCTAACTAGGAACTCAAACCTGCAGTAAAGTACTTCTATGAGGTGTTTTTCTTCTTGAATGTTACTTTTTTAAATGATAGAGGGAGTTTTTACACTTAAAAACACGACAGTCTCGTATTCTCTTGGACAAACTTCAAGATATATATATATATATATATATATATATATATATATATATATATATATATATATATATATATATATATAGTTTTTTTAAGTTAAAATGAGGGCGCTGCGACTGAGACTATTTCGGCCCATGGCCTTGTTGATGGCAAACTGTCCACCAGGTGGCGCTATCACTGTGACCATATTTTGGCATATGGATGTGATGAGGACTGGACTCTGATCATAACACATGTAAAGCTTGAGGCAGATTGGAGCATGTTCAGGCTACTTATACATCACTTCCTATTTCATGGTGAAATGTCCAAATTCCGCCGGCTGCCATTTCCACACCCTCAGACTTTTGTGGAGCGTTTTGATACATTTTGATCACCCATACCTGGGGTACATCCTGGCCAAGTTTCAGCTCTGTCAGAGTTATCCTGTTTGAGCGCGTAGGTTTTAAAAAATGTCCAAAAATTACCCCAAATCATCCATAATATGAACCATAATTCAATACGGCCGACTTCCTGTTGGGTTTTGGGTATGTGTGCAAGAGGCTTTTTTTGTGCGTCCTGATGTGTTGCAGATGTGTAGCACATTTCATAGCTGTAGGTGAAACATGGTTTGGGGGCTGAATTTTCGTTATATTACAGGAGGCGCTATGGAGCCATTTTGCCACATATGTGTGTGTTTCCTTTCAAATATCAAGTTTTTTTTGCCACTCCTGATGTGTGTGCCAATTTGTGTGCCGTTTTCGAGTATTTTTAGGGCCTCAAAAATGCAGTTCTTTCGTCCGAAGAAGAAAGTAAAAGAAAACCCATGCATTTACATTAGGTTCCTTTCACCATTGGTGCTCGGACCCGAATACCCATTAATGATGTCCTCTAACTACAGTCAATGGTTAGAATTACAATCTACAGCTGCAGATATGCAAAGAGTGATAAAATAAACACCTAAATGTGTAGTTTTGATGCTATTTTCTGTTATTTTGGAAGCAAAACAATCTTAAAAAGTAACCCGTGCATGGTAGGATTTTATCTGTCGTGTTGCTGAAACCACAGTAATTACAACCTTCTGCTCCATGATCACTGCATGGACTCTGATCCTGTGCACAGCATTACTAGCTCAAAGCCAACTAAAGTCCCAGTTAGGCTCCATGGCAACACAAACTAACATTCAGACCAGTTTCCTGTTCAGTGCATATCTTCACTGATCACCACTAATGTCTGTTTAATTCATTATTTACCTGCATTTTCACTTTTCTTGCTCCTTTGCCTCTCCGACAGCAGGTTGAGCTAGCAGTGTGAAGTCAGCTGCATTTAGACAGAACATCCAGAGTGAGCCAAACCAGCCTTCAAAATAAGAGCATGTGAGGTGGTACTTTGTTTAAAGGGGCTTTTTACTGCTTATTTCAGCAGAATTGTAAAAGTGCAGGAGCTGATGTAAAATACTATATGATGGTATTATACAGTCCCTGATAAAAGTCTATGTCGCTTAAGGACATTGTGACTTAACCCTCCTGTTGTCTTCATTTACAGGCACCAAAAAATATTGTGTCCTTGTCTGGAAAAAATCCAAAAATTCAGCAAAAAAATCCCCAAATTTCTCAAAATTTGCAAGAAAATTCCAATAATTCCTTAAAAGTTTCCCTTAAAAGTTTTACTTAAAAAAATAAATAAATAAATAAAAAATAAATAAAATAAAAAAAATCCCCCAAATTTGGCAAGAAAATTCTTGTAAATATTTTCAAAAAATTTGTAAAAATCTTCCAAAAAAAAATCCTAAAAATATCTAAAGTGATTCCATATATATCAGTAAAATTTCTGATATTTTCTTCAAGAACATTCACATAAAAATCAACCAAAATCCAGCGAAATTCGCTGGATTTTGGTTGATTTTTTGGTGAATGTTCTTAAGAAACATTTTTAACATTCCCCCCCCAAAAAATGTTCCAAGATTTCCCAAAAAGTTTTACTGTGAAAATATTTATTTTTCCCACATTTTCTAACTTTAAAACAGGTCAATTTGACCTGCAGGACGACACGAGGGTTAAAGTTATTTTGAGTTTTCTTGTAAAATTCAACTCAAAACAAGATAATTTCAAGATTGTTTGACTTAAAAAGACATTTAAGATGCGTCGTCTTAAAACACGTCCCTCCATCTGCTGAAATGTCTCTTGTTCAGTGGATTTATCTGAAATCAAGTACAATGAGACATTTGGACTAAAAATAAGACAGACTTGGAGTTTTTGCAGTGCATACGATATTAATTCTTTTTTGCAAGGCACCATGACTTTATGTTCTAATATTATTGTAGCATATTTGTGTATTCAAAATAAAGTGCAATTTCTACATTATTTTTGTATCCGACAAGACTTTTGTTCAAGCAAAATCTGACCTAAAACTCAGTGAATGATCAACACTTTATTTTGGGATAATAAACAGAATCTAGGGGGCTTTGTCTTTCATATGAACCATTTCTGATTTCAATTGATCAACTACAAGTCAAGTTATTTGTTGTTCCTACAACTTGGAGAAATGACAAGACTTTTGTCAGGGACTGTATTAAAGGTCCCATACTGCACCTTTTATTAGCTAATAACTGAGAGTCTCAAATGTTTTATGGATCAATGCTTCAGCTCCAAACACCACAAAGATGGTTGGTTCCTCCGTGATTGTAAAATCCTGGTTTTAGTTCGGTTCTGAACTGTTTCTGAGTTTGTAGCTTTAAATGCATAATCTGAGCTGAATGACATTTGCTCTTCCCTCTAAATCTTACCAGCCTGTAAAGCTGAGAGTCTGTCTAGTTGTGTTTGGGTTTGAGGAATGGCAGATATTAACGCCTTCATACCTGAACAGATTTTATTTTAAACCTCCAAGTTTATAACAGCCTTAAAACACAATAAAATGGGTCATCATCATACGTGTTTGTAAAATTCTAAATTAAATGCTACTAAATGACTCATGAGGAAAGATTTTACATTTGGTTTTATCATAAAAAAGTTGTAGTACTGTGTAATTTAATAATCCTCTAAATCTGTTAACTTAGGCGTAGTTCCTGTGCACATATTATATTCAAAATGTGTTGTTTAAAATAAGTGATGGACAGGTTCTTAATTTTTTAATAACTTTTCAGGTTTAGTGTTGGAGCTGAAAACTGAATTTTAAGAGTTTAACTGGTTCTTTGAAGCTTTTTCAGCTGTCTGGACTGTTTTAAATAGGACACAGATAGGTAAATAGTCTATATTTACTGATAAATATTAAATATATATCTGTAGAACTAAACTGCTGTGTTCATCGGTGTAACTCAATCTGTGATTCTCTGAACCAACACCGCACAGTCCTCCTCACACCGCTGTCCCCTTTCCACAGGCGGGGAGACTCCGCTCGCTCGGGCTGCTCCGTGGAAGCATCGAACCCACCCTCCGGATCCTCCGGTGTGACGCACGGATCCCTGTCGGTCAGTCCGCCCGGCTCCGCTCGACGCAGCTCGGCTCCGTCCGCACTACAGCATGCAGGATGGCGAGCGTGGAGACAGCCGCCGAACACGAGCGAATTCTGCGGGAGATAGAGAGCACGGACACCAACTGCATCGGACCGACTCTCCGGTAAGTGAGACCCCGGGAGGCTCGTCCCGGTTAGCCCGGCAGAGGCGGCTGCTCCGCCGGCGTCGCCCCGCTGAGGCAGCTCGGCTAGCAGCCACTAGCGCCGGTTCAGCGACTCTTCAAAACTTTAATGGTCGTGCGTCCATTATCGGACAGCTAGTCGGCTAACTTTAGCAAACATTAAAGCTAGCTAATTACCGAGGCGGGCTCAGCCAGGTGTGTTTACCTGGACGGACACACCTGGTTGTCCGGCCCGACCTCTCTCATCTCTCTCCCCGCTCTGTCCTCTCTTCTTTGTGGCTAAACTTTGGCAACTTGTTCGCAGGCGGTTGAGCAACTTGAACTAACATGAGCTAACTGAGCTAACTAATTGGGATTCTGCTCACAGGTGTGTTAGCTCTCTGCTAGCCGAGCCCCGCCAGGCGGCCAGGTGGCTCTGGTGATTGTGGGACTCACAGGTGTTTCTTTTAATCAGTAAATGTGGACATTTTAACGCTTTGGCTGCTTAGCAGCAGCAGCTGAGACAGTTTAGGAGTGTCAAGTGCACGGCCCCAGCCTTCAGTACATAAGAGGCGTTTCTTCGTGTTTGTCAGGCTTTGTGGATGCCTGACAGGGTTCAGGCTGGGTGTTCATGTCGTTATTTGTGCTTTTACATCCCATCAGAGGGCTGGATGTGTTCTAGATGCTGCATTTGGACCTCAACACAAGTTATGTACACTGGAAAAACAACAAAGTGTTAAAAATCTGTGTTATTCTGGCAGCTGGAACAACAGAAAATACTGGTAAATAATGGCAGATGGTTATCTCAGGAAAGTACAGCAGTTTTCCTTAAATATAATACATTTTCTGGCCTTAAATTTACATGAGATCATACATGTAGTTTGGATCTTTAATGTTTATGTGTTAAAACAATGTCTGTAATATATAATAATTGTGATAATAAAATGCGTTTAGAATATATAGGAAGAAATAGCTGACTGCTTAATATCTAAATCTCTTTTACAAAATTCCCATTCCAGCGTTAACTGTTTTTCTCTTAGCGCTTTTTCATTATCCAGTTCCTTTTCTTTTAAAGCTAAATGGCACATTTCCAACTCCAGCTCCTTAAGGCGAACCAAGTCGCTGGAGTCAGGCTGCACAGCAGGTGTTCCTGAGGCTGGAGCATCTGGATCAATTTCCAGCACTCCTTTCTCAGACAAAGCAGCAACAAGTTCAGTTTTTAACATTTGGAACTTGCTCTGTTTTGAAACGCTAATTTCAAAACGGTTGGCAATTATAAGCAAGTGCTCTTTCTTGCATCTGTTTAATATCTCAAGGCTCGGATGAGCCATAAACTCATCAATAGTAAACTCCATTGTTACAAAAGAGGAGAAAAAAAAAAATCCTCAACAATTTCACCGCCTAAAGGTTTAGCCGCCAAACGATCACAAACGAGAACAGAGATGACAAATGGCACAACACACTCCAAAAAACTTCCTGGACATGAACGCAAGTCTGTCTAATGATACGTGTGCATAAATAGTAAAACACACGAAAACAAAGATACTAACAAGGAGGCAAAACGTGTCTAACAAAACAATAAACAAATAAAGTATCAAAGTAACGGCAAAGTAATTCCCCAGTTAAGTAAACCAAATTAACATGGAGCCACACCGACTAGAAAATGATAGTTTACCAAAAAAAAACCACGCAAAAGCAACAAATACTGACAAGAAAACAAATTATCAGTACTATAAGTGCCTCAATAAAGCCTACAAAAAAAAACGCCGCTCAACGCGTTTTAGACGAGTTACGGCCTCTTTAAAGTTCTCAAACCTCGAAAAAACAAAGAGACCGGCAACATATAAACTAGACAGACACAGCAATTAACGTGGGAATAGGGAAAAACCCAGCTTTATTAACAATTAAGTCAACTAACGTAAATCAACTAGGATGAAAATAATGGTGAAAGTAAAAGGGCTGTAGCTGCTGGCCAAAAGAAACAAAAGAGGGGTGGTGAACATGGCTAACCCAGCAATGGGCTATTGGACCAGTCACCACCCCGCACTAAACTACCTAACCACAAATTAGTACTACAAAAGAAAACAGCGAAAATAGGACTACCAGCAACTACAGCCAAACTAAAACAACAAAACCCAGCAATCTAAACATGCGTGGGGAGGGAATGGCCAAAGTACCTGGAACGAAAAAGAACACAAGGTTAATCACAAAAGGAAAGTTTGTAAATGCAACCAAACCCCTCACACGTTTGTCTAGGAGGACATGTGGCTTGAAGGTGCTCCAATCTCTGCTCTGATTGCTGCTCTCTCCTGCCTCCCTAAATACCCTCCTCCCTAAGTGCTGACAGCACTCAGGTGTGCTGCAATTACACAATTAAAGGGAGGAGGGAGATCAGAGAGAGCAAGGAGACAGCAGTCAGCCACACGAACAATATATATATATATGTGTATATTAACCAATTTGCTGTTATTTTACAGCTTTTTCCCACCCAGTTTTGTTAAATTGCCAATAATATCTAGGAAGATCACAGAAAAAAATTATTAAATAGTACAAAATGGTATAAAAACAGGCAAAAACTGTAAATGATGTTCACAATTTTTTTTTTACAAATAGTAATTTATTCTGTCATTTGACTATAATATCACAGTTTTATTGTATGTAAATCAGCAAAAACTGTAATAATTCTGCAGATATATGCCGTTGTTTACTGTTTGTGTTTTTTCTAGCCTTCTTGCTGCTGGATTTGCAAAAACAAACAGAATGTTTGTTATCTCAGTCAGAAAAGGCCTTTTTGTGTGCAGAAGTGGTGTTGTTGGTGGTGATCTTTGCACTGATTGTTTAAAGAGGAAATGTGAATGAAGAGGAACTGGGCCGTCCACAGCTCATCAGAGATGTTTAAACCTCTCATTCAGGACCATGCTTTCCCTGATGGGAGGTTAAAAGGGGTCTGTTTTCTCCATGTGAAGCGACTCCACAGCGTTGTGCCACATGGTCGTCCTCTGAGCGTTTGTCAGCAGGACGTTATTTTTCTGTCTCTTCCAGCGTCTCAGTGTTTCCACTCGGCACACTTAAAATCCAGCAGCAGCTTCTAAGTTTGGAGCTGTCAGCGGCATCACCGTCTATATTTAGCCCAGAAGGATGTCAGAAAACAGAGGTTTAGAAGAGAAGATATAAAAGACGATGAAGGATGCATCTTTTGGCGTCTACATGTTTAGATGAGAGACAGTTTAGAGCTATTTAAAACGACCGGAATAGACTTTTTAATGTTCTAACAGATCTAAAAATGTTTGTGGAGCTAAAAACTGTCAAGAATAGAGAAAAATTAAAGGCAAACCAACTAGTTCACTATGAATTAGTCGCCGGTTAGTCACTGTCTAGTCATCAAATGTCTTTTCCTGTTCTGGAAATCAGCATCAGGTTATTGGTGACTTTATCAGGAAGTGAGTTTTACTCCAATGAAAATGGTAAAAATACTAACTTTTGTATATTTATTGAAGCCATGCAAAGTTTTACCTTGAAACTGTGGATATGTTCAGGACTGAAAAACACATTTGGGTTCTGTTAAAAGCTGCAAACATCAGTTTTACATCCACTCCAGGGATCACAGTCTAAATCTTGGTATTTTGAGGTTATTTGGACATTTTTTTTTGCATAATTTGCATATTTTGTGTATTTCCAGCAGTAGCAGTGTGTTGGTGTGTGTTACTGTGTGTATTTCCAGCAGTAGCAGTGTGTGTTTCCAGCAGTAGCAGTGTGTGTTACTGTGTGTTTCCAGCAGTAGCAGTGTGTGTTACTGTGTGTGTTTCCAGCAGTAGCAGTGTGTGTTACTGTGTGTGTTTCCAGCAGTAGCAGTGTGTGTTACTGTGTGTGTTTCCAGCAGTAGCAGTGTGTGTTACTGTGTGTGTTTCCAGCAGTAGCAGTGTGTGTTTCCAGCAGTAGCAGTGTGTGTTTCCAGCAGTAGCAGTGTGTGTTACTGTGTGTGTTTCCAGCAGTAGCAGTGTGTGTTTCCAGCAGTAGCAGTGTGTGTTTCCAGCAGTAGCAGTGTGTGTTACTGTGTGTATTTCCAGCAGTAGCAGTGTGTGTTACTGTGTGTATTTCCAGCAGTAGCAGTGTGTGTTACTGTGTGTATTTCCAGCAGTAGCAGTGTGTGTTACTGTGTGTGTTTCCAGCAGTAGCAGTGTGTGTTACTGTGTGTATTTCCAGCAGTAGCAGTGTGTGTTACTGTGTGTATTTCCAGCAGTAGCAGTGTGTGTTACTGTGTGTGTTTCCAGCAGTAGCAGTGTGTGTTACTGTGTGTGTTTCCAGCAGTAGCAGTGTGTGTTACTGTGTGTATTTCCAGCAGCAGCAGTGTGTGTTACTGTGTGTATTTCCAGCAGTAGCAGTGTGTGTTTCCAGCAGTAGCAGTGTGTGTTACTGTGTGTGTTTCCAGCAGTAGCAGTGTGTATTTCCAGCAGCAGCAGTGTGTGTTACTGTGTGTATTTCCAGCAGTAGCAGTGTGTGTTTCCAGCAGTAGCAGTGTGTGTTACTGTGTGTGTTTCCAGCAGTAGCAGTGTGTGTTACTGTGTGTATTTCCAGCAGCAGCAGTGTGTGTTACTGTGTGTATTTCCAGCAGTAGCAGTGTGTGTTTCCAGCAGTAGCAGTGTGTGTTACTGTGTGTGTTTCCAGCAGTAGCAGTGTGTGTTACTGTGTGTATTTCCAGCAGTAGCAGTGTGTGTTTCCAGCAGTAGCAGTGTGTGTTACTGTGTGTGTTTTCAGGAGTAGCAGTGTGTGTTACTGTGTGTGTTTCCAGCAGCAGTAGGTGTGTGTTACTGTGTGTATTTCCAGCAGTAGCAGTGTGTGTTACTGTGTGTGTTTCCAGCAGCAGCAGTGTGTGTTACTGTGTGTATTTCCAGCAGCAGCAGTGTGTGTTACTGTGTGTATTTCCAGCAGTAGCAGTGTGTGTTACTGTGTGTGTTTCCAGCAGTAGCAGTGTGTGTTACTGTGTGTATTTCCAGCAGTAGCAGTGTGTGTTTCCAGCAGTAGCAGTGTGTGTTACTGTGTGTGTTTCCAGCAGTAGCAGTGTGTGTTTCCAGCAGTAGCAGTGTGTGTTACTGTGTGTGTTTCCAGCAGTAGCAGTGTGTGTTACTGTGTGTATTTCCAGCAGTAGCAGTGTGTGTTACTGTGTGTGTTTCCAGCAGTAGCAGTGTGTGTTTCCAGCAGTAGCAGTGTGTGTTACTGTGTGTGTTTCCAGCAGTAGCAGTGTGTGTTACTGTGTGTGTTTCCAGCAGTAGCAGTGTGTGTTTCCAGCAGTAGCAGTGTGTGTTACTGTGTGTGTTTCCAGCAGCAGCAGTGTGTGTTACTGTGTGTATTTCCAGCAGCAGCAGTGTGTGTTACTGTGTGTGTTTCCAGCACTAGGTGTGTGTTACTGTGTGTATTTCCAGCAGTAGCAGTGTGTGTTACTGTGTGTGTTTCCAGCAGTAGCAGTGTGTGTTACTGTGTGTATTTCCAGCAGTAGCAGTGTGTGTTACTGTGTGTATTTCCAGCAGCAGCAGTGTGTGTTACTGTGTGTGTTTTCAGGAGTGTACAGGTCGAGGCCTGCTGCAGAATTCCTTCCTGACAGCAGAATAACTGATCATGGTTCAGGTTAAAACTGTTCATTTCAATCCAGGAGCTCTGCTGTGATGCTCTTCATGGACGTGTTCAACACTGTTTTACTGGTTTTGTGTATTAAAGTGTGTAAACTTGATATTGATCTGTGCTTCAGATAAAGTTTAGACGCCTTTCAGACATTTTAACTGGCTGGTTAAAGAGGTGTTGGCACATTTATTCCCCATGAGTCAGTTCCTCCCATCATTTTAAATCCTTTCATTCCAGTTTGCATCATGTTGTCTGCCTTTAAAAACTAAATTAGAACATGTATGATGTACTCACAGATGCAGCCTTTTAAGGTGCTTTTCCAACTAAACTACAGTCAGGTGTTATATTAAATCAGTTAAACATGGCGGTAATGTAGCAGAAATAACTGGGTAATCAGTGGTGCTCAGAGCTGCAAGCTCCGACCTGAACGTTACTAAAACTGCAGAAACAATTCCCACCTGAGTCCAAACATTTAGTTTAATCACTCATCTCATCCATTTCTCATTGCTCAGCTGGTGTTTCCTTCCTAAAAAATATTAATAAAACATAAAAAAAAGTTCCTCTTAGAATCGGCAGTTTAAAAAAAAAAAATCTGCAATAACTTTAGTTTATTTAATGGAGCAAAGTTTTATCTTCATACTGTGAATATTTCCAGAGTTCCATAGAGGTGGGTCCAGATTTATCTCCTTTTAATGGACTTTTTCCATCATTTCTGATCCTCAGAACTTCATCAGTCCAGCAGATAGAACCAAGACATTTAGGAGGAGAAACATCTGAGTTCTGGTAAAAACTGACAGCAGTTTTACATCCATCCAGGTGTTACAGTCTGAACAATAAAACAGTTCTTTGTTCATTTCCTCTCTACTGAAGCGCCTGTAACTCTGAAAATATTCATAGTCTGAAGGTAAAACTCAGTGATCAGCTGATTCTGAGGAGGTCAGGGAGGAACTTTGATCAGATTTGGTTGGTTATATTTGTTTATTCTTTCCAGCTCCAAGAATTACAGCCTCTCTGGTTAGAAGAGGGTGAGAAAACCTGAAACTATCAGGATGAAACATCTTCAAGTGGTGTCAGCACTGGTTGAACCCTTTGTGTTTGTCTTCAGCTGATTTCTGACTATCTAGTGTTTTTTTATCCAGATCTTGCAGCGGTTTTTCAGCCTGTGTTGGTTGTTTTTTCTGATTGTTTGCTGCTTCAGTAACAGCTGAATGTGTCTCGGCTCTTTCTTATCTGAGCTCTGTGAGTTTCCCTCTCCGTCCTGTCGGCTAATCTAATCAGTCGTCTCCGTCACACGTCTGAAACGAGGGCCGGTCGGGTCGGTGACTTTAAACCAGCTCCAGCTCCACCCAGTTTAACAGACAGATTTAACCATTAATGACAGAGAACTCTGCTCACTCTGTGGTTTCTGCTGCTGGATGGAAGCTTTATTTAAAGCTGGAGCTGCTCAGACACTTAAACCACGGATGTAAATGATGAGAAAAGATACAAACTGACATAAAACTTGTTGAAAATGATCCATAATTGTGGAAAATTAGTCCAGAATAACATGAAACTTGTCCGGGTCAATCGATAATTGAAGGACTTTTCAAGTTCATGGGAGATATCTGGCATGTATTTGTACTAAAAGTAGAAGTTAGAAAAAAGTTTTTTTGTCTTCATTCTGATCATGTCTTTACAAATTCCAGAATTATTTATTATGGAAACAATCACTTATTAATAAAAATGACTGGATATCACTAAAATGTCAACTAAATAACAGTCTGAATTTAATAACAACCAGTTTCTAATGAGCAGTTAATCATTTTAGGTCTTTTTGTGGTCATTTTATGCATTTTTGTGGCCGTTTTCAGTCTGTTTGTGATCATTTTAGGAGTTTTTATGGTCATTTTACAATTTTTTGTACTTATTTTGTGTGTCTCTCGTCATTTTGTGTCTTTATATGATAGTTATGTGTCTCACCGATTCATTTTGTGTTTTTCTGTGGTCATTTTGTGTCATTTTGTGCATTTTTGTGGTCATATTGTGTCTTTTTGTGATTGTTTTGTGCATCTTTGTGGTAATTTTATTTCTTTTTTGGTCATTTTCAGACTGTTTTGTGGGTATTTTAGTTCTTTCTGTGACCCCAAAAATGTGTAAAATGACCACAAAAAGACCTAAAATGCTCACAAAACAGACAGATGGAATTACCCAGTAAAAATTATATTCTATTATTCTAAGTTAAACTCTGTCTCTTTAAATATTTAGTGGGTCTGAGAAACTATCTGAAGGGTTGAACTGATGGGAGAACAGAGGGAGTAACTCACCACACACACACACACACACACACACACACACACACACACACACCCTGCTGAGTCATCGTTTTGTTAGGACACACACACTTCCATTCATACACACTCAGCGGCTGCAGCGTCTCAAGTGGGTTAAGATCCTATTTAGCCTTTAGCCAGCTGTCAGCTCCCCCCATATTTGAGGTTGCAATTTCACAATGAAGGCAGAAACATGATAACATTCACTTTTCATCACAAAAACCTGCAGTTGCTGACTTTTTCTATCCACTGCAGCTGTTTTAGAAGCTGAAGATGTTGAAATTGTGCAGCATTTTATCTGTAAACATATGAAAAATCCTGTATTTTACACAAAATGACTCTGTAAGACAAAATTATCATATACAGACACAAAATGATGATTATCACAATTGCTGATCACAAACTGGCTGAAAACAGACAGAAAAAGCCACAAAATGACCTAAAATGACTCGAGACTAAAAAACGGACAGAAAAAGGCACAAGAATAAGCATCAGCGTATTTCTTAACCCCTTTAATGACCTCTCAGCCCCCACTCTTAGAAGCTCTGCTGTGGAGATGAGAGTGAGTTGGTGTCGGACTCCAGCAGCCTCTGAGGGTTAGAACATGAACACGGCTAACATGCTAATCTTAGCGTGTTCTCACTGATCCACAGGAAACCAGCTATTGTTTGGAGGCTTCACAGGACAATCAAGGAGTAACAGCGGTCGACTTCTAACCACCACGACGTCACACCACATCTCTATGAGACTGCGTTTAATATTAGATTATATTTATAGTCGTTAGTTGTGGTTTTACAGTTACATGTACAGGTTAGGACTACTAGCTGTGAGGGAGTTGTTGTTTTTAGTTAGTTTTTAGCTCCTTGCTGTGTGTTTGTGTGTCTAAAGAAAGCAGTGGTGGCGTCAGACCTGCTCTCTATTGTACAAGTCGGGCATTTCCTGGTCAGCAGGAGGAAGGGAGGGGTCCTCAGCATGCACAGGTGTGTGTGTGTGTGTGTTAGTGTTTGTTGGTCTGTCAGTGTGTGTTTGTGTGGTTGTTTTATGAAGGGAAACAACACAGGATGAACTGTGGGTTTTTACATCTGAGGTCATCAGGATCCTTCTGCTCAAACATCTATTAACCCTCGTCTCCAATTTCACTGGGTTTTGGTTGATTTCTATGTGAATGTCCTGAAGGAAAATATCAGAACTTTTACTGATATATATGGAAGATGTTTACTCATTTTTTGAAAATATTTACAAGAATTTTCTTGCCAAATTTGTTTGTTTGTTTTTTTTTGTTTTTTTTTTAAAAAAAAAAATAATAATAAAACTTTTCAGGGAAACTTTTAAGGAATTATTGGAATTTTCTTCCTGAAGGTTTTGCAAATTTTCTGAAATTTGAGGAAGTTTTTGCTGAATTTTTGGATTTTTGAATTTCAAATTGACCTGTTTTAAAGTTTGAAAATGTGGGGGAAAAAAGTATTTCCACAGTGAAACCTCTGATGTCCACATTTTAAACTTAATTCACGATTAATTCTCTAATTCTGGTATCCAGTTCCTCGTTACATCCACAATTAGACGACACAGATAATACAAAAACTAAAATCCCTCCAGGATTTCGCGGCCGTTTTTCCAGATCTTTGCGGCTATAAAAGGCCTGAATTCGTAGCAGCTTTTCTGAAAAATTGCGATGTAAGTTGCAGTGTTTTAAGCGCATTTGTTGCAATGGAATTGTGAGGGACAGTGACAGTGACAATACCTTCTGTGTGCTAAAAACAACCAGTATACGTACAAAACACTTGATTTCTGAATGTTTCATTGAGATAAACAGTTGTCCTCCAATCTGATGTGCAGAGAAAACAGGACAAGATGTTAACAAATAAATAAATCTACAAAAAACTAACAATCAATGATGCCAGTTGGCTGTAAAAACACCAGAAAACTGAGCAAAAATCTAACTGTAGCTGCTAAAAACAATTACTGAAAACAAATAGCAGTTTGAGCTGTGTAGTATTATACACAGGTGAATAGTATTCATGTATATTAAGCAAAACAGCAAAGTATTCTCAGGTTGAATCAATTCTTAGTATAGTAGTTTCATTTTGTGTCTCAGGAGCTGCTGTTACTACAGTTTAATCTTTGATCACTGATGTTCAAAAGTCACTTAATCAATAGTACCTAAATGTAGTGAGGAACTGGGCCACTGTGCTGATTATTGACCTGCTCTGCAACAAAGCACTGAAGTGGAAGCTTCAGGAGTTTATCAGGTTAAATACCAGCACACTGTGAATGAATGGAAATATAGCAGCGCCCTCTAGTGGACATTCATGGCAGACGCAGCAGTTTTTTCCTCAGTGTTTACCTCTTTCTCTTCCACTCTTTTTCTCCATGGTTAACCCTCATTTTCTCTGCAGCATTAAATCCTGCAGCTCTATGGAAGCAGATCAACCATGAAGGAGGAGAGAAAACTCAGAAATATCTGACACAGTTGGGATGATGGAAAAAAAATGAAATTTCTTTGATTATTTAATTTACAGAAAATATAAAAACTTAGATGTAGTGATGTATCCACAGCTGTTACCAACACATATTATAGATGTTTAACTGTTTCCATCCTGTCCAGAGTTTTCCTCTCTCCTCTGCTCATCATCAGTAGATGTTTCACCATGCTGGATGGATCTCCAACTACTAGATCCTCTGTTCTCTGTTTCTGAGCCATGCTGCATTTATTGTATTGGTCCAGTCAGTTGGACTTTCCTCTTATGATAACTTTTGAGAAGTTTAAGTCCCCTGAGACTAATTTGGAGTAATTTTAGGAACTTTTTCAAACATTTTAGACAAATTTACGTCAATTTTGGACAAGTTTTGAGTGATTTTTGGACAATTTTTAAAATAATTTCAGAACATTTGTGTTATTTCGGACAAATTATGACTCATTTCGGACATCCATCCATCCATTCTCTATACACCTCTTAATCCTCACTAGGGTCGCGGGGGGGGTGGAGTCTATCCCAGCTGACTCAGGTGAAGGCAGGGGACACCCTAGACAGGTCGCCAGTCTGTCACAGGGCTACATATAGAGACAAACAATCACTCTCACATTCACACCTACGGGCAATTTAGAATGATCAATTAACCTCAGCATGTTTTTGGACTGTGGGAGGAAGCCGGAGTACCCGGAGAAAACCCACGCATGCACAGGGAGAACATGCAAACTCCATGCAGAAAGATCCCAGGTCCGAGCTGGGACGTGAACCAGGGACCTTCTAGCTGCAAGGCGAAAGTGCTAACCACTACACCACTGTGCAGCCTCATTTCAGACATTTTAAAAATAATTTTCAAGAAGTTTAAGTCATCTAAGAAACATTTTGAGTAATTTTGATGACTTTTTTCAAACATTTTTTTCATTTTGATAAAGTTTTGTAGGATTTTGTTGGGTAGTTTGTGTAATTTTGGACAGGTTTTGAGTCATTTTCAGTCAGAATATCTCCATTTTTCCTCTCCGGACAAACTTTGTACCATTTTATGCAAGTTTTGGGTGAACTTGGACATGTTTCATGGACATTATTGTCTCTCTTCGCTTAGTTTTTGTCTCGTTTCTTGTTTTGTGTCTCATTTTGGTAATTTTTTGTCTTTGTTTTGCTGTTTTCTGCCTGTTTCTGTTGTTTCATGTCTCTATGTTTATAGGGACACAAAAGGGAACATTGTCCGTAAAAAGTCCCGTTTCAAGGGGTGAAATTAAAAATGAAGTCCTGTCTTTTACCCTTTCCTCCTCCAGGTCGGTGTACGACGGTCAGGAACATGGGCTGTTCATGGAGAAGCTGGACGCCCGGATCAGGAACCACGACCGGGAGATCGAGAAGATGTGTAACCACCACTTCCAGGGCTTCGTGGACTCCATCACCGAGCTGCTCAAGGTCCGAGGAGAGGCTCAGAAACTGAAGGTGAGGAAGGAAACTGATCAGAGGCAGTGATGAAAAGGAGATTTAAAAAGATTTTCTACACATTCTGAAGGTTAACATCGACTAGAGACGACAGCTCTTAATCATTTCCTTTAGTCTGCTTCTATTTAAGGTACAAGTAGACTTAAAAAATACAAACTAAAGTAAAACATCAAGAATTACACTAGAAAAGAACATTTCTTGAGGTTTCTGTTCCTTTTTCCTCCAGAGTCAGGTGACTGAGACCAACAGACGTCTTCAGGATGATGGCAAAGATGTAAGTCGACTGGTGTTTCTGGAAACTTCTCCACTGATATTTGTGCACTGCAAAATCTCAAAATCCTACCAAGTCTATTTGTCTTATTTTTAGTCAAAACGTCTCATCCCACTTGATTTCAGATAAATTCACTGAACAAGAGACATTTCAGCAGATGGAGGGACTTGTTTTAAGACAATGTATCTGAAATGTCTTGTTAAGTCAAACAATCTGGAAATTATCTATTTTTGAGTTGAATTTTACAAGAAAACTCAAAATAAGTTTAACCCTCATGTCATCCTGCAGGTCAAATTGACCCGTTTTAAAGTTTGAAAATGTGGAAAAATATATATTTTCTCAGTGAAACTTCTGATGTCCACATTTTCAACATTTTTGGGAAATCTTTGAACATTTTTGGTGAAAAAAAAATGTTAAAAATGTTTCTTAAGAACATTCACATAAAAATCAACCAAAATCCAGTGAATTTCACTGGATTTTGGTTGATTTTTATGTGAATGTTCTTAAAGAAAATATTAGAAGTTTTACTGATATATATGGAATCACTTTAGATATTTTTAGGATTTTTTTTGGATGATTTTTACTCATTTTTTGAAAATATTTACAAGAATTTTCTTCCCAATTTTTTTTAAAAAAATAAAACTTTTAAGGGAAACTTTTAAGCAATTATTGGAATTTTCTTCCTGAAGTTTTGCAAATTTTCAGAAATTTGAGGAATTTTTTTGCTGATTTTTGGTATTTTTTTCAGACCTGTAAATGAGGACAACAGGAGGGTTAATACATCTCAAATTAGGAGGTTACATGAAAGCAAAAATCTATTTTTGACTGAAAAACTACAATTTTTTTTTAGCATGTCCGGCTTATTTTAAGTCACCTAAGTTTGACAATCCTGGTAAAATAGAGCTTCAAATAAGTTTTCCCAGCTAATTTTAAGATCTCAATATTCTAAATATCACATCTTATTTCTAGACACTTTTCACTTGTTCTATTGGCAGATTTTTTCACTTATTTCAAAGTAGAAGTTGGTTGAAATAAGTTATTTTTCTTGATTTGAGAGGGCATTTTTTCCAGTGTGTTTTTTATCTCCTCTTTCAGCTCATGAGCTCCATGGAGGAGCTGAAACAGTGTCGAGTGCAGCAGAGAAACATCGCAACCACCATCGATAAACTGACCCACTGCCTCCCAGGTAGACTGAAAACACAAACAGGCTGCAGCTCATCTTTATTTTGTCCAAACTTTATCCAAAACTCAAATGTTTGCTCTCATGTTGACAAAGAAAGCCAAAAATAATCCTCAATTATTAGAAGCTTTAACCAACAAATGTTAATTTAAGTAAAAATAATAATAAAAAAGACTGAAAGGATTATTTGAAGATATGATTAGTTGAGTATGATGTTTCTATCACTGGACTAATCATTGCAGCTCGAGTAAATATAGTCAGAAATGTGAGGTGCAGCAACAAATGTTGTAGTTGCCTCTTTAAATTTAGTGTATTTTAAGAATTTAGACATTTTATCTGTCTTTAAAAAGTCAAAACTGTCAGATTTTTTTGTAATATTCACAGACCTTAAAGTGACATATTTGGTCTTGTTTTGTTTGAACAAAAGTCTAGACTTCAAAAACATTCAGTTTACTGTCATGTATGAGCAGAAAGAGCAGAATAAAATCTTCACTTTTTAGGAGCTGAAACCAACAAATGTTAACATGTCTAGTTTAAAACAAAAAAGCCTAAAAAATGCCTCCAAAACTGTATAAAATGACTCAAAAGCTGTCCAGAACTGCCTTGCAGTTTAAATAGTTGATCAATCCACTAGAATAGCTATTTGAAAGGGTGGTTTCCAGCTGATTGGGCTTTTTTACTCATGATTTAAGGTTTTTATGCTGTTTTTCTGTTGTTTTTAATGTATTCCACTTTAGAAAGCATTTAAATAGATCATTTATCTTTTTCACTGAAAATGATTTGGTACATATTTGAGGGAAATTGCTCCAGAGTCATTGATGTAGTTCTTTCTTTCTTCAGTTTCAGTTACTGCAAAGGTGTTTTTTTTTAATTCTGAGAGGCTTTTAAAAGATACTAAAAAGTTGAATCTGTCTAATTTCAGGCTGCAGGAGCCTCAGTTTATGATCTATGATGGGACACAGTTTTACTTCTGTGATGTGGATCAGCCGCTCTCCTCCAAACCTTTCATTCCAACACTCAACTTGTTCTGAAACTAATTTCTGATCATCTTCTTCCCTTCAGTCCTGGAGATGTACAGCAGACTGCAGGAGCAGATGAAAGCTAAAAGGTGAGAGTTTATACCCACTGACCTGAAGATAGTCTGAAAATCCTCTTTTTATGTCATGTTTTCAGTGGGGGAAATGATCCTTAAATGTTGGTTTTCCATAATCTGACAAAACAACAAAAAGAAGACATGACACAAAATGAAAAAATGAGACACAAAACAAGACATAAAATGAGAGAAATGAGACACAAAATGACAAAAATGAGAAACAAAATGACCAAAACAACACAAAATAACAGAAACAAGACAACAAAAGGAC
Source organism: Amphiprion clarkii (assembly GCA_027123335.1). Taxonomy (NCBI): domain Eukaryota; kingdom Metazoa; phylum Chordata; class Actinopteri; family Pomacentridae; genus Amphiprion; species Amphiprion clarkii. The sequence goes on along the minus strand of CM049589.1, from coordinate 1,083,828 downwards.
AAACATGAGACACTATTTAAATTTCAATGTTGGGAAAAAGCTGAAAGTGCGTCGAGGGGCTGTTTTAACAAATGTTTTGTTGTATAAAGCATTTGATCTTTAAATATGAACCTTAAAAGACACAATTTTAAATGTCTGTAGTTTATGATGAAAAAGTTTGAAGCCAATCAGACATGATGGGTCAGAAGTTGCATTAAAAATCAGCTTTTTTTTATAGATGAAATATGTGGTTAGTGAGGCGGTTCCAGTAGTAGTTCACCTCCTGTCCACCAGGTGGAGCCACAGCACCGTGCAGCCTCTAACTGCCCTCAGTCTGATCTGCAGGGAGTCTGGTTGGTCATAAATTAGTCGTTTGTTTGTGTGTTTTTCTATTTCTGCTGGAATGGCAGAGAGCAGCCAGAGGTCAGTCTGAGGGAAGTGTTGTGTAGCCAAACGTTTATTTCTTTGTGTGCTTCTAGGTGTGTTTATCTTTGTGTGTTTCTGACGGCCGGTTTATGACTGTGTCTGTTAATTTAGTTACCGTCTCCTCCTGTAACCAGAAACTCACTGATTCAGTTCTACGAAGCTACAGGAGCTGCAGAAACTCCAGATTTAGCTCCACCCTCCAATTCCTGAGTCACTTTAGAGAAATTTTTGTGTTTTTACACAAGAATTGGGTCATTTTCGACAAATTCGGTTGAGGGAAAACTTAAAATATTTTTTCCAATATGTACATTTTCTTGAAGACTCCTCTTTACTTGAGTCATTTCAGAGAAATTTCTGATCATTCTGAACACATTTTTAGTCATTTTGGACATTTTTTTGGTGATTTTTTGAAATGTTTTTGTCATGTGGGACAAATTTTGAGTAATTTTGGACAAATGTGGACAAAAGTTTAGTCAGTTTGGACAGGTTTTTGGTCATTTTGGACACATTTTGAGTCACAGTTTTTGCTGTTTTTGGGTAAACTTTGAAGGCTCATATCAGCATGTGTTATGGGTGGTTGGTCAGAAGTGTGAAATGCGTCTGAATGATTAAATGAATAAACCCGTGGTGTGTTCTCCTGCAGGTACTACCCTGCCCTATGCACTCTGGAGCAGCTGGAGCAGACGTGTCTTCCCCGGGCCGGTCAGTACCGGTTCTGCTCCATCATGGCAGAGAACATCCCCAAGCTGAGGATTCAGATCCGGGACACGGCCATGACGCAGCTCAGAGACTTCCTGGAGAGCATCCGCAAACACTCGGATAAGATCGGAGAGACGGCCATCAGACAGGTACGAACACTTTGAACGAATTCACCGACAAAACCAGACAGAACCTGAAGGTCTGTTGATAGAAAGAACATGGATCTACATTTTGGAGATTTCAACAAGCTTTCTGTCACCTTTTGGTCTCTTGTCAAATTTGTTTTCCTGCAGTAATCACACCTGAACACCTGTTGTGCAACTTTACTGACCTGCTCGCTACAATATAAGGCTGCAGTTTAGCACCTGCTCAAAGGGAATCATGAGATTTATTGAGTTTATCTCTATTTTTAGTCATTTTAGAGATGTTTTTGTTTTGTTGTTCTCATTTTGGACAAGAACTGAATGATTTTGGACAAATTTGGAGTCATGTGAGACATTTTTTCAGTGAGTGATTCTGAACAAATTTGGGCAAAAGTTTCTTCATCTTTTTCTGACCAACCACCTATCACACATGCTGATATGAGCCTGGAAAGTTTACCCACAATGCACTGTCTACAAAGACTAAAACTTCTCCAAAGTGACTCAAGATTTGTCCAAAATCATTTAGTTCTTGTCCAAAATGATAATAAAACATCTCTAGGTAGCCTCCTAGTTAGTTCTGAGGCTCAGGAATGATGGAAAAAGTGCATTAAAAATGGACTTCTTCCATCATTTCTGATCCTCATCACTTCATCAGTCATAAATTTGGACCCTCCTCTATGGACTTAAAGGACTTGTAGCTCTGAAAATATTCCTAGTCTGAAGGTAGAACTTTGCTTCATTAAATAAATTTCCTGTAGACAAAGAACCAGCTGATTCTGAGGAGGTTGTGGTTGGTTTTTCTGGATTATCTCTCCTACATGGTACAGCTTTATCGATAAGGACTCTACAGACTTCTGTCTCATCCATCTGCCTCCTCGCCACCCTTTGCTTAGTGTTCTTCATCATGTCTGTGCGTTAATCAGAAGCAGCCTCTGTGTTCTCTGTGGTTCTGCTGCCGGTAAACAAGCATGTCAGCGCTGCAGGAGACACGAGGAGACCCGACTTTCAGCACTTACCTCATTGTTTTTCTGTTTTCCAAGGCTGAGGAAGTTATATACGAGCGTCTGTTTGTGTGTTTTGTGTTCTCTTGCGGTATCCACGGCTCAGAGCGAGGCCTCTTGTTTATTTGTGCGCCTCCATTATTTAGGGAATGTTGTTCCACGGAGGACGAAGGGCGGGATGGGAATGGGGACGGAGCCTCGACGACAGACAGATGGGAGGACGGAGGCTCGTATTTTCTAATCACGACCTGCTTCGTTAATGCTTGTAGTTTGGCAAACAGTCACTCGTCACGTTAACCTGAATCTTAAGTCTCCTGACGCCACCGTACACTCTCATTTCCGCTACTTAATTAGGTGTGTAACTGCAGGAGTCAGCCCATTGACATCATAATGTTGTGTGTAATTTAAACTCAAACTTCTGCATCTGTTGATTTAAAACTGAGATTAAGTTGAAATTGGCTTGAAAACTTTATTTTTTCACCATGAGTTTAAGATTTCAAGTCTTTCAAAGAACCAGATGGGATCTAAAACATTATATTTGGGCGCAACAACTAAGAATTAATAGTTGCATCAATGAAATGATTTTGAGTTCAGAAAACTAAAGACAGTAGATTCGTGGAATTGGCTGAGTTATTTTGGACTGTAAATTATTCAAACTTGTTGAAAATGACTCAAAAACGTCTTAAAATGACTCAAACCTGTCCAATACGCCTCAAAAATCCCTGAAAGTGATTCAAACCTGTCCAATACACCTCAAAAATCCCTGAAAATGACTCAAACCTGTCCAATGCGCCTCAAAAATCCCTGAAAATGACTCAAACCTGATCAATACGCCTCAAAAATCCCTGAAAATGACTCAAACCTGTCCAATACGCCTCAAAAATCCCTGAAAATGACTCAAACCTGTCAATACGCCTCAAAAATCCCTGAAAATGACTCAAACCTGTCCAATACGCCTCAAAAATCCCTGAAAATGACTCAAACCTGTCCAATACGCCTCAAAAATCCCTGAAAATGACTCAAACCTGTCCAATACGCCTCAAAAATCCCTGAAAATGACTCAAACGCAATACGCCTCAAAATCCTGAAATGACTCAACCTGTCCAATACGCCTCAAAAATCCCTGAAAATGACTCAAACCTGTCCAATACGCCTCAAAAATCCCTGAAAATGACTCAAACCTGTCCAATACGCCTCAAAAATCCCTGAAAATGACTCAAACCTGTCCAATACGCCTCAAAAATCCCTGAAAATGACTCAAACCTGTCCAATACGCCTCAAAAATCCCTGAAAATGACTCAAACCTGTCCAATACGCCTCAAAAATCCCTGAAAATGACTCAAACCTGTCCAATACGCCTCAAAAATCCCTGAAAATGACTCAAACCTGATCAATACGCCTCAAAAATCCCTGAAAATGACTCAAACCTGTCCAATACGCCTCAAAAATCCCTGAAAATGACTCAAACCTGATCAATACGCCTGAAAAATCCCTGAAAATGACTCAAATCTGTCCAATACGCCTCAAAAATCCCTGAAAATGATTCAAACTAGTCAAAAATTTCTCAAAATGTGTTTAAAATGACTAATTAAATTCATTCTGAACCTTCTTTTATGATTTTTGACCATTTTTTAGTTCTGTCTAAAAATCGCTATTTGGGCTGAACAACTAAAAGAATAACCCAGTCAGTTTATATTAAATTTGGGGAATGACCTTTTTCTTCCATTATCAGAGATATTTTAATGGTCCATCTGAAATTGTCCTGTAATGATAAGATGATAGAGGAGGAAACTTGAAATCTTGAACTCAAAGTGAGAAAAAAAAAATGACCCAAACAGATTTCATTAAGTTACATCAACTTGAATTTAACTTGAAATCAGTTAGAATTTAAATTACAAATATGTCTCAAAAACATTCAGTTCAGTAGACTAAAAGTCGTCTGATTCTGAGGAGGTTGGGAGGACTTTGCTGAGTTTTGGTGTATTATTTCTAGAGAAGTCTCTGTGTATGTATAGAAACCTGCAGAAATGATGCTTTGAAGTATAGTTTTTGTCCTCTAGATGTCACCGAAGGACCACTTTTAGTTCAGGAGGACGTTGAGGCTTCCATCGAGTCACGGAGGAGGTTTTGCTGAGAATGAGAATGATGTGACTCATATGTGTGAACAGCTGTCAGAGTTTAGAGCGACTCGTTGGCAGCATCCAAACATCAAAATGAGGCAACGTCTTAGAAAGAGCTGTTGGTTGAAAGTGAACCAGCGGAGACCAGTTTGTAACAGAATCAGACACTAAAACACGCCTTATAAGAATGCTCTCGGCCCGGCAGTGACCTGGAGCTGGGGGGTCCTTGGACCACAGCTTGAGACTTGCTGGCAGAGAAAATCCACTTGCAGTCCCTGAAGAAGCTAACCGCTAACTCCCCTAACCACTAATTACAAGGGAGATTATGGAAGCCCCAGCGGTCCAGCGGGGCTGATACTGATACCAGGATTATGTTGTTGTACCGAGTGTTTGGCTCCGTCTGAAGCCTCGCTGTGACTGAACCAACGTGGATGAACACATTAGAAGTCCTCCTTTGTCCCCCCTTCACCCCTCCAGCTTGTTGGGCTTCATTTTTCCTGTCAGACTGTGTGTCTCTCTGCTGCGCTCTGTTCCAAATTAGCTCCGACTCTGTAGCCGGCCGGCGTTACAGCTGCCTCCACCGGGGATGTGAAAATAAATAGATCTGGGGAAAGAGGAGGAGGAGATGGAGGAGACTGAAGGCCTCACAATGGAGCTATTGTCTGCTGCCACATGCCCATGGAGGAGGAGGAGGAGGGGGAGAAGATGGTGAAGAAGAAGAAGAGTATAGGAGATTCAGAGGTATAGAAACAAGACGAGGCGGAAATTATGACCAATGAGAGGAGAGAGGATGGCGTAGATGGAGGGAAAACGGAAAGTTCAAGAAAACAACTTTTCAGTCATTTACAACTTCGTAATACATAACTTTAGTATATTTAATGAAGCCATGCAAAGTTTTACTTTAATACTATGAATATTTCCAGAGTTTCAGGTCCTTGAAGTACGTAGAGGTTGGTCCAGATTTATCATCCTTTTAATGGACTTTTTCCATCATTTCTGAGCCTCAGAACTTCATCAGTCCAGCAGATAGAACTATGACATTTTGGAGGAAAAACACATTTGAGTTCTGATAAAAACTGACACCAGATCAGTTTTTTTTCTCCAATAGTCTTATCTTCTAGATATGATTGCTTCTGTGACTAAATCATTTTCTAATAATATCAAAACATTTAGTTTCTGGATCTTCAGAAGAAGGGTCTTAAAGAGACAGAAGCTGAGGGGAGCCGCTAATGTTGTGCAATATGAGGAAAATAATGAGTTCTTTAACTTTAAAGCAGGTGAACATCTTCTATAAAAGCCCAAAAATGCAACTCTAAATCTGTATCTGAGCAGATTTTAGCTAAATTCTGAAGAAAGAGGTGAGGACGTCTGAGCCTGACTCGTCATTCTTCCTAAAGTCTCCGTGTCGTTTGTCATTTCCTTCTTTCACATCACGTTTCTGTGAAAAAGTCCTTCTGTCCTCCACTCTTTCCATCTCCTCATCTTTCCATCGGCCTCCTCCTCCATTGTTTCTCTTTCAGCGGAGCTTCTTCTTCTGTGGATTCGGTAGTTCCACACTCTGCTGCTGGCTAATGGGAAACAGACTGCTGCTGCTGTGAAGTGGAGGAAGATTGATTACCTGTATCTAGTTACTGAACACACACATGCGTGTGCGTGCAGCTAGGGTGGCGAGCGCACACGCTGCGTCGGTGTATTGAACCATCACGAGGAAAACCAAAATAAAGGCTGCTGTGTCACCGGCTGGGTGTGTGTCGTCTGCCGAATAATGCTCCACAGTTCACTGCCGTCAGACGCCAGTATTCCTGCCTGCCAAAAAGTGATCTATTGTAGGGATGTCCCAGTCAGCTTTTCCCCCGATCCTGATCATTTAATACCAAGTATTTGTCCACACAGAGAGCCAAACGGATTTTTATATTTTACAGCTGAACTGTACAGTCTGGATGGTTTTTCAATACTGGAGCAAATGCCAAGATTCAAGAGATTCAGGAGTTTTTATTTGTCACATACTCATACAGTAGGTGCAGTAAAATGCAAAATATAAAGCACACTTATTCCGTAGTGTTGATATCAGAACAGTTCTTTCAATAGCAAAACAACCCAATACGTTGAGGTTTTGGCTAAATAATTAATGTAGTTTTTCAGTTAACTAAAGCATGTTTTTATACATCCAACATGCACATTTCTGTAAGTTCATTTCTAGGACTGAACTTTTTGGTACAATTACACCGAAAGCGGCAGGACTGAAATGTTCCAACTTACCCCACAGGTGGGATTAACTCTAACAGGCTTGGGATGTTAATAATTAATCAGTTTATTGCTTTTAATAATCCACACTCTTTGGACATGCTCAGATGGATCCTGCTGCTGGTATTTAATCAACTCAGAGGAAAAACTCTTGCAAACAGCTGTTAGCAACAAACTAAACATTAATTCCTGGTGAGTCTCAGTAATTCTGTTCTGTCTCCATTAGAGACGTTAATGATTAATTGTTAATCGATTAATTGTCATTTATAATGTAACTGATTAAAGATATGGCAAAAGAAGAAGGTCATGCGTGCCAGTAAATGTGTTGTAGTAACTGGTTGTTCCACCAGGTGGAGCCTCGTACTGGAGGTGACACTGAGACGACAGTTCATGTTGGAAGCAGAGAGCATTGTGGGAGTTAAGCTAGCAACGGGCACCATGACAGAGACTATTGTGGGCGCTAATGACCTCTGATCACAGCTTGTGTTTAAGATAAGCAGGAGCTGAATAGGACAGCATTCCTACAGCCGAGTAACTAACGTCATACAGGAGGTCCTCGGTTTAATGTACGCCGTAACATCGTTACGTCGGAACTGGCTCAGTGGAACTAGTTGGTGAGCGGAGTGGATGAATACTATATGTACAGTCGTCACGCGTCGCTATGAGACAGCTTTGTTTCCATTTGGCGCCACATTAGATTATGCTACACTCTCTAACTTCATTATGGCTCCCAGCATAAGTCAGACTTACAGTTTACATTTTCGCCGCTATTTTCCTACTGAGTTGTGTTTCAGTGTGAGCTAATGACTGTTTGTCGTTACTGTAGTTGTACAGTGGTTGGAGATTAGTGAATTAGCACCTTTAGAACATCACTCTAACTTCTTGGATTCTCCTTTTAAATCTGTCTTGAAACCTAAAGCATCTCTTTACGTTGAAGCCACGGATTTAGTTGCAGAGTCAGTCGGTCAAGTTGAGTAAGAATAAACACACAATCTGAAATTATCACGTAAAGTCAGTTAAACATGCCTCCGTTGGCTCCACTTTAAAGAGTCTCAGCAGATGATTTAAGCTTGTGAATCTGTTGTCCTTTTGGCTGCACAAACACATTTTTCCAAATGATGGCAGGAAATTTTCCACCGACAGTCTTTAATTTTACATTTACAGTCATTTTTAAGACATTTACACGGTGCTGTCTCTTTGATTTCTTTCACAGAAAACAACAGAGATGCTAATTTTTCTCAGATTGGTCTTTTTCCCCACAAAAAACAGCCAGTTGAAACCACTTGTCAACAAAGAGATCATTTCAACTTTACTCTTTCACTTTCAATCTTTGTCAGTTTCCAGTCTGGAGCCGCAAACATGCAGAAGGCAGCTTGGAGTTAGTGCAGCTCTTATTTACCCCTGTGGTGTGGCAGCAGCGGACTGTTGGATGATTTGAGGAATATTTGGGTCGATAAATTGCTGAGGGTCTTTTGAAATCCATGGAATGTTTATTCCAAATCACATGACCTGATCTTTTTGTTTATTTTTTGCTCATTTTCAGATTGTTTTGCAGGCATTTTAGTTGTTTTGTGGCCTTTTTGTGCCTTTTTGTGTCCGTTTTCAGTCTGTTTGGGAAAATTTTAGGTGTCTTTGTGGTCATTTTGCAATTTTTTGTAGTTATTTTACACGTCTCTGTCATTTTGTGTCTTTATATGATAATTATTTGTGTCACTGATTCATCATCATTTTGTAGTTCTCACCTCTCTGCCTTGTCCATCTTCTTTTCATCTCTTCACCACCTTCTCCATCCTGGGTCTTTATTCCCATATTTCCCTCCTCTACCGTCTCCTGGTTCCCATGGGGTTTCTGTGGAAGAAGTGACGCACATTCCTGCACTTGTGCTTCGAGCACCGAATGGCATCTCGGAAGAAAATGGCAACAAAAGCCGTGGTCAGAAAGGGTTGTGTGTGCAGCAGGACCTGGTATTGTTGATCTGTGGGGCTGAATGGTGGGATGAGGGTGTTGTGGCTCAGATACACCTGCCTGAGTGTGGTTAGTTGACGTAGATGCTGACGTCTGGACCTGCAGCTTTAGGAGAGATCCTTTTCTACATCAGTCATGTCCGTCTGTTGAGGACCAGTTATGTTCATTAGCATGTGAACAGACTCCAGTTTGTCGCTGATTATTCTGTCACTCTTTCGGTATTTTAAGTTGATGTAAAGTTTAGAAAAGTTGTTGTTCGTTGTCCATCAGAGAGGCCACTCTTTTCTCACTCGCTTCTATGTAGAGCAGGGGTGCCAAACATGAGGCCCCTGGGCCAAAAGTGGTCCTCCAGAGGGTCCAATCCGGTCCTCAAAGTGTAAAAATTCCAGAGAAGACATTAACTGCAGATTGTAAATTAGTAAAACTATAAATTTAAAATAATTTCTAGACCATGACAAGTTGTTTGGATCAGAAAGTAAAATACTAGATTGTTCATTGTTCTTTTGTCGTTTTGTGTCTCATTTTTGAAATATTTTGTCTTATGTTGTTTTTTGTCTTTTTTTGTCTGACTCTTGTCGTTTGTCTCATGTTTTTGTCGTTGTGTTTCTTGTTTTTGTTGTTTCGTTTTCCTTTTTATCTTGCTTGTGTTGTTTGTATCGTTTTGGTCATTTTTTGTCTTTGTTTTGTTGTTTTCTGTCCGTTTCTGTTGTTGTGTCTCTTTGTGGTCATTTGATTTTCTTCTCATGGTAGTTGTGGACCCGTTTGTCATCGTGACCAAGTTTCCCAATCATTTTAGACAAATTTTGACTCATTTTGTATATGAATAGTTTCATTTTTACTACCTCTACAAACTCAGGGTTTGTCTGTACACAGTTTTAAGCACTGACCCAGTTTAAGTCATTTTGGACTAGTTTTTTTTCATCGTTTTGGTTGAATTTAGGTCGTGTCGGACAAATTTGGACTCATTTTTGAGTATTTTTCAATCATTTTGGACAAGTTCGCATTATTTTGGCCAAATTTTCAGTTATGTTTTGGAACAATTGAAAGTGAAATGGCCTACTGAAAACACTCATTGGCGGGGGATTGTTGTTCCTTCTCCAAATCAGTCCAGAGATTCGTCCCCGCTGGCCTTCACGTACAGGACGGAGACTTTCCACAGACTTTGTTTGTCTTCTATGAGTCATTGGTCTTCTATGTATGTGGGCATCAGATCAAAGATGGCATTGTGTTCCTCAACACCACTGATCTCGGGTTCTTCCGGGTCTGTTGCCGATCCACCCTCCTGTGCACACCGGCTTTTCTCATCATGGCTAACGGCTCCGGTCGAGGCTGGACGTGTTTGTTGACGACAGATTTAGGCGTTGAGGCGGGCTATGTGCTGGCGCCGGCAGGCGAAGGAAGCCTAGATTTTCAAAAGGAGCCGAGGAGGATCTGGGCGTGGGTGGAAAGATGCACTCACATCTCAGCGGGTTTTCCCACAGAAAGGTTTTGGCGTGAGAAAGAGTTAATGGTGGACCAGAACCGTGAAGACAAAGATAAAGATTCAGTGTAAGATGGCGCTCTCGACCCCAACTAAGAATCCACCATCTCTGCACTCAACCAGCTTGTTTTCGTTTGTTTTGGATACAAGCTTCCATTAATTTCAAAACTTCCTGTTTTTATCATTTTTATTTTTAGTATTCCTGACCAACGCTGCCCCAGAGGGATCATCGTTTCCCACAACACTCCCCGAACATTTTGAATTAGATATTCCACCACAATCCTCATTGTTCTGTGGGGAATCTTTCCATTTCTGATTGTGTCTGTGCCACTGTCTTTAGAATGAGGGGATGTTGGGAAGTAAAAACCAAATATCTGCTACATAAGACGACTTAAGTGGATTTGTGTTGGGAGTTTCTGGGTGTTTTTTTTGCTCCTGTCTCTTTGTTTTTGTTGTTTTGTGACAGTTTTGTCTCTTTGTGGTCGTTTTTTTTCCATCTACATCAACTCTTACCCACATTTTTGGACATTTTTGTGCACTATTATCCAGATTGTGTATGCTTTTGTATGTTGATATTAAGGTTTTTGACACTTTGTGCATTAATATCCTGGTTATTCCAACTTTTCTGTGTTAATATCCAGGTTTTTGATACTTTTGTGCTTTAATGTCCACATTATTTATACTTTTATGTGTTATTATCCGGGTTTTTGATACTTTTGTGCATTTATATCCTGGTTATTTACATGTTTGTGTGTTAATATCCACATTTTTGACACTTTCGTGTATTAATATCCAGTTTATTTTATACATTGACATGTTAATATGCAGGTTTATGACTCTCTTGTATGTTAATATCGAGGTTATAGCTTGGTGTCACCAACATTGTGAAAAGATGGATGCTCCACCTGGTACAGATATTTATCTAATTTCCATATTTACAGCCTCTACAAACCTTTTCTCTTGTCCCTTTATGTCAACTGTAGAAAGATGTTTCACCATGATGGATGTATCTTTCAGCAACTTGCTGTTCTTTTTGTTGTTTTTGAGCCTTGCTGCATTTATTTTATTAATCAAATTATAGAATCTGGTGGACACGCTTGATTTTTTTTGCAGATTTTGATGAAATATCACAATGGTTTGTGTTTATTTTCTCAATGCATTCGAGGACTGTTTGAAAGTAGAAAATCAGCCATTTTGTTCTGTTGTTCCAGTTTCTGTTTCTGATAAATGGTGTCATTTTGGCAGTTTATTTTCCTTTCAGACTCGTTGGAGGGTTCTGGTGTTCAGAGAGTTAACAAACATGGACGCCGTCTCTGTCTCGGCTCTAATTTTATGTGCTTTGTTTTGGGTTTCATTGACTCTTCATCCGTCCGGCTCTTCCCTTCCTGACTTGTATTCTTAGCTGCTTTGGTAAATCACTTTTATAGGTCATTTTCAAGGATGTTTTTACCGGGACCAGGAGTGTCTCTGAGGTGACCTCATAACACCATCCGCGAGTTTTTCCCTAAACTGTCCTAAAAACAGTGATACGGCATTAACCCTTTGTTTCCACTGGAAGCTGCTCACATTCCTGTATCCCTATTGTGTTCTGCAGTATTTCTATTCCTGTGAGTCTCGGTGGAGTCTGATGGTGTATCAGTGAAATCGACTCACATCTGGTTTTGGTGTCAGACCCTCAGAATCAAAGAGCTTCCATTGTTTTGCTGTGAAGTGGAGCCAAAAAACTAAATGCATCGAGTTCCCCCTTCTCTTGTACAAGAAAAGGCCTCTGGGAAATGTAGGAAATAACTGAAATCAAAGGAGAGAATGGAGTTTAATCGGACCTTTCTGATGTGTTTTTCTGTTTTGTCCACCAGGCCCAGCTGCAGCGCTCATTGGACAGCTCCGTCTCCCCCCAGCCGAGGGCTCTGATTGGCCGACGCAGCAGGAGGGAGGCGGCGGCGGGAACGGAGAGCGACGGTCAGGGTGGCAGCCCGTCGTCAGAACAGGACTCCGGCATTCTGGATGTGGACGAAGAGGAGGAGGAGGAAGTGAGGAAGCTGCAGTCGCAACACAAACACATGAAAATACTGAAGTTACATCACAGGATTCAGTTTTACTGCCATCATAAATATACAGCAGAATGATTCCACCCCCTATAAACAATGCTAGATAAACACAGATAACTGAAGTCCAACTCTTTGAGGTAAATTCACCGGTGACACATGCTGAACACTGAGTAATACTCATGTCTATAAAATGGGTTCACTTTGGGTCAGTCCTCCCCACACGCCTCTAGCAGCACCATGGTTCAGACCAGAGACATGTCCTGAAGTTTACAGAGGAGATAGTTGCTAGAAAGGATTTGGGTTCCAACAGCATCTCTGGGAACATTCTAGAGCTTGGAGATCTTCTTGGACCCATTTCATTTCATCTCCTCTCTCAACTTCAGGACATGTCTCTGGTCTGAACCATGGTGCTGCTAGAGGCGTGTGGGGAGGACTGACCCAAAGTGAACCCATTTTATAGACATGAGTATTACTCAATGTTTAGCCAGAATGTCAAAAATGTCAGGGGGTTGAATCATTTTGCATGCAACTGTACCAACTTATCCCCTGCAGCCAGGTCCACTCGTTCACCATTTTCACCACATTGTCTGTTTGTACAGACTGGATGTCTTTCATTGAGGCTCCAAACAGCCAAAACATCTCTCATCTCATGATCTTCTTACTTGTATGATCATCAGGAAGAAATGCTGTCGGCAAACGGCAACTTTGTAGTCAAAAGTGGAGCTCCACTGTCCAGCTGGACTACAAGTCTGTTGTAGCTGCGTAATATTCTACTTTGACAGCTCTGCTTTAACTTTACTTTTTTATTCTGCTCTGGCTTGGCAGCTCTGTGATGGTGGATCGTGTTTTTAAAACCGTCTACGGTTACTGTGCTAACGTCTCTCTGAAAAGTTGTTACACCGCATGAGGAAGGTTTTAAAGACGTCTGAAATCGGTCAGTTTGTCTTATTTCAGACGGCAGTGTTTCTACACTGTCTCAGATTTTGTTATTTATTTGTTATTTGGTGAGGACACAGACAGAATAGTTTCCAGCAGATCCAGATAAAAGAATGGATCCAGCAGAGGACAGTTTTTAAATTATTAACCACATGAACATGATGGAAAAATGCAAAACTTTCAATGGAGTATTGTGTCCCCAGAAACTTCCCGTGAGAACATATCTATGGATGGATCCATATTTTCTACTAAAATACAGTCTTTGATCGACATTTCACCAACTTTTGAGGCTCTAACATCAGTAGAATTTAATATTTGGCAGGTATGGCAAGAAAAGGTTCTAGTCTTGAATATTTTTTTTACTTGAAGCCTGTTAAAATTAACTCAAAATATGTCCAAAATGACTTGAAATTTGTCCATAATGACTAAAAATTGTCAAAAATGTCTATACTGAATAATTGTTTGCCTTTCAAAATGGAAAATAGTGCAAAATCATTAAATGAAGGCGATATCATGGCCCCTGAATAAGTGTGTACATATATATATATATATATATATATATATATATATATATATATATATATATATATATATATATGTATATTTGGCAGGGTAAGGTTCTAATCTTAAATATTTTTACTTGGACCCTGTTAAAAATGACTCAATATGTCCAAAATAGCTTGAAATTTGTTGTAAAAGACTTAGAAGTGTCAAAAACATTTGTACTGAATGATTATTTGCCTTTCAAAGTGGAAGATGTGCAGAATTATGGCCCCAGAAAGGTCCTCTAAGTGTATATATTGGCTGGATGCATATTTCCTACTAAAAACACAGTCTTTGGTCGACATTTCACCAACCTTTCAGGCCTTTGACATCAGTAGAATTTCCTTATTGTTTCATTAAATAAAAGAAAGCTACTGTAGATAGAGATCTGTTGATTCTGAGGAGGTCAGGGAGGACTGGTGGATTTTTTTCATGACATGACCCTCATGTGATTGTCTTTGGAGTTTGGAGACAAAAGTTCAAATGATGAACTCGTGGAAACGGTGTCATGATTGTGAAACGGACACAAAGTGTTTTGACACTGAACTCTTGAAATCATCCCTCGCGGGATCAAAGTTCCTTTTTGTTCTGGCTCAAGGAAAGCGAAGCACAATGAAGTGGAAGAGAATGGAGCTGAACTTGTCACCCCCGTGCTGCCATTCTGTTTTAAGGTCCCCTCGGCTTATTTACGTCCTGTAAACCCGACTCAACCTTCTTCACGGGAAGACCTTGGCTCGAACAAAGGCCTGACCCCGCGGTCGCCAGGGTTACGACCACGTTGGCGCCGATGACTGCGAAGATGCCAACCACTGGCGTCCAGCCTCCTCACGCCATCTCTGACCCTTCATTTACTGTCATCCTCCTGTCTTACTGTATTTCTCTTTGTTCTTTTATTTTCTTCACCTCTGATCCTTTACTTCACTGTTTTATGTCTTTTCTTTCTTAACTCTTGTCCTACTTTCTCCTTTGCCGTCTTTCCTTTCTCACTTCCCTGTCTCTTCTTTCCTCTCTTCTATCTTTCTTTAGTTATCATTCTTTAAACTTTAAATTACTTCTACACTACCATTGAAAAGTTTGGGGTCACCCAGGCAATTCCATGTTTTCCATTAAATCTCCATTTCTCCATTAGACATTTCTAAGTGACCCAAACTTTTTAACAGTAGTGTAATAAAACACAGTAAAAATATAGAAAACAATATAGTAAAAATATAGTAAAAATGTAGTAAAAATATAGAAAAAAATATAGTAAAAATACAGTTAAAATATAGTGAAAATACCGTAAAAATACAGTAAAAAATACAGTAAAATATAGTAATAATACACTAAAAATGTAGTAAAAATACTGTAAAAATACAAAAAATACAATAAAATATAGCAGATATGCAATAAAAATCCAATAAAAATGTAGTAAAAATACAGTAATGTATAGTATAAATACAGTAAAAATACAATAAAATATAGTAAAAATACAGTAAAAATACAATTAAAATAAAATATAGTAAAAATTCAGTAAAAATATAAAAATATGGTAAAAATACAAAAAAATATAGTAAAATATATTAAAAATACAGTAAAAATGTCGTAAAAATACACTAAAACTATACACTACCGTTCAAGAGTTTGGGATCATCCAGACAATTCCATGTTTTCCATTAAACTCCCACTTTTACCCATGTGCTAAAATAACTGCACAAGGGTTTTCTTATCATCAATGAGCCTTTCAACACCATTAGCTAACACAATGTAGCATTAGAACACAGGAGTGATGGTTGCTGGAAATGTTCCTCTGTACCTCTATGGAGATATTCCATTAAAAACCAGCTGTTTCCAGCTACAATAGTCATTTACCACATTAACAATGTCTACACTGGATTTATCATTCCATTCAATGCCATCTTCATTGAAAAAAATGCTTTTCTTTCAACAATAAGTGACCCCAAACTATTGAACGGTAGTGTACCTGCTTGTTTTTTTTTTCTGTCCTCTCTCCACCTCTGTCTTTAGCTGTGTTTTCTTATTGTTTGTGGTCGGTACATCAAAGCTGGCATTGGTGCTGCGTCTCCAGTGATTTTTACAGTCAGAAAACTTTCCAGAGGGCAGGAGGTCGCGTGGTTTTTCACTGAGTGTCTTTGAGAAATGGGTAAACTGCCACTGTGTTGTTCTCTGAAGGACAGAGGATGTGGGCAGGGAGGAAGCAGGTCAATGAGGGATGTTGGATGGTAAGAAAAGAAGCTACTGAGAGAGAATAACGCTGTCCGTCCTTCCTCACTTTGTTTCTGTTGCTTTTAGAGATGAAAATAGGGATGTCAGCTTCAATCAATCAAGTTATATTTGCCTGCAATCCGAGTCATTTATCATTTTCTATCTGCTGCTACTAGATACAGTTTTATTTGACACTTCTAGTGTTGTAGATCAACTGTAGTTCCTGGTTGGTCCACCAGGTGGAGCCTTGTACTGTTTAATACTGTAGAGACCAGAAGAGGCATCACTCAGACTACAGTTCATGTTAAAGCAGAGAGCATTGTGGGAGTTTAGCTAGCAACAGGCACCATGACAAAGACTTACAGGGAGGTTAATGACCTCCAACCCAATATCATAACTGTGCAGCAGAAGCTGATTTTTCATTGTTGTGGAAGGCTGAGGAGTTTTTTGGTGTTTCTGTAGCAGATAGCATTCTGGGAGTTTAGCTAGCATTGGGAGCCATGACAAAGACTTCTGTGAGCGTTGTTGACTTCAGACCAGTGTGTTGAAATAAAGTGGATCATATTAGTTTCACATTTTTGTTTGCATGTCCACATGACTACAGATGTAAATGTAGAGTTTGGCATAGGTTTATGCTGAGACCGATCAGTTAAAAATTCTCCAGATAAGTTTAAGATTAGAAATTTTCTGTTAATAGTTATTACCTTAATGAAATACAGGGGTCGTTTTCTCACATGGGAATTTAAACACGGGTATTGCCGAAACATATAAGGGAAAAACAAAATTGTAATGGAGATTATATAAGGTGTCCCTAAAGTCTGGACATAAAGGAAATCTCATTAACTATGATTTTTGTTGCACTGAACTGGTACTTTTCAGTAGATGTGAAGGATGGACATATGGAAAGATAGGGTTAGGGTTGGTAGGGCTTGGATTAGTGGGGTTAGTATGGTTTGGATTAGTGGGTAGTAGGGTTGGTGTTAGTAGGGTTAGTAGTGTTAGGGTTAGTAGGATTAGGGTTAGTAGGGTGAGTAGGGTATCAATCTTAGCCTTAGTCACCAATCCTTTAGTTTCAGCTGGTACATTTGGTTGTCCAGATCGGGGTTTGTCCATGACACTCCTGGTTTCTTTAAACTTTTTAACCACCTTCACCACCGTGGAAAAGCCAAGTGGAATCCTCCTTGGATCTTTCCATATATCCATCTTTCACGTCACTGAGAAGTTCCAGTTCAACTCTTTCTTCTTCGACAAACTAATATTTAATCTGTGGAGGTAAAATCATTCTAGTTAATGAGATTTCCTGTGTGTCCAGACTTTAGGGAAACTTTTTATTATGAAACACTTACGTTTGAAAATCATGTGTTCGTTGGTGTTCAGATGTAATCTGACTGGACAAACTGTTGATCTCTGCAGGTTCCAGGAGCTCAGGATTTGGTGGATTTCTCTCCAGTTTACCGCTGTCTCCATATCTACACTGTGCTGGTGAGTTCATCCTGCTTCTTATTTCTCTCTTTTAGCGGTGATGTTTCTCCAGTTTCCTCCAGGAGAGGAGGTTTAGACACCTTGTTTTGATTATCAGTTCCTTCCTTCCATTATAAACCACTGCTAACCTGTGTGATATTAGCTTAATTCCCCATTAATGGAATAACTTCATGCTGGAGAATTTTCACCCTGAGTCAAGAATGAACCTTAAAGTTCACTGGGTCTGAGTTTGTTAACTTTGGTCACATTTTTCTCAGAACAAATGAAGAGTTTAGAACCACACAGTTAATGGAATTTTAATCCTGATTTCACACACCTGTCTGAGTTAATACACTGCAGTAACCTTTGTTTGCATGCTAAACGTTTAGGGAACATCGGTAAGTTGTAGCGTAACTTAAGATTGATGCAATCTGTTTGGTTAATTTTTTTGGATTAGTGCTCACTTTCAAAAATAAATCAATTACTTAATTACTTCCGTGGTTGCAAGATAAAAAAAGAAGTGGAATTTATTGATTTAGACAAGACTTCAAGTTTTAAACATTATTTTGATGACTTTAGTTGACTTAATAATGTTGCATCAACTTAATATTGTAAGTATGCATACCTTTAATTGTAGAGGAAAAGCTAATTCCTCTAACTCAGTGACATTTGTAGGTTAAGTATAATTTAATTTGTGTTTTTTCTAACTTTGAAAGACACAAACTGTTAATTTTTCTTGGTAAACCTCAACACATTTTTTTTTCAAACATGAAAAAGCCAAAAACTCTAGTAGAAAATAACTGGACCTAATTTTTCCAATATTTTTGTACTTATGTGGTTATGATTGTGGTAATTAGGTACATAACACATAAAAAACAGTTTTAAATAACACGGAAAAACTTGTTGGAACAGCTTTATTTCTATGAGTGAAATATCATTCCTTTAAAGGGTGTCATAACTCACAAAGACTGATGTCGACTGCTTTGTTAATTTGTCCTGTTGAGCCCAAACATTATTTTTAGATCGTAGCGGAGCCACAGATCATTCTGGAAACAGCTACTCTAGTCGTGTTGGGACTTGTTGACGCCTCGCCGTCATCTGACCCGGTCCTCGGGGTGAACAAACACAGAGATTAGCTCGGTTCTGTTCGGCGAGGCCTCGCATCGGGCCTGGCTTCCCTCCAAACAGTCTGCTGGGAGAACAAGTGTGTCTCTTCTCAGGCAGAGTGGAAGCGACGTGGTGGAGGTGTGGACCTTCTCGGTGCGTCTGCAGGGGTTGTGACCGGGCCACAGGGTCGAGTGTTTCTGCCGTTTGTGTGTCTGAGTGTGTGTCTCTGGGGGTTTCTGGCAGGGGGACAGGAAGTGCATGAACTCTGATAGGAAAGAGAAAGTGAACGGGCAAAAGAGCGATGGAGGGAGGAGTAGAAAAGCAGGAGCGAGGTTAGAGAAAGGCTAAAAGGGTCGAGATGATGAAATGAGGAGGTTGGTGAGGTTTAACCAGAGAAGGGAGAGGTTAGGAAAGGTTTAGAGAGGTGGCAGAAGAGGAGAAAGACTATAAAAGGTTTTCTTAGCTTATTGATATGCTGGAGCCAAATATGGATACTTAAGTTAACCCTCCTTGTCCTCATTTACGGGTCCAAAAAATATTGTTGCCTTGTCTGAAAAAAATCCAAAAATTCAGGAAAAAAGATCCCCCAAATTTTTGAAAATTTGCAAAACCTTCAGGAAGGAAGTACCAATAGTTCCTTAAACGTTTCCCTTAAAAGTTAGATTTTTTTTAAAAATTTCCCAAATTTGGCAAGAAAATTCTTGTAAATATTTTTTAAAAATGAGTAAAAATCTTCAAAAAAAATCCTTAAAATATCTAAAGTGATTCCATATATATCAGTAAAACTGCTAATATTCTCTTAAGAACTTTCACATAAAAATCAACCAAAATCCAGCGAAATTCACTGGATTTTGCTTATCATGTGAATGTTCTCAAGAAACATTTTTAACATTTCTTTTTTTCCCATCAAAAAATGTCTCTTTTTTGTTGTGTTTCATGTCATTTGTCTGATGTTTGTCATTTTGTGTCTCATTTTTGTCTTGCTTGGGGTATTTTTTTGTGTTTTTTTGTGTTTTGTGGTTATTTTTTGTCGCATTTTTGTCATTTCTCATTTTTGTAATGTTTTGTCTTGTTTTTTTGTCTTTTTTTTGTCATTTGTCTCATGTTTTTGTTGTTTTGTTTCCCAAAAACGTTGAAAATGTGGACATCAGAAGTTTCACTGTGAAAATATAGATTTTTCTACATTTTCAAACTTTAAAACTGGTCAATTTGAAATTCAAAAATCCTAAAATTCAGCAAAAAAAATTCCCCAGATTAATGTTAGTGTTGGGGATGTCCAGATCAAGTCTTTTTGGCCCTGATCCGGTCTGAGTCATTTCATATTTAGCAAGAAAACAGATGGTCAATTTCTATAACACTATATATATATATATATATATATATATATATATATATATATATATATATATATATATATATATATATATATATATATATATAGACACACACACACACACACACACACACATAAGACTAAAATGTTAAGACCACTCAGAGAAACCAAAAGCAACTGAGCACTAGGGCTGGACCCGAATATTTGGACATTGTTGTAGTATCTGAATATTAATTTTGACATTCGAATGCTCGGATGTAAGACTAAAACATTGTCCAAAATGACCCCAAAACCTGTCCAAACTGACTAAACTTTTATCCAAATTTGTCCAAAATTATTCAAAATTTGTCGAATATGACAAAAACTTCTCAAAAAATTACTCCAAATTTGTCCAAAATCATTCAGTTCTTGTCCAAAATGACAAAAATCATCTCTAAATTTACTAAAAATTTGTCTAAAATGATCAAACACTTCTCTAAAATGACTCAAGTAAAGAGTCTTCAAGAAAATGTACATATTGGAGAATTATTTGAAGTTTTCCCTCAACTACATTTGCCCAGAATGACACAGTTCTTGTCTAAAAAGACAAAAACTTCTCCAAAGTGACTCAAAAATTGTCCAAAATGACTGAAAACCAGAGAAAATGAATCGTGTCCATTAGATGATCCTGGTATCTCTGTGTGTAAAAATGCTCCTTTCATTGTTTAAAACTTGTTCTGACCAACCACTTACAGTTGTATCATCGGTAAAATGGTATCAGATCGGGAGTCTATCAGCAGATTCTGATTATTAAATGACTCCGATCGGATCTGGAGCAGAAACTCTTGATCAGGACGTCCCTAGTTTAAAGCCTCTGGTGTTTAAACTGTGATAAATGACCTGCAGACATCAGTCAGGTGGGAGGAAGGGAAGGACGGCAGGAAACCCGGCAGTTTGATGTAAAGCCGAGGAGGAGGGATTAATGAGGGAAGAATGGGACTAATGGTGATTATTTGGAGCTCGGAGAAGAAGTTCAGCGATGAATGAGTGGCGGTGAGGACGGGAGGTGAAGGCCAGGAAGAGAGAGTGAATCAGCTGAGGGCGATAAGGAGTGAAGAGACGAGGTCAGGGGCAGGTTAAAGGGGCAAAAACAGGAAGGCCGGGGCGAAAACACAGCAGAGATTAGAGAGGGGGGATGGAGGAGTGTGTTTTGTCTTGGGGAGGTGTTGAGAGGATTGACCTGCTCACCCCTGAGGTCACCCTCTGTTCACTCCAACGCCACTCTGAGATATTTCCTTTCTCTGGATTAAAATGCACCGAGTTGTTTTCGTTGGACGAACGCGCCAGGTCACACACGCCGAAGCTGTTTTATCCATTAGAGCGGCGTCGCAGCTCACTGAATGACAGGCCGCTGGGCAGAGAAGTGGATTTACTGTTAGAAAAGAAAAGTGGAGAGAGGAGGAGGTCTGGAAAATCACAAACAGTCTGATTGTTCAATGTGCAGAACGACTCACAGCACTTTCATTTATTTTTCTAGCAAACCTGGATGAGGAATCCCATTTGCAATCAAGACCTCCACTCTCTCCTCGTCTCCTTCTTCCCTCTTTCTCTTTTCCATGTTTAAAGTCCACGATTTTCCACGCCGAACAATGCTGCTTTGTTGCTCTGCACATGGACTGGAGATGTGGGCCGAGTCCTGATGGATGTAAACACTGAGAGGGAAGGCAGCAGTAAAAGACGTGTGTCCACTAGATGTGGTTTTCCTGCATGTAGATGCACTGCTGGTTGCATGCTGATCCGGTTGCGGTGCATTTCCAGCTGTGATCCGGTGCAGCTCCCCGGAGCTCATTTGCATAAAATAGACTCGACTTCTACTTTATGCAAATTTGATGCAGTGTGCGGAGGTCAGACGTCTCACGAAAGTTTCATCAAATGTCTAAACTCGCCGTCAGTGAACTAAAACCAGGACAGATTCAGTTACTGCACAGATTATTTCTCACCTCAAATGCTTTCAGAAACACTTTTTGCTGAACTGTTTTCACAATAAATGAGAAAGTTTGCGGCCAAGCCGCCATGTTGGTCCAATGTTTCTACCAGACTCCAGTTGAAAGCGTCGTCATGTGACCACTAGTGGCCGCTACTGACCGCCTACCAAGCGGGTGATTTTCAGATGCGGCGTGTTTACGTGCAGGAAAAACACATCTAGTGGACACGTGGCTTCAAGGCTGAGTTCTGCTTTCCGTACAAACATGACGCAGAAATGAGACGCTTGGAAGTCTGATCAAGAAGAACATGCGAGGCTTTTATACTCCATGTGGCGTCTGCTCCCAAACTGTAGGGGGCAGTGTACCGTAAACACACATCTACCACAGTACTAAACTAGAGTACAGCAGGTCCTCCACTTACATCAGAGCTCCATTCCTACAGATTGATGTAAGTTGATTTCTGCCATAAATCGGAATGCCAGAGAAAATGTAAATGAGCCGTTCAGTGCATCACAATATCGATCATTTCCTCATAAAGTCATGAATACCAATGACTTTCATGCATGTATGAATCATTTTACTAGAAGACAACAGAATATGTTGACCTGTTTTTACAACGTGACCCATGTTGGTCAGTGTTTCTTCCTGTTCCCAGCGTTTTATTCTATCTAATTTCACTTCCATGGAGACGGCTTTCCTTTTCTTCCAAGCATCAAAAGAGTCTGACACGCTGGGAGCCATAATGAAGGACAAAAAGTTAGTGAATGTAGCACAATCCAAGGTGGAGTACAACTGGAGAGCATGTCTGGCTTATTTTAAGACCCCTAAGCTTGACCATCCTGGTAAAATATAGCTTAAAATAAGATCTCAGTATTCTAAATATCATATCGTTCCTTGAAATAAGTTTTTTTTTCTTGTTTTGAGAGGGGCATTTTTTCCAGTGCAACATGGTGATTCGGCCGCAAACTTTCTCTTTCATTTCAAAAACACTTCGGCGAAAATTGTTTCTGAAAGGATTTGAGATGAGAAAGAATCTGCTGGTTTTAGTTCACCTGTGGCTGGTTTAGATGGTTGATGAAAGTTTCGCGATGCGTTGGATCTCCACACGCCGCATCGAATTTGCATAAGGTGGAAGTCGAGTCTACTTTATGCAGATGAGCTGCAGGATGATGCACCGGACACAGTTCCAAACACACCGCAATGGAACCAGCATGCAGCATAGCGGCTTCTTACTGGAGTTAAAAGCCACTAGAACGGGGCAGATGTTAGCCGGTGGAACAGTGGCGTGTTTGTTGAAGTCAGTGAATATTATCTCAGTGATAGCAGCTGAGATACTGCAGTAAAAATAGACCACACATGTACAGTAGCAGTGCAGATATGTGCACCAGTGGTGGTCTGCTGTGGAGCTAATGGGGCAGATTATCTGCCCTCCCCAGGGCAGTTATCTCTGAGCTCACCGCTGACTGGGGCAGATAAGAGTCACAGAGCTTCTGTGTAATGGAAGAGATACGACAACAGAGACAAACTGATTCTGTATCTCACCTTCCTTCAGTTCTAACTCTGGTTTTAAACCAACATTTGACTTTTAAGGGCTCAAAAACACGTTTAAGGTCTGATAGAAACTGTAGTCACATCAACTCTACAGCACAATGTTCTGAGTTTTCCTCCTTAATGTTTTAATATGAAGCATTTATAATATCTACCCATCCATCCATCCATCCATCCATCCTCCCATCCATCAACCATCCACGTAATACCATCCATCCAACCATCCACGTGATACCATCCATCCATCCATCCATCCATCCATCCATGTAATACCAATCCATCCATCCATCCATCCATCCATCCATCCATCCATCCATCCATCCATCCATCCATCCATCCATCCACATAATACCAATCCATCCATCCATCCAACCTCCCATCCATCATCCATCCATGTAATACCAATCCATCCATCCATCCATCCATCCATCCATCCATCCATCCATCCATCCATCCATCCATCCATCCATCCATCCATCCATCCATCCATCCACGTAATACCCATCCATCCATCCATCCATCCATCCATCCATCCATCCATCCATCCATCCATCCATCCATCCATCCATCCTCTGGTTCTGACCTACAGTTTGTGTTTTAGGGTTTGCGTGATGTGTTTGAGAACTACTACAGAAAGCAGAGGAGGAAACAGGCTCGTCTGGTGCTGCAGCCTCACTCTAACATGGTACGATCCTCACCTTCACTGTGTTTGTATGTCTGAGCACTGCTAACTACTGTAGCCTCATACACACTGCTAACTACTGGACCCTCATACACACTGCTAACTACTGTAGCCTCACACACACTCCCTCATACTAAATACTGAAGGAAGTAGAAAACAAAGAGAAACATTCAGACATTTAGCTTTAAATATGTGTTTTCTGTTGCCAAGTGAGTTTATGTTCCACTAATTATTTGTGATTTTCCTCTACCGTTGGACTCTTCTTCTCTTTCTTCCCATCCCTGCCTTTGTTTTTCCTCCTTTTTGTTCATTTCCAGCATGAAACTCTAGAGGGATACCGGCGGTACTTCAATCAGATTGTTGGGTAAGTCCATCCGTCTCATCCAGAATGTCACAATGATAAAGTGTATGTAGAAATAACCAGAAACCTGATCTAAATGTTGCTGCCAGCAGCAGGTTTGAGATTTTCTTTGCTCCCAGTGCTCCTGCAACACTCACCATGCTCCCAGAGAATACAGAAACAAGCCAAACTCCATCTGTGATGAGCTGAAAATCCTAAACTGTGTCCAAACGCTGACACTGACAGTACATCTTAGATAGAATGGAGATAAATGTGTGGCCAAAAATCGCATATATATATATATATATATATATATATATATATATATATATATGTATATATATATATATATATATATATGTGTATATATATATATATATATATATATATATATATATATATATATATATATATATATATATATATATATATATATATATATATATAAATATAAAAATAATGGGTTTGTGTCTTTCTGGTTGTTGGGCGAGTTTTCATGTATCTTTACGACCGTTTGTGGCGCATTGTGGTTGTTTTGTGTCTCTTTGTGGTTGTTTTTGTTGATTGTTGTTTTTTGATTGTGTTTTTTCACTGTTTTGCGTCACTTGTGTTACTTTTTGTCTGTCTGTCTCTTTGTGGTTGTTTTGTGTCTGTTTTTGTCTCTTTGTGACACTTTCTGTCTCTTCGTGGCGCTTCTTCATCTCTTTGTGGTTGTTTTTTGTGTCTTATTGTGGTCACTTTGTGTCTCTGCCACTGTTAAATCATCTATCTGTTGTCCTGGTGGTAACTATGGTAACCACAGACCCTCCTTTGGTCACCGTGATGACCCTTATCATCCAGCTGTTGACTGATGTGATGTTGGAGCTCCATAAGGTGGACCTCCCAGTGGTCAGAGGAGTACGTTTAGCTCTGGTGATGATGATCTTCAGCCTCCTCTCCATCCTTCTCTCCTCTGTGTAACTTGGCTTCAGACGGAGTGAGAAGGAGAAACTCTGAGTGAGAGCAAACATTGAGCGTTTAGCGACACCTCATTTCATTTCTCCTGACTGGTTTCTGACCGTCTGACATCTTTTCATCTCCGGCCGCTTCCTTCCTCTGTGCCCGCTGACTTCCCTCCCATCCATCCCTCCCTCCATCCATCCCTCCATCCTCACAGTGCTGCCGGCTGATGGAGTGTGTGTGACGGAGGCTGTTATTCCTTCAGTCTGTCTGAGAGCAGCTTCTACAAACACCGACACGCCCAAAGGTCTGGTTTTTACATCTGCAGGAGAGCGACATCCTCCAACTCTCATCTCATCATCTGCACTCGTTGTTGAAGAGAAACATCCTTTGATTGACTCTTTATGCTCTTTAAAATACATTCCCCAACACAGAATTAAAGTCCATCCATCTTTTTCCTCTTAACCGGGGTCAGGTCGTGGAGGCAGCAGATGAAGCAGGTCATTCCAGATGTTCCTCCTCCCACCAACACTTTCCAGCTCTTCCTGGGGGATCCCGAGGCGTTCCCAGGCCAGATGAGATATATAATCCCTCCAGAGGGTTCTAGGTCAACCCCGGGATCTCCTCCCAGGAGGACATGTTCAGTAAACCTCCATGGAAGTCTCCCTGGAGGATCTGAATCAGATGTCCAAACCTCCTCAGCTGGTTCCTTTAGAGGTGAAGGATCAGCAGCTCTACTCTGAGCTCCCTCTGGATGTCTGATCTTCTCCCCCCTATCTCTGAGGCTGAGCCCAGACACCCTACGGAGGAAGCTCATTTCAGACGCTTGCATCCATGATCTCATTCTTTGGATCACTACCCAGAGCTCATGACCATAGGTGAGGGTTGGAATGTGGATGGATGGTAAATTGAGAGCTAGATCCCGAGATACTTGAACTCCTTCATTTGGGGAAGCAACTTTTCCATGCTGTGCCCGACCGAGCCCCACAGGGCCCCGAGGCTCGGCCTCCAGGTGCCCTATTCCCCCCCCTGACTGGTTCCAGGTTGTCAGAAGAGAGGATTAGCTGCTTGTTTCTGTTCTTGTTAACATTTCACAGGTTAAACAATTTCAAAAATAGTCTTTTATTAAGACGAGGAAGAAGATTAGAAAACAGGAATCTGGTCAACATGAGATTCTAAAATCAATAAATCATTACAGTGGTTATTCTGATATATGTAGTTATGTATTGTCTTCTGTCTGTAGTTGAATTCTGAGGGAAACTGTCCCAAAGTACAACCAGAGTTTTCAGTGTTTCTCACAAATGGTTGAAAAAAATCAGTTGCAAAGTGAATGTGGTCAGTAATGACAGTCAGTCAGGTTGGAGCTCAGCAGCTGGTTGTGGTCTGGCAGGACTTCCACCGAGACGCTGTCAGAGGACACAAACCAAAGTCACCCTGCAGGAGATCCGATCCTTTTCTCTCAGAAAGCAGCAGAACGGAAGGACTCTAAAGATATTCAAAAGGATAAAACAATATCCAAAATACATTCAAATTTTTACAAATTGACTAAGAATTTGTCCAAAAGGATTCAAAAGGACAATAAATGGCCCTTAATGATGAAAAATTTGTCGAAAATGACTTGAAACTGAATCACGTTGACAAAAAAACTATCCAAACTACTTCTAAATGCATCCATCATGACAAATAAATAGTTGTAAATCAATCAAAAAACTGTCTAGAAGCATTCAAAATGACCAAGAAATAAGGAGGAACCAGAAAGCAGAATGTGTCTTTCCTTGGTGTATGATTAACTCCCGTCTTCTCCATCTGTTCTGTCTGCAGCTTCTTTGTGGTGGAAGATCACGTCCTTCACACCACTCAGGGTCTGGTGAACAGAGCGTACGTAGAGGAGCTCTGGGAGCTGGCTCTGTCCAAAATCATCGCTGCTCTGAGGACGCACTCTGTAAGAACCTCCACACCCAGAAAATGCACCTTTCTGTTCAGAAAATCCACCTTTCTGTGCACAAACTCTAATAGAATCCACCTTTTTGTCTACAAACACACAGAAAAGCCACATTTTTTTGTCCACAAATGTTCACAAAATCCACCTTTTTGTCCACAAACCCTTAGAAAATTCACCTTTCTGTCCACTAACAATCAGAGAATCCACTTTTCTGTCCTCAAATGTTCAGAAAATCCACCTTTCTGTCCAAGAAATGTTTAGAAAATCCACATTTTTGTCCACAAACTCTCGTAAAATCCACCTTTTTGTCCAAGAAATGCACAGAATATCCAGCTTTCTGTCTATAAAAGCTCATAAAATCCACCTTTCTGTCCATAAATGTTCATAAAATCCATCTTTCTGTCCACAAACGTTCTAACTCTCAGTTCTCTGCTCCTCAGTCGTACTGCGATGACCCAGACCTGGTCCTGGATCTGAAGAACCTCATCGTCCTGTTTGCCGACACTCTGCAGGTCTGATGTTTATCTGGTTTATCTCCTAAAGCAGAACGTTGTGGAGGTTCTGGACTCTTTGATCAGGACTTCTGGTCCATGAATGTGTTCAGAACATGTAGCTCTAAATAGATCTCTGCCAGTCTGAAGATAGACCTTCTGTCTGGTTCACAAACAAGTTCTGCATGGTTTTCATCTTTTTCTCTTCTGTCTTCTTCTTGTCTTCTCATTATGCTTCTTTTTTTACTTTTTTTTTTCCATTTCAGACTCAAAAACTGTCTCTTTAACAAATCAAATGTCAGGTTGCAGATCTCAAAGGATGTGAATGAAAGTGTGTAGATATTTATTTTGGTATTTACTGAATTTACTCAACCCTGACTGGCAGTTTTCTTCTCCTTCCTCTGCAGGGTTATGGTTTCCCAGTGTCCCAGCTGTTCGACATGCTGCTGGAGATGAGGGAACAGTACGGAGAAATCCTGCTCAAGAGGTGGAACATCACCTTCAGGTAGATAAACCAACCAGAACCTCCACCTGAACCTCCTCAGAATCAGCTGATTCTTTATCTACAGGAGCTTTATTTAATGAAGCAAAGTTCTACCTTCAGACTGGGAATATTTCCAGAGTTCCAGGTCCTTGAAGTCCATAAAGGTGGGTCCAGATTTATCACTTTTTAATGGACTTTTTCCATCATTTCTGAGAATCAGAACTTCATCAGTCCACCAAATAGAACCATGACATTTAGGAGGAAAAACACATCTGAGTTCTGATAAAAACTGACACCAGATCAGTTTAAATCCATCCAAGTGTCTCAGTCTAAATGTTGGTATTTTGCGGTAATTTGGACATTTTATTTGTAGCATTTTTAAACAGATTTTTGACAGTTTTGAGTCATTTTGAACAATTTTGACCAATTTTGGGCAAATTTTAACAATTGTTCCATAGTTTTGAGTCATTTTGTCAATGATGGAGTCTTTTTGAACAAGTTGAAAGTCATTTTAGATGAGCTTGAAATTGTTCTGGATCATTTATGAGTTTTTTTGGATGATTTTTAACTCATCTTTGTAAATTTTTCAGTTATTTTTGAAGTAATTCTGGTTGATTTTGCAATCATTTTGGCAGTTTTACATCCAATCCAGGTGTCACAGTCTAAAGACTAAATGCACCTCATAAAAGCATCTTCTGGCTGTGGAATTGTCAACGTTTTTAGTCATTATAGACAACTGTTGCTCACATTTTTAATTAGACGTTGGCAGTGTAAAGTTAGCATGAAGCAGAGACAGACAAGCGCATTTAAGAATCTGCTTTTTTGCGTTTTTTTTGTTGATGTACAAGGCTTATATACTTCAGTTTGAGTCATTCTGGACCTTTTTTTAAGTCATCTAGGAGTCCTTTTAAGCTGCATTTGGCTTTTTTTTGTCATTTCTGGACAAATTCTGGGTCATTTTATTCATTTTTCAAGCTTTTGTTAGAGGTAGAAAGTGCAACTTTTTATAGGAACAAGCACTGGTAGCCTGGATTATGGCTAGAACAATGATCAAATGTGGGTTAAAATAACCTTTAATTTCAACAAAAATATGATTTAAACTTTACATTTTGACATATAAAGTTCTGAGGCTCAGAAATGATGGAAAAAGTCCATTAAAAAGTGTGAAATTTGCATTTTGAACACAGTTTTTGAGGTTTTTTTTGTCATTCTGGACAAGAACTAAATGATTTCGGACAAATTTAGAGTCATTTTTTTGAGACGTTCTTGTCACAGTTTGAGTAATTTTGGTTCATTTTGGACAAATCTTGAGTCACTTTGGAGAATTTTTTGTCTTCTTAAGGTAAACTTTCCAGGCTCATATCAGCATGTGTGATAGGTGGTTGGTCAGAACAAGTTCTAGACGATGAAAGGAGCATTTTTGCACACAGAAGATGCCAGGATCATCTCATAGACATGATTCACTCTGTGAAAAAAATGAAAATACTTAACAAATATTATGAGAATTTGTACAAGTGTATTTTTTATTTTCAAAGGAAAATAATTTTTAAAAATGTCCTATGTTGAAGCCCGTAAATCATTTAGATTTGTTGAAGAATATTTTGTGACACTTGAAGTCAATGTAAAGCTGCCAAAATGACTCCAAAACTGACCAGGATTGCTTCAAAAATTATCCAAAATAGCTAAAAAATTTACAAAGATGAGTTAAAAATCATCCAAAAAAACTCAAATGATCCAGAACAATTTCAAGCTCATCTAAAATGACTTTAAACTTGTTCAAAAAGACTCCATCATTGACAAAATGACTCAAAACTATAGAACAATTGTTAAAATTTGTCCAAAATGGGTCAAATTGTTCAAAATGACTCAAAACTGTCAAAAATCTGTTTAAAAATAATGCAAAAAATGTCCAAATTACCTCAAAATACCAAGATTTAGACTGAGACACCTGGATTGAATGTAAAACTGATCTGGTGTCAGTTTTTATCAGAACTCAGATATGTTTTGAAGTTCTGAGGCTCAGAAATGATGGAAGAAGTCCATTAAAAAGTGAAAAATTTGGACCAAACTCTATGGACTTCAAGGACCTGGAACTCTGGAACTATTCATAGTATGAAGGTAGAACTTTGCTTCAATAAATGAAGTTCCTGTAGATAAAGAATCATCTGATTCTGAGGAGGTCAGGGGTGAAGTTTGATCAGATTCAGTTGGTTTAATCTGGAATGACCTTGAGATATTTGTGTATTGTGGTGCGTTGATAACACTCGTGCTGCACTGACCTTCCACTCTCCAGTCATCGGGTCACGAGTGTGAGTTTGTGCGTTTGGTTTTTGTGGGAATCGTAGCCGGTTTTGAAGTTTTACGAGCAGCCGGAGAGCGAGGAAGTGTTTTAAAACAACGTCCGGAACACTGAGAATGGGCAGTGCCCTGACAGGAGAGCGTGTTGGGGCGCGACATGCCATTGTTTCGCCAACGCTTTTGTCCAGAGACACCAGTGGGAGTTGGGCAGTGAGAACGGACAAACAAACACACACACACACACACACACACACACACACACACACACACACACACACACACACACACACACTGGGGAAGCCACAGGAATGTTGTGTTGTATTGTTGGTCGGAGAGTGCTCTCCGGTTCACGGCCTCTCCATGGAACGCTGGAACGTCCGAACTCTGCAGAAAAACCTCAGGCAGCAGAACGACCCCCAGTGGGATCATTGTGGACCTTTAATAACATCTATGTGTGTTTGTCACTCCTGTTGACCTCTTGGAAAGGAGAAGATGGGGGATTATTTAGTAAAATGTGATTTATTTTGTCCTCTGCAGGCAGGTGTTGGATCAGGACAACTACAGTCCGATCCCAGTCTCTACTGAGGACGAGTTCAGACACTACACCTCCCTGTTTCCTCTGCAAGACCCTGAACTGGAAAAGGTATCGACATAAACCTCCATGTGATGCTCTCTAATAAAGTCTTAACTTGTGGAAAATGTGAGGTAAAGTTTAAATAAAATTACACTCAATCCCCGTTTCCTCCAGCTTCCCTTCCCAAAGAAGCTTCCCTTCTCTGAGTTTGTGCCAAAAGTCTACTGCCAACTGAAGGAGTTCATCTATGCCTGTCTGAAATACTCTGAAGATCTACATCTCAGGTATTACACCTGTCATTTTAGTGTCTCTAATGATCACATTTCCCTTCCATGGATGGATGGATGGTGTTTCAGTTTGCACTGTGTAGTAGGGCTGTTAATAATTAATTGCTAATTGGTTCATAGTTTAACTGATTATGAATATATGAGCCAATACGGTCAGTAAATGTCTTGTAGATCAGCTGTAGTTCCTGGTTGTTCCACCAGGTGGAGCCTCTTCCTGTTTAATACTGTAGAGACCAGAGGAGGTGTCACTCAGACTACAGGAAGTGCATGTTGGCAAACAGAGAGCATTGTGGGAGTTTCTGGCCATTTTGGACTAGTTTCAAGTTATTATGGACAAGTTGTAAGACATTTTAGACTAATTCTTAACAGTCTTGGACAATTTTTCAGTCTTTTTGGCCTCATTTTGAGTCATTCTGAACAAGCTTTTGGTCATTTTAGACAAGTTTTGAGTTATTTTGGACAGATTTTTTGTAAGCATGGACAGGTTGTGAGTCATTTTGACAATATATTCTTCAGCTGTAGTAGTATCTGGTTGTTAACTCTCAATGTCAGCTACAGTAGAGACCAGAGGAGGCGTCATTCAGACTACAGTTCATATTAAAGCAGAGAGCATTGTGGGAGTTTAGCAGCAACGGGCACCATGACAAAGACTTCTGTAGTGGTTAATGGCCTCCAACCAGAACTCAGAACCCAATCGGGAGGCTAGTAGAACAGTGTTTCTGTAGCCAAATGGATAATTTATTGTGTTTCTGTAGTAAAAAAAAAAAGCCCTTTTCAGTGTATGAAATGGTTGCCAGTGTGCTTAATTTGGTTTAATGTTCAAATGATTATTTATAGGTCCCATTTTTTGACTATCGGTCAAGAAGTATGTTTAAAATCTAAAATCACTGCAGTGATAAAACTTGATGAAATGTCGACCAATAAAACTTGATGAAATGTCGACCAAAGACTGTATTTTAGTAGGAAAATGGATCCATCCATATAATAATATAGATATAATAATATATATACACTTATAGGAACTTTATAGGGACATAGTACTAGCTTTGTATGAAAATTTTGCACTTTTTTCCATTTTCAAGGTCTAATAATTGAAAATGTGTCCTGTGCTGGATTCATTCAGCCACTCAGATCTGTTGGAAACTATTCTGTCTGTGTTCTCACCACATTTCATGGCTATGGGAGTTTTATTTCTGGAGATACTGAGGCATTAAATTGGCTGCACAGTATTTTTTTTTAGGTTTAAATTAGTAAAATTTCCAGGTGTGAAGAGATGAAATTCTCAAAATTCAGCCAGAATATTTGACAGAAGTTTTACAGACATCTTTATAGCTACTCTGCTAACTTCTCAGTTTCTGTTGTTGAGGAAACACTGCCTGCAGTTCAGCCGAAAACTCGAATAATTCATGTTTTTTTCCAGGTTTTTAAATAGAAAACTCTAAGAAGTGAGCTTGAAATGAGTTTGAAATGACTCGTTATGGACAATTTGACTGGTTTGCGGCATTTATTTTGTTGTTTTCGACAATTTTTAGTCTAGTTTTGAGTCTTGGCTCGTCAGCTTCTTTATAAAACCCGACATGAAGCAGAAACTGCACACCAACAAGCACACAGAATTCTTCCTGTGAATCAGCCGTGGTATCCGAGGCTGAGGTCGGAGGTCAGAGGGATCGATGACCGGAGTCCCGCTCCGTCATCCGGTTTTGTTTCCAGACTCGGGCAGGAAGGCGTGTCGCCGCGGTAACCAGATATCGGGGCCGTAGAAATGAAGCCAGGTCAAACAGCGGAGTCATTACTCTGATTGAGGAGAGCGATTAGTGCTGTCTGGTCGTAGAGACACCGGAGAGGAAAACATCTGTTGATAAGTTCAGAATTCACTCAAACTGGAGAGAAAATCAGAGAAAGTCTCAGAAACACCTCAATGACCTCTGTTAAACCTCTGTAGTAGATATACAGTTGTGTTCAGTCATTTTGAGCAAATTCAAGGAATTCTGGACAATTTTGGACATTTTGGGCAAATTTGATGACATTTTGGACTTTTTTTGTCAAGTGGAGCATTAGCACAACCCAAAGAGACACAAACATATTGATCTTTCTTTCCTCCTTCCCTTTAATGTGTCATAAAGCTGGTTTGGGTGGATGTTAAAGGTCCACAAACTTGTTTTTTTTTTGTTTCTTAGACAATTTTTGACTAATTACAAACAAGTTTTGGAGTCATTTCTGACCTTTTCTGGTCATTCTGGACTGGTTTTGAGCGGTTTAGGCAAATTTTATGTCTTTTTGGAAATTAATCCATCTTTCTAAACATATATTGAATCATTATAGCCAAATTGTAAGTCATTATGAATGAATTGTGTCATTCTGGACAAATTTTGCCCTATTTTCATCAGAAGTGGAAATCGTAAAAGATTTCCATGATCCATAGAGACACAGGAAACGCTTTAAAAAGTCCATCTTTTCCTTCTTGGTTCCTCATTTCCTTTGATGTATTTTATAGCTGCTTTGAGAACTTGATTAAACCATTTTTTTGAATAATTCTTGATTTTTTTTCGTTTAATCTTTGACATATTTTAAGTCACTTTGGATTGTAAATAAAGAATCAGCTGACGTGGGTTCAGGGAGGAACTTTATTCAGATTTTTTTTTTTTTTAAATGGAATGACTCTTGTGTCTTTGTTTTCACTCTCTTGTAAACGTTTTTTCCGATCTCTCCTCCTCCTGCGTCTCCTTTTCTTCCGGCGGTCACGGATCATCGGTACCTCGGTGATTCCCAGCCCCCATGGAGAACCGGCTGGTACACATGAGCACACATAAACAGAGATACAGATGCAGCGACAAAAGACAGAAACACGTACAGGAAACAAAAAGTCATTGAGAAACAGGACGAAACACTCAGACGTTCCCACAGAACTGCAGGAAATATGTGTTACTGTTTAACTTCCATACAGCGTGGAACTGAAGCTGAAGTTTGTGTCTTTGTGGAGCAAAAACTGATGAGAGAAAGACCTGAAGTCCGGATGGAAACAACCAAAGAGAGTCTTTAGGTTTTACCTTCATACTATCAATATTTTAAGAGTTACAGGTCCTTTGAAGTCCATAGAGGTGGGTCCAGATGAAGTTCTGAGGCTCAGAAATGATGGAAAAAGTCCACTTTTTCCATCATTTCTGAGCCTCAGAACTTCATCAGTCCAGCAGATAGACACATGACATTTAGGAGGAAAAACACATCTGAGTTCTGGTTAAAAAAAAAAAAAAAAAGCAACTAAAATAACTTAAAAAGCTGGAAAATTACCACAAAAATGGCAGAATTACCACAAAAAGACACAAAATCACTCCCAAAAGAGGCAAAACTACCAAGGAAGGTTCAAATAGGCCAGGAAAAACATGCAAAATCACCACACAAACAGTCCTTTACCACAAAAAGTACCAAAATCACCACAAAAAGTATCAAAATCAGCACAAAACAGACCAAAATCCTCTTCACTGGAGTCATTTTAGAGAAGGTTTTTGATCATTTTGGACAAGAACTGAATCATTTTTTGAGAAGTTTTTGTCATGTTTGACAAATTTTGAGTCATTTAGGACTAAAGTTTAGTCAGTTTGGACAAGTTTTGGGTCATTTTGGACATATCTTGAATCACTTTAGAGAAGTTTTTGTCTTTTTAGACAAGAATTGGGTCATTTTGGAAAAATTTGGTTGAAGGAAAATTTGAATTAATTTTCCAATATGTACATTTTCTTGAAGACTCCTCTTGATTTGAATCATTTTAGAGAACTTTTTGATCATTTTGGACACATTTTTAGTAATTTTAGAGATATTTTTTTGTCATTTTGGACAAGAACTAAATCATTTCACACAAATTTGGAGCTATTTTCTGAGAAGTTTTTGTCATGTTACACAAATTTTTTGTAATTCTGGACAAATTTGGACAAAATTCTAGTCAGCTTGGACAGGTTTTGAGTCATTTTGGACAAATCTTGAGTCACTTTGGAGAAGTCTTTGTAGACAGTGCATTGTGGGTAAACTTTCCAGGCTCATATCAGCATGTGTGATAGGTGGTTGGTCAGAACAAGTTCTAGACAATGAAAGGAGCATTTTTACACACAGAAGATACCAGGATCATCTCATAGACATGATTCAGTGTGTGGAAAAATAATGTAATCATCATTGATAGAGATACTTTTTAGCAACATGTCTGACTATATTTTCAGCATTGAATTCTCACAGATATTATACATCTGTGGTCTCAACAATAATAAAGGGTTCTCTGTCTCAGAATACGTCCATAAAGTTCATATAAAGTGTATTAAAGTGATTCTTTGTGCTTTAAAATTGGAACCGAAGAGAATTTATCTCCTAACATGATTTGCTGGCCGGTCGTCTGTTTGGCCACGAGAGGCGAAGATGTAATTCTGGGTTTGAGGAGGACGTGAGCGTTGGTTTGGCAGCGAGCAGCTCTGAGATGTTTCTGGAGGAAAAGCAGATGAGGTGATGTTGGCCTAGAGCTCTGTGGGTGGAACATCTGGGACCACAGCCAGAGGTTTGCTGCTGAAAGGTGCCCACGGTGGAGAACATGAAGCCCAGTGTTTCTGAGGAACAGCAGCAGAGTGTGGATGGAACTAAACCAACAGATCCAGAATCAGATGTCAGCGTCGCTCAGCAGCAAATACGTATCTGCTGCTGGCTGACAGCAACAACAGGACAAAGTTAGAAACTGTACACATTTGATTTTTCTAGTATCTACAGTTTTTATTTGATGAGATAAATATGATCATTTTCAACATTTTTTTTGTATTATTTTGTACAGGTACTGAGTCCTTTTGGACACGTTTGAGTCATTTTAAGGAGTTTTTCTGTCATTTTTGAGAAGTTTCAATCATTTTAAAGAATTTTTGAGTCGTTTTGGACCGGTTGAGTCATTCTAAGCAATTTTTATGTTATATTTGACTAGCTTAAGTAATTTTAAAGAACTTTTGAATCATATTGGACAAGTTTGAGACATGTTAGACAATTTGTGAGTCATTTTGGACATGTTTGAGTCATCTTAAGCAATTTTTGAGTAATTTTGTACAGGTTTGAATTAATTTTAAACAATTTCTGAGTCATCTTGGACAAGCTTTTAGTCATATTGGACAAAAGTTTGAGTCATTTTAAAGAAGTTTTGAGTCATTTTGGACAAGTTTGAGTCATTTAAAGCAATTTGTGAATCATTTTGGACAGATTTGAATAAATTTGAAAGAATTTTTGAATCATTTTGGACAAGTTTAAGTGATTTTAAGGAATTTCTTAGTCGTTTTAGACAGGTTTGAGTCATTATGGATACATTTTGTAGCCTTTTTTTATACAATTTGACTTTTTCCATCATTTCTGAGCCTCTCAACTTCATCAGTGTAAACCTGGACCCACCTCTATGGACTTGAAGGTTCTGTAACTCTGAAACTATTCCTAGTCTGAAGGTACAGCTTAGCTTCATTAAATAAACGTACTGTAGATAAAGAAGCAGCTGATTCTGAGGAGGTTCAGGCGGAGGCTTTGACCAGATTTGCTTGATTTTACGTGCAGTGACTCTTGATCAAAGTGGTTTTCCTGCTAGTTTGGGTCGCATCAGGAGCAGCTGGAGTTAAACCACGGTGACATTTAGTGTCAGAGCTGCTGTAGAGGAACATGATGTAGACCTCTAGTTAATTGGTGATCACAGCCGCTCTGAGGACCGTTGCATTATCACATGATGTTTGTGGTCCAGCAGATTCATACCTGTGGCCTCCAGACTCCCGCTGCTGTCACTGTTGGTATATTTTTAGGAAACTTCTCCTGGTAAAGCTGTGAACACCGAAGACGTTTGGCTTCTGATCCGGGTTCTGCTCGTTTGACTTTCTGCCCCTCGTTGGGTTTCTGTCGACTCGGCACTTCAGCAGCTTCAGGAATTGTTTCCCTCCCGCTCCGAACGCTTGGAACGTTTTTAGGATTCCTGTGCTTTTTTGGACACGGCAGTGAGTTTGGGATTCTGCCTCAGAGTGTGATTTGGTTGGAATGTTTCTGCTGCAGGAACCAAACACAGATAAAGAATGTGATCATCTCAGTGTTAGAAACCAACGCTGCTGTTTCCTGTCTCTGTCTTCATGTGACATCATGTAATTCCTCTAGAAATGTGTTTTTTGTCTGTTTTTTCAGGCTCGTGATGGCGTCAAAACATTCAGGTTTTTGTGCAGTTTGAACCTTTTCCACATTTTTGAAATTG
This sequence comes from Amphiprion clarkii, assembly GCA_027123335.1. Classification (NCBI taxonomy): domain Eukaryota; kingdom Metazoa; phylum Chordata; class Actinopteri; family Pomacentridae; genus Amphiprion; species Amphiprion clarkii. Next base: position 1,046,357 of record CM049589.1, on the reverse strand, counting down.
GCCAAAATGTAAATGACTGGAGTTCTACATGTCTCACGTAAAGTAACGTGTAAAAACATTTCAAAACTGTGCAAACTTGTGTGTAAAGTTACACGTCAGAACTTTCAAATCAACTGTCAAATACTGTAATTAGAATCATACTCGTATGATAGAAATGGTTTCACAGTTTTTCAAAGATTATTCCGTTCATTTTATAGGTGGTCAGACTTTTTTAACATAAAAAGTTAGATTTTTTTTGTGAAGTTGCACGGTGCACTTGATTTGATCTAAAATGTTCATTTTTACCAATTAATAGAATCATTTTCAACAATTTTTGCGTTATTTTGGACAGGTACTGAGTCATTTTGGACAATTTTTGAGTAAGTTTAAAGAATTGTTGAGTCATTTTAGATAAATGTGAGTCATTTTAAGCAGTTTTTTGTGTAATTGTGGACACTTTTGAGTCTTTATGTACACGTTTGACTCATTTTTGAGAAGTTTGAGTCATTTTCAGAAATTTTCAAGTAATTTTTGCCTTTTTGTACAGGTTTTGATTTTTTTGGATACATTTTGAGTCTTTTCAAACAAGTTGCGAGTATTTTTTGACAAACTTTGGACAGTTTCGGAGTTATTTTTGGACAGGTTTGAGTCATTTTAAGTTATTTTAGAGTTACTTTGGACAAGTTTAAATTCATTTTAAAGAATTTTTGAGTCATTTTGGATAAATTTGAGTCATTTTAAGCAATTTTAGAATCATTTTGGACACATTCGTATTTTTTTTGTACAAGTTTTGATTTTTTTGGGACAAATTTTGAGTCTATTCAAACAAGTTGTCAGTAATTTTTGAAGTTAAATTTTTTTAAAATCTTTGGACAGTTTTTGAGTCATTTTGGACACATCTTTTTCATTCTAATTTCTATCATTCATCTCTGAGTTCTCTCTCCTTCTTCATGGTTGTTCAGTTTCCACAGAGGTGCAGGATTTTATGTTGCAGAGAAAAGTGAGTCAGAAACAGCTGCTTGGAGTTTAGAGGATTAACAGGAAATTTATTTCAGAGTTCGTTTTGTTGACTGTAATTTCAGGTAAACATGTTCAAATGTATCCTGTCCAGTCTGTAGGCAGTGTTTCTATCGACTGTTTATATCAGCTGTGTTTCTATCGACTGTGTTTCTATCGACTGTTTATATCAGCTGAGTTTCTATCGACTGTTTATATCGGTTGAGTTTCTATCGACTGTGTTTCTATCGACTGTTTATATCAGCTGAGTTTCTATCGACTGTGTTTCTATCGACTGTTTATATCAGCTGAGTTTCTATCGACTGTGTTTCTATCGACTGTTTATATCAGCTGAGTTTCTATCGACTGTGTTTCTATCGACTGTTTATATCAGCTGTGTTTCTATCGACTGTTTATATCGGTTGTGTTTCTATCGACTGTGTTTCTATCAACTGTTTATATCGGTTGTGTTTCTATCGACTGTGTTTTTATCGACTGTTTTTTTCGGCTGAGTTTTTGTCTTTAACTCCAGTTTCCTGCAGAGCTGCAGTCTTATCAGAGGTTTAATGAGGCTGACAGCTCTAACATGGTAATCTACTTATTGGACTTGGCTCACATTTAGGCTGTTTCCAAACAGAGAGACATTCACTTAAACTGTTTTTACTGGAGCTCAGACCAGCTGCAAGAAATGGAAGGAATCAGTTCAGAACAGTCACTGATCCTCTGCTGCTGTCTGCGTTCATGGAAGAAGGAATAAAAGTTTGAGTCATTTTAAGCCATTTTTGAGTCATTCTGGCCGTTTGAGTCGCTTTAAACAAGTTTTGAATCATTTTTGACTAGTTTGGGGCATTTTGAATACATTTTGAGTCATTTTGGACAAGTTTGATTCATATTAAGCAGTTTTTGAGTCACTTTAAGCAATTTTGGAGTCATTTTGGACAGGCTTGAATCAGAGCTGCTGGTCTGAGCTCCAGTAAAAACAGTTTCATTGAATTTCTCAGTCTGAGAATCTCTGTGTTTGGAAACAGCCTCTAATAAATAGATGAACATGTTAGAGCTGCCAGCCTCATTAACGCTCTGATCAGACTGCAGCTCTGCAGTAAAGAGAATAATAAATATATTTTTATATATATATGTGTGTGTGTGTGTGTTTAGTTCCACAGAGGTGGACGATATGATCCGTAAGTCGACTAATCTGCTGCTGACCAGAACTCTGAGCCACTGTCTGCAGTACGGCATCAAGAAGAAGAACGTGGGCCTGGCAGAGGTAACATCCATTTAATAATAATAATAATATTACAGAATGGTAACCCCAGTCCAGCGATTTGATAATAATATTACAGAATAACCTTGGAGGAAGCTGCTAATGCTGTTTACACAACTTCTCTCTGCATTTCCAGCTCATTTACTTTGACAAAAACACACATTTCCTCACTTCAGCCTGCTGCTGCTGTTAGACGAAGAGAAGATTTAAGGTTTTCTAGTAACTCTGCTGTTTGTTTCCATCCCAGAGACCAAACATCATTCATTTAACGGGAACACGGTGAAATAATAATAACATGGAGTGGAACATTCTTATTAAACAAGTTCAGTTAAAAAAAGACATCTAACAGTACACTGTAAAAAATCCTAAATTTGCCCTTTTTATTTCAGTTTCTTAACCCATTTTTGCACCAAGATATGAAGATAATTGCCAAAAATAACAGTAAATTTAAGTGTAATGTAAAATAACCAACATTGTTTTACTTATTTATTTAAAAAATAATTTGCTATTTTTTTGATGTAAAGTTACATATAAAAATAATAAATCTAAATGTTTCTCATTTTTGTCGTTTTGTTTCTTGTTTTTGTCATTTTATGTCTCGTTTTTGTTGTTTTGTCTCGTTTTTGTTGTTTGGTCTCGTTTTTGTCATTTTATGTCTCATTTCTGTCATTTTGTTTCTCGTTTTTGTCGTTTTTTGTCTCGTTTTTGTTGTTTTGTCTCGTTTTTGTCATTTTGTGTCTCATTTTTGTCATTTTATGTCTCATTTTTGTCATTTTGTTTCTCGTTTTTGTCGTTTTTTGTCTCGTTTTTGTTGTTTTGTCTCGTTTTTGTCATTTTGTGTCTCATTTTTGTCATTTTATGTCTCATTTTTGTCATTTTGTTTCTCGTTTTTGTCGTTTTGTAGTGTATATATATAATTATTAGTATTAAATTTTCTATATTTGGGTCTTTAAGGGTTAACACACTTTTGACACCAGATTATGAATAAAATTGCAAAAATAACTGTAAATTTACATTTTTTATGAAAATAATATGAAACTAACATTGTTTTCTTTATGATTTAAAAATAAAAATTATTTGCTATTTTTTATGTAAAGTTACATATAAAAACGCACATTTCATATGATCTAAAATTTTAAAATTTTAATTTTGATCACGAGTTTGAGTTTATTTATGGTGATTTTCAGGTTTTAATGTAAAGTTAATATTACACTTTTTAACTGTTTATTATTGTAACTGTATTGAAATCTATGATGATTTTACATTTTTTCAAGATTTATTGAATATTACAATTCTGGTTGACTCATATTACATCTTATTTGGCACGAGTCATTCTGGACTAGTCATTTTAAACCATTTTTGAGTCTTTTTAAACGATTTTTGAATCATTTTAAACCATTTTTGAGTCATTTTAAACCATTTTGAGTCATTTTATACCATTTTGAGTTATTTTAAACCATTTTTGAGTCATTTTGGATCAATTTGAGTCACTTTAACCAAATTTCAAGCACTTTTGGACACATCTGTAGTCTTTTTGTACAGGTTTAGATTTTTGGGGGAGAAATTTTTAGTCTTTTCAAACAAGTTATAAATATTTTTTGACAAAAGTTGGACAGTTATAGAGTTGTTTTGAACATATTTGAGTCAAAAATTCAGTTTATTCCTAAATGCTTAAAAACTTTGATCATACATTGTTTAAATAGTAAATCTATTACTTTAATAGGAGATGTGTTTTTAATCGGGAAATCTGCAATATTTTTATATAAGAAAATGTGTAAAAAGTGTAAAATAAACACTCAAATTACACTTGATATATATCTACAATTAGCAGTTCATTTTTCTAATTTTGATAATTTTGCATTTTTCTACGGTAAGTCCATTAATTTTATGTGTTTTTAACATAAATCTCAAGCCTCTGAAGGTGTAATTTGTGTGTTTTATTTCTGTCCAGCTGGTGCAGGTGATCATCAACACCACCCACCTGGAGCAGAGCTGCCACTTCCTGGAAGAGTTCATCTCCAACATCACCAACGTTCCTCCGGATACGGTGAACGCCACCAAGCTGTACGGAACGTCCACCTTCAAGGTAGAACCAGCGGTCTGCTTAGTTACAGCTTTTCTGTCCTTGTAAACGTTTAAATGTACGTCCTGACCGTCTGTTTTCCTCCAGGACGCCCGTCACGCTGCTGAAGCTGAGATCTACACCAGTCTGAACGCTAAGATCGACCAGTTCCTGCAGCTGGCCGACTATGATTGGATGGCGGCGGTGCAAGGGGGCGGAGCTTTAACGGCCAGCGACTACCTGATCGACCTGATCGCCTTCCTGAAGAGCACCTTCAGCGTCTTCACCAACCTGCCGGTAAGTAACAGTACCACGTTACAAGAAAAGTAAGGTTTATTTACGCAGCGTTTTAAAAACACACAAACGAGATGATTCACCCAGAAACCTTTAAATACCACACTACAGAATTAGGTTTCTGTCGTTGGTGTCTCGTTTTTCTTGTTTTTTCTCGTTTTTGTCATTTTGTGTCTCGTTTATGTGGTGTTGTGTCACATTTATGTCGTGTTGTGTCTCGTTTTTGTTTCGTGTCTTGTTTTTGTCATTTTGTGTCTCGTTTATGTCGTTTTGTGTCTCATTTATGTTTTGTGACTCGTTTGTGTCGTTTTGGACCTGGATGTATTTATGGAAACTGTGTTGTGTTACGGGCTGTACAGTGGTGTAGTGGTTAGTGCTTTCGCCTTGCAGCGAGAAGGTCCCTGGTTCGCGTCCCGGCTTTCCCGGGATCTTTCTGCATGGAGTTTGCATGTTCTCCCTGTGCATGCGTGGGTTTTCTCCGGGTACTCCGGCTTCCTCCCACAGTCCAAAAACATGCTGAGGTTAATTGATCATTCTAAATTGCCCGTAGGTGTGAATGTGTGAGTGATTGTGTGTCTGTATATGTAGCCCTGCGACAGACTGGCGACCTGTCTAGGGTGTCCCCTGCCTTCGCCCGAGTCAGCTGGGATAGGCTCCACCCCCCCGCGACCCTAGTGAGGATTAAGCGGTGTATAGATAATGGATGGATGGATGGATGTGTTGTGTTACATCAAGAACTGTGTGGACACAGTCACAGTGGAGAAACGCTTCCGAGTAAACCCCAACCAGAAACCATGGATGACCAGAGAGGTGCAGCAGCTGCTGAAGGACAGCTGGTGACAGCACAGCCAGCACCAACCTGAAGAGAGGCATCAGGAAGACCAAGATGGACTTCAGGAGGAGAATCGATGAACATCTGGATAGCAACAACAGCAGGCAGGCATGGATGGCGGTCCAGCACCTCACCAACTACAAACCCGGCATCAGAGCTGCTGAGGGCCACGCTGAGATGGCAGAAGAACTCAACCTCTTCTTTGCCCTTCCAGACTGAACCACCAGGAGCAGCCACTTTGCCACCAGTGACCAGGAGGAGCTCCGCCCTCACAGTGGGGGTGCACGAGGTGAGGTGCATGCTGAGGGGGTTAACCCACGGAAAGCAACGGGCCCCGACGGTGTCTCAGGGCAGGTTCTGAAAGACTGTGCAGACCAGCTCGCTGGAATCTTCACCAGGATTTTCAACCTGTCACTGACAGTCTGCAGGCCCATCCTGCCTGAAGACCTCCACTGTCATCCCCATACCCAAGAATCCAACTCCAACCAGCCTCAATGACTACCGGCCTGTGGTGCTCACACCAGGGGTGATGAAGTGCTTTGAAGAACTGGTTAGGAGTCACATCATGACCTTCATAACCCGCAGCTCAGACCCATACCAGTTTGCCTACAAGTCTAACAGATCAACAGAGGAAAAAAGACAAAAAAGACTCCACTTTCTGAGAATCGTCAGGAAGAACAACATCAGCCAGAGACTGCTTGTGTCCTTTTACCGCTCCACCATGGAGAGCATCCTCACCTACTGCCTCTGTACACAGTGGCAAACAGGAAAGAACTCCAGAGGGTCACCAAAATGGCTGAGAAGGTCATTGGGTGCCTTCATGGCTCCTACTGCCTCAGGAGAGCCAACACCATCCTGAAGGACTCCTACCACCCGGGCCACTTCCTGTTTGAGCTACTGCCATGGGGCAGACGGTACAGGGCCATCAAAACCCAGACAAATAGACTTAAAAACAGCTTTTCTCCAACGGCTGTTAGAGCCCTAAACAACACTGGTCCATAATACGTGCAATACATGCAACTGCCACTACCTCATGTGCAATATTCAATATTCATCCTGTATATACGAACTACAGTTTCTCTCTTAATTTAAATCCATCTTGTCATTTTGTGTTTTTATTATTGCAAAGCTTTTCTATATATTCTGTATTTTGCACTGTATGGCCTGCACCTTACCTTTCATTGCACTTGTTGCAATGACAATAAAGTGAATCTGAATCTGTTGTCTTATGTCATTTTAAAAGACGAGGTTTATTTTCATCAAAAACCTGAATTTTTGTCACATGACCATTTGTTGCAGTTGAGTCAATAATGACTCTTTGCTTTTCAAAGAAAAGCTCAGAATTTTTTGTTTCTTCATGCAATGTTTTTACTGCAAGTTGTTTGTTTTTGACATTTTTTTTAAGAAATGAGAAGCGATTTTGATGAAATATCCAGATTTTCTGCTTAGATTTTGACATTTTCTGTCACAAAAATCCCAGATCTCACAAGATTAGTTGAAGGATTGTGGAAAAGTTTAAAACTCAGACATTTTTTTTTCTGCTTTTTCAGGTTTTTCCTCTGATAAATGCTGTAATTTTAGGGATTAGTTTTGGGGTTCAGACGCTGAAGAAGCTCCAGAAATGAATTGTAATGAACTGATGTGTGTTTGTTGGTTGTGTACTTATCGTGTTTAGATGTTGTGAACGTGTCGATGCGAGTCGTTACTCCCTGCATGTCAGCGTGACTCATCACAGAGCAGCTCAGTCAGCTTTAGCTCGTTAACGTGATCCTCTAAGCTGATTAAAGGCGCTCAGGTCAGCAGCAGCAGATTATAGAGGTCCTGGAATCACATTACTCACAGTAATCACATTACTCACAGTAATCACATTACTCACAGCTCCACGCTGGAACGCTTCCACATCTCACACAGCTTGCAAATGAAAGCTAATATCCAGGATTATTGATAGTAGAAGCTGTTTGATGTTTTTTTTTATTCTTTGGTGGCTTTAAAATGATCAGAACACAAATGATTTTAGCTTGAAGTTGGATGACGATGATTGCTCCAAACCTGTCCTAAGTGTTATAAGAATTCATTGAAACGATTGAAAATTTAGCCAAAATGACTTGTGTAGAATGACTCAGAAATTGTAAAAATTTACCCAAAATTTGGCCCAAAATGACACAAAAAATAGAAGTGAAAATTACATGAGTTTATACGTGCACTTTTATGCATATTTGACAGATTGTTAATATTAAAACACTTTATCCACCTAAAAATTAATAGATTTACAGTTTAAAAAGAATCAGCGAAGTCACCATAACTAAATCATTCTGATGATAAATAGAAATTTACACTGTTTTTTAAAATTCGTGTCTCTGAAATTTTTGTTTTTATTGTTATTTTACCTGCTTGTTTTTATTTATATGTCTCATTTTTGTCATTTCGTGTTTCATTTTTATCATTTTATTTTTCATTTTTGTCGTTTTGTGTCTCATTTTTGTTGTTTTTATTCTTCGTTTGTCTTGATTTCGTCATTTAGCGTCGTGTTTAAACTCAGATACGTTTTTGAACATTCCAGTCGACTCACATTCAGCAGGTTTTTTTTCCCACATTTAAATCTGAGTCTGTTTGAACACCAATATCTCAGACTATTAAAGATAAAAAGCTGAAATGTTCACAGTTATTTCTCATCATGTTATTAATTCTAAATCTGTAATATTGAACAAGTAGATCTAATAATCCCCGACTGACCATCCAGGCTTGAAGAAGCAGAACTTTCAGAGACAGAAATGTGAACTGTTTTCTGATCCATGTTTCCGTTGAGCACATGGACGGACTCAGCCTGTCTTTAAGACGTGGTCCTGGCAGGTCACAGGGCCAGAAGGCCTCACACACTCGGTGCTAGAGCTAAATGTTGAGCAGCTCTAAGGAGCTTTGGGCCGTGACCTCGTCACACACGCTTCAGTCGGGATCAGGCCGGCCCCGGGGCCCCTAAGTAGATCAGATGCTATGGATCTAAATGCTGCTGGTGTGACCCGCCACAATAAGAGCTGCTCAGGTTACAGACCGAACAATCAGATACTGCTGAACAATACTACTGCTAAAACACAACGCATAAAACATCCTTCAGCCCCAATAATACACACTTCAGGTACATTAAAGTTCATAAAATCAATCCAGTCTGCTCTTAATTTACTGGAGATGATCAGAAACTTGTGTGTAGTAATAGAGGACAGGATGTAGCGAAGCTCCAAAAGATGGAGAAAACCTGTGTTCTCTACGTTTATGTCAGGAAATGTTCTGTAGATCAGCTGCACTACCTGGATGTGGTGTTTAGTTTTGCCATTTGGTGCCTCATTTATGTCATTTTTGTGTCTCGGTTTTGTCATTTTGTGGCACGTTTTTGTTGTTTTGTGTCTCATTTTTGTCATTTTGTGTCTCGTTTTTGTTGTTTTGTGTCTTGTTTTTGTCATTTTGTGTCTCGTTTTTGTTGTTTTGTGTCTTGTTTTTGTCATTTTGTGTCTCGTTTTTGTTGTTTTGTGTCTTGTTTTTGTCATTTTGTGTCTCGTTTTTGTTGTTTTGTGTCTTGTTTTTGTCACTTTTGTGTCTCGTTTTGTTTGGTCTCGTTTTTGTTTTTTGTGTTGATTTGTTGTTGCGTGTCTTGTTTTTGTCATTTTTCTCGTTTTTGTTGTTTTGTGTCTCATTTTTGTCATTTTGTGTCTCGTTTTTGTTGTTTTGTGTCTTGTTTTTGTCATTTTGTGTCTCGTTTTTGTTTTGTGTCTTGTTTTTGTCATTTTGTGTCTCGTTTTTGTTGTTTTGTGTCTCATTTTTGTCATTTTGTGTCTCGTTTTTGTTGTTTTGTGTCTTGTTTTTGTCATTTTGTGGCACGTTTTTGTTGTTTTGTGTCTTGTTTTTGTCATTTTGTGTCTCGTTTTTGTTGTTTTGTGTCTTGTTTTTGTCATTTTGTGTCTCGTTTTTGTTTTGTGTCTCGTTTTTGTCATTTTGTGTCTCGTTTTTGTTGTTTCGTGTCTTGTTTTTGTCATTTTGTCTCGTTTTTGTTGTTTTGTGTCTTGTTTTTGTCATTTTGTGTCTCGTTTTTGTTGTTTTGTGTCTTGTTTTTGTCATTTTGCGTCCTCAGTGTCTGTCTACTGAATACATATTTAATTTGAGTGTGTCGGTGCTGTGGAGCTGCTCTAGATGTTCTAGTTGGAAGCAGACGTGGAGTTATAAAACTCAGCGGGTTCAAATTTCAGAACGTTGTCGTCCAGCAGCTAATAATGGAACGGGGCTCAGATTTAAGGACTAGAGACGGCCTCAGGAGTGAAAGTGATCATGCGTAAATTAGAGAGGAAAGTGTGGAGCTCCTGATGGGTTCAGATCAGCTTCATCTCCAGGGTCCGAGGTGGAAAAAGCTGCCGCTGTCCTCGCTCTGGTCTGATGGAGGAGGTTTATTTCCAGTATGCTCTTTGAGTTTCCTTCAGCCTTTCATTGCTCCCATTAATAACACCAGAGCCTCAGTGTTTCTGAACATCCTGGTGTGTTTCTGCCGTAGGGAACCCCCGTAGAACACGCCACCCTCCCGGTGAGTATCTGGGTTGTTGTGAGCTCTGACTGACCCGTTAACCTCAAACTACCTGCATGTCGGACGCACAGAGTGATGCACGTTTGTGTGAATCAGTGTTGAATGTTGGACCAACCAGGAGCGAAATCACTAAAGAACTACAAACATGGACTCCTGTTATTTAAGGCGGATTAATCGTTGATATTTCAGGTTTTTATTCGACTCTGTTATTAGGGATGCACCAACCCACCCTCATCATTCCTGATTCTGATAATAAGCTGTGAATAAAATGGTGTGAATCTTTTATTTGTGTGTCAGACAACATCAGAAATAACTTTAGTTTTCTTAACTTTGGAACTAACTATTTAATTTTTAGTTATCAAATTATTTACAAAAACTTCTCCAAACTGACTCAAGATTTGTCCAAAATGACCCAAAACCTGTCCAAGCTGACAAAACCTTTGTCCATTTTTGTCTGAAATGACCAAAACGTCTCTAAAGTGACTCAAAAATGTTCCAAAATGACTGAAAACCAGAGAAAATGAATCATGTCTATGAGATGATCCTGGTATCTTCTGTGTGTAAAAATGCTCCTTTCATTGTCTAGAACTTGTTCTGACCAACCACCTATCACACATGCTGATATGAGCCTGGGAAGTTTACCCACAATGCACTGTCTAAAGTTTTCTCTGGTCAATTATCAGAAAACAGATTTGATACCAGCATCTAGACCTCTATGAACACCAGGTTTGTTTCCTACCAGTGAGTCTTCATCAACATTTAGTCTAAACATCTAAAAACTGGAACCTTGTCTTGTCCAACTTTCCTCACATCAGATTCTACTAGTTGGTGAAATGTGGACCAAAGACTGTATTTTAGTAGAAGTATGGATCCATCCATATATACTCTCTTACAGGAACTTTCTGGAGACATAACACCAACCTCATTTGAAAATTTTGCACCATTTTCCATTTTGAAAGGCAATAATTAATCAGTAAAGTCATTTTGCACACTTTCAAGTCATTTAGGACAAATTTCAAGTAATTGTGGACATATTTTGAGTCATTTTCAACTGGTTTCAAACAAAAGTATTTAAAATTGGAACCTTGTCTTGCCATACTTGGCAAATATTAAATTTTACTGATGCTAGAGCCTCAAAAGTTGGTGAAATGTCCACCAAAGACTGTGTTTTAGTAGGAATGGATACGTCCATTTTTTGCATTTTTTTCCATTTCTAATGACCAGTAATGAAAGATCAGTCCTCTGTTGCAGTGGTTCCCAACCTGGGGTCCGCGCCCCCCCAGGGGGCGCCAGAGATCTGAGGGGGGACGTGAAGCTTTGTCTGCTCTGAGGCTGTGATGTTATAAAAAATAGATTTTTACATTCTGGATAAAATCAGAGTAACAGACTCGCTGTGTCATCACAAATCTATTTATAAAACATTTTAAAGACGCCTTTATTTGGTCTTTCTTCAGGTTGGCTCTAGTTCATCCCGATTCATTAGTTTGTGTTACAGTTAGAAAATTACTGACAGAAACAGTGTCTGAAAAACGCAAAACGGGTGAAGATTCATCAGTACCTAAAAACTCCGGCTATACTTCGAGAGTTACCTTAAATTTGGTTTTATTAAAGGACGAGACAGAATTATGTTATTTGTAGTGAAATGCTGGTAAATGACAGCATGAATCCAGAGAATTACGGAGACGTCAGGAAACAAAACACAGTTTGGTAAAGTCGGAAAGATATTCACTAATTCGGACTTCGGCATCAATAACTCATTAAATATACGTTGTCTAAACATAAACGATGCCTCTTTTCCATCGTTGTAAGGTAGACAATGTGCTACAAGCCCAGTTTAATCAAAAGTAGCTGCAGAAATAACATTGGTGTCTATGAGCAGCCGGCTGTGAGACGAGTGAACAGGAACCATCTGCAAAATGCAAAGAGACACAAAGATTCAACACATTTACTGCAGCCAGCAACTGCTGCTCAGACTACAACTCTTGCTTTGATATTAAATATTATTTAGTAATTTTAGGGAATTTTCTCTTAGTAATACAATTCAATAACTTCCCTCTTATGTTTTGTAGTGTACTTATGTGGTGGTGGTGGTGGGTGGGGCGCTGGGGCTGGGTGCAGCCTATAGGAGGGGCTCCAAGCCACACAGGTTGGGAACCACTGCTCTGTTGGATCGATTAAATCATTCTGATCTGATGGAAACTATTCCCTCTGTGTCCTCGCCACATTAAATGTCTGTGGGAGTTTTATTTCTGGAGATATTCAACCCTTAAAGTGGCTTCGCAGGTCTTTTGAGGATGAAAATAGAACAATTCCCAAGTCTGAAAAGGTCTGAAATTCACAAAATTCAGCCACAATATTTGACAGAACCCAACAATGGTTTGATGCATCTCTAATATTTTGGAGTTCAGCTCACGTAATCGTAGAAATAATGAAAGAACCAGTGAATAAAAGTGTTTACTACTGTATTTCCAGGCCTGATGTCTGTCAGACCAGCTGTGGTCTGAAGTCCTAGAAGTGAAGCTGCTTCTTTGTTTTCCACTCAAAGAGAAAACAGAAGTAAAATGCAGCCACAGCTCGAGTCCAGGCTTCATTTTTGTGGTGTTTCCTGAGTGACGTGAACAAACACCTGCCATAACGCACAAATCTGGGATTGTTCCGCTGGACCGCATAAGTAGATTCCCATTTGCAGCCGTTTTCCAGCCCATCAATCACCAATAAGCACCTGTAGGCGTCAGACTGTCCTGAACGTTCAGTCGATCCTCATTTAGACGTCAGGTGTCGCCGTCCAGCGTGGTATTTTCTGCTCCGTCCACCTCCTGACTCCTGGCTGGCCCGGCCGGCTGCCTCTTTGACTGACGGGGTTCTGGATGGACGGAGAGTATCCTATCCACCGTGTCCAATCGCTTCCAGCAGTCGTGAATCAGGCGTCCTCTGACTTCGTCCTTCAGCTGCTCTGAGGTTCTGCTTGTTCTGACTCGTTTGCCAGCAGACTTTTGAATGTTTTTAGTCAAAGGTTTCCATTAAATTCTGCGCGAACACGATCTCACTCAGCTCGTCGGATCATTTATTGGGTTTATTTGACCTGTTCTGCCACACAGGAAGTTAAATTTACCTCCACAATAAAAGAGTTTAAATATGAAACCACATCCCTACTTTGACCACAACGACTCTGAGAGTCCTCTGAAGTGAGCTGGACTCATTATTAAACCTGTTTAGAGCTTCTGGATCAAGTTAATAATCACAACAAGTTTGCTGTTTTGGTCTGTATCCAAGAATTATAGTCAAAAGACCACACGAACATGTAAAAACAGACTCAGTGTATCATTAAACGAGATAAACAGCCAAAATGAGACAAAACACTTCCACAAAAAGATGTCAAAGTGGCAAAGAGCGGCTAAATAGAGAGACAATGACCAAAAATGACCACAAATATGGTCAAAAATGACTTACATAACCATAAAGACATGCCACTGACTTTAACATCTTTTTGTGTTGTGTTTAAGCTTTTGTCCCCTCTTTATTGTCAGATGTAGATAGTTTTTACATGTCCCTGTGGTCTTCTCTGTCTTTGTGGTAATCTTTTGCCTCATTTTGGTCATGCTGACTAATATTATATGTCTCGGTCTCCTTGAGGTCATTTTGCATCTCTGTTGTTGTTCCTTTGTCCTATTTGATTGTCTTGATTGTAAAACCAAAATTTAGAAACCCAGTCTTTTGAAAGCAACTGTCAGTGATTATTGTGAGTATAAAATACCTGTCAGTATTAATTCCTGACATACATTTACTCTATTTAAGGCTTTCAAGCTGGTAAAAGCAATCATTCTTTGTTGTTTTCTCACTGTTTCACTGTTACGAGTCATTTAGTTTACTGACAATGCCAGAGTCACAGATTAACGCTGCAGCAAACGAGTCTAAATGTTGATTTTAATCAACATGTTTTACTGCTGTCTCATCCGTCTGCTTTCCTGTTCTTCCTCCGTTCACTCCTCTAATCACTGAATCCCTCCTTCATGTCGTCTGTCTCAACTTCTTCCTCCTCCTGCTTTTTCTCTGTTTGTTCAGTGGCTGAAGAGCTTTTAATGAGCTCTGATGAAGAATGGAAGGAAGAGTTTAGGAATAGAGGAGGGAGGAGAAGCTTCACCTGGACTTTCCTTGGTTTCCTCACCTGTTTCTTACCTTTCTTTCCTTTCCTCTGTGTTTTTTCTTCCCTTTTGTTTCTCCTCCTGTCCTCAGCTGCCTCGCTTTTCCTTTCCTCCGTTTTGGTCTAATTGTTCCCAGTTGTTGATGCTGAAGTCCAAATGGGTTCTTCTGGACAGATCTACCTGTGGTTGTGTGTCTGCACTCACAGATTATCAGTGATGATGTTTTTATAAAGCGATTACTGATAACATATATTAGGGTCAGTCTAAAGCTGAGGGACTTCTGAAGTCCATGGGATATATCTGCATACATTTTGATTAAAAGTAAAAAAACTAATGTTTTTATGTTCATTCTGATCATGTCTTTACATATTCCATCATTATTTATTATGGAAACAATCATTTATTAATAAAAAATGACTGGATGTCACTAAAATGTCAACTAAATAACCGTCTGAATTTAATACCAACCACCTTCTAATTAGCTAAACAATAATAAAATGAGTTTATTCAGAAATAGTTTGGATTGAGTTCTTTTAATTAAGAGACAAAAAAATGATAAAACCAACAAAAATAAGAAAGAGACACAAAATGGCAAAAAGCTAACAAAATATTGCAAAACCAACAAAAAGGAGAGAGAAAATGACAAAAATGACACACCAAGGTCACACAAAATGGCAAAAATGAGACAAAATGAAATAAATGCAGCAACAAGGAGACACCAAATGGCGAAAATTACACAAAAAAGTGACACAAAACAGAAAAATGATGAAGTGATAAGGATGAGAACTGATGGAAAAAGCTTTGAGATGTGAGGCGGAGTGAGAAATGACAGACAGCTGCAACGTCTCCATTATCATCATTTAGACTGATGTGTCCGTTAATCAATTAATAATTCCTTTCCAAACTTTTCCACACATATGTGGAAGTTCCTGAGGATTATTCCACTGATAGGGAAACTCTGGACTTCAGTCTTTACTGGCTTCACTTCTCAGGAGTGTTAGTTAATGTGCTGCTTTCATTAGTGTTTTTTGTTTTGTGTCTCGTTCTTGTCATTTTGTGTCTCATTTTTGTCATTTTGTCTCATTTTTGTCATTTTGTGTCTTGTTTTGGTTGTTCTTTGACTTGTTTTTGTGGTTTTTTTTCTCGTTTTTGTCATTTTGTGTCTCATTTTTGTCTCTGTTGTTCTGTATCTTGTTTTGACGTTTTTGTCTCATTTTTGTCATTTCATGTCTTGTTTTTGTCATTTTGTGTCTCATTTTTGTCTCGTTTTTGTCGTTTTGTGTCTTTGATGTTGTGGGTGTTTGGTTGTGGTGTAATGTGTGTTTGTGTGATGTTGTGGATGTTTGTGTGTTGTGTGTCTTCCTGTGATTAATGAAGGTAATTAAAAATGCAGCGCTGGAAGGAAATTCCTGCTGGTTCTTATTAATCACCTTAAAGTCCCATCAGGGTTCATTGTGTTGTTTTATTGGGATTTCAATGGTTTTACTTTCTGTTTTTGTGTAGATAAAGTTTAGAAAAGTCGTGCCCAGCATCATGTTCTCTGTTCCACTGTGTTCTTTCTCCTTCCTGTTGGCCTTTTGCTCTTCACCTCCTTCTTTAGCTTCATTTGATGTGGTTGCTTCATCCGGCTGGAATGCAGACGTCTAGGTGGAGGTTCCATGTTTGTGTTTCTGTATTAATGCGTTGTCATGAACTTCCTCATCCGCTGCTTTTATTCTCTCTGAGCTCCTTCATCATCCTGCCGCCTCCTGAACGCAGCGCTCTGTTAGCGTTCGCTCTGAGATTCTAAACTCGTCTATCCTCTAAAACCTCCCGATGATGAAGCCAGTTGTGATTACTGCTGGGTGTGTGTGTGCATCTGTTACTGTTGGTGTGCGACGCTAATGAATCGCATGCAAAATGACTAAAAAAGAGAGACGCAAAATCACAAAAAAACATAAATGAGACACAAAGGTCATACAAAATGGCTAAAATGAGACAAAAATAACAAAAAGGAGACCCAAAATGCCCTAACCATGTCCTGGTGCAGCTTCTGCCTGATTGCTTAACAATAACAATAATAATAATAATAATATTTAAATCAGTTAAACTATGGCTGTAAATTAAAGATGAACCTTTAATCAGTGACTCCTCCAGTTATAAACCCATCACATGTAGAGCTGCTGAACTCCCATAAACAGTCCAGAACTACCGATAGAACCAGGAAATAACACAAGCAAACATCTCATGGAACCACTGGATGTGTCACTTCCTTTCTACTTCCTGTCAGCAGCGGTACCAGACCTTCTCATGGTGTTGTGATGCGTTTACTGATCCTCATTTCCATGAAGTTGAAGCTACTTTTATTCAGATGTCTTGTAGATGAACATTTGATCTGTTTAACACGGCTGGACGTCTCACCTGTTTGTTTGTTTGTTTGTTCCAGGGTAAGGTGGCCCAGACGGCCTGCATGTCGGCCTGTAAACACATCTCCACCTCCCTGATGCAGCTGCTGCTGGACCCGGAGCTCCGTCAGATCTCCATGGGAGCTCTGCAGCAGCTCAACGCCGACGTCCAGGAGTGTGAAGGTGAGAGTCCAGACCTTCTACACGCCTTCATGTGTTTACTGCAGCACTGTGCAAAAGATGAGGTTGAAATCATCCATCCATCCATGCAGAAAGATCCCGGGAAAGCCGGGACGCGAACCAGGGATCTTCTCCCTGCAAGGCGAAAGTGCTAACCACTACGCCACTGTGCAGCCCCTATATGGAATCACTTTAGATATTTTTTAGGATTTTTTTGGAAGATTTTTAATCATTTTTTGAAAATATTTACAAGAATTTTCTTGCCAAATTTGGGGGATTTTTTTTTATTTTTTTAAAAATAAAACTTATCTGGGAAACGTTTAAGGAATTATTGGAGTTTTCTTTCTGAAAGTTTTGCAAATTTTCAGAAATTTGGGGAATTTTTTTTACAGAATTTTTGTATTTTTTTCAAACAAGGAAACAATATTTTTTGGTGCCTGTATATGAGGACAACAGGAGAGTAAAGTTTCACACAGAAAACCTTTCAGTAAGTTTGTGATGTAGACAATTTAGTTTCTGTAAATTTGGTTTTCTTGCCACCATGAATGAAGTTGTGGGTCTAGTTATCATTAATTATTGTTTTTAGTGTAAATTCTCCTCTAAGTTCAGCCACAGACCTGAATCAGACTAAAAGCAGTCTGTAAAGGTTGCAGTTTGCGTCTGGGAGCACAGGGGGCGCTATGGAACAACCGATTCCCCGGTTAGAGGAGAGCATCTTCTGTTCTCTGAGGAGGTTTTTCATCCTCCGTCTCTTTTCTTTCTGTTTCCTCCTTTGGTTCTTTTCTCCTCTTTTCATCCTCCTTCCCTGATTCCTGAGTTTGGGGGATGAAAGAGGCGTCGTTGGCTCGGTTCTTCCACCATCGAGGTTCTGAGAGTCACGGCTCGGGTCGCGCTGATCGGCAGTGACATGCATGCAGTGCTGCTGAGGGGTTAGGAGGTTAGCCAGCTGCTTATCTGGGGCACAAACACAGCAAACATCAGAGGACGCAAAGTTTACATTTACTGGTCCCACAACATGACACAAGCAATCACAACAAAATGATACAGACCACAAAAGTGACACTCCAAGGTGACACAAAATGGCGACAAGGAGGCAAAAATATGACAAACTAACTTAAAGGAGACACAAAATGACAAAAATGACACACCAAGGTTCACAAAATGGCAAAAACGAGACAAAAAAATGACAAAAATCACCAATATTAAGGCATGAAAGTAACACAAAATGGTGACGAGGAGACAAAAAAATGACAAAACCACCAAAAAGGAAACACAAAATGACAGAAACGAGACAAAGAAATTGCAGAAAAGTAGAAAATGACCCGACCAGGTCCTACATCCACCTGGTGCAGCTTCCGCCTGGTTAATACATATTTAATCAGTTAAACTATAACATAAAGTTATAAACAGAACTCTTCAATTTTAACCTTTAAAATGCAGTAAAATGAATCAGAACGCTGGATAGAAATGAGGTCGAAGGAGAGAGACATGGAGAGAGTGGAGTAGAATCAGTGACAGAATAAAGGAAAAGAGTCGGACGGAGAGAAATTCCCCAGAAGGTGAACTTGGAGGGATTAAAGAAATAAAAGGTCAGAGCAGATTAGGATGAAAGAGGACGAGAGGCCAGAGAAAATGGGATTAAAGCAACGAGGAGAGAAATTAATAAAAGCACAGAAAGGCCAGAGGAGAGAGTAGAATACACGACTGAAAGGGAAAGGAAGTGAAGGAAGAGGGATTAGAGATGGAATAAAGGCAGGAATTCCAGGATTGTGGAGGATAAAAAGGAAAAAGGGAGGTTCAGATGGATGAATACGATCAGTGGAGAGGAAAAGAAAAGGAGAGGAGAAATAATGGAGACAAACAAGTTGAAAACTACAGATTACTGAAGAAAAACACGAAAATAAGAAGAAAAAAATACAGGAAGAAAAATTTAAAAATGAATAAAAACTTAAATTAAAAACAGTTCATGTTCAAAAACTATAAAAACAGGGAAAATGCAATCAATATCCTGTTAAAATATATTAAAACAGTCATTTTTACAGTCAAATATTAAAGAACAAATAACTGTTTGTAAAAGTAAAGATTTTTTTTATATCCAACATTTAAATGAATAATTTTTCTTATCTGTAATTTTGCAAAACTGGACAAAAAGCATCTGTAAAAAAACATTTAACATAACAATAATAAATTACTGACCATTTTAAAGTTCTTAATATACAAAATTTGTCTTTTAAATTATTGGCAAATTTATGTAAGATAATGACATTTCCTGCTCATTTAAATACTAATAAGAAAAAAAAGAAAAAGAGACAAAAAATTTGACAAAAAAGTTACAAAGCGACAAAAAAATGGACAAATGACACAAACGAGACAAACGGAAACACAAAACGACAAAAACATGAGACAAACTACAAAAGTTGGACCAAAAAAAGGACAAGAAAACAAGACAAAATATGACAAAAATGAGCTGCAAAACAACAAAAACGAGACAGAAAACAACGAATAAAGTGAACCACAAAATGCCAAAATAACAATGAATAATCTAGTATTTTACTTTCTGATCCAAACAACTTGTCATGGTCTAGAAATGATTTTAAATTTATAGTTTTACTAATTTACAATCTGCAGTTAATGTCTTCTCTGGAATTTTTACACTTTGAGGACCGGATTGGACCCTCTGGAGGACCACTTTTGGCTCACGGGCCTCATGTTGGACACCCCTGGTCTACAGTAAACTGAAGCATGGAGGACTTGTTTTAGAACTAGTTAAGGTTCTTCAAGTGGAACGTGGAGGTCTTCTCTGGAGGTTTTTCTCTCCAGAGTTCAGCAGCAGGCCGGTGTAGAACGTGGTCTTCTTCTGGAGGTTTTTCTCTCCAGAGTTCAGCAGCAGGCCGGTGTAGAACGTGGAGGTCTTCTTCTGGAGGATTTTCTCTCCAGGGTTCAGCAGCAGGCCGGTGTAGAACGTGGAGGTCTTCTCTGGAGGATTTTCTCTCCAGGGTTCAGCAGCAGGCCGGTGTAGAACGTGGTCTTCTTCTGGAGGTTTTTCTCTCCAGAGTTCAGCAGCAGGCTGGTGTAGAACGTGGAGGTCTTCTTCTGGAGGATTTTCTCTCCAGGGTTCAGCAGCAGGCCGGTGTAGAACGTGGAGGTCTTCTCTGGAGGATTTTCTCTCCAGGGTTCAGCAGCAGGCTGGTGTAGAATGTGGAGGTCTTCTCTGGAGGTTTTTCTCTCCAGAGTTCAGCAGCAGGCTGGTGTAGAACGTGGTCTTCTTCTGGAGGTTTTTCTCTCCAGAGTTCAGCAGCAGGCTGGTGTAGAACGTGGAGGTCTTCTTCTGGAGGATTTTCTCTCCAGGGTTCAGCAGCAGGCCGGTGTAGAACGTGGAGGTCTTCTCTGGAGGATTTTCTCTCCAGGGTTCAGCAGCAGGCTGGTGTAGAATGTGGAGGTCTTCTTCTGGAGGTTTTTCTCTCCAGAGTTCAGCAGCAGGCTGGTGTAGAACGTGGAGGTCTTCTCTGGAGGTTTTTCTCTCCAGGGTTCAGCAGCAGGCTGGTGTAGAACGTGGAGGTCTTCTCTGGAGGTTTTTCTCTCCAGGGTTCAGCAGCAGGCTGGTGTAGAACGTGGAGGTCTTCTCTGGAGGTTTTTCTCTCCAGGGTTCAGCAGCAGGCTGGTGTAGAACGTGGTCTTCTTCTGGAGGTTTTTCTCTCCAGGGTTCAGCAGCAGGCTGGTGTAGAACGTGGAGGTCTTCTCTGGAGGTTTTTCTCTCCAGGGTTCAGCAGCAGGCTGGTGTAGAACGTGGAGGTCTTCTTCTGGAGGTTTTTCTCTCCAGAGTTCAGCAGCAGGCCGGTGTAGAACGTGGAGGTCTTCTCTGGAGGTTTTTCTCTCCAGGGTTCAGCAGCAGGCCGGTGTAGAACGTGGAGGTCTTCTTCTGGAGGTTTTTCTCTCCAGGGTTCAGCAGCAGGCTGGTGTAGAACGTGGAGGTCTTCTCTGGAGGTTTTTCTCTCCAGAGTTCAGCAGCAGGTTGGTGTAGAACGTGGAGGTCTTCTCTGGAGGTTTTTCTCTCCAGAGTTCAGCAGCAGGTTGGTGTAGAATGTGGAGGTCTTCTCTGGAGGTTTTTCTCTCCAGGGTTCAGCAGCAGGCCGGTGTGAGTGCTCCTCTGCAGTGTGTTCGGGGTCAGTCTGGATGGCAGGCGTGTAATCGCTGCTGTGGAGTGTATGGCCTTGTGTTTCAGAGATTAGCTGCTCCCTCTGCTACACTCCTCTTTTCTCCGCTCCCTCGCTCAGAATACCAGCCGGCTTGTTTTCGGGGGCCAACTGACGCCAGGACCCCAGCTCACACTCCGGCCGACCCCGACCAGCAACCAGGCGTCGCCCTGCAGAACCGTCCAACTCCACTGTTCTCAGACCAGCAGAACACCTCGAAATACCTCCTAAAAACCTCCCACGTCCACAGGCAGTCATTCAGATAAGGTTCTAGCCGTTTGATTTAACCAACTTTTTACCAACCAGGAGCCTTTTCTAACTCAGAAAATAGAGGAGAAGCTTCAAAGGTTGTGACAACTAGTCATGATAATTGACTACAGTTACCTCATTCTCAATTAGGAAATATGGATCCATCCATTTATAAGGACGCTGACAGGAAATGAGTTCAATGAGTCACCATTTAGTCTAAATATCTACAATCTGGAACCTTGTCTGGTCAAACTTTAACACACCAGATTCTACTGATGTCAGAGCCTCAGCAGTTGGAGAAATGTGGACCAAAGACTGGATTTTAGTAGAAATATGGATCCATCCATTTATAGACACTTACAGGAACTTTCTTGGAACACAGTAGCACCCTCATTTGATAATTTTGCACTATTTTCTACTTGACAAGGGAAATAATTATTAAGTATTGTTGTTTTTGGACATTATTGACCCATCCAATAATTTCCTAAAAGTTATATTTTAAAATGTCACCCAACTTTGGCAAGAAAATTCTTGTAAATATTTTCAAAAAATTAGTAAAAATCTTCCAAAAAAACATAAAAATACCTCATATCATTATTATTATTATTTTTATATATATATATATATATATATATATATATATATATATATATATATATATATATATATATATATATATATATATAGTAAAACTTCTGATATTTTCTTCAAGAACATTCACATAAAAATCAACCAAAATCCAGCGAAATTCGCTGGATTTTAGTTGATTTTTATGTGAATGTTCTTCAGAAACATTTTAACATTTCTTTTTTTTCCACAAAAAATGTTCAAAGATTTCCCAGAAATGCTGAAAATGTGGAGATCAGAAATTTCACTGTGAAAATATATTTTCTTTCCCCCCACATTTTCAAACTTTTAAACATTTGCAGGCACCAAAAAATATTGTTTCCTTGTTTGAAAAAAATCCAAAATTTCAGCCAAAAAAAAAAAAAATTCTGGAAATTTGAAAAACCTTCAGGAAGAAAATTCCAATAATTCCTGAAAAAAATTTCTTGAAAAAAAGGCAAAAAAAATTCTTGTAAATATTTTTTTAAAAAAATGAGGAAATATCTTCCAAAAAAAATCCTAAAAATATCTGAAGTGATTCCATATATATCAGTAAAACTTGCTGGATTTTGGTTGATTTTTATGTGAAGGTTCTTAAGAAACATTTTTATCATTTCTTTTTTTCCACCCAAAAATGTTCAAAGATTTCCCAAAATTGTTGAAAATGTGGAGATCAGAAGTTTCACTGTGAAAATAGATTTTTTGTCCATATGTTCAAACTTTAAAAAGGGGTCAGTTTGACTCGCAGGACAAGACGAGGGTTAAAAGTGTGAATGTGATTAAAACTAGTGGTTCGTCATCCGTCTCTGCTCTTCCAGCTGCTAGTTCATCGTCTTTACATCCACGTTTAATCCGGACGTCTTTACTATACGACCGTTTATTTGTAGATGAACTTGCTGTAAATGATGCGTTTGGTTGCGTATGAAGGTCAGTCGGTGGAGGCCGGGCTGCACTGAGCTCCACTCCAACCCTCTGCTCTTTCACATCCACTAACACACTCTCATTGACGAGCCGGCTGTTTCTCAGCCAGACCCGGCGACATGACTCTAACACCCTTCCTCCTCCTCCCCAGGCTGTCATTTGTCTGCCAATCTATCCCGATGCATAGCGAATCTGACCAGGTCCTTTATTCTTCCCTTTTTCACCCTCTTCTTCTCCTCCTCCTCCTCTCTTCCCTCTCTCCGGGGGTGGACTGGGGGGGTGGGTTTTATTTTCCCACAGGTTTTGCCAGAGCCGGGCCGGTCGCAGGCTTCCAGGGTGACACGTTGCTTCTGGCCTTCAGTGACTTGAGACAAGTAGGTCTTTGTCTCCTCGTGGTCCTCTCTCCTTCATTTGCTCTCTCTGTCTTGTGTTTTTTTTTCCTTCCCACTATCTTTTTTCTGCCTCCTCCTCCCCCCTTCGTCCTTTTCATCCTCCCCTCACACACCCCCGAGGCTTTCCTCCCCTCATCCTCCTCCTTCGTTTGGGCTTTGGTTTTGTACCTTCTACTTTTTATTCTCTCTTCTCAAACACTCTCACACAGTTTTTCTTATCTCCACTTCTGTCTTATCTGTTGCACTGCAAAAACTCTAAATCTTACCAAGTCTGTTTGTCTTGTTTTTAGTCAAAATGTCTCATCCCACTTGATTTAAGATAAATTCACTGAACAACAGACATTTCAGCAGATGGAGGGACTTGTTTTAAGACAATGCATCTGAAATATCTTGTTAAGTCAAACAATCTTGAAATTATCTTGTTTTGAGTTGAATTTTACAAGAAAACTTAAAGTAAGTTTAATACATCTCAAATTAGGAGGTTACATGAAATCAAAATCTATTTTTGAGTGAAAAGCTGCTATTTTTTTAGTATGTTTGGCTTATTTTAAGACACCTAAGCTTTACAATCCTGGTAAAATATCGCTTTTACCTCATTAGAGACATTAGAGAGTCTTAACTCTCTAATGTCGGCACAAATGTCCTTAAAGACAACGTAAAGGTGAAGATTTACTGCAAGAAATGTTCAAAAACATGATAAAAAGTTCATGCTGTAGTTTAAGTGAAGTTGTTTTCTGATAGAATCTCATTTGTCTTTCTGGTTTGGTGACTTTTCTGGATTCTGTCCTCTTGAAAGACATAACAGAACATGAAATTCTCACAACTCAGATACAATAATTCACAGAACTTAATTTTGAGTCAAATATAGAATGAATGAAACCTTTAATTTTTTTAAAGACGGCTGTGAGCAGCTTCTTTATAAACCAGGTTGCTTTTGTGGGGTCAGATTTGTTATAAATATGAAACGCTTGTTTAGATGTTGAGAACCAGTTGGGTCCATCTTTGGGTCCAATGATTTCAGTCACGATAAAACTTTTATTTCTTTGGCTTCATCTTTAGAAACCACATTCATGAAGTTTGTTGTTGTTTGTTGCTCGTATATTAGCAGCTTTGTTGTGGATTTTCATAGTTTAAGAATGAGAGTTTTTAACTTTTAGAGCTGAATCGTGCTGTGTTCGATGACACTGGTTTCCAGTTTCCAGGGCGACGACACATGTCCTTGGGCCAGATGTTGAGAACCAGTTGGGTGCATCTTTGGGTCCAATGATTTCAGTCACTATTAAACTTTTATTTATTTAGTTTCTTATTTACAAACCAGATAATCTTTGTGAAGTTAGTTACTGATATATTAGAAACTTTGTTGTGGTTTATGAAATGGCTGTTTTTAACTTCTAGAGCTGAATCATGTTGCGTTCGATGACACCAGTTTCCGGGGGGATGAAACAGGTCCTCAGGCCGGATGTTGAGAAGCGGTTGTGTGTTTGGGGTCCTGGGAAAGCAGCGAGCAGAACGGGTCGGACAGAACTGGACGGCTCCAGTGAGAACCCAGGATGTTGGGCGGAGCCAGCGAGTGTTTGTGTGTCGATGTCGCCCTCCGCCGCCGCCGTTTCCGAGCGTCTTCTTTCTTTGGCGTGTTTGTGAGTCTGTCATCGGCGCTGAATGTGTGAAACTGAGAGCAGTTTGTGTGTCTGTCATCGGCGCTGAATGTGTGAAACGGGGCGGAGAGGCCGAGTTTGTGTGGCTTTTCTGGCCGACCGTGCGATTCTCGCCGCCGTTGCCGCCGCGAAAAAGTGTGTGAAAGTGAGCGTTGCTGTGACTGTGTGAAGCAGGGCGGAGAGCGAGTGTGTGCCCCGCTTTGATGTTTGTTGTTGTGCAGAGTTGTGTGTCCGTGTGACAGCGGATGACGGATGGGCCGGCAGGACGGAGCGGAGACGATGAATGAGGTGACGGACGGAGACGGATAGCCCTTTATCCCTCCGTCACAATCCCTCTTTCTGCCTCCTCTCTTCTCTTTCTGCGGCTGTCGGGATGATGCAGTGCCTCTTGTTCTCTCTGAAGGAAGGGGGGAAGACGGGGAGAAGGAAAAAATTGCATTCATGCGGCATCGATGTTTACTCCGGCTCCCCCCATCGTCCTCGTCCTTCATCTCCGTCCTCCTCTTTGTCTTTGTGCCGCCGTTCTTCTTTGTCTCTGGTTCCCATCCAGAGTCGGAGTCCAACATCTGCCCCGAAGAGCGCATCATTTCGAGCCGCTCCGTGTTTCATACGTGCTCATACATACGTGTTCGTCTTTGTGAGGCGCCGGCTGAATGGTCGATAAATCACGCTGACGGCGCCGTTTGTTGTGTGGTTGGGTCCCGGTGTTCTGGAAGGTTCCGGGGTCCTGGGACAGCGCCTGGACGGGACTCTCACACACAGACAAACACTCAATACCAAACACTAAACACACAGTCCGGACCTGCGTCACGCTCCGGACCACCAACCTGCTTTTAATAAAACGGAAAAAATGGTTTAGTTAGAGTTTAACCACCTGATGTCTGTGGAGAGTCTCATCATCAGGGAGGAAGTAGAACCCAACTGGATTCCTCCACGACTAAGACATCTGAACACATCGCACACTTCTAAAGCCTCTACACCGGCTTAGTCACTCACAGAATAGATTTTAAAACCCTACTGATGGTTTACCAATCCCAGAATGCATCTGATGTGTTCAAAGAATACGAACCCAGCAGGACTCTTAGATCCAAGAACCTGAGGTCTCGTCCAGGCCAGAGTCCGGACTAAACATGGAGAAGCAGCATTTAGCTGTTCTGGAACAAACTGTCAGTGGAGATTAAACTTTCACCAAATGTAGACACTTTAACCCTCCTGTTGTCCTCATTTACAGGCAGCAAAAAATATTGTTCCTTCGTGTAAAAAATATCCAAAAATTCTGCAAAGAAAATCCCCAAATTTATAAAAATTGCAAAATCTTCAGGAAGAAAATTCTAAAAATTCCTTAAAAGTTTCCCTTAACATTTTATTTAAAATAGAAATCCCTAAATTTGGCAAGAAATAAAAAAAAATTTAAAAAAAGAATAAAAATTGTAAATGTTTTTAAAAAATGAATAAAAATCTTTCAAAAAAATCCTAAAAATATCTAAAATGATTCCATATATATCAGTAAAACTTGTAATATTTCTTTAAGAACATTCAGAAAAAAATCAACTAAAATCCAGCGAAACATATTTTTTTTAACATTTCTTTTTTTCCACCAAAAAAAATGTTCAAAAATTTCCCCAAAATATGGAAGTTTTCACTGTGAAAGTATAATTTTTTCCACATTTTCAAACTTTAAAATGGGTCAGTTTGACCCGCAGGGCGACACGAGGGTTAAATCCAAGTTAAAAACATTTCTTTTCTCTTGAGCCTATGAATGAAATCTGCACGGTGTCGTTCAACTATCTGCAGCTCGCTGTAACGCTCTTAATGTTGTATATAAAGCACTTTGAACTCTCTGGGACATGAAGGGTTCTACACAAATAAACTTGCCCTGCCTTTAGATTCTAAAAGAAGTTTCATCTACTGCACATGAAATGTCAGATCTCCCTTCTGCTGATGAAGTTATGACGCTCAGAAATGATAGAAAAAGTCCATTAAAAAGTGATAAATCTGGACCAAACTCTATGGACCTCAAGGACCCTTTAACTCTGGAAATATTCCCAGTCTGAAGGTAGAACGTTGCTTCATTAAATAAAATTTCTGTAGATGAAGAACCAGCTGATCCTGATGAGATCCGGGGTAGATTTGTTCAGATTAGTTTGATTTTATGTGTAACATAAAGACAGTAGTGATAGTTTCTGACATTAAAACACCCAGAAAGAGACCATGAGAACTGCCTCGTCCAAACGTTTATGGTTCGACTTCATAATTGTGACAAAGTGCTGCCAGACTTTAGTAAATAACTCCTTTCAGCTGACCAGCTAACCCGACACATTGCAGCAATATAGGCATAAGTACTGCACATAAAGCTCAGTTATAGAATTTATCAATGTGCAAAGTACAAACAACTCAAAGAAAAACTGTTACGGAGGAGAAAAGTTCAACACCAGTAATTGCTGCATCTTTGTTCAACATTTCACCAACTTTTAAGTCTCTAACATCAGGAGGATGTGATGTTAGTTTGACCAGACGAGGTTCCAACAGCTGAACAACTTCGGGGTTTATATTTGCTGTAGTCATGTGTGCAAAGTTTGTGCTCCTGTGTGTGTCTTTCTTGTTCATGTCTTGCTTTTGACATTCAGTGTCCTGTTTTGGTCATTTGGTGTCTTGTTTGTGTTGTTTTCGGTCTCATTTTTATAGTCTTGTGTCTAGTTTTTGTTACTTTTTGTCACATTTTCATCATTTTGTTTTGTGTTGTTTCATGTCATTTAGACAGTCTTGGGTCTAGTTTCTTTTGTATTTTTTTCTTGTTTTTTGTCCCGTTTGTGTTTTGCATCTCGTCTTCCTCATTTTATGTCTCATTTAGGTTTTTTGTGTCTTATTTGTTGTCATTTTGTGTCCAGTTTTGGTCATTTTATGTCATGCTTGTGTTATTTTCTATCTCATTTCCATTGATTTGTGTTGTGTTTCTTTGTGTCTTGCTTTTGACATTTTGTGTTGTTTCAAGTCTTATTTCCCACCTTTTATGTCTTGTATATGTTGTTTTGTGTCTTTTTGTGACAGTTTTGTCTCTTTCAAGTTGTTTTGTCTGTTTTTTTTTTGTTTTTTTTTTTACTTATTTGTCCCATTTTTCTTTTTTTCCTCATTTTTGTTCCATTTTTGTTCCGATTTTGAAATGTGGACTCATTGGTAGGAAACAGAAACTGGTGTTGTTTGGTGTCTATATGTTGTTACTATATTTTCAAAGTTCCAAACTCCTTCCATGTTGATATTTACCACCATATGAGGCTAGTTTTGCTGCTAAACATGTTTTCATGAACTGTGTAGATTTGAACGGATCTATTTAACGGTTTGTTTCCCTGAACTGTAGTTTTTAGCCTCCAGTCCCCACAAACAAAGCAGCAGAGCCAGAATTTCCACTTTTAAGGCAAACTATGTGAGCAGAAGGGCTGATTCACGGTACGAGGCTGATGGGAGCTGTCAGCAGCGTTCTCCTGTTCTCTAGCGTTGCTAAATAATCTGCTGAGCGTAGGAGGCTGATTGTGTTCGTGTGCGCTGCCCTTTTCCACACATCCTATCAATCTGCTATATTTAGAACGTTCAGAAGTCTGCGGTTCCTTCAAACCTTTGGCTGGCCCTGCCGTGGGTGGGCGGTGTGGCGTCCCCCCAGAAAAACGCTTGCAACAGTTGGGTTCCACTCGTCCCCCGTCCTCCACCTTCGGCCCAGCGCCGTCATTGGTCGGTTCATTCCTCTGGTCGACCACAAACGCTCACATTCCTCCATTCATCTCGTCTACAGCTCTTTTTCTCAGCTGTCATCTTTTCACCTCTTGAGGTTCATCACCTTTAACTACTTCTTGATTCTTTTCTCCCCATTTTCCACCAGTGTTTTTATTTCTATCCACTCTTCCACCCAAAACAAGCCGGCATGTTTTCTTTTTAGAAATTACACCATTTACCAGAACCAGAATCTGTAAAAACAGAAATATTTGTCAGATTCTCAACTTTCTGACCGGCCTTCAACGAATTGTGTGTGACGTGCAGCTTGGTTGGGAAAAGAATAACCAAATGTGAGTTTAAAGTTGTGAAATTTCATCTTAATCACTTTATTCAACGTGTCTCAGGTAAAGATTTACCAAAATAAAACCATTTAAACCATAACTAGATCCTGTAAAAAATGAAACCTTCTTCCCTCCC
The DNA here is from genome assembly GCA_027123335.1 of Amphiprion clarkii. Taxonomy (NCBI): domain Eukaryota; kingdom Metazoa; phylum Chordata; class Actinopteri; family Pomacentridae; genus Amphiprion; species Amphiprion clarkii. The sequence continues at coordinate 1,017,462 of CM049589.1, read as the reverse complement.
GGTTCTAGTTCATTCTCCATGACTGACTCAGCTGTGACCAACAAAGAAAAATTCTAAGTTTTCAGGTTGAACTGCAGGCAGTGTTTAAACACAGAGACTGAGAGGAAAATCAAACCTACTGGACCAATAAAACCCTGAAACTTGTTGAAAATTACTGAGAAAATTGTCTAAACTGGCTTCAAAATTGGTTTAAAAAAAAAAATGGATCAGATTTCTCCAAAATAACTAAAAACTTGATGAAAGTTACATAAAATTTGTCCAGAAGCGTTCAAATTTCTTCAAAATAATTGAAAAATTTACTCAAAACTTGTCAAAAAATGACTGAAACCTGGAAACTTGTTCAAAATGATTGAGAAATTGTCTAAAATGGCTTCAGAATTGATCAAAAATGGATAAAATTTCTTCATGGTAACTTAAATTTATTTGAATGTCTTTAAAAAAAATTGTTCAAAATGATGGTGAAAGGAAAGTCAAAGCTACTGGATGAATAAATAAGTGCAGCTCGGCTCAGAAACAGTGAACAGAGGAGCTAGCTGTTGGAGATACATCCAGCATGGTGAAACATCTTCCTACAACTAATGAGCAGAGACTGAAATGTGGCTTAAAACTCGTCCAAAACAACTTAAATTTACGTAAATAACTCAAAACTTGTCTAAAATGGCAACTTTCCAGATATTTTCAGGAACTTTCAAGTAAGTTAGGACTGTTTTTGAGTTATTTAGAAAAAAATCTTGACTCGTTTTGGACATTTTTTGGTTATTTTGGACCAATTGTAAGATAATTTGAACGACCATTGAGTCATTTTGGACTTGTTCTTGTTATTTTGAACACGTTTCGACTGAAAATAGAGAGGAAAAAGTCTGTAGAGGCTGGAAACATGGAAATACTGATCTTCTAAATGACATGGAACCCTGGAAAATGGCTAAAATGTCTCCAATATGTTTTTAAATTGTTCAAAATAACTGGAAATTGTCAAACATGACTGAAACCCTGAAACTTGTTCAAAACTATTGAGAAAACTATCTAAATTAGCTTCAAAATTCGTTAAAAAAAAAAAAAAATGGATCAAATTTCTCCATAATGACTAAAAAAATTGTTGAAATTACATAAAATGTGGCCCAAAGGGTTCAAATTTTCTCCAAAATCATTGAAAAATTGTCCAGATTGACCTAAGATGTAGTTGCTTAACTTTTTCTTTGGTACTTTAACCCCCCATCTTGTAGAAATGTGCCACCTTTTTTGTCTTGAATAAATGTGTTATTAATTATTTGACCTTAAAAATTGGAAAAAAAAAAAAAAGCAAAATATTCAAATGAGAAGTGGTTTTATGTCTCCATTAAGTTCCTGTAAGTGTCTAGAAATGGATGGATCCATATTTCTACTAAAATCCAGTGTTTGGTCGACATTTCTCCAGCTTTTGTAGAAGTTGATGTGTGGTCAGACTGGCCAGACAAGGTTCCAGTTATTTGTTCTTCTTATTCTCCTACTTTTTGCTGTAAAATCTGCTGGTGGACGGAACGCTGTTGAAACAAAGAGCTCTCTGGAGATGGAGGCTTTCTGGTTTGGAAAGGCGTCCTGCTCGTTACAAACAGTTTGTCATTCAGATAGTTTGTGGCTTTAATGCTGAAGAAGGCAAAACATGCCAAAGTAATGATAATAGATGTAGAAAAACTCCACTGGAGGTATGACAGAGCAGTTCTGTCCTGCATCGCTCAAACTCAGCAGTTTGTAAAGAACAACAGAACAGAAGGAAGAGAAAATGATGGCATCTCTTTCCACGGTTCCTTCTCTTTTTCCAGCCTCCTCCTCCTCGTTAGTCTGGGTTACCAGGAGGTGAAATGGAGGTTTCCATCTCCCACTGGGCCTCCTCTCATCCCTTAGCCTGTCTATTAGCTGCAGGGGCAGCTGAGGGGGAGAATGTGCCATGCTGTCACCAGATAATCGCTGCTGGCCACGCCGGTCAATCTGCGCTCTCACAGAGCGGGACGAGGCGAGCGCTTGTCATGCTGTGACATGTTGCTGTTGGACGGCGAGGGGGAAGCCTCCTCGTGAGGTAATGGTTGGACGCCGAGACGTCAGACGGGACGGAAGCAAACGCCTCGCTGCTAAAGAGCTCTGGTGGCCACTGGAACACAGCCAGTGAACAGTAATGTCAACAGAAGACTGGATTTTAGTAGAAATAAGGATCCATCCATAGATGTACACTTACAGGAAATTTATGGAGACACAATGCCAGCCTAGATTGAATATTTCTAAGGACACATAATTGGTCTAAATTGTATTTTTTTGCGGATGTTTTTGCTGATTTTGAATGAGTTCGAAGTAAATCTGAGCCAGTTTTAGTTTCAGTTAGGTTTATATTTACTCATTTTAGACAAATATTAGGTCAGAATAGCAGATAACTGGACTTTGGTCTTGCTGTACTTAGACATCCAATTCTACTTGATGTTAGAGCCTTAAAAGTTGGTGAAATGTCGACCAAAGACTGTATTCTAGTAGGAAACAACCACCTTCTAATGAGCTAAACAACAATAAAATCAGCTGATTCAGAAATAATTTGGATTGTGTTCTTTTTATTAAGTTGAGATAATCATGACAGATATTTCTTTTTTGGCAATATGTCAAATTTTAGATGGAAAATAACAAATTAAATCACTTTCCACTAGGTTCCCCATTACAAAAACATCTTTCAAGGAAGTGTGTTAATTCCAGATCACATGATCTGCTCCACATGATGTCATTTTTTACTACAATGTCTTTATAAATGACTTTTATTTCAATTTTACTCAATGGTATACATAACATTTAGAAGAATCTTTCTGTAAAAATGCCACGTGGTGTTTCGTTATAGGTTATATATGTTGATTTTAGGCCTGAAAACAGCAAAAAATGTCAACTGTGATGCAAAAAGTCCCGCAATCACATATTGACCTGTCCAGAATGACTTGAAAATGATCCATATTTGCAGCAAATTAGTGCAGAATGACATGTAATTTGTCCTAAATGACTTGAAAATTATCTCAAAGACACAAAATGATTCAAAATGACGAGAAAAGATCCAAAATGACATGAAACCTGTTGAAAATGACTCAAAAATTGTCCAAAGTGACTCAAAAGTTGTCCAAAATGACCCCAAAATTTGTTCAGAATGGCCAAAAATTGTTCAAAATGACTCAAATTGTCCAAATCACTCAAAAATTCTCCAAAATGACTAGAAAATTGTCCAGAATGACTCCAAACTTGTCCAGGTCAATCTATAACTGAGGGACTTCTGAAGTCCATGGGATATATCTGCATACATTTTTATTAAAAGTTAAAAAAACTAATGTTTTTATGTTCATTATGATCATGTCTTTACAAATTCCATAATCATTATTATGGAGACAGTCAGTTATTAATAAAAAATGACTGGATATCAACTATGATACTAAAAGTCCCTCCATTATACACTGACCCTGCACATGTTCCTGAAACATCTTCAGTGTGAGGTTTTAGTTGAAGATACGAGGGTTCGTTTCCTCTTCTAGGAGCTGCTAGAGGCTCTCTGTAATTCTGCTCCTATCAGTTAGAAAAACAGGTTGTTCAGAGGTGATCCGTCACTGCAGCAGGAAGCCTTCACTTGGTTTGTTTGTCACCTCATTGTTCCTGACTGGAGAGCACATGCTACTTAACGCTGCTGGCTTCCTGTCAGTCCATCAGGAAACTCTGATCCACTGCTTCAGGAAACTATCCCTCAAATTCATATTGTCCCGATAATGTTGTTTACTCCCGCGTCGCTGAGTTGAGCAGCTAGCATGAAGGATATCCAGTTTCTCCTCAGTTCCAGAAACGTGCCAAAGTTTAGTTTCAGTCCTGAAATAAGGATAAATGGGTTTTCATTTTAGTGTGTGATTTATGTTGTGGAGTTTGATCCAGAGGTCGTCTGCAGCCAAGATGACCTGAAACTACACCGAGAGGATGAAGGTGGAGGCAGTGAGGAGGCTCAGAGGACAAAGTTTATTAAAAGGAAGGTTATAGGGGGACACAAGAATGTTTACATGGAAAATCAATCAGACCTTCCACTGATTCTTTGTCTACAGGAACTTTATTTCGTGAAGCAAAGTTTTATCTTCATACTAGGAATGTTTTCAGATCTACAGAACCTTAACGTCCTTAGAAATGCGTTCAGATTTATCACAAATGAAGTGATGAGGCTCAGAAATGATGGAAAAAGTCCATTTTTAATTTAATTTCACCAGCTTTTGAGGCTCTAACATCAGAAGAATCTGATATGTGGAAAGTATGATTCCCACTTTTTTATATTTTGACCTCAGACTTGTCTTAAATGACTTGAAAATGTCCAAAACTTGATTGTTAAACTCAGCTCTGAAGGATCTTGAATCTGAGCTGAGTGTTTTGCTGTGTCATGTATGAATGAACTACAGCACTGGGGCTGTTTTACTGTCACTAAATGGAGCTTCAACTAATCAGATGGACTGACGGGATGCTTCCAGAGAGTCTTTGGATGGTCTGAACGTGGTTGCGTAGCTACACTTTGCGTCTCTCAGACCGTCCGGACGCCCAGCAGATCATGTTTCTATGCGAGTCTGAACACAAATCGAGTTTCCACGCCCGAAAGTTTGCGAATGTGTCGCTGCAAACTGTCTGCATCGTGTTTGTGTTCCCAATAGATCGGCGGGCGAGCATTTAGATGTCCGTCTGCTGCTCATCCTCCCTTCGGCCTCTTTCTCCTCGGCTCATCCCGCTCTTTCACCCCTCTATTCATCCCCCCTTCTGTGAGCGGTCAGACGGATGAAGGGAAGTGTCAGCCTCCTGAGGGGAGTCCGGGGGGAGGCCGAGACCACCCTGTCCGTCCGTTTGACTCGCCGTATCACTTTCACCTGACTGCACTCTTTCACTCGCCATCCCTCGCTCCGTTTTCACACATTCATGTCTTGTTCTGTCTCTGAGCGAGTTCAGGATCTGGCCAGGACTCCATCTCCTCCCGTCATCTTCCTTTGGACTCATTCATCTCATTCCTCCTCGCAGAAACTTTCGCCCTCGTTTCCACATTCTGCACTTTGGCCGTGAGTCGCTGCATTTGTCTTTATCCTCTTTCCTCATCTGTCTGCTGAGGAGTGGAAGGGTCGGAGGTGGTTCTGTTGGTGTCCGATGGTCAACCTGCAGTCCAGTCCGGCTCCAGTCTGAACCCGACCAAAGGAATGGTCACAATGACTTGAATGCGGTTCAAAATCACCAAAAAATGATTTAAAGTTTGTCCAAAAGGATTTAATAAGCCTTTAATAGTGTCTAAGTTCAACTCTAATTTCTGCTTTAGTTGATTTAAAACCAAGTTAAAGATATTTTGGACTTGTCCAAAATGCCAAAAACAAAATAAAAAATCACCACAATGACTCAAAAATGGTCCAAAATGGAACCAGTCGCCACAGTGACCCTAAAACTGCCCAAAGTCTTTTAAAAAAAATGGTTGCAATGACTCAAAAATTCTTCAAAATGACAGAAAAATTTACCACAATGAATGAAAAGTTCTTCACAAAGAAAAAAAATGGCCATGATGAAACCTATCCAAAATCACCATAAAATTGCCAAAATTATTTAAAATGAGTCAAAAATTGTTTGATTTGATGCCAAATTCAAGGTAAGGATTTTTTTACACTTGTCCAAAATGACAAAAAATGGCCACAATGACTCAAAAAATGGTCCAAAATAGAAGCAATGGCCACAAGGACCATAAGACTGCCCAAAATGTGAAGAAAATGGCCACAATGACTCAAAAATTGCCCAAAATACCAACAAAATTGGCCACAAAGACTGAATAGTTGTTCAAAATCACCAGAAAATGGACAAAAGGATTTAAAAACTGTCTAAAATTGCTTGATTGGAAACCAAATTCAAGATTAGGATTTTTTACTCTTGTCCCAAAATTACCAAAAAAAGGGCACAATGACTCAAAAATTGTCGCCAAATGATGTAAAATTTATCCAAAATGACTGAAACTGATGAAGAATCCTGGTCCTCTTTCCTCGTGGGTCTGCTGAGGGTTCGGAGGGTCGGAGGTGGTTCTGTTGATGACCTATATTGGACCGTCAGGTCTGAACCCGACCTGTCAGACAGCAGCTGGTCCAGCGTGACCACAGTCCTCAGGAATGTGACGGTAGCGCATTTTTCCGTCTTCCTTCTATCCCTCTGACCTCGTCTATCTCGTCCTGTCCTCGTCCTCACCTCTGTCCCTCCTCATCCTTCACTTTCTCTTCACCTCTTACCTCGCCGTGACCTCCGTCAGCCGTTGGCTTTCTAAACAGAGCTGCAGAGATAGATGAGCTCCAGAAACATTCTCAAAGTCAAAGCCTTGACCCGGTGAAGTTCCACAACAATTAGAAATCAACAGGACTTACTGAAGTACACAGATTAAATCAGAAATACTGGATTTATGCAGTAAAAGTAGGGATGTTGTGGCATTTTTTAATGGATCAGGATAGAACCTGAGCTAGATTCTTTGTTAACTCAGGTGTTATCAAGGGAGAACGCAGTAGGGATGAAATCAGCTTTATTTATACAGCACAGAGAAAACAACACGAGTTTAAAAAGTTCTGTACAAGTTATCAGAGAGACAATAAAATTACATGCAATCATCAGGACAGGGTAAGATATGTAAAATCTAAAATGAAATTAAATACTGTAAAATACTACAAGATAAATAGATAGACTATAGATAGATAGACTGTAGATAGATAGATAGATAGATAGATAGATAGATAGATAGATAGATAGATAGATAGATAGATAGATAGATAGATAGATAGATAGATAGACTATAGATAGATAGACTGTAGATAGATAGACTGTAGATAGATAGATAGATAGATAGATAGATAGATAGATAGATAGATAGATAGATAGATAGATAGATAGATAGATAGATAGATAGATAGATAGATAGATAGATAGATAGATAGATAGATAGACTATAGATAGATAGACTGTAGATAGATAGACTGTAGATAGATAGATAGATAGATAGATAGATAGATAGATAGATAGATAGATAGATAGATAGATAGATAGATAGATAGATAGATAGATAGACTATAGATAGATAGACTATAGATAGATAGACTGTAGATAGATAGATAGATAGATAGATAGATAGATAGATAGATAGATAGATAGATAGATAGATAGATAGATAGATAGATAGATAGACTATAGATAGATAGACTGTAGATAGATAGACTGTAGATAGATAGATAGATAGATAGATAGATAGATAGATAGATAGATAGATAGATAGATAGATAGATAGATAGATAGATAGATAGATAGATAGATAGATAGATAGATAGATAGATAGATAGACAGACAGATAGATAGACTATAGATAGATAGATAGATTTAGTCTTTAGATTGTGACACTTGGAATGGATTTAAAACTGTTCTGGTTGCATGATGATGGAAAAAGTCCATTAAAAAGTGTGAAATCTGGGCCCACCTCTTCTAAAAGGGTCTGTAACTCTGAAAATATTCATAGTATGAAGGTAAAGCTTTGCATACTTCATTATTTATACTAAAGGTGCATGCAGTACATAAAACATGGCTGATATTTGGGGTCAGGTGGAGGTGCTGCCTGGTTTTTCATGGGAAAATGAGCCTATAATGTTCAGTCTTTTCCTCTCTGTTGTTTTTCCAGTCGTTTTCATGCATCGTCTCCTTCTCTCTTCGTTCCTCTTCCTCTGCTTTCCCTCGTTGACCGGCTTTTCCTCTAAGTGTGATTGCTGGGCGTCATGTGGACTGATGTCTCAATCTAACAGCAGAAACACTCAGAGTGCAGCAGGAGGTCAGGGGGATAAGAATCGGTGCCAGGGATCCGGCGGAGCCCTGAACCAGCCTTATCTGATCAGAGAGTCCGTCTGTACCTGCATTCATTCATTCATACACCTGTCTGCTGCACATTCTGTATGTTAGAGCTGCACACACTGAGTGGAATAAAGCGGCCGCCGCTCAAAATATGCTGCAGATTTATGAGTTAAGCTGTTATTAGTGTGGGAGAGGTCAGTTGTGTGTTTGTCGGCCCCTGCCTCACCTTCCTGTCCTGTCTGTGGCCGGCCTTATCGGCGTGACAACAGGTCAGCTGGTGGTCACGGCAACAGAGCTGCACCGATTCCCAGCACTTAACCTGCCGCATAGCTGAAGATAACACGGCTCATTCACTGACATTTAAGTTGCAGACATTATCTTCATGATTGGCATAAAGTGGCATCATCTCAATACTGTGTGTCATTTAAACTCCAATTTCTGCATTAGTTCATTCAAACCTCATTTGAAGTTGAGGTAACTTAATTGAATTGGCTTGATCACTCCATTTTTCTTCATCTTGAGGTCAGATTCTGATACTTAATACTTACTTGCAAACTATTGTGTGATTTTTTTTGTTTGTTTTTTTGTGGTTGTTGAGCCCAAACGTCATTTTTTAGACTTGTCCAAAATGAAACAAATGACTACAGTGACTCCAAAACTGTCCAAAGTGCTAAGAACAGTGGTTGCAATGACTCAAAAATTGTTCAAATTAACCAATAAATTGGCCATGACTGTAACATTAGCTATCTAGCAGTAGCTGCCAGATAACCTCTGGATGTGACCTGAAGCTCTCAGGTCAGCAGCTCAGCCAGAGGTTAACAATAAACTCCTCCTTCCTGCAGATGATGGGAGAAAATTCTGCTTCCAGCTTCTGTTTGACAGCACGGTGAATGGAAGGATTTATGGATTGTACGACATCATTAACCCTCCTGTTGTCCTCATTTACAGGCACTGAAAATATTGTTTCCTTGTCTGAAAAAAATACAAAACATCAGCAAAAAAATTCCCCAAATTTCTGAAAATTTGCAGAACCTTCAGGAAGAAAATTCCAATAATTCCTTAAAAGTTTCCTAAAAAGAAAAAAAATCAAATTGGTAAGAAAATTCTTGTAAATATTTTCAAAAAATGAGTAAAAATCTTCCAAAAAATCCTAAAAATAGCGAATTTTGCTGGATTTTGGTTGATTTTTATGTGAATGTTCTCAAAGAAAATATTAGAAGTTTTACTGATATATATGGAATCACTTTAGATATTTTTAGGATTTTTTTGGAAGATTTTTACTAATTTTTTGAAAATATTTTCTTGCCAGATTTGGGGGATTTTTTAAAAATAAAACTTTAAAGGGAAACTTTTAAGGAATTATTGGAATTTTCTTCCTGAAGGTTCTGCAAATTTTCAGAAATTTGGGGGATTTTTTTTTGCTGAATTTTGGGGGTTTTTTCAGACAAGGAAACTATATTTTTGGTGCCTGTAAATGAAGACAGCTGGAGGGTTAAAAGCTTGAAGGAAAAGATAATTCCGCTAACTCTTGTGAACTCAACCAGACTTTAAGGGACTTTTTTTAGAGTGTATCTGCGTCCTGATTGGTCGGGTGGAACTTGGGTTCTGGACTTCCGACTGATGGTCATGTAGCGGTCAGTTCATCTGAGGTCTCCCACACTTTAAACGCCGTAGAATCACAGAAGTGCTCGGTGTGTTGACCGGGTCAGGTCCACTGTTCCCTCTAAGCTGCGCGTGTGCGCAATTGCGCACTGCTGACACGGTCTCCGCGCACAGAAAATCTGCGCTGCGCACAAAAAAAAAAAAAATCCAACCTAAATTGTAAATAAAATAAACACGTAACAATTCATTCTGTGCTATTTTTCAATCAGTCAGTGAGTGACCGGTGACTGGCTGCTGCAGCCAATGATGCGATTCACATCCGTATTTACCATAGACTGTATATAATGGTATTTACGCAGCTAATCAACGTCAGGCGTCCTTATGTGCAGCCACCGTTGTTGTCATAGATACGAATGAGTAGATAGGACACGCCCCTTTGAGCTGCGGCTACAGCGAGGCTAAGCTAGCGGGGGCAACGTTTCAGTGCATTCCGTTGATGTAGACGGCGTGAAAACGGAAACAAGAAGAATGCCGGATCACTGTGCTGCATACAATTACACACTGCGTCGTACGATTGAGACAAGGAAACTTGGAATGACTTTTTAAAGGTAAGAATAGTTTTTGGCTCTTTTTTCATTATGAAATCTTGTTGAGAGCTTGCAGTCTATGAGAGCTAACTAGTTAGCCGCTAGCAAAACGCTAAGGCGAGCTAGCAGATATACCAGATGATTAATAGTAGCTGTAGTATAGTTGTACAAGCAGTAGTAGTAATACTAAAAGTACAAGCAGTAGTAGGAGTATAAATAGCTGTTCGACTTGTAGAAATAGTATCAGCATTTGTAATAGTATTACAAGTTGTAGTAGCAGTGCCAGTATCAGCAGCAGCAGTTACTGTACTACTAGTAGTAGTCACGTTGCTATTACTACCACCAATACTACCAATAGTAGTTATAAAGCCTAACTCATGTATATCCAGATTACCATCTATGTTCTTCCTCCAAACCTATTTTATGATGGGATTATTTCTCAAATAATTGAAATGTTACTAAACAATGTTATACTTATCAAATTAAATAGCTCTGGTCTCCAGTATATTGGCGAATTCGGTTCTTTGTACTTAATTTATTAGCATGATTTCTTTTTAATATGTTGTGTACAGATTAATTACTTCTCTGTCTACTTTTCTTACTCCATGTAGGTTTCCCAGAGACTATGGGTTGAGGAGGAAGTGGAAGTTTGTCGGCTTAGACCTGGTGTCATTCCATCAGTGTTAAACTTCCCGGCTCATCTTGGAAGAGTACGTGCCAGAAAGACCACGACCAAACAGCCTTGAGATCTTAGGCAGCATCTCCCTGAGGTGGGTGTTGACGGTGTTCACGGTCAGGTCTGTGGTAATCCCATCAAAAAACAAAACAGAAAAAAATCTAGATTATAAATCAACATGTAACCAAAGCACTCTGTGTATAACGCCATAGTATAGGATGTAGTTCAGAAAATGTCAAAGTATAGTATGCTTTACTCAAGAATAACATAGTATGGCCTGTAGTTCATAGTACAGCATGTTGGCAAGAAAAAAAAAAACATAGATTATTATGTGGTTCAAAAAGTGCAAAATGATAGGATGTTGCCTAAAATTGTCATGTATGATATGTGGTTCAAAAAATGTCATAGTGCAGTATATTGTCAAAATAGTATGTAATTCAAGAAAACATCAGAGTATAATATGTCATCTAAACAATGCCATAGAATAATAATTTCATTGCACAAGTAAAAGTATAGTCACTTTTAAAACTGTTCGAATTCTTATATGTTGCTAAAAAAAACAAAAAAAAACTAAAACAAAAAAAACATCACAGTAATATGTCAATTAAAAAAGCCTATAGTGTAGCGTGTCGCCCAACAAACATCATAGTGTAGCATGTCGCTCTAAAAACGTCACAGTATAGCCTTTAGACCACAGCTGTCAGTAGGTGAGGAGCAACACAAAAACAGTCCAAACGCTGGTTTCCAGAGGGTTAGATGAGAATTTATTTGAAAGAGTAAGTTTACAACAACACAACATGTGAGGGGGTTAAAAACAAATGGGTGTTAGTAAAATAAAAATAAATAAACAGAACTAAAAGTGAACTTCATGTTGACATTGATGGGCATTCCAACCAGGAACAAAGTAAAAGAAAATCAATACGACAAAACAACTCTCTTCCTGTTCACCTCTTAAAACCCAAAACACACTGCAGTAGCACCCTAAACTAAAACTACCAATGGGTTCTCTGTTTTCCTTTGTGAACAATTCAAAGGTCCCTCTCTATCTCCCCACACATCCACCAACCACTGGAACACATCTCCAAAGTTCTGCTGGTCCAGCTCAGCTTCCCCTCAGAAGAAGTTCCACCAGATGAAGGAGCCTTTTGAGAGGCAGCTGGCATCGTGATTGGACTGTACTTTGGTCTGTTCCAATACAGCTTCAGCTCCAGAGACGGCAGGCGGGACGAGTCAACGGAGGCCGGATGGACGAAGGCATGAAGCTGAGTACAATCCAGAAAACACCAGAGGAGGAGTGCAGCAGTCCAGAGCCAGAACAACCAGAGTAGCATGGTAAGTCTCTTAGAAAACATCATAGTAGAGCCTTTGGTATGAAAAAACACCATCATATACATCGTATATTGTACAAATAACAAGTCAAAGGAAAGAGACATTAACTGTAGAATTGTAGTAATCGTGGGCTGACTGATTTACTGATTATCAGTATTTTATTTTTTACTGATTTACGGTAATAAATAAATTTAAAAATGGCGCTACTTTGGCCCTGAACCTTTATCTACCTGTGGTCGCTCTGTCTTCTGGAGTGATTTGATTGGTTATATGTCAGGAATAAAACTCCTTTAACTTAACATCTTTAAACAAAACAAAAACGTATCAACAAAGTTTTCTGTTAGAGTTTGTGTTCTTCTAAGTTTATCTCCAAGATTTTAAATACTTTCATTTACTGCATATGAATATCTACTCCAAATGTCTCACTAATAATAATTATCAGCCTAAAAAACCCACAAAACACCCCTCTATACTCCACCACACTTAGTACAGTCCGGTTCCCCCTTCTATAAATCTGCTTGGAATCTTCCACTTCCTGTTTGTCAAAGTGGCCTTCTACCTGGACAGGTTTTGTTGGAGCTCATGCAACAAACATTTTGGGTAACTGCACTTTAATATGGATGGATGACACTGAATTAGAGTCTGTTTTAATGAGACTGAGTTAAGATGTGTAGCTCTGTCATTAAATAGGAAATTATTTCTCAGAATTGACAGAGAAAAGTCTGAAATGTTTGCTAGGTTAGCGTCCCACATGTTCTTTGGCTCAGCTAAAGCTAACTCTCTCCAACTTCTGGATCTCTTGAGTTGCTTGTTGTTAAAATATCTTGCTAGAGGTGCTGAAGCTCAGAAAGTCTGAGATGTTTGTTCAAAATAAGCTCATTCTCAAGTCTGATCTGAACTGTCCTCTTTTGTTTGAACTTTCCCTAAACTTAGGAGTTAATGACAGAGCAGCACATCCAGACTCAGTCTCATTTATGTAGAAATTAAACTTCAGTGTCATTCATTGATGTTAAAGTGCAGTTTTTCAAATGTTTGTTGTACATGCTCCCGACCAAACCAGTCCAGGTGGAAGACGATGTGAAGAGAAAGCTCCAGAGGACGAATATCACACATTTACGTTGGAAATAAATGTCCTTTAATTAGACATTGTCATGCAAAAGTTGGATTTCCCTTTAATGATGTTGAAATCTTTGTTGAGTGTTTTGTTGATGTTGGTTTCTAAATGTTTTCTGACACTCGGCCCCAAAGATTAAAACCTTTTACGGCTCACAAGCTGCAACAATTCACACATTATCAACTATCTTTCTGACTAAACTAAGATAAAAAGTGGAAGACTGCCAGATTCCTGCGTCATGAATGTAAATCTTTTTGGTTTTTATGTCAGTAAACTGAATATATTTGGGTTTGACATTTTATAAACCAAAACAAGAAATGAATTAGTGGAGAAAACAATCAACATATTAATGGACAAAGAAAATGTGTTTTCCAACATATATGGCTGAATTACTCCAACATTACAAGATACATACAGTTTTAATTCAATTTATTTATATAACACCAATTAGAGGTCAAATTGTCTCAAGACCCTTTATTTTTATGTTTCTTACTTTGTCATATTTAAAATATGACAAAGTAAGAGCTTTAAACCTCTTGACTAATCCAATTTATTATTTGGTTTTTAAGAAAATAATGGACAACTAAAATAACTTTCTCCACTAAAACTAATCAACATGAGGTCAAATAGAAGGAAGAGTTTTAAATACTGCAGTCCCACGACGACAAGAATAAGGTTTGTCAACAAAACCTAAATCTGCTGGTGGATTCAATGAACGTCCTAATAAATGATAATACAGTATGATACTAAAGGTTTGTGGTGCTAAAAATCTCCAAGTAAAGATATGAAGTTGAACGTCTGGATGGAGGTTGATAAAAGTTGACCTCCCTTCATTTCTCTGGAGCGACTCCATGGATTTTATGGATGGTGGTTAAAGACCTGCTCTTCTAGTGGTCTTCCTTCCAGTGGCTGTAAAAAGTCAGTCCATCCTGGCCGACTTCAACACCTCTTCATGACAAGTTGTTCTGCCTCGGACCTCGTGGAAACTCAAGAAACTCGGGAAAACCTGTGGAGACTCGAAGAAGTCGTGGAAACTCGAGGAACTCGTCGGGCGGGGGAAGGTGTGGTGGGCGGTGGGGGGAGGTGGGGGAGTAGAGGGGGGAGGCCGCCACCCACCTCCCCGCCTACTCTCCGCCCTGACTCCACCCAGACTCCGCCTTGGCTCCGCCTGTGTGGTGACATCAGCAACTACGATGTCAAAGGGAGGACGAATTTATTTCTTTTTATATGATCTGTAGCTCAGTGAGTTAAGGATTTGCCTATGGAGCTGCAGGTCCGGGTTCAAGACCAGACCCTTCTTAAATTTTCATCAAAATCCTGACAAAGACAAAGAAAGAAAACTACCCGTGGCCGGTCTTGAACCGGCGACCTTCCAGTTGGTAGTCTATCCTCTTATCCTCCTGAGCTACTCGCTCAGATACAAATTTTAGTTTTTTTTGCGCATTTATCATCTATTTTTTGTCGTTTTCGAGTTTTTTTTTTTCTCGAGTCTCGACTCGACCGTTTTTCGCAGGAGGTTGGACTTCAGCCTTTGTGCTGGAGGGTGGAACCCTCAGTTCCAAGACTTTCCAAAGCCCCCACACCTCCCGAGTCCTCAGGACCTGAGCTTTCACACAGTCTGAGGGCTGAAATTTTCTAAGTCCCACAGTAGTTCTCTGTTAGATTGAACCTTCAGACAGTCCAAGGACTGAAATCCTCTAAGTTCCTGAGTACTTCTCTGTTAGTTTGAACCTTCAGACACTCTGAGGACTGAAATCTTCTAAGTTCCTGAGTAGTTCTCTGTTAGTTTGAACCTTTAGACACTCTGAGGACTGAAATTTTAAAAGTTTCTCAGTACTTCTCTGTTAGTTTGTACTTTCTGGTTAACAGAAGCCTTAAAACTTGTGACCATGAGTCTTGATTTCACATTTAGATCATCCATCTGAGTTATTCTCAGACCTTCACCTGTGGGTTTTTTAGAAATCCTCAACAAACTTTGATTCTCTTCACTGAACAGTAAAGTTTGTGGAGATCAGAAGGTAACATTAGTTTGATCGATGCCTTCAACTACTAGTAGACTTTATCTGGAAAGCAGTTTTCTGAAATGAGTTCTTAGTAAATCTGTCCACAATCAAACCAAGAACATAGAAAGAGAAAATGTTTGAAGAAACAACTTGATGTTTTTGTTTCAGACTAGAGAACGCTTTAAGACTTTTCTCTGTTTTTGCTCTTTTTCATCGTTTTATTGTCTCTTCTGTTTAATTTGATCTTCTAAAGTCTAACTGGTGTCTTTTCAA
The DNA here is from genome assembly GCA_027123335.1 of Amphiprion clarkii. Classification (NCBI taxonomy): domain Eukaryota; kingdom Metazoa; phylum Chordata; class Actinopteri; family Pomacentridae; genus Amphiprion; species Amphiprion clarkii. The sequence goes on along the minus strand of CM049589.1, from coordinate 1,002,024 downwards.
ATGTTTTGTCTTTAGTTTGATTCTTCTTGAATGTTTAGTTTTGCTCTTTTCTCACCTTTTATTCTTTTCTAATGTTTGATTTGATTTCCAAATGTTTTGTCTTTTTAAAGTTTAATCGTTTTTTCCAATGTTTTATCGGCTTGTTTGACTTTCTTTTTCTTTCCCAATATTTAATGTTTCGATTAAATCTTTAAGGTTTTTCTTTTTAAATGTTTTACCACCTTTTAATGTTTAATTTTCTTTTTAAATGCTTCATTGTATTTTCTGTGTAATTCCTATTTGAAGTTTTATTGTCTTTAAGATGTAATTTTCTAATTAAACATTAAATTTTTTTAATTAAATGTTTTGTCTTTTTAAAGGTTTAATATTCTAATTAAATGTTTTGCATTTTTTAAAATGTTTAATGTTCTTGTTTAATTGTATTTTTTAAATGTTTAATTATGGAAAATATTTTATCTGTAACTTTTAATATTTGTATTTTAATAGAGTATTAGAGTTAAACATTAAATACAATTAAAGTATATTAAACAGACAAAATATTGAATGAGATAATTCAACAAGATCCAATACATGTCATTATGAAATTAAACAAAATTTTTAAAATACAAATATTAAAAATTACAAATAAAATATTTTCCATAATTAAACATTTAAAAAATACAATTAAACAAGAAGAACATTAAACATTTTTTTAAAAATGCAAAACATTTAATTAGATTATTAAACCTTTAAAAAGACAAAACATTTAATTAAAAAATTAAATGTTTAATTAGAAAATTACATCTTAAATTTCTTAAATCTTTTTAATAATAAAACTTTTTAAAAGTTGTATTAATTTTTTTCCTTGGATTTAATTGCTTTTGTTATGTAATTTATTTCTTTAATCTTCTTTTTCTGTCAAGATTTTAACCCCAACCTTAAAAATGAAACAAACCCTTAAATCACAATGAAAATACTTCTGTTGTCACAATCATGAGTTGGTCAATTATTCAGTTTATCAATTCAACTTTATTTGTTTAGCACCTTTTACATAGATGACAAAACTAAACAAGCAAAGACAAAAAAAACTATGCTAAAACTATGATTAAAACTCAAAAACATATTTAAAAAAATAAATAATAAAAAAATAAGAAGAATTTAACATGGTAATAAAATCTGTTGTGTTCAGGGGATGGAGGGAGTTTATTGAAGTCTTCTTGGGCTCACATGGGAAATCATTTAAAATATAAACTTGATATTCAGTCTAAGGAAACTGGAAACTGCAGAGCAACAGAAGAACCAACAATATCTCCTGTTTTCTCCTTTAATGATTTGACTCTTCTTGTGCTTTCAGACCAAAGAACTACAGACTCTTCACAACCTGCTCAAACTCTTGGTACAGGACCTCACCACACAGATCAAGAAGGTTTCCATCTCATTTCTACTCTGAAGATCACCTTCTCCTGCTCAAACTGCTGACAAATGTTTCTGCTGCTCTAAAGTCTGCTCTCCAGAACTTCCTAAAAACTCTCAAAGTCTCTTCTGCTGCAGGTTGCTTTGTAGAACTGTTCCAGAAAACCTCACTAAACCACATGGAGGGGCCTCAAGATAGTCGTCCAAATGAAACCGTACAAAAACCAAACTAGTACAACCCAAACGCTACAGTCTCCTGCAGCCTACCAGAGAACCTCTGAGAACAGAGAATCAGGACAGGAACTCTTACCTTCTGGACAACCAACGCTGGTTCACTAACAAGAATACAGAATGTGTCTGACCAAACACCTCTGAAGACTCACTACAGCCAAGATAAAGACAACGCAGCTGCAGCAAATCCACTAATCACTGCACACATTAGCACCATGTGCTAACTGTGGCTAAAGAACCACATTTACCAAGACAACTATCCAGTACAAAGCCCTAAAACACACCAAGAAACACATTAAAGACGATTTTACTGCTGGAAGCTGCAAGCCAACACCTAAAGAACAAACTAAAGCAACGGAACCAAACCCGGTTCGGTGGTGAACAGAAGCAGAGGAAATGTTTGATGCAGCTAAACAAAGCAGGAAGACACTGAGCTGCTCAGGTGTTCCTGATAACACCAAGCAGCCACCTGGACAGCCAATAGGAACACAGCTTCCTGGAAGTCCAGAGGGCTGGCTCAGTGAAGGAAATTTAGTTTAAAGTTGAAGCAGAAAGTTAATAAAGAAAGTTGAAAACCACCTTCTGATCCCTGAAATCTCTGAGTTTTCACACAAAGAACACCTGAACATGTCAAACTGGTTCCATAGTAGAACCATCATTGTAAAAACGTCATAGTATGGTGTGTTGCTCTAAAAACATTATGACCCGGCTGTCAGGGAACAAACATGTAAGAACCATGAGAACAGAGAGAATCCAACCAGTAGGTCACAGTTTATCATCATCTAATCATCTCCTGAAGTCCATATGGTGAGAGACATCAGTATCTGGTTGTTAATTTACCAGAGGATGCTTAGAATCATGCTGATGTGGTCTGTACTCTACAGTATTTTAGTGACTCAATAAATGCCCAAGTTGTTTTTTAAAAATGCTTTTTAGTTTTTAATAAACATTTAACAGCCTATATGTAATCAATAAATGGCCTTTGCCTATCTTAAGAAAAACTCACTCAGAACTCTGATTTGTTAACAGTACTAAATAAATCAATAAATACATGCATACACACAAAAATAAGTTCATACATTAACTGTGTTAAGATAAAATTTAGATTTTTAAAAAGTTGTTTATGTTTTTGCAGAATCCAGTATTGCTCACTGGTTGGTCATTACATTTTATTAGTTTGATTTCACTGTTTAAAATGATTCCACCTCTTTTCAGACAGAACCTGTGATAATAAAACAATACAACATTTTTAGTTCCATGTTAATAAAGCACTTAAAGCTTTAAGTATGGCTAAATGCTTTTTTCTAAATTAAATATATCACTCCTTAGGTGGTAGTGGCCCCAAGTTCAGTAAAGTTGGAAAGATATTCACAGATTGGGACTTCCAGCATCAATAACTCATTAGATATAGGTTGTCAAAACATAAACGGTGCCTCTTTCCCATTGTTGCAAGGCAGACAATGTGCTACAAGCCCAGTTTTATCAAAAGTAGCTGTCTTTCAAGCTACAGGAATAACATTGGTGTCTATGGAGTGAACAGGGTCCGTCTGCAATTTACAGTAAAGAGAGACAAATATTCAATAACTTCACTCTGATACATTGTAGTGTCACTAAAATCACTGCAGCCTTCAACTGGCTCCTGTTGTCAAAGTGTTTTAACAGAAATGTAAATGCTGTAATTTGATTCTTTTAATGAACCATGTAACTTGAATGGATGTGATGCTGGTGTGACCACAGTGCAGACGTCTGATGTTGTTCACAGTGGTCCAAGGGAAGCTCAGGGAGTTTGTGTGTTTGCTCAGACTCAGGAAACATTACAGGGAACATTGGTCAGGTCATTGTTCTGGTTATCAGGCCGGCCTCTCCGTAGACTCCCCGATAGAGCTGCTTCCCTTCCTGATCCACCTCCACGGCTTCACCTCACAACTGCTTCCTGTTCCAGGGCTGTCCAGGAGCCGCAGATTACATTCAGCACAGAGTTCAATAATAGTTTGGGGCCACAGATGTATTTATAGTTTATTTTTCTCTTGCAGCTCTTTATCTTGTAGCAGTTTAACCCTCTGAATACCAAAACCCACCAGCAGGTTTGAAATGAGTGTTTTCTTTAAAAACAAAAAAACAAAACACACACACAAAAATGAGTGGCTTTATAACAGTAACAACATGAAAAAAATCGACATATTTTTACATTTCTGTACGTCTTTTAATGACTCATTTGTGAAGTTCAGTTCTGTTGGGAAAATTAACCAAAATCACTCATTTTAGATTAATTTTAGGCATTTTGTCATTTGAGAAAATTTTTGTCATTGTGAAAGTTGTTTGTCAGTTTGGATGCTTCCTGTCATTCTGGAAAACTTTGAAGTCAGATGGGACGATTATATTCATTTTTGACCATTTCTGGGTCATTTATTGGACAAATTTTAGTTATTTAGGACAATTTTTGAGTCATTATTGGACAACTGTGGAGTGATTTTAGACCATTTTGTGCCATTTTAGACCACTGTGGAGTCATCTTAGACATTTTTTGGAGTCATCCCAGACTTTGAACAAGACTACGTTGACTTAGTTTCCATTTGTGAGTGCGTCAGACTTTTTTTTGGTGATTTAAAAGCGTCTGAAAACACTGATCTTAACTGAACAAGTGGCTGAATCCACGTAGAAAAGTTCACGTCAAAGTAAAAGAGAAAGTAGTGTTGTAGCTGTAGAGGAAACGGTGACGGTTGAAGCTTTTCTCGAACCCAAAATGAACTCTCGGCCCAGAATTAACCTCTGCAAAGTGTCTGGGCCAGAATTGACTTGGGAAAAGTGGCCTTTCTGAAAAGTGTGTGGATGTAAATGGAGGCAGCTAAAAGCTGCAGTGTTTGCAGCCTGTTTGTTTTGGAGTCTTCTGTCTTTATTTGCTTTATCAGAGCGGCTCCCAGCAGGCCTCTGACTTCAGCTGCTTTATCGTCTCACTCCTTCTTCCTCCTCCGTAACGTGGAGTTAGCCTCCGCCTGACCTCCTTCTCCTGCAGCCCTCTAATATTTCCCTAATCATTCTTTTGGACTTTTCTCCCGTTCACCTCTCTCTCCGTCTGTATAGTGTCCAACTGACAGCAGAGACCCCTGAGTGAACCACCGGCTCTCTTTAGGTTTTCTTCCTGGTTTTTTCTTTCCGTTTCAGCCTCTGTCTGTTTTAGCGGGTTGCCCAGTGAGGAAGGAGAGGTGAGAGACGGAAAAGTCAGAGTTTCTTATGTAAGGAAAGTAGTTCAGACCTCTGAGCACCAAAACCCACCGGCAGGTTTGAAATGATGTGTTTTCTTTTAAAAAACAAACACAAAAATTACTGCTTCTAGAAGAGGAAGAAACAGTGAAAACATAATCACTCATTTTACATTTATTTTAGGCATTTTTGTCGCTGTGAAAATTGTTTGTCAATTTAGACAAATGTTAAATCAGTTTTGATGTTTCCTGTCATTCATTCAGGACGATTTTAACCATTTTTGTGTCATTGTTGAGTAATTTAGGACAATTTTATTCGTTTTTGACCATTTTTGAGTCATTATTGGACAAATGTTGAGTCATTTAGGACAATTATGTTCATTTTTGACCATTTTTTAGTTATTGGACAAATGCTGTCATTTAGGACAATTATGTTCATTTTTGAGCATTTTTGAGTCATTTATTGGACAAAGTCGAGTCATTTAGGACAATTTTTGAGTCATTATTTGAGAACTGTTGAGTCATTTTGGACAATTATGTTCATTTTTGAGCATTTTTGAGTCATTTATTGGACAAATATTGAGTCATTTAGAACAATTATATTCTTGTCATCTGAAGAACGAATTGAGAGTTCCTCTAAATGCCACTCAGTCTGCAGAGCTTCGTTGTTTACCTCCATGAAATGAGTCCTTCCAGGCAGAATCAATAATTATTGATCATTTTTAAAGACCAAAAACCCGTCAGCTGGTTTGAAAGGACTGTTTTCTTTCCAACATGTAACCAAAATTCTAACATTTAACAGCCAGAAACTGAAAAAACCCAAAAGAAACATCACATTTTCAACTTTCTGACAGCCTCAAAGTATTCACGTGTGGAAAAATAATCACCCTTGAGCTTGAAATCTTGATTTTTATCAAAATCACTTTATTCTTCTACATGTCTCATTTCAAAAAGTCATCAAAAATAAATAGTTTATGCCAGATTTTGTACAAAAGGGGGAAAAACATTGTTCTTTGGCACAGTGAAGCCATTAATGACTCTTATTGAGTTGGAAAGTCATAATAATTTAATAAAATAAGATAAAATTGACAAATTGACACCATTTTTGTACCAGAAACTCACATTTTCACTTTTCAGTCCTCAAACTAATCAGATCTGAGCTTAAAACTACGATATTTCTTAAAAATCACTTTATTCTGTTTGTCTAGTTATTAAATCTACTAAAATACAAATTGTTTGCTGTCACCACATTCTGTAAAAAAAGAAAAAAATTAGTGCTCTTTGGTGCAACGAGTCTGAGAGATTTACAGTTCATCAAAATACACAACTGAAGGAAACAATTAGAAAAAAATCTCAGTGCTAATTTACACCATTTCAACAAAATTATATTTTTTCCTTATCATCGTATTTAATCTGTTTTAACATAACGAACAAAACAGAATCAAAAAGGAAAGAAACTGAAAAAGGCTGGTTTTGAATCGACCAAATCTGAGCTTAAAATCATGATATTTCATTTTCTACAACCCCCATCTAAAAATTTGCTAAAAATGCAGCATTTTTCTCTAATCAGATTATGTTAAAAAGTAAAAAATCTGTGCTGCTCTGTACAACCGTAAAGCCGTGATTGACTCAGCTCTGACCAACAGTCAGGTGGTGAAAATTCAGTTTTCAGGTTCAGGAATGATAGAAAAAGTCCATTTTAAAGTGATGAATCTGGACCCTCCTCTATGGACTTCAAGGACCTGTATCTCATAGAATATTCCCAGTATGAAGGTAAAACTCTGCTTCACTAAACAAAGTTCCTGTAGATAAAGAACCAGCTGATTCTGAAGGAGGACTGATGGATTTTTTATGAAATAACCCAATAACCTTCAACATTTTTCATTTTTACCTGGTCAAATCACAATAAAAGCTGCTGTAAATCAATCTTCTATGTAATAAGTAGGATGTAAATAGATTCTTTTTTTCTGTTAATTTACTGTAAACCCCAGAATTAGTTCAACAACCCAATAGAATAGTAAAATGTAGCAGCTGTTAGTTTTTAATCAATAGATATTTTTGTGTAAATTTTCTAATTATTTAGTCAAATTTCCTCTGAGTAGAACCTAACCTCCCCACAGGAGCCTTAAAACCTCCAGATCTTCATGTCTGTGATGGATAAAGCTGGTTTGTAGATGGAAGTTGATCTGTGTTGTGGTCCAACAGAGACTTGGTTTTAACTTCACTTCTTGGCCCTGCAGTCAGAGGGTAAAAGTAGTGATAGAATTCATTCCAGTCGTAGGTTAGAGGAAACTGTGAGGATTTAGTGGATCCTGATCCTGCAGTCAGTAGCTGCCAGATAACCTCTGGATGTGACCTGAAGCTCTCAGGTCAGCAGCTCAGCCAGAGGTTAACAATAAACTCCTCCTTCCTGCAGATGATGGGAGAAAATTCTGCTTCCAGCTTCTGTCCTTAAAAATTTTATTTAAAAAAAAATCCCCCAAATTTGGCAAGAAAATTCTTGAAAATATTTTCAAAAGATGAGTAAAAATCTTCCCCCAAAAAACATAAAAATATCTAAAATGATTCCATATATATCAGTAAAACTTCTGTTTTCTTTAAGAACATTCAGAAAAAAAATCAACTAAAATCCAGTGAAATTCGCTGGATTTTGGATTTTCTGAATGTTCTTAAAAAAGAACCCTTTTTTTAGCATTTCTTTTTTTCCACCAAAAAATGTTCAAAGATTTTCCAAAAATGTTGAAAATGTGGACATCAGAAGTTTCACTGTGAAAATATTTTTTCCCTCGTTTTCAAACTTTAAAACGGATCAATTTTGACCCACAGGACAATTTGAAGGTTAATCTTTGAAAAAAGCACAATTCCCCCTTAAATGAAAGGGAAAGATGACCTTAAATGTTTCTTTCCCTGAGCAGTGAATTTAAGTTGTGCAGATGGAATAGGAAGCATGAAGCTGTAGATTTTGACACAAAACATAAAAAAAAAAGTATTAGCAGTTTGTTGGTCAGGATAAATACCGCTAATGTAACCCAGAATCACATGGAATTACACTCATCAGGTAAGAGCCTTAGACGAGCAGTTAGACGCCGTCGTATCCTGATAAAAAGATGATGAAAATAATCTTTATTAGATAGGATGAGTGACGTAGAAATTCCTCATGAATGCAAACAATGAATGATGGAATTTTAGTGATTTTTTTGAAGTAGAGGAAAGCTCCTTGTTGGGACGTCAACAGTAGAACTTCTAGGTTGTGTGGGTTTTGAGTTGATTCATTCTGCAGATGCTGGGTCAGGTTTGGAGGCTGGAGTTTGGGCTCCTGGTCGTGTTCCTCAAGCAGTTTATGTGGTTTTGTTGTCCTGCTGAAGGAGGCTGCTGCCTGTTTAGGTCAATGCATCAACTTTCTGACAGCCTGTGAAAGTATTCATATGTGGAAACATAACCACCTCGGAGCTTGAAACTGTGATATTTCAGGAAAATCACTTTATTCTTCTACATGTGTCGTTTCAAAAAGTCCCCAAAAATAAACTGATTGCACCAGATTTTGTAAAAGAGAAAAATAAAATCAGTGAAGCCATGAATGTCTGCGGCTGATGGGTTTAAAAGCCAACATTTCAGCTCATTGAAAGAAAATAAAAATTGACACATTGACACCATTTATGTGTCAGAAACTCAAATTTCCAACTTTCCAACAGTCCTCAAACCAGTCAGATCTGAAAATGTTCAAATAATTCAGGGTCTTTAAGTCTTCTATCCATTTCAGTATTTAAATGCAGTATTTTGACGTTGGGAGGTTCTCAGCTGTCCTCGACCTTTCCATTAGAGAACCTTCAGACCACCCTGAGGCTGACAGACACCTGCCCACACAATCCTTTTCTTTGTTGCCCCTTTAGTGACCTTTTTACCCCCAAACAGACAGACGGTGTCAGATGGAGAGGAACGAACTGAAGGACATGATGGAGCTAAAAACCACTTTCTCTGCTTTTACTGAGAGCTGACTGACAGCCGTCTAGAAGCTCCATCCTGGTTTTCCTCCTCCAACAAGTCTGGTTCTGTCGTTTCTGACCTCAAACATTCTGCAGACGGACACAGAAAGTGTTGACTGGCAGGTGAAAGGAGGATTTAGGACGGATTAGTGGATGATGGATGTCAGAGCAGACGATGTGCTGAAGCTTTTTCCTTGTTCCTGGTGGTGAACTTTAAACTCACGGTTTGGACTAAAGGTCGCACGTCAGGACTCGTATATATCTGGAAATAAAACTTTGAGGGAAGGTCTTGGTGTTGGTTTTAGAGGTCTAGGTGTTCATAGAGGTCTAGGTGTTCATAGAGGTCTAGATGTTGGTGTTTATAGAGGTCTAGATATTCATAGAGGTCTAGGTGTTCATAGAGGTCTAGATGTTCATAGAGGTCTAGATGTTCATAGAGGTCTAGATGTTCATAGAGGTCTAGATGTTCATAGAGGTCTAGATGTTCATAGAGGTCTAGATGTTGGTGTTCATAGAGGTCTAGATGATACTGATGAAGTTCTGATCCTCAGAACTTCATCAGTCCAGCAGATAGAACCATGACATTTAGGAGGAAAATCACATCTGAGTTCTGATAAAACCTGACACCAGATCAGTTTTACATCCATCCAGGTGTCACAATCTGAAGAATAAATCTGGTTTAAAGTCCTTTGAGGACTAAATTTGGATATTTTTTGAATAATTTGTGGACAATTTTAAGTCATTTTGGAATAATTTGGCACGTTTTTGCAGAATTTTAAGGCATTTTGGACACAGATGTGTTTCTGTTTTCTGATAATTGACCAGAGAAAACTTTAGACAGTGCATTGTGGGTAAACTTTCCAGGCTCATATCAGCATGTGTGATAGGTGGTTGGTCAGAACAAGTTCTAGACAATGAAAGGAGCATTTTTACACACAGAAGACACCAGGATCATCTGATAATGTGGAAGGAACACCTTTTGAATCTAGGATTTTCTGCAATGAATTATTAAAACTCCGATACATCCCATAATACTGATGCTCAAAGTTGGTTCTAGACACAATGACCAAAAACCAAATTTATTCTTTAGATTGTGACACCTGGAATGAATGTAAAACTGACCTGGTTGCAGTTTTTATCAGAACTTAAATGTGTTTCTCAACCTTGAAAATGTCACGCGTTCGAAACTTTATTAGGAGCGACGTCTGAGTGGATGATTGATAGATGGAAGCAGCAAAGTAAACAGCTGTCAGAGTGGACTTTTATCTTTTTATTCTTGATAAAAGTCCACTTTTGCTGCTTTTAGTGACCTCTGACCTGCCGTCTGTCAGGTTGAACCAGAGCCGGACAGGATTAGTGAAAGTATTTTTACCAGTTTCTTCCTCAACGGTCTCCAGTTTCTCTGTGTTTCCGTCGCAAATATTTCTCCCTCATAGCTGCAGCGTTGCATAATCCTCAGCTCAGAGTGTAAACATGATGAATTCTGGGTGACCCTGACGTTTGGCCATTACAAACGGGAACACTGCAATTCCCCGACAGTCCCAAACAAATAAATCCTGAACACAGCCGGAATAACCATTAACAAGTCTGCTAAACAGCGAGGGGGGAAATGAAGGAGGAAAAGATGAGGAGGAGAAAGAGACTGGAGGCAGTAGAGAGATGGAAAATGAGAAATGAGTGAATTATTTACAGTTTTGGGCAGTTTTTGTATGTAAATTAATGTGTTTTTTCTGTCATTTTACTTCATATTATCTGTAATTTAACACAACAGAAAAGATCTGTATGGTAATTTACCATTTTTTATTGTTAATATATACAAGAGAGAGAGATGGAACATGAAGAGAATAAGAAGAAAAGAAAGTGGGATAAGAGGGAAAGAAAAGGAGAATATTTAGAGAATGAGATGAGAAGATGATCAGTGAAGGAAGAAAGCAGAAAAAAGCACCACTTTGTTTTGGTCCCCAGAAGAATGGCAGGAAGCAATAATGTGTGTTTGTGGAGTAGGAGGAGGTCATGGTGAGGTGAGGAGGAGGAGGAGGAAGAGTTCAGCAGGAGGTGAACTCAGACCTGCTGCCTCCTCAGCGTTCAGGGTGAATCCAGGGTCAGGTGTGTGTGGAGACGTCCTCCGATTCCCCGTAATATTTCCACCAGTCTGATCCCACTGTACGAGATCAGTCCACCTTAAGTCACTGCACTGTACAAGATCAGTCCACCTTAAATCACTGCACTGTACAAGATCAGTCCACCTTAAATCACTGCACTGTACAAGATCAGTCCACCTTAAATCACTGCACTGTACAGGATCAGTCCACCTTAAATCACTGCACTGTACGGGATCAGTCCACCTTAAATCACTGCACTGTACGAGATCAGTCCACCTTAAATCACTGCACTGTACAGGATCAGTCCACCTTAAATCACTGCACTGTACGGGATCAGTCCACCTTAAATCACTGCACTGTATGAGATCAGTCCACCTTAAATCACTGCACTGTACAGGATCAGTCCACCTTAAATCACTGCACTGTACGAGATCAGTCCACCTTAAATCACTGCACTGTACATGATTAGTCTGCCTTCAGTCATCACTGGATCAGTCCACCTTAAATCACTGCACTGTACATGATCAGTCCACCTTAAATCACTGCACTGTACGGGATCAGTCCACCTTAAATCACTGCACTGTACATGATCAGTCCACCTTAAATCACTGCACTGTACATGATTAGTCTGCCTTCAGTCATCACTGGATCAGTCCACCTTAAATCGTCGCAGATTTGCTACACTGACTTCACATTTGTACACAATGATACAAAGTGCACATGCAGTGAAGTACTTATGTTTGAAATACTGAAGTTTCAGATCAGAGGTGGAAGAACCAACTTTCTGATTGAATATCTGGACTTCTAGCTTCGATAATGATCAGTTTAAACTCCAGTTTCATTTCTAAATGATATGTTTCCATCTCTAGTCTGGTCTTTTTTCTGAACTTGTTTTCTGCTTCTTTTTTTATCTCCTTTATTTTTCCTGTAGAAGTGTCTCTGAGCTGCGTTTGTTTCCTCTGATGTAAAACCAATGATAGAACAGCAGAAATAAGGAGATCTGCTCTCAGTTTATCTCATCATCAGTCCTCCTCCTTTTCCTCCTTTCAGGTTCAGCATCTGTAAAGTGTCTATACGGGTCAGTCCACCTTAAATCTAGCAGATCTGAAAATCAAAGTCCTGCATCAGCGGTTGTTGTTTTAACTGCCTCACCTCAACCTGAACACTTTATCACCGATCAGAGGTGAAGGAGAGGACAGGAGGAAGGAAGGAGGGAGGAAGGAAGGAAGGAAGAAGGGAGGGAGGAAGGAAGGAAGGAGGGAGGAAGGAAGGAAGAAGGGAGGGAGGGAGGGAGGAAGGAGAGAAGAAGAGAGGGAGGGAGGGAGGAAGGAGGGAGGAAGGAAGGAAGGAAGAAGGGAGGGAGGAAGGAAGGAAGGAAGAAGGGAGGGAGGAAGGAAGGAAGGAAGAAGGGAGGGAGGGAGGGAGGAAGGAAGGAAGGAAGAAGGGAGGGAGGAAGGAAGAAGGGAGGGAGGGAGGAAGAAGGGAGGGAGGAAGGAAGGAAGGAAGGAGGAGGGGAGGGAGGAAGCGTTCATCTTTTAGTCCTGACATATATCATCCTGTCTCAGAATTTAAAAATGTGACAGTAGAGCTCTGATCGATTGAAAGAATATTTCTAAAATCATTCTGAATAATTTACTGTTGTTTTACTGTTTTGTAAAATTACATTTAGTGAAATCACAGAGAAAAAGTATAAATTTACGTGTATTTTTTATTAGAAACTGCTATAATATTATATACTAAGGACTGAATAATGGTTGATCAAATTATTTTGCAAATCCTAAAAAAAACTACATCAAAAAAAAATTATTAGTTCTTTTACAGTTCGAGACCATAAAATTACACGATTTTTGTTGCTTAAATCAGCAAAAATCTAAATATTATACAGATATTTACCGTTGAAAGAAAAAAAATATATTGTGGAAAAATGGTAAATAATTTTTTTTAGGTATTATTTCACACATTTAAAAAAAAAAAAGTCCAAAATTGTAAATGGTGTCTACATCAACAATCTGTGTTAATTCAATGTTCAAACTGTTAAAATACTAATTTATATATACAAAAAAAACAGATATTTGCAGTTGAAATAAAAAATATATTATTAATCTAAAAAATGTAAACAGTTCGGTAGATACTTCCTATTTTTGACATCAAAAATATTGTATTTTAACAGCAAAAAAATTGGTAAATTGTAGTAAAATCATATTTCAAAAGGTTAAATTTACATGTTAACTGTAAAATAAAATTAATCAAGAAAAACAGGCCAAATCTGTAAACAATGTCAAAACTGTTCTTGTTTTTTTTTACTGTACTTAAATCAACAAAAAGTCATGATTTTATATTCACTATTATTTTGAACGTTGCTTCAACAGTTTGTTTCCAGATTTGAACTCCAGTCTTCTCTAACTCCTGCTAGATATTTAGTGTCTCCCTGGTCTTCTCTCTGCTTATCTGTCATCTCCCATCTTCCTCCCTCTCTCCCCTACATGTGGTTTTCTCTCCCTCTCATCCTTGGCTCACATATGGTTTGTGTCTGAGTGTTTGGTGTTACCCAGAGTTCACTGGGGCTCGTCTGCAGATCAGGGTTTCCTGCCCCGACCTGTTCCTCTCTATCTGAGTTAGCCGGAGTTCAGCAGGGCAGCAGCCGGTTATATAACACCTCCCTATGTGGGTCATCCTCCTGGAGTTTATTCACCATTAAAAGCCCATCATCTTCATCTAAAATCCACTAAATCTGAACAGAATCAGCTGCTGCTTTATCTGCAGTAGCTTTAGTAGATGTAATGGAAAGTTTTCCCTTCAAACTGAATATTTTCAGAGCTACAGGTCCTTAAAGTCAATAAAATGGGTCTAAATTAATCACTTTTTAATGGACCTCAAGTTTTAAAGAGCTTCAAAGGGCAGTAGTTTAACCCTCCTATTGTCCTCATTTACAGGCAGCAAAAAATACCGTTCCTTTGTCTGAAAAAAATCCAAAAATTCAGCAAAAAAATCCCTAAATTTATTTATTTTTTTAATATTTATATATCTATATATATATATATATATATATATATATATATATATATATATATATATATATATATATATATATATATATATGTATATTTATATATATATATATATATATATATATATAAATAAAAATATATATATATATATACAGAAAAAGAAAAAATATATATATATATATATTTATTTATTTATTTATTTTATTTTTTATTTTTTAAAAGTGCAAAATCTTCAGGAAGAAAATTTTTTTAAAAGTCTCCCTTAAAAATTTAATTTAAAAAATTTTTAAAAAGTTGTAAATGTTTTCAAAAAATGAGTAAAAATCTTCCAAAAAATCCTAAAAATATCTAAATTGATTACACATATCAGAAAAAGTTCTATTTTCTTTAAGAAAATATTACCAAATCCAGCGAGTTTCGCTGGATTTTGGTTGATCTTTTTCTGACTGTTCTTAAAGAAACATTTGTTTTTTAACACTCCTTTTTTTTTCATTCAAAAATGTTGAAAATGTGGAAGTTTTCACTGTGAACATATAATTTTTCACATTTACAAACTTGATCATAGTAAATATATCGTAGTAATATACAGATACAGTTGTGCTCATAAGTTTACATATCCTGGCAGAATTTAAGGTTTCTTGGTCATTTTTCAGAGAATGTGAATGTTAACACAAAAACTTTTCTTTCACGCATGATAAGTGGTTGGATGAAGCCATTTATTATTAAACAACTGTATTTACTGTTTTTAAATCATATTGACAACAGAAACTACTGAAATGACCCTGATCAACAGTTTCCATTCCCCAGTTCTTAATACCGTGGATTCCCCCCTTTAACATCAACGACAGCTTGAAGTCTTTGTGGTAGTTGGAGATGAGGGTCTTTATTTTGTCAGATGGTAAAGCTGCCCATTCTTCTTGGCAAAAAGCCTCCAGCTCCTGTAAATTCTTGGGCTGCCTTGCATGAACTGCATCTTTGAGATCTCCCCAGAGTGGCTCAGTGATACTGAGGTCAGGAGACTGAGATGGTAACTCCAGAATCTTTACTTTATTCTGTTGTAGCCACTGACAGGTAGACTTGGCCTTGTGCTTTGGATCGTTGTCCAAGTATGTCCCATGCGCAGCTTCCAGGCTGATGAGTGCAAGTTTTCCTCCAGTATTTTCATGCTGCATTCATCTTGTTTCCTGTGCCTCTGTAGCTCACACATCCCCAAAACATCAGCGATCCTCCTCCATGTTTCACAGTAGGGATTGTGTACTTCTCATTATAGGCCTTGTTCACTCCTCTCCAAATGTAGCGTTTATGGTTGTGGCCAAAAAGTTCAATTTTGGTCTCATCACTGCAAATGACTTTGTTCCAGAAGTGTTGAGGCTTGTCTCTGTGCTGTTTGGCATATTGTAAGTAGGATGCTTTGTGGCATTTGCGTAGTAACAGCTTTCTTCTGGCGACTCGACCATGGAGCCCATTTTTGTTCAAGTGCCTCCTTATTGTGCATCTTCAAACAGCCACACCAGACTCCTGTATTTCAGCTGAAGTTATTTGTGGGTTTTTCTTTGCATCCCGAGCAATTTTTCTGGCAGCTGTGGCTGAAATTTTTGTTGGTCTACCTGACCGTGGTTTGGTTTCAACAGAACCCCTCAGTTTTCACTTCTTAATTAATGTTTGAACACTGCTGATAGGCATTTTCAGATCCTTGGATATCTTTTTATATCCCTTTCCTGTTTTATACAGTTCAATTACCTTTTCCCGCAGATCCGTTGACAGTTCTTTTGCTTTCCCCATGATTTAGAAGCCAGAAACGCCAGTGCAGCACTGGATGAAAGATGAAGGGCCTGTCAAGAGCCCAGAAACTCACTGACCTTTGATACACAAACACTGATTACAAGCAGATAGATCACAGGTGAGGATGGTTAGCTTTAGTAGCCATTCAAACCCGTTTGTGTCAACTTGTGTTCCTGTTATCAGGCCAAACCTCCAGGGAATGTAAACTTCTGATCAGGACCATTTAGGTACTTTCTATTGTCATTATAATTTAAAAAGAATAAACACAGTTGTTTGATGATAAAAAACTATAACACAACACTAGTGTTATCATTCATATTCTCTGAAAAATGGCCAAGAAATCATAAATTCTGCCAGGAAATGTAAACTTATGAGCACAACTGTATGTATCAAATAAATTTTAATAGGTTACCAATGTGTAAAAATATTCTACATTTTCAGCAGCAAACTAATCTGTGTAAAATCACACAATCAACACTTCTTTATATATTAATTCTAATTCTTAAATTTACAGTACAATTTAAGTTTGAAATTATTGGGAAAAAAAACAACTGATTTTTGATGTAAAAACGAAAATTTTCAGTCAAAAACCATTGTTTCCAATGTTAGTTCATGTCTGTTTTTGTAATTTCTTTCATATTTTCATGTATTTCAATAATGCAAAAAAAATATAAAAAAATCCATGTATTTTTTACAGTGAATAACTTTCTAAAAGTGGATATTTGTTAATGAGGTCATAAAATCCACCGTCTTCTGGCTGGAGTTCCACAAACAGGACTCAGTTTGGTTCATTTCTCTGACCTCCACTAAACGTTCCTGATGGTGTTGAAGCTGCTCTGGTTTGACATGTTGTTGATTAGATGATCTAGAAGACCTCCAGTAACCTTCTGCTCCTCCTCCTCTGTGTCTCCATCCAGTTACTGGATCTGTTCACTCAGTGGGACTGGTCCACCTACCTGGCCGACTACGGGAAACCCACCTGTAAATACCTGAGAGTGAACCCACACACCGCCCTGGCCCTGCTGGAGAAGTGAGTAACCATCCATCAATCTACTACCAACCCAGCCATCATCCTGCTGTTTGTTCCTTCCAGGATCTTACACGTCTTTATTCTGTTACACTTAAATCATTCATCGTTGTTAAGTTGAAGACCTTTAGATCAACATTTTGGAGATACCTGTACGTAATATTTAAACAAGTACATAGTATTAATCAGTGATTTTAATGCAACAAAATCCAGCAAAAAGTTCCCGTCTGGCCTCCTCAGAATCACCTGATTAGATTTAAAATGATGTGTATAATAATAACACAAACTTTTACCTTCATACTACGAATATTTTCAGTTACAGACCCTTGTAGTACATAGAGGACCCAAATACATCAACAATTCAGGTTTTATTTACTCATTTACAGTAAATGATAATAATCTTTAATTACAGACTACTTCCAAAGGGAAATTCAAACACAATGTGGTGTGTTTTAAAAAAAATACAACGTTGGAAAAGTAAATTCAGACAAACAGAAACAGGTTTGTAGATGCTGATTGAGATTTTACTAATCTTTGGAGCTAAGCTAAGCTAGGCTAACTGTTCTTGTTACAGTAGACTTGGAAATACGGTAAACAACTGAATTTCAACTGCTTTTTGTTGTTTCTGCAAGTTTTACTTTCATACTTGGAATAAATTCAGGTTTTATTTGCAGTTAATGATCAAAGTGCTTCACAAATGCAGATTAAAACACAATTTACTGTGCTTAAAAAAATAGTGTTGGGAAAAAGTAAATTCAAACAGATTTGTAGATTGAGATTTGAGCAACTATTTGGAGCTTTGAAGCTAAGCTAAGCTAAGCTAGGCTAACTGTTATTGGTGAAGGTAGACCTGGAAATAAGGCAAACAGTGTATGACCCAAAATGTTGAATTGCTCCTTTAATCTACAAGTTTCTGGTTTATTTATCCTTGATCAGTTGACTTGTTGACCTCTAGATCTTCCTCCGTCAGTATTTCAGCGGCTCTTTTGTGTTTCTGCAGGTTGTTTAAGCCGTGAGTATCGTCTCTGCTGTTTGTGTTAATGTGTGTGAAATCTCACTGCAGGGATTTACATAGAAGTAATCTCATGTCGTGACGATGTTTATCGGCTGTTACTGGCCAGATGTTATCACTACAGCAACACCCACATCCATGGAAACACTGATAACACACACACAACCTGCATGAACACACTTTTAATCTGCTCAGACACACTAACATCAAGCTGATTAGAGCCAGGCCTGGTGGTCCGTCGGTGCCCAGGAGGAAGCACCCTGCTGGGGCTGGTCTGGTCTGCCGGGCCTCTAAACCTTCTGGACATCCACGGTTCTCCAGCGTTCTGCAACCAAACACAAAAACACACACACTGAGACTCATGTGACAGTGAGGGCACGAGTTTTCAAGTCTTTTTCTTCTCCAATAGGCGACTGTAGCAGAGGTGTGTGTTTTACTGAGCATGCTGGTACAGTTGTGTGTTTTTTTTCCTGAATGCATTCGATGAATTACTAAGAGCACAACAGTTAACTGCATTCTGTGTTTTTAATCAGTAGTAGGTCACTGGACGTCTTTCAGGTTCTTGAAGATGTTTCGTCTTCACTAACTGACTGGAGGTCCAGGTGTTTATTCATAATCTCCAGGTCTGAATGTTGGTTAAAGAGCCTGAGGAGGGACTTCAGGACTTATAGGGGTTGTTGTAGACCCTCTACCCTGTTTAGAGACAGTCCAAAGCAGCGTCCTCATTCCTTCAGGTGGTGGCTGAGTGTTGTTCTTGTGTAGCTCTAGTTTAGTCTCTTCTGTCTGCAGATCAACACTGTTCAGATGTTTTATCTCAGTGTTGATGGATCTGAAGGTCCAGTTGGGATCATCAAAGGCTTAAAGGGTTTTCTCACTGTTGATGTTGCGAGATCAGAAAATATGACAGATAATTAAATGTTCTGTGGGTCAGTTCCTCACTTATCATCATTCTCCACCAGTGTCATGTTCCCATGGGCTAACCATTACTTTTACTGCTGTATCCTAATGACTTACACAGTAAACTCCCTAGATTATAATATATTGTTTCCTCAGGAACATCTGATGTGCAGTTAGTTGCAGTTTCTAAGGAAAGTTAATTATTGTGAAGTTCTTAGACAAAGTAGTCACAATTACTTGGTTGAAACGGTGGAAGTTTTCTGTATTTACTTAATTACTACCAGCAGTTATAACCCAACATTTACCAGGTGAAGACTTCATAATTAGGGGTTCCAGTAAAATGAAAGGTGACAGTAATGAGATGGGTAGACAATGAGGTTAAGTAGGTGAGAAACTTATCTACCTACTGCAGTATTTTCATGGACCTTCTGTTTTGATATTCAATTAACTAAACACAATATCAAGATAATGATGTATAAATATGTACATATAACACACACGTATCACTCTCAACATCAGAAATCCCTTCAAACTTTGTCGACCCAACAACTTCAGTCAAACATCAGCTGCTGCTCTGTAGTTTAACTTCCTACTTCTACCTCTCATAAGTAGTCAGAATGCAGTCCTCCATACTTTCCCAGGCACTTTAACCAACATTCACACCCACAGCTGATCCTGGATCTGTTCAGTTGGCAGAACTACACAATCATCTTGGTTGGAGGTGAAACATCTCCAAGAACCCAACAGAAGTCCAGGTATCTCCTACCACAACTCAGATCATCTTGTCTTCCTGTCTGCAGGATGAGGGAGACGAGCCGCAAGAACAACGTCTTTGCCCAGTTCAGGAAGACGGACAGAGACCGACAGAAGCTGATCGACACCGTCATCAAACAGCTGAGGAACCTCATCACTCAGCACCACGCCTGATTGGTCGGTACTCCTGAAGCCACTGTCCAATCAGATGTGTTTGACCAGAGGCCCATCTATGCAGCTCGACTTCAACTAGCAGTCCAAACCTGGAGGAAGATCACCTCCACTGTGCAATCTGATTGGTTGCTTCAAACTGACATGCCGTGGAGCCCCCGAGAGGTCAGGGTGAGAAGTTCCTTCTTTTCCAATAGTTAGTCCTGTTTAGAGAAACAGTCTGCAGATGAACCACACAAGTCCAAACTAACCCAAACATTCAGCCACAGCCGCTCACTGAGATCTGCCTTTTAGAGAGAATGAAGAGCGATAAACGTCTCCCTGAACCAGCAGACTTCCTCCTGCACTGGACCAACTAGGAAAAGAAGGAACATCTCAACCCTCACAGGCTTCCTTCCATACAAACCTAACAACAAACATCATCTTTGTAAAGTCCTACAGCTCTAAATGTGTATTAATCTGCCACTGAAAATAGTCCCCAGTAAATTCACTGTTAACTAACATTTGTGACAAACACCAGCCGTTAGAACATCACTGAGCCTTTTTACTAATAAAACAACATATTGAAGCTTGACTTCATCAGACAATGTGTTTGGTTAGTCTTTTCATGTCACTAACCTCAGTCTTCAACTGGAACCAACGCTGTTGAAGGAATTCTGATCTGTGGAGAAAGTAGAAAAAAGAAGAGAAATTATGGATAAAGTTGCAGCTAAAACAGTCCTAAATAAACCTGCTGTCAGACTTTGTTCCTTCTACATCTGCATGGCAGGAACTCTGTTAGGACTGTGTGTGAGAATCCGAGCAAGTTTTCAGGAAGAACTCATATTTTTGTGCCATTTTTCTTTCTTTCCAAACCGAAGCGGGCCATAAAGCCGTCGTCCATCCTTTTCCGTCTTCCACATCACTGTCCATGTCTGTGGTAAAACTACCGAACGTATTGAATGTACATCAGAGACTCGTCTTCCGTTGTCATTTTAAGTCACGAAAGTGTCAGAAAACCTGAGATCAGAATGTTACTACAGAATCCTTTATCTTCTTACCCATCATGGCAAACACTTGAATGGACGAGATCTGGCAACCTAAAGTCCTCGGTGCAACACCTGAGGTGTAACGTCGTCCGAGCGTTTTCTACTCGTTCTGTATAAATAACTGTGTCTTAAAGAGGGAATAATGCTCCAACCTGGCAACCGCTATGACCTGTGCAGCCTTCAGTTTGCCTGGTTGATTAGACAGTATAGAAACCATTTTACTAACGCTGAGCACACATCCTGTCTTCCATTAACTGAAGCACAACACTTAATTACTCTCACACTAGATTATTCTTTCACTAACAGGGTCTTTCTGTTGCTTTTTCAACTTGGGTGCAATAACAGCGATTCATGTTTGTTAGTTAGTGCTGGCGCTTTGTAAAGGGATTCAGACCTACACTGAGTCTGAAGGGGAATTTAAGATGTTTGTATTGAGTTTTTTTTATCCATCCTTCGCTGGATTTCATTTGTTAGAAAGGGATCAGGGCCGTCATTGTTGAATGTGCCTTTGCTGTATTTGTTGTTTTTCCTGCCAAAAAAGCAGCGACACTGTGGAGATAAAATTCTGGACACAGTTTAGTCAAAGTCACTTCATATATGACAGAGATTATTTTTTTAACAGCTCTGTTACTTTTTGGGTCATTCTTTAACTTCTGTGTATTTAATAAAACGTTCTACCTTCAAACTAAGAACAAGACGAGGACATACTTTGCCACAGAATTGACCATGTCAAGAAGACGATCTTGTTATCAAATGTAGTTTTAAATTCTTACAAGCACTAAATTTTACAATTCTAACAAGTACCACTCAGCTGTAGTAAAACGTTGTCGAGTCCGGAGTTCTCAAACTGCACTTCCTGTCGCTGCTTTTTGTTTCATTTTTTGTAAAGCAGATGTTGAGACAGAAGCACAGTTGTATTAAACCACTAATAAGTAAAACTAAATCCTGAATAATATGGAATAAATGGAAAACTGCTGAAAATAATTCCTCATGTCTTGTCTTTTCAGTTAAATAATTCTTTCAGAACTCAAACTGTGATGAACTCAGCAGACAACAGCGTTGGTAAAGGTCCTCTCCACGATTTAACGCAATCTACGGTAGTTTCTGGACCCCATACTAACCTATGACGTTTTAGAGACATTTTTGTCACGTTTTGGACGACATACTAACCAATGGAACCTATGTAACGTTTTTTTGCGCCAAAAATCATGATTTTTTTTCAAAGAAAACCTTTCTGGAGTGTTTTTCACGGCCTTCTTTACATTATTTCATCATATGGCACGTTTTTACAACATGTTGAAAAATCATCATGAATTTTGGCGCAAAAAAAACGCCTTACTATACTATGTCGAAAAAAAATGCCACTTTTAAAACATGTTGTAAAAACGTGCCATATGATGAAATGATGTAAAGGACGGCGTGAAAAACACTCCAGAAAGGTTTTCTTTGAAAAAAAAATCATCATAAATTTTGGCGCAAAAAAAACGCCTTACTATACTATGTCGAAAAAAAATGCCACTTTTAAAACATGTTGTAAAAACGTGCCATATGATGAAATGATGTAAAGGACGGCGTGAAAAACACTCCAGAAAGGTTTTCTTTGAAAAAAAAATCATCATGAATTTTGGCGCAAAAAAAACGCCTTACTATACTATGTCGAAAAAAAATGCCACTTTTAAAACATGTTGTAAAAACGTGCCATATGATGAAATGATGTAAAGGACGGCGTGAAAAACACTCCAGAAAGGTTTTCTTTGAAAAAAAAATCATCATAAATTTTGGCGCAAAAAAAACGCCTTACTATACTATGTCGAAAAAAAATGCCACTTTTAAAACATGTTGTAAAAACGTGCCATATGATGAAATGATGTAAAGGACGGCGTGAAAAACACTCCAGAAAGGTTTTCTTTGAAAAAAAAATCATCATAAATTTTGGCGCAAAAAAAACGCCTTACTATACTATGTCGAAAAAAAATGCCACTTTTAAAACATGTTGTAAAAACGTGCCATATGATGAAATGATGTAAAGGACGGCGTGAAAAACACTCCAGAAAGGTTTTCTTTGAAAAAAAAATCATCATGAATTTTGGCGCAAAAAAAACGCCTTACTATACTATGTCGAAAAAAAATGCCACTTTTAAAACATGTTGTAAAAACGTGCCATATGATGAAATGATGTAAAGGACGGCGTGAAAAACACTCCAGAAAGGTTTTCTTTGAAAAAAAAATCATCATGAATTTTGGCGCAAAAAAAACGCCTTACTATACTATGTCGAAAAAAAATGCCACTTTTAAAACATGTTGTAAAAACGTGCCATATGATGAAATGATGTAAAGGACGGCGTGAAAAACACTCCAGAAAGGTTTTCTTTGAAAAAAAAATCATCATAAATTTTGGCGCAAAAAAAACGCCTTACTATACTATGTCGAAAAAAAATGCCACTTTTAAAACATGTTGTAAAAACGTGCCATATGATGAAATGATGTAAAGGACGGCGTGAAAAACACTCCAGAAAGGTTTTCTTTGAAAAAAAAATCATCATGAATTTTGGCGCAAAAAAAACGCCTTACTATACTATGTCGAAAAAAAATGCCACTTTTAAAACATGTTGTAAAAACGTGCCATATGATGAAATGATGTAAAGGACGGCGTGAAAAACACTCCAGAAAGGTTTTCTTTGAAAAAAAAATCATCATAAATTTTGGCGCAAAAAAAACGCCTTACTATACTATGTCGAAAAAAAATGCCACTTTTAAAACATGTTGTAAAAACGTGCCATATGATGAAATGATGTAAAGGACGGCGTGAAAAACACTCCAGAAAGGTTTTCTTTGAAAAAAAAATCATCATAAATTTTGGCGCAAAAAAAACGCCTTACTATACTATGTCGAAAAAAAATGCAATTTTTCAAACATGTTGTAAAAACGTGCCATATGATGAAATGATGTAAAGGACGGCGTGAAAAACACTCCAGAAAGGTTTTCTTTGAAAAAAAAATCATCATAAATTTTGGCGCAAAAAAAACGCCTTACTATACTATGTCGAAAAAAAATGCCACTTTTAAAACATGTTGTAAAAACGTGCCATATGATGAAATGATGTAAAGGACGGCGTGAAAAACACTCCAGAAAGGTTTTCTTTGAAAAAAAAATCATCATGAATTTTGGCGCAAAAAAAACGCCTTACTATACTATGTCGAAAAAAAATGCCACTTTTAAAACATGTTGTAAAAACGTGCCATATGATGAAATGATGTAAAGGACGGCGTGAAAAACACTCCAGAAAGGTTTTCTTTGAAAAAAAAATCATCATAAATTTTGGCGCAAAAAAAACGCCTTACTATACTATGTCGAAAAAAAATGCCACTTTTAAAACATGTTGTAAAAACGTGCCATATGATGAAATGATGTAAAGGACGGCGTGAAAAACACTCCAGAAAGGTTTTCTTTGAAAAAAAAATCATCATAAATTTTGGCGCAAAAAAAACGCCTTACTATACTATGTCGAAAAAAAATGCCACTTTTAAAACATGTTGTAAAAACGTGCCATATGATGAAATGATGTAAAGGACGGCGTGAAAAACACTCCAGAAAGGTTTTCTTTGAAAAAAAAATCATCATGAATTTTGGCGCAAAAAAAACGCCTTACTATACTATGTCGAAAAAAAATGCCACTTTTAAAACATGTTGTAAAAACGTGCCATATGATGAAATGATGTAAAGGACGGCGTGAAAAACACTCCAGAAAGGTTTTCTTTGAAAAAAAAATCATCATAAATTTTGGCGCAAAAAAAACGCCTTACTATACTATGTCGAAAAAAAATGCCACTTTTAAAACATGTTGTAAAAACGTGCCATATGATGAAATGATGTAAAGGACGGCGTGAAAAACACTCCAGAAAGGTTTTCTTTGAAAAAAAAATCATCATAAATTTTGGCGCAAAAAAAACGCCTTACTATACTATGTCGAAAAAAAATGCCACTTTTAAAACATGTTGTAAAAACGTGCCATATGATGAAATGATGTAAAGGACGGCGTGAAAAACACTCCAGAAAGGTTTTCTTTGAAAAAAAAATCATCATGAATTTTGGCGCAAAAAAAACGCCTTACTATACTATGTCGAAAAAAAATGCCACTTTTAAAACATGTTGTAAAAACGTGCCATATGATGAAATGATGTAAAGGACGGCGTGAAAAACACTCCAGAAAGGTTTTCTTTGAAAAAAAAATCATCATGAATTTTGGCGCAAAAAAAACGCCTTACTATACTATGTCGAAAAAAAATGCCACTTTTAAAACATGTTGTAAAAACGTGCCATATGATGAAATGATGTAAAGGACGGCGTGAAAAACACTCCAGAAAGGTTTTCTTTGAAAAAAAAATCATCATAAATTTTGGCGCAAAAAAAACGCCTTACTATACTATGTCGAAAAAAAATGCCACTTTTAAAACATGTTGTAAAAACGTGCCATATGATGAAATGATGTAAAGGACGGCGTGAAAAACACTCCAGAAAGGTTTTCTTTGAAAAAAAAATCATCATAAATTTTGGCGCAAAAAAAACGCCTTACTATACTATGTCGAAAAAAAATGCCACTTTTAAAACATGTTGTAAAAACGTGCCATATGATGAAATGATGTAAAGGACGGCGTGAAAAACACTCCAGAAAGGTTTTCTTTGAAAAAAAAATCATCATAAATTTTGGCGCAAAAAAAACGCCTTACTATACTATGTCGAAAAAAAATGCCACTTTTAAAACATGTTGTAAAAACGTGCCATATGATGAAATGATGTAAAGGACGGCGTGAAAAACACTCCAGAAAGGTTTTCTTTGAAAAAAAAATCATCATAAATTTTGGCGCAAAAAAAACGCCTTACTATACTATGTCGAAAAAAAATGCCACTTTTAAAACATGTTGTAAAAACGTGCCATATGATGAAATGATGTAAAGGACGGCGTGAAAAACACTCCAGAAAGGTTTTCTTTGAAAAAAAAATCATCATAAATTTTGGCGCAAAAAAAACGCCTTACTATACTATGTCGAAAAAAAATGCCACTTTTAAAACATGTTGTAAAAACGTGCCATATGATGAAATGATGTAAAGGACGGCGTGAAAAACACTCCAGAAAGGTTTTCTTTGAAAAAAAAATCATCATAAATTTTGGCGCAAAAAAAACGCCTTACTATACTATGTCGAAAAAAAATGCCACTTTTAAAACATGTTGTAAAAACGTGCCATATGATGAAATGATGTAAAGGACGGCGTGAAAAACACTCCAGAAAGGTTTTCTTTGAAAAAAAAATCATCATAAATTTTGGCGCAAAAAAAACGCCTTACTATACTATGTCGAAAAAAAATGCCACTTTTAAAACATGTTGTAAAAACGTGCCATATGATGAAATGATGTAAAGGACGGCGTGAAAAACACTCCAGAAAGGTTTTCTTTGAAAAAAAAATCATCATGAATTTTGGCGCAAAAAAAACGCCTTACTATACTATGTCGAAAAAAAATGCCACTTTTAAAACATGTTGTAAAAACGTGCCATATGATGAAATGATGTAAAGGACGGCGTGAAAAACACTCCAGAAAGGTTTTCTTTGAAAAAAAAATCATCATAAATTTTGGCGCAAAAAAAACGCCTTACTATACTATGTCGAAAAAAAATGCCACTTTTAAAACATGTTGTAAAAACGTGCCATATGATGAAATGATGTAAAGGACGGCGTGAAAAACACTCCAGAAAGGTTTTCTTTGAAAAAAAAATCATCATAAATTTTGGCGCAAAAAAAACGCCTTACTATACTATGTCGAAAAAAAATGCCACTTTTAAAACATGTTGTAAAAACGTGCCATATGATGAAATGATGTAAAGGACGGCGTGAAAAACACTCCAGAAAGGTTTTCTTTGAAAAAAAAATCATCATGAATTTTGGCGCAAAAAAAACGCCTTACTATACTATGTCGAAAAAAAATGCCACTTTTAAAACATGTTGTAAAAACGTGCCATATGATGAAATGATGTAAAGGACGGCGTGAAAAACACTCCAGAAAGGTTTTCTTTGAAAAAAAAATCATCATAAATTTTGGCGCAAAAAAAACGCCTTACTATACTATGTCGAAAAAAAATGCCACTTTTAAAACATGTTGTAAAAACGTGCCATATGATGAAATGATGTAAAGGACGGCGTGAAAAACACTCCAGAAAGGTTTTCTTTGAAAAAAAAATCATCATAAATTTTGGCGCAAAAAAAACGCCTTACTATACTATGTCGAAAAAAAATGCCACTTTTAAAACATGTTGTAAAAACGTGCCATATGATGAAATGATGTAAAGGACGGCGTGAAAAACACTCCAGAAAGGTTTTCTTTGAAAAAAAAATCATCATAAATTTTGGCGCAAAAAAAACGCCTTACTATACTATGTCGAAAAAAAATGCCACTTTTCAAACATGTTGTAAAAACGTGCCATATGATGAAATGATGTAAAGGACGGCGTGAAAAACACTCCAGAAAGGTTTTCTTTGAAAAAAAAATCATCATAAATTTTGGCGCAAAAAAAACGCCTTACTATACTATGTCGAAAAAAAATGCCACTTTTAAAACATGTTGTAAAAACGTGCCATATGATGAAATGATGTAAAGGACGGCGTGAAAAACACTCCAGAAAGGTTTTCTTTGAAAAAAAAATCATCATAAATTTTGGCGCAAAAAAAACGCCTTACTATACTATGTCGAAAAAAAATGCCACTTTTAAAACATGTTGTAAAAACGTGCCATATGATGAAATGATGTAAAGGACGGCGTGAAAAACACTCCAGAAAGGTTTTCTTTGAAAAAAAAATCATCATGAATTTTGGCGCAAAAAAAACGCCTTACTATACTATGTCGAAAAAAAATGCCACTTTTAAAACATGTTGTAAAAACGTGCCATATGATGAAATGATGTAAAGGACGGCGTGAAAAACACTCCAGAAAGGTTTTCTTTGAAAAAAAAATCATCATGAATTTTGGCGCAAAAAAAACGCCTTACTATACTATGTCGAAAAAAAATGCCACTTTTAAAACATGTTGTAAAAACGTGCCATATGATGAAATGATGTAAAGGACGGCGTGAAAAACACTCCAGAAAGGTTTTCTTTGAAAAAAAAATCATCATAAATTTTGGCGCAAAAAAAACGCCTTACTATACTATGTCGAAAAAAAATGCCACTTTTAAAACATGTTGTAAAAACGTGCCATATGATGAAATGATGTAAAGGACGGCGTGAAAAACACTCCAGAAAGGTTTTCTTTGAAAAAAAAATCATCATAAATTTTGGCGCAAAAAAAACGCCTTACTATACTATGTCGAAAAAAAATGCCACTTTTAAAACATGTTGTAAAAACGTGCCATATGATGAAATGATGTAAAGGACGGCGTGAAAAACACTCCAGAAAGGTTTTCTTTGAAAAAAAAATCATCATAAATTTTGGCGCAAAAAAAACGCCTTACTATACTATGTCGAAAAAAAATGCCACTTTTCAAACATGTTGTAAAAACGTGCCATATGATGAAATGATGTAAAGGACGGCGTGAAAAACACTCCAGAAAGGTTTTCTTTGAAAAAAAAATCATCATAAATTTTGGCGCAAAAAAAACGCCTTACTATACTATGTCGAAAAAAAATGCCACTTTTAAAACATGTTGTAAAAACGTGCCATATGATGAAATGATGTAAAGGACGGCGTGAAAAACACTCCAGAAAGGTTTTCTTTGAAAAAAAAATCATCATAAATTTTGGCGCAAAAAAAACGCCTTACTATACTATGTCGAAAAAAAATGCCACTTTTAAAACATGTTGTAAAAACGTGCCATATGATGAAATGATGTAAAGGACGGCGTGAAAAACACTCCAGAAAGGTTTTCTTTGAAAAAAAAATCATCATAAATTTTGGCGCAAAAAAAACGCCTTACTATACTATGTCGAAAAAAAATGCCACTTTTAAAACATGTTGTAAAAACGTGCCATATGATGAAATGATGTAAAGGACGGCGTGAAAAACACTCCAGAAAGGTTTTCTTTGAAAAAAAAATCATCATGAATTTTGGCGCAAAAAAAACGCCTTACTATACTATGTCGAAAAAAAATGCCACTTTTAAAACATGTTGTAAAAACGTGCCATATGATGAAATGATGTAAAGGACGGCGTGAAAAACACTCCAGAAAGGTTTTCTTTGAAAAAAAAATCATCATAAATTTTGGCGCAAAAAAAACGCCTTACTATACTATGTCGAAAAAAAATGCCACTTTTAAAACATGTTGTAAAAACGTGCCATATGATGAAATGATGTAAAGGACGGCGTGAAAAACACTCCAGAAAGGTTTTCTTTGAAAAAAAAATCATCATAAATTTTGGCGCAAAAAAAACGCCTTACTATACTATGTCGAAAAAAAATGCCACTTTTAAAACATGTTGTAAAAACGTGCCATATGATGAAATGATGTAAAGGACGGCGTGAAAAACACTCCAGAAAGGTTTTCTTTGAAAAAAAAATCATCATAAATTTTGGCGCAAAAAAAACGCCTTACTATACTATGTCGAAAAAAAATGCCACTTTTAAAACATGTTGTAAAAACGTGCCATATGATGAAATGATGTAAAGGACGGCGTGAAAAACACTCCAGAAAGGTTTTCTTTGAAAAAAAAATCATCATAAATTTTGGCGCAAAAAAAACGCCTTACTATACTATGTCGAAAAAAAATGCCACTTTTAAAACATGTTGTAAAAACGTGCCATATGATGAAATGATGTAAAGGACGGCGTGAAAAACACTCCAGAAAGGTTTTCTTTGAAAAAAAAATCATCATGAATTTTGGCGCAAAAAAAACGCCTTACTATACTATGTCGAAAAAAAATGCCACTTTTAAAACATGTTGTAAAAACGTGCCATATGATGAAATGATGTAAAGGACGGCGTGAAAAACACTCCAGAAAGGTTTTCTTTGAAAAAAAAATCATCATAAATTTTGGCGCAAAAAAAACGCCTTACTATACTATGTCGAAAAAAAATGCCACTTTTTCAAACATGTTGTAAAAACGTGCCATATGATGAAATGATGTAAAGGACGGCGTGAAAAACACTCCAGAAAGGTTTTCTTTGAAAAAAAAATCATCATGAATTTTGGCGCAAAAAAAACGCCTTACTATACTATGTCGAAAAAAAATGCCACTTTTAAAACATGTTGTAAAAACGTGCCATATGATGAAATGATGTAAAGGACGGCGTGAAAAACACTCCAGAAAGGTTTTCTTTGAAAAAAAAATCATCATAAATTTTGGCGCAAAAAAAACGCCTTACTATACTATGTCGAAAAAAAATGCCACTTTTAAAACATGTTGTAAAAACGTGCCATATGATGAAATGATGTAAAGGACGGCGTGAAAAACACTCCAGAAAGGTTTTCTTTGAAAAAAAAATCATCATAAATTTTGGCGCAAAAAAAACGCCTTACTATACTATGTCGAAAAAAAATGCAATTTTTCAAACATGTTGTAAAAACGTGCCATATGATGAAATGATGTAAAGGACGGCGTGAAAAACACTCCAGAAAGGTTTTCTTTGAAAAAAAAATCATCATAAATTTTGGCGCAAAAAAAACGCCTTACTATACTATGTCGAAAAAAAATGCCACTTTTAAAACATGTTGTAAAAACGTGCCATATGATGAAATGATGTAAAGGACGGCGTGAAAAACACTCCAGAAAGGTTTTCTTTGAAAAAAAAATCATCATAAATTTTGGCGCAAAAAAAACGCCTTACTATACTATGTCGAAAAAAAATGCAATTTTTCAAAACATGTTGTAAAAACGTGCCATATGATGAAATGATGTAAAGGACGGCGTGAAAAACACTCCAGAAAGGTTTTCTTTGAAAAAAAAATCATCATGAATTTTGGCGCAAAAAAAACGCCTTACTATACTATGTCGAAAAAAAATGCCACTTTTAAAACATGTTGTAAAAACGTGCCATATGATGAAATGATGTAAAGGACGGCGTGAAAAACACTCCAGAAAGGTTTTCTTTGAAAAAAAAATCATCATAAATTTTGGCGCAAAAAAAACGCCTTACTATACTATGTCGAAAAAAAATGCCACTTTTAAAACATGTTGTAAAAACGTGCCATATGATGAAATGATGTAAAGGACGGCGTGAAAAACACTCCAGAAAGGTTTTCTTTGAAAAAAAAATCATCATAAATTTTGGCGCAAAAAAAACGCCTTACTATACTATGTCGAAAAAAAATGCCACTTTTAAAACATGTTGTAAAAACGTGCCATATGATGAAATGATGTAAAGGACGGCGTGAAAAACACTCCAGAAAGGTTTTCTTTGAAAAAAAAATCATCATAAATTTTGGCGCAAAAAAAACGCCTTACTATACTATGTCGAAAAAAAATGCCACTTTTAAAACATGTTGTAAAAACGTGCCATATGATGAAATGATGTAAAGGACGGCGTGAAAAACACTCCAGAAAGGTTTTCTTTGAAAAAAAAATCATCATAAATTTTGGCGCAAAAAAAACGCCTTACTATACTATGTCGAAAAAAAATGCCACTTTTAAAACATGTTGTAAAAACGTGCCATATGATGAAATAATGTAAAGGAGGGCGTGAAACACACCCCAGAAAGGTTTTCTTTGAAAAAAAAATCATCATGAATTTTGGCGCAAAAAAAACGCCTTACTATACTATGTCGAAAAAAAATGCCACTTTTAAAACATGTTGTAAAAACGTGCCATATGATGAAATGATGTAAAGGACGGCGTGAAAAACACTCCAGAAAGGTTTTCTTTGAAAAAAAAATCATCATAAATTTTGGCGCAAAAAAAACGCCTTACTATACTATGTCGAAAAAAAATGCCACTTTTAAAACATGTTGTAAAAACGTGCCATATGATGAAATGATGTAAAGGACGGCGTGAAAAACACTCCAGAAAGGTTTTCTTTGAAAAAAAAATCATCATAAATTTTGGCGCAAAAAAAACGCCTTACTATACTATGTCGAAAAAAAATGCCACTTTTAAAACATGTTGTAAAAACGTGCCATATGATGAAATGATGTAAAGGACGGCGTGAAAAACACTCCAGAAAGGTTTTCTTTGAAAAAAAAATCATCATGAATTTTGGCGCAAAAAAAACGCCTTACTATACTATGTCGAAAAAAAATGCCACTTTTAAAACATGTTGTAAAAACGTGCCATATGATGAAATGATGTAAAGGACGGCGTGAAAAACACTCCAGAAAGGTTTTCTTTGAAAAAAAAATCATCATGAATTTTGGCGCAAAAAAAAACGCCTTACTATACTATGTCGAAAAAAAATGCCACTTTTAAAACATGTTGTAAAAACGTGCCATATGATGAAATGATGTAAAGGACGGCGTGAAAAACACTCCAGAAAGGTTTTCTTTGAAAAAAAAATCATCATAAATTTTGGCGCAAAAAAAACGCCTTACTATACTATGTCGAAAAAAAATGCCACTTTTAAAACATGTTGTAAAAACGTGCCATATGATGAAATGATGTAAAGGACGGCGTGAAAAACACTCCAGAAAGGTTTTCTTTGAAAAAAAAATCATCATAAATTTTGGCGCAAAAAAAACGCCTTACTATACTATGTCGAAAAAAAATGCAATTTTTCAAACATGTTGCAAAAACGTGCCATATGATGAAATGATGTAAAGGACGGCGTGAAAAACACTCCAGAAAGGTTTTCTTTGAAAAAAAAATCATCATAAATTTTGGCGCAAAAAAAACGCCTTACTATACTATGTCGAAAAAAAATGCCACTTTTAAAACATGTTGTAAAAACGTGCCATATGATGAAATGATGTAAAGGACGGCGTGAAAAACACTCCAGAAAGGTTTTCTTTGAAAAAAAAATCATCATAAATTTTGGCGCAAAAAAAACGCCTTACTATACTATGTCGAAAAAAAATGCAATTTTTCAAACATGTTGTAAAAACGTGCCATATGATGAAATGATGTAAAGGACGGCGTGAAAAACACTCCAGAAAGGTTTTCTTTGAAAAAAAAATCATCATAAATTTTGGCGCAAAAAAAACGCCTTACTATACTATGTCGAAAAAAAATGCCACTTTTAAAACATGTTGTAAAAACGTGCCATATGATGAAATGATGTAAAGGACGGCGTGAAAAACACTCCAGAAAGGTTTTCTTTGAAAAAAAAATCATCATAAATTTTGGCGCAAAAAAAACGCCTTACTATACTATGTCGAAAAAAAATGCCACTTTTAAAACATGTTGTAAAAACGTGCCATATGATGAAATGATGTAAAGGACGGCGTGAAAAACACTCCAGAAAGGTTTTCTTTGAAAAAAAAATCATCATAAATTTTGGCGCAAAAAAAACGCCTTACTATACTATGTCGAAAAAAAATGCCACTTTTAAAACATGTTGTAAAAACGTGCCATATGATGAAATGATGTAAAGGACGGCGTGAAAAACACTCCAGAAAGGTTTTCTTTGAAAAAAAAATCATCATGAATTTTGGCGCAAAAAAAACGCCTTACTATACTATGTCGAAAAAAAATGCCACTTTTAAAACATGTTGTAAAAACGTGCCATATGATGAAATGATGTAAAGGACGGCGTGAAAAACACTCCAGAAAGGTTTTCTTTGAAAAAAAAATCATCATGAATTTTGGCGCAAAAAAAACGCCTTACTATACTATGTCGAAAAAAAATGCAATTTTTCAAACATGTTGCAAAAACGTGCCATATGATGAAATGATGTAAAGGACGGCGTGAAAAACACTCCAGAAAGGTTTTCTTTGAAAAAAAAATCATCATGAATTTTGGCGCAAAAAAAACGCCTTACTATACTATGTCGAAAAAAAATGCCACTTTTAAAACATGTTGTAAAAACGTGCCATATGATGAAATGATGTAAAGGACGGCGTGAAAAACACTCCAGAAAGGTTTTCTTTGAAAAAAAAATCATCATGAATTTTGGCGCAAAAAAAACGCCTTACTATACTATGTCGAAAAAAAATGCAACTTTTAAAACATGTTGTAAAAACGTGCCATATGATGAAATGATGTAAAGGACGGCGTGAAAAACACTCCAGAAAGGTTTTCTTTGAAAAAAAAATCATCATAAATTTTGGCGCAAAAAAAACGCCTTACTATACTATGTCGAAAAAAAATGCCACTTTTAAAACATGTTGTAAAAACGTGCCATATGATGAAATGATGTAAAGGACGGCGTGAAAAACACTCCAGAAAGGTTTTCTTTGAAAAAAAAATCATCATAAATTTTGGCGCAAAAAAAACGCCTTACTATACTATGTCGAAAAAAAATGCAATTTTTCAAACATGTTGTAAAAACGTGCCATATGATGAAATGATGTAAAGGACGGTGTGAAAAACACTCCAGAAAGGTTTTCTTTGAAAAAAAAATCATCATAAATTTTGGCGCAAAAAAAACGCCTTACTATACTATGTCGAAAAAAAATGCCACTTTTAAAACATGTTGTAAAAACGTGCCATATGATGAAATGATGTAAAGGACGGCGTGAAAAACACTCCAGAAAGGTTTTCTTTGAAAAAAAAATCATCATAAATTTTGGCGCAAAAAAAACGCCTTACTATACTATGTCGAAAAAAAATGCCACTTTTAAAACATGTTGTAAAAACGTGCCATATGATGAAATGATGTAAAGGACGGCGTGAAAAACACTCCAGAAAGGTTTTCTTTGAAAAAAAAATCATCATAAATTTTGGCGCAAAAAAAACGCCTTACTATACTATGTCGAAAAAAAATGCCACTTTTAAAACATGTTGTAAAAACGTGCCATATGATGAAATGATGTAAAGGACGGCGTGAAAAACACTCCAGAAAGGTTTTCTTTGAAAAAAAAATCATCATAAATTTTGGCGCAAAAAAAACGCCTTACTATACTATGTCGAAAAAAAATGCAATTTTTCAAACATGTTGCAAAAACGTGCCATATGATGAAATGATGTAAAGGACGGCGTGAAAAACACTCCAGAAAGGTTTTCTTTGAAAAAAAAATCATCATAAATTTTGGCGCAAAAAAAACGCCTTACTATACTATGTCGAAAAAAAATGCCACTTTTAAAACATGTTGTAAAAACGTGCCATATGATGAAATGATGTAAAGGACGGCGTGAAAAACACTCCAGAAAGGTTTTCTTTGAAAAAAAAATCATCATGAATTTTGGCGCAAAAAAAACGCCTTACTATACTATGTCGAAAAAAAATGCCACTTTTAAAACATGTTGTAAAAACGTGCCATATGATGAAATGATGTAAAGGACGGCGTGAAAAACACTCCAGAAAGGTTTTCTTTGAAAAAAAAATCATCATGAATTTTGGCGCAAAAAAAACGCCTTACTATACTATGTCGAAAAAAAATGCAATTTTTCAAACATGTTGCAAAAACGTGCCATATGATGAAATGATGTAAAGGACGGCGTGAAAAACACTCCAGAAAGGTTTTCTTTGAAAAAAAAATCATCATGAATTTTGGCGCAAAAAAAACGCCTTACTATACTATGTCGAAAAAAAATGCCACTTTTAAAACATGTTGTAAAAACGTGCCATATGATGAAATGATGTAAAGGACGGCGTGAAAAACACTCCAGAAAGGTTTTCTTTGAAAAAAAAATCATCATGAATTTTGGCGCAAAAAAAACGCCTTACTATACTATGTCGAAAAAAAATGCAATTTTTCAAACATGTTGTAAAAACGTGCCATATGATGAAATGATGTAAAGGACGGCGTGAAAAACACTCCAGAAAGGTTTTCTTTGAAAAAAAAATCATCATAAATTTTGGCGCAAAAAAAACGCCTTACTATACTATGTCGAAAAAAAATGCAATTTTTCAAACATGTTGTAAAAACGTGCCATATGATGAAATGATGTAAAGGACGGCGTGAAAAACACTCCAGAAAGGTTTTCTTTGAAAAAAAAATCATCATGAATTTTGGCGCAAAAAAAACGCCTTACTATACTATGTCGAAAAAAAATGCAATTTTTCAAACATGTTGCAAAAACGTGCCATATGATGAAATGATGTAAAGGACGGCGTGAAAAACACTCCAGAAAGGTTTTCTTTGAAAAAAAAATCATCATAAATTTTGGCGCAAAAAAAACGCCTTACTATACTATGTCGAAAAAAAATGCAATTTTTCAAACATGTTGTAAAAACGTGCCATATGATGAAATGATGTAAAGGACGGCGTGAAAAACACTCCAGAAAGGTTTTCTTTGAAAAAAAAATCATCATAAATTTTGGCGCAAAAAAAACGCCTTACTATACTATGTCGAAAAAAAATGCAATTTTTCAAACATGTTGCAAAAACGTGCCATATGATGAAATGATGTAAAGGACGGCGTGAAAAACACTCCAGAAAGGTTTTCTTTGAAAAAAAAATCATCATGAATTTTGGCGCAAAAAAAACGCCTTACTATACTATGTCGAAAAAAAATGCCACTTTTAAAACATGTTGTAAAAACGTGCCATATGATGAAATAATGTAAAGGAGGGCGTGAAACACACTCCAGAAAGGTTTTCTTTGAAAAAAAAATCATCATGAATTTTGGCGCAAAAAAAACGCCTTACTATACTATGTCGAAAAAAAATGCCACTTTTAAAACATGTTGTAAAAACGTGCCATATGATGAAATGATGTAAAGGACGGCGTGAAAAACACTCCAGAAAGGTTTTCTTTGAAAAAAAAATCATCATAAATTTTGGCGCAAAAAAAACGCCTTACTATACTATGTCGAAAAAAAATGCAATTTTTCAAACATGTTGCAAAAACGTGCCATATGATGAAATGATGTAAAGGACGGCGTGAAAAACACTCCAGAAAGGTTTTCTTTGAAAAAAAAATCATCATAAATTTTGGCGCAAAAAAAACGCCTTACTATACTATGTCGAAAAAAAATGCAATTTTTCAAACATGTTGCAAAAACGTGCCATATGATGAAATGATGTAAAGGACGGCGTGAAAAACACTCCAGAAAGGTTTTCTTTGAAAAAAAAATCATCATAAATTTTGGCGCAAAAAAAACGCCTTACTATACTATGTCGAAAAAAAATGCAATTTTTCAAACATGTTGTAAAAACGTGCCATATGATGAAATGATGTAAAGGACGGCGTGAAAAACACTCCAGAAAGGTTTTCTTTGAAAAAAAAATCATCATAAATTTTGGCGCAAAAAAAACGCCTTACTATACTATGTCGAAAAAAAATGCAATTTTTCAAACATGTTGTAAAAACGTGCCATATGATGAAATGATGTAAAGGACGGCGTGAAAAACACTCCAGAAAGGTTTTCTTTGAAAAAAAAATCATCATAAATTTTGGCGCAAAAAAAACGCCTTACTATACTATGTCGAAAAAAAATGCAATTTTTCAAACATGTTGCAAAAACGTGCCATATGATGAAATGATGTAAAGGACGGCGTGAAAAACACTCCAGAAAGGTTTTCTTTGAAAAAAAAATCATCATGAATTTTGGCGCAAAAAAAACGCCTTACTATACTATGTCGAAAAAAAATGCAATTTTTCAAACATGTTGCAAAAACGTGCCATATGATGAAATGATGTAAAGGACGGCGTGAAAAACACTCCAGAAAGGTTTTCTTTGAAAAAAAAATCATCATGAATTTTGGCGCAAAAAAAACGCCTTACTATACTATGTCGAAAAAAAATGCCACTTTTAAAACATGTTGTAAAAACGTGCCATATGATGAAATGATGTAAAGGACGGCGTGAAAAACACTCCAGAAAGGTTTTCTTTGAAAAAAAAATCATCATAAATTTTGGCGCAAAAAAAACGCCTTACTATACTATGTCGAAAAAAAATGCCACTTTTAAAACATGTTGTAAAAACGTGCCATATGATGAAATGATGTAAAGGACGGCGTGAAAAACACTCCAGAAAGGTTTTCTTTGAAAAAAAAATCATCATGAATTTTGGCGCAAAAAAAACGCCTTACTATACTATGTCGAAAAAAAATGCCACTTTTAAAACATGTTGTAAAAACGTGCCATATGATGAAATGATGTAAAGGACGGCGTGAAAAACACTCCAGAAAGGTTTTCTTTGAAAAAAAAATCATCATAAATTTTGGCGCAAAAAAAACGCCTTACTATACTATGTCGAAAAAAAATGCCACTTTTAAAACATGTTGTAAAAACGTGCCATATGATGAAATAATGTAAAGGAGGGCGTGAAACACACCCCAGAAAGGTTTTCTTTGAAAAAAAAATCATCATGAATTTTGGCGCAAAAAAAACGCCTTACTATACTATGTCGAAAAAAAATGCAATTTTTCAAACATGTTGCAAAAACGTGCCATATGATGAAATGATGTAAAGGACGGCGTGAAAAACACTCCAGAAAGGTTTTCTTTGAAAAAAAAATCATCATAAATTTTGGCGCAAAAAAAACGCCTTACTATACTATGTCGAAAAAAAATGCAATTTTTCAAACATGTTGTAAAAACGTGCCATATGATGAAATGATGTAAAGGACGGCGTGAAAAACACTCCAGAAAGGTTTTCTTTGAAAAAAAAATCATCATGAATTTTGGCGCAAAAAAAACGCCTTACTATACTATGTCGAAAAAAAATGCAATTTTTCAAACATGTTGCAAAAACGTGCCATATGATGAAATGATGTAAAGGACGGTGTGAAAAACACTCCAGAAAGGTTTTCTTTGAAAAAAAAATCATCATAAATTTTGGCGCAAAAAAAACGCCTTACTATACTATGTCGAAAAAAAATGCCACTTTTAAAACATGTTGTAAAAACGTGCCATATGATGAAATGATGTAAAGGACGGCGTGAAAAACACTCCAGAAAGGTTTTCTTTGAAAAAAAAATCATCATAAATTTTGGCGCAAAAAAAACGCCTTACTATACTATGTCGAAAAAAAATGCAATTTTTCAAACATGTTGTAAAAACGTGCCATATGATGAAATGATGTAAAGGACGGCGTGAAAAACACTCCAGAAAGGTTTTCTTTGAAAAAAAAATCATCATGAATTTTGGCGCAAAAAAAACGCCTTACTATACTATGTCGAAAAAAAATGCCACTTTTAAAACATGTTGCAAAAACGTGCCATATGATGAAATAATGTAAAGGACGGCGTGAAAAACACTCCAGAAAGGTTTTCTTTGAAAAAAAAATCATCATGAATTTTGGCGCAAAAAAAACGCCTTACTATACTATGTCGAAAAAAAATGCCACTTTTAAAACATGTTGTAAAAACGTGCCATATGATGAAATGATGTAAAGGACGGCGTGAAAAACACTCCAGAAAGGTTTTCTTTGAAAAAAAAATCATCATAAATTTTGGCGCAAAAAAAACGCCTTACTATACTATGTCGAAAAAAAATGCAATTTTTCAAACATGTTGTAAAAACGTGCCATATGATGAAATGATGTAAAGGACGGCGTGAAAAACACTCCAGAAAGGTTTTCTTTGAAAAAAAAATCATCATAAATTTTGGCGCAAAAAAAACGCCTTACTATACTATGTCGAAAAAAAATGCCACTTTTAAAACATGTTGTAAAAACGTGCCATATGATGAAATGATGTAAAGGACGGCGTGAAAAACACTCCAGAAAGGTTTTCTTTGAAAAAAAAATCATCATAAATTTTGGCGCAAAAAAAACGCCTTACTATACTATGTCGAAAAAAAATGCCACTTTTCAAACATGTTGTAAAAACGTGCCATATGATGAAATGATGTAAAGGACGGCGTGAAAAACACTCCAGAAAGGTTTTCTTTGAAAAAAAAATCATCATGAATTTTGGCGCAAAAAAAACGCCTTACTATACTATGTCGAAAAAAAATGCAATTTTTCAAACATGTTGCAAAAACGTGCCATATGATGAAATGATGTAAAGGACGGCGTGAAAAACACTCCAGAAAGGTTTTCTTTGAAAAAAAAATCATCATGAATTTTGGCGCAAAAAAAACGCCTTACTATACTATGTCGAAAAAAAATGCAATTTTTCAAACATGTTGCAAAAACGTGCCATATGATGAAATGATGTAAAGGACGGCGTGAAAAACACTCCAGAAAGGTTTTCTTTGAAAAAAAAATCATCATAAATTTTGGCGCAAAAAAAACGCCTTACTATACTATGTCGAAAAAAAATGCAATTTTTCAAACATGTTGTAAAAACGTGCCATATGATGAAATGATGTAAAGGACGGCGTGAAAAACACTCCAGAAAGGTTTTCTTTGAAAAAAAAATCATCATGAATTTTGCCGCAAAAAAAACGCCTTACTATACTATGTCGAAAAAAAATGCAATTTTTCAAACATGTTGCAAAAACGTGCCATATGATGAAATGATGTAAAGGACGGCGTGAAAAACACTCCAGAAAGGTTTTCTTTGAAAAAAAAATCATCATAAATTTTGGCGCAAAAAAAACGCCTTACTATACTATGTCGAAAAAAAATGCCACTTTTAAAACATGTTGTAAAAACGTGCCATATGATGAAATGATGTAAAGGACGGCGTGAAAAACACTCCAGAAAGGTTTTCTTTGAAAAAAAAATCATCATAAATTTTGCCGCAAAAAAAACGCCTTACTATACTATGTCGAAAAAAAATGCAATTTTTCAAACATGTTGTAAAAACGTGCCATATGATGAAATGATGTAAAGGACGGCGTGAAAAACACTCCAGAAAGGTTTTCTTTGAAAAAAAAATCATCATGAATTTTGGCGCAAAAAAAACGCCTTACTATACTATGTCGAAAAAAAATGCAATTTTTCAAACATGTTGTAAAAACGTGCCATATGATGAAATGATGTAAAGGACGGCGTGAAAAACACTCCAGAAAGGTTTTCTTTGAAAAAAAAATCATCATGAATTTTGGCGCAAAAAAAACGCCTTACTATACTATGTCGAAAAAAAATGCCACTTTTAAAACATGTTGTAAAAACGTGCCATATGATGAAATGATGTAAAGGACGGCGTGAAAAACACTCCAGAAAGGTTTTCTTTGAAAAAAAAATCATCATGAATTTTGGCGCAAAAAAAACGCCTTACTATACTATGTCGAAAAAAAATGCCACTTTTAAAACATGTTGTAAAAACGTGCCATATGATGAAATAATGTAAAGGAGGGCGTGAAACACACCCCAGAAAGGTTTTCTTTGAAAAAAAAATCATCATGAATTTTGGCGCAAAAAAAACGCCTTACTATACTATGTCGAAAAAAAATGCCACTTTTAAAACATGTTGTAAAAACGTGCCATATGATGAAATGATGTAAAGGACGGCGTGAAAAACACTCCAGAAAGGTTTTCTTTGAAAAAAAAATCATCATAAATTTTGGCGCAAAAAAAACGCCTTACTATACTATGTCGAAAAAAAATGCCACTTTTCAAACATGTTGCAAAAACGTGCCATATGATGAAATGATGTAAAGGACGGCGTGAAAAACACTCCAGAAAGGTTTTCTTTGAAAAAAAAATCATCATGAATTTTGGCGCAAAAAAAACGCCTTACTATACTATGTCGAAAAAAAATGCAATTTTTCAAACATGTTGCAAAAACGTGCCATATGATGAAATGATGTAAAGGACGGCGTGAAAAACACTCCAGAAAGGTTTTCTTTGAAAAAAAAATCATCATGAATTTTGGCGCAAAAAAAACGCCTTACTATACTATGTCGAAAAAAAATGCCACTTTTAAAACATGTTGTAAAAACGTGCCATATGATGAAATGATGTAAAGGACGGCGTGAAAAACACTCCAGAAAGGTTTTCTTTGAAAAAAAAATCATCATAAATTTTGGCGCAAAAAAAACGCCTTACTATACTATGTCGAAAAAAAATGCCACTTTTCAAACATGTTGTAAAAACGTGCCATATGATGAAATAATGTAAAGGAGGGCGTGAAACACACTCCAGAAAGGTTTTCTTTGAAAAAAAAATCATCATGAAGTCTGTGTTTCCAATGCTGACCACACTTTGTCTGATTTGTGAAATATGCAGCAGTTTCTCTGTAAATAAGCACAAGTACCTTGCAGATGTTCATGCTGCCTTCATCTTCTGGAAACAGCTGGAGCTTCACTTGCAGACACAGACAGACGACAGTGAGTTAAAACCTGCAGCGTTCATTTGT
Source organism: Amphiprion clarkii (assembly GCA_027123335.1). Lineage (NCBI taxonomy): Eukaryota > Metazoa > Chordata > Actinopteri > Pomacentridae > Amphiprion > Amphiprion clarkii. Next base: position 960,228 of record CM049589.1, on the reverse strand, counting down.
GCAGCTCCACTCTGTGACCTCTGACCTCTCAGACAGCGGATGTCTGCAGCGAACGACGTGATTAAGGAGGATTTTATCTTTGTGTTTGTGTGTGTTCGCTGGAGGGCAGCGCTGTGAATCCACAGCAACACAAACTCTCTGCATGCAGCAGGTTGTGTTCCCTGCAGTCTATGGTGAAGCAGCAGAGCTCATAGAAACCTCCCCGTCGCTTTCCATTTCTGCTTCACCTTCTGTGAACTTTTCAAACTCCCTCTTCTAGCCTGAAACATTTCCCTGAATCATTCACACACTGATTCATTCAGATTTCTAACAAGCCTGACATCAAAAAAAAGAAGAAGCAGCTTTGTCTGGTGGAAGCTACACATTTGGGTTGAGTCCTGAGAAGCAGCTGACTCTCCAGATTGTGGTTCCTCCTTTTAGCAGCTTTGTTTGGTTCACTGGTGAGTCGTCAAGTTGTGGAAATTTAAAGAAATCTCTGCAGGAGTGTGTCGGGTGTTTCTGAGTACCCGCCTGCTTGTAGCTCAATATTCTCTCTGAAGCCCAAAACCTGTCGGCAGGGTTCAAAGGTGTTCTAAAAATATAATAATGTTACGATTAAATGCTCTTTGTGATTCAAACTACTGTATGACTGTATGACTGTGTGACTGTAAATTTCCATGGAAATACAACAAGTGCGACTTGTTTATATGCCTGTATAAAAGCTGAACTGTTTCTTCTGTTCATGTTAATTCCTTACGCAAGTCAAACATTTGCTTTCACTTGAGCGATGACTCTGAGTGTTCTTTTAACCCTCGTGTCGTCCTGCGGGTCAAAATTGACCTGTTTTAAAGTTTGAAAATGTGGAAAAAAATATCTATTTTCACAATGAAAACTTCCACATTTTCAACATTTTTGGGAAATTTTTGGTGGAAAAAAAGAAATTAAAAAAAATGTTTCTTTCATCTCTGTGGTTTGTGTTTCTGATAAAATAAATGTACATGTAGTTTTAACATAGCAGCCTAACTTTAGCTTCTTATACCTTATTTTCTGCACCTGTATGAATGAATCCTCCATCTGCTTTAAGTGTGTTCACAGTGAACACACACAGAAGTCTAATGAAGATGGATGAGACAGCACACACACTTCTACTGGCCTCCTGGTTATTGATGAGCCCCAGAGGTCGGAGGTTAAAGACACACTGAAGGAGGACAACTTTCACCGCTTTGCAGGTTAAACAGGGGTCTTCTTCTATATTCTGCTTTTATTTCTCTTCATCAAATCTAAATTAAATAATTTAGTTTTTTCTATTTAGTAAAGAGTTTGTCTATTTCATCTGTAAAAATGTTTTCTGCAATAAAAGTGAACATACTTAAAAAATAATGCCACGTGTTGAGTCGCCTTAATTTAAAACTACTTCATGTTGTATTGTTGTCATATTTATCCACACCAAGTTGTTCAAAAGTTTGCATAAATCAACTTCTAATGAAATCATGCTCAACAGACTACACTGAGTGTAGGGAATTAAATTAACTTTAGTAATTTTTCCTGTACAATCAAAGGTATTTTATCTATTTAATCACTGGCAGCATGAACACAAGCTTTTAGATGATAACTGTGGAATTGTAGAGTGAAGAAGGTCATGTATGTCAGACTTATCAAACACCTATAATGCAGTGATGAGATCTCTGGTGATTCACATCCGTTGTTGTGTAAACTGGCAGCTCCACCACGATTGATGTTGTTGTTGGTGGACCACCTGATTTCACAACAATTCACACCTTAAGGGTGTGAGTCTTGGGCGTTAATGGGCCATTAGCATTGTGAGCTGGACGGACTATACATTCTGTAACTCCCCATTAGTCTCTTGGATGAATGTGAAACGTCTTCAAGAATCTATGAGAACTCTAGTTGATTTCTGCTGAAGCTCCTACGATCATCAAAATATGTTTTTCAACTTAAAAAGTACATCTAAATTATAAAACTAGAATCTCTATCTTGCAAGCATGAATTTAACTGAGTGATAGAAAAAGGTTCCCATGAATTGCTGTACACCTGTATACCTTTATAGGCTTTTAAAAGCTTTTTTGGTGAAAAATATCGGTAAATTCCTTCTTGGGTAAACCAGTTGTGGTTAGATTTTTGATGTTCTGGAACAACGGCATGTTTAGTTGCTCACTAGTGTCAGTTTTGACTCTCCTCTTGGCTCTTATCATATTCCTGGACATGATGTTTACACGAGAAACCTGGTTATTCATATCTTTGTATACAGAGTCACTACAGTTTCCAGGGGGGCTCATCTCACAGGTTGGTGGCATCAATATTATGGGATACATCATATTTTCAGTAGCAAAACTGCACCAATTCACACCAACCAAATAAAAAGAACAAAACCAGATTTATTCTTCAGACTGTGACACCTGGATGGATTTAAACTGATCTGGTGTCAGTTTTTACCAGAACTCAGATGTTTCTCCTCCTAAATGTCAGGGTTCTATCTGCTGGACTGATGAAGTTCTGAGGCTCAGAATTGATGGAAAAATTCCATTAAAAAAAGCACAACATTTGGTGTTTAGCGTTTAAACTTGTAACCCACAATTTATCGCATGTTGTTTTGGGAATTAATGTCAGGATGCTACTGCAGGCGATAAGCTTGTTAGCCAGGCATGCTAATGTTTCTGTACACTTCTTTTCTTGTGTTTTTGTTGTTGTACAGCCTCAGAAAGCAAGACGACACCCTGCAAACTGCTCTGTTTATGGTTGTTAAGTCTGTCCAAGTTTTAGCAGATTCAGACGTTGGCCTGCTTTCAAACTGTTTCTGCGGGTCGTCATGTACAATTTTACTTTATGTCAGTGTGAATTTGGCTACTAGTTCCTGCTCTTTTTTGTTTTTTTAGAAAACCATCATAACTCGACTGGAATATCAAATCGTTTTTCCGACTGTTGGAGATTCTTTTTTGTCTGACCAGCACACAGAGCATTTGTTAAAGTAACTTGATTTAAAAGTGGAAATGTCCTCTGAGCTCTGGTGCGACCGCATTATTCATCTCTGGATGCCTGTGGTCCATCTATCGTCTCGTCTGCTATCTATCCCTTCATCTCCTTCGGTTTGCATCCACTGTGTGTTTTACTAATATTCCCCAAAAATAGCTGCGGCCAAAGCTGCAGATTCTCTTTTCTACTGACTACTGTGTGTTTGTGTGTGAAGCTCTGCCAGCTGCTCATTCCTGCTTTGTTCCTGACCACATATGAAGAAAACTGAATTATAATGGAGCCCATTATTAGGGCTTAGCAGAGCGCTGATCGCTGTGTGTTCGAGGGATTGTTATGATGTGTGTGTGTGTGAGTGTGTATGTCTACTTTGGTGAGGACAGCCTTGATTTTTAGACATTTTTGGACAGCGAGAATATTCTGGCTTGTGGTTTAGACTCGGTTAAAGGGCATCATGTCCTCACAGATAAAGGAATACAGCGCTGTGTGTGTTTAACATGCCGAAAATGAGAGGCTTTGCCTTTTAAAATGAATTTAAAAAGAGCAAAAACAATCTCAAATCATAGGATGACAAATGAAACTCACATTACAGTGGAACAGTAATACAGCAAAATGTGAGAACCCCTAATGACAAATGAAACCATGAAATCATTGTTGTAATAAAAAAACTATTTCAAAATACTATTTCAAAAAGTTGCTTGTATTTGTCTTATTTTTAGTCAAAATGTCTCATCCCACATGATTTAAGATAAATTCACATAACAAGTGACGTTTCGGCAGATGGAGGGACTAGTCTAACCCTGGTGTCGTCCTGAGGGTCAAATCAACCCGTTTTAAAGTTGGAAAATGTGGGAAAAATATATATTTTCACTGTGAAACTTCTGATGTCCACATTTTCAACATTTTTGGGAAATTTTGGAACATTTTTTAGTGGAAAAAAAAAGAAATGTTAAAAATGTTTAATTAGCGAAATTCACTGGATTTTGTTTGATTTTTATGTGAATGTTCTTAAAGAGAAATATATATGGAATCACTTTAGATGTTTTTAGGATTTTTTTGGAAGATTTTTACTCAGTTTTTGAAAATATAAATAAATAAAGAGTTTTCTTGCCAAATTTGAGGGATTTTTTTTTTTTTTTTTAAATAAAACTTTTCAGGTAAACTTTTAAGGAATTATTGGAATTTTCTTCCTGAAGGTTTTGCAAATTTTCAGAAATTTGGGGAATTTTTGCAGATTTTTTTCAGACAAAGAAACAATAATTTTTGGTGCCTGTAAATGAAGACAACAGGAGGGTTAAAGTAACACTTAAGTTCTGTGATTTTATTACTTATCATTTGTGATTAAACAAAACAGAGAATCTATTGAGTGTAAAATATTAGATTGTTTTTTACAGCGTAATTTGCTGTATTGTTTTCCTTTAAAACTGAGCTAAACTGTTCATTTTCATTCTTTAATTGCATTTTGAGACTTCCAGTATTTTATAAAGTCTTTAACACAAATTAAAGCTTCAGTTTGAGTGTCTTCTTTCGCATATGTGAAAATTACGAACTAGTAATGAGCTTTTGCTTACCTTTGATGGTTCTGAATGTTTTCTTCTGTTCTTTTCTTTGGTTTTCTCCCAGTTTGACTTTTCCTGTCTTCTGGTTCTTCCTCCATCGACCAAAAACTTGGTCTAAGACAAGAATGACAACATTTAGCTCCACTGGCTAGATTTTCTATCACGGACAAACTATCTAAATTCCAAGCTGTTTATGGCCGTGTTTTGTTTCCGTCTTAATTTTCACTGCACCTCTATAGACAGCGATAAAACAACCATGACTTTAGAAAGATGTTTCACTGTGACCCGCATCGCTGTCAAAATCTAATCACAAAATGAGGTAAAACAACCAAAATGAGACGCCAAATGAAATCATAAAGACATAAAAGGACCAAAGTACAGCACAAAACAACCACAAAAATGATGAAAAATGACCAAACTGGGACATAAACAGACGTAAAATTACCAAAATGTCACACAAAGACCACAAAATGAGGTAAGAAAACCAAAATGGGACACCAAACTACCACAGACGGAATCATGTGACCTAAATATGTAGCAGGCGGCAGGAATTGATGGGACTCAGAAACACCCCCACAATTTAATCAGTTGTTCCTTGGATCATTTCTGATGGATAAGTCCTGATAAGTTCTCAGAGGTGGATTTGTAGTAGGATCACAATCAGCTGACGTAGTGTTCACTTGTTGTCATGGTTACAGTGACGCCGTGCCACTATCTGGAAATGATACAGAAATCTTTAACTAATCCGTGGATCCAGACTATAGCGACAAAAATGAGACACAAAACGACAAAAACGAGACTCAAAATGACACAAAATGACAAAAACGAAACACAGAATAACAAAAATGAGACGCAGAACAAAAACAAGACTCAAAACGACAAAAACGAGACACAAAATGACAAAAACGAGACAGAAATCTCTAACAAATCCATGGATCCAGACTATAAGCTGCATCACTGCCAGAATCTAATCACTTGGTCCTTGTATCATTTCTGACCTTCCCTGGAAATTTCATCCAAATCTGTTGGTCCGTTTTAGAGTAACGTTGCTGACAGACAGAGACAAACCAACGCCGATCGTCACATAACTCCGCCGAGGTAATAAAGTGATTTTAAGCTCAAATTCTGCAAATTTTTACATGAAAGCTGGTTAGTTCAAGGACTGTTGGAAAGTTGAGGATCCGATGATTCAGCTCAGAACTACGGTGTCGTTGTTTTGGGTTTTTTTTGACATAACATCGAGACCTGAGTTTGAACTTTTCCCACCACAGATGATGACATTCAGCAGAAGCGTGAGGCATGAAGATTAAAAGGCGAGTTACAGAAAGCCTGAAAACACTCAGAGAGCTGAGTCATTGAGCCCAGATGTCTCTATTCCAACAACACACTGACTGTTCACACACACACACACACACACCACTCGTAAAACCTGATTTAACACAAATGCGCTCTCATAACTGAACACGGCGCGCTAACAAACCATCGAACACACACACTGGATGCTTTCACACCACGCTGACCTGATGAACCCGCTTTTTTCCGTGTCATCATGGAGCTACATGTGTTAACTATAAACCGCTAATTAACAGCAGTGTTGTGTTCACGACATTTGTGGGAAACGGCTTGTTGGACGCACTGAGCACGTGCAGAACAGGCTAATACACTGGAAAAAATGCCCTCTCAAAACAAGAAAAAGTAACTTATTTCAAGGAAGTTATACCTTGAAATAAGTGAAAAAATCTCCCAACAGAACAAGTGAAAAATGGCTTGGTAAGATTTCTAGAAATAAGATATGATAATTAAATATTGAGATCTTAAAATTAGCTGGGAAAACTTATTTTAAGCTCTATTTTACCAGGATTGTCAAGTTGAGGGTGTCTTAAAATGAGCCACACATGCTAAACAAATAGCACTTTTTCACTCAAAAACAGATTTTTGCTTTCATGCAAAAATGAACCAAAATCCAGCGAAATTCCCTGGATTTTGGTAGATTTTTTTGTGAATGTTCTTAAGAAACATTTTTAACATTTTTTTTTCCACCAAAAAATGTTCAAAGATTTCCCAAAAATGTTGAAAATGTGGACATCAGAAGTTTCACTGTGAAATTTTTTTCTCTCCACATTTTCAAACTTCAAAACGGGTCAATTTTGACCCACAGGACGACAGGAGGGTTAAACTTATTACATTTTAGGACCTTAATTCACACAGACAAGATTCTGCACTGGTTGAAGATTTCAAACCAAAAAGAAAAAATGAAAACTAGCAGAAAAACTATAAAAAAGAAGAATGAAGTATCTTTGGGTGAGAATTAACAGGACAGAGAGAAGCTCAGCTAAAAAAAATTAACGATGAGAAAATAACATGTTGGGGAAAAGAACAAGTGGAGATCATCCATCCTGTCTTTATTTTCAGTTTCTGTGTTGATCATCTTGTCTCCACCACAGAACACCATCACTGCTGATCCCACAGCGTCACTGGTTCCCTCCATCATCCATCACTGGGTTTTGTCAGTAAAACGTCTCTGTCCTCCAGCATCACAGCTTCTCCTCCTGCTGCTGCTTCTTCCTCATCTCGAGGTTTGTTTGTCACATCAAAGCAGCTCCTTTAATCCTTCGGTCGCGTTGCGTCATCAGACGTCGCCGTCGGTCTGTCTGCTCCGACACGACCAGATATCTGATAATTCAAACCATCTCCGACCCAGCAGTAGCAGCACAACGTTTCCCTGTGGAGCTTCTGACGGCCACAGAGGAGAAGACGGAACTAAATTCTGGTGAAATGACTCAGAAATCACCCCGCAGACGGAGCCAGCGGTGGCACATAAATAACTTCTGCAGCTTCGTCAAAACACTCCAAAGATTCTCATGATCTCAAACGCTCCACATTTGCTGACATTAAACTCATGACTTTAATACAAAATCTGTCTTCCAGCGTTGAGAAGTCGCCTGAAAATCTTTCCCAATAAAACTGAGTTCACCAATGGCTAACATAAAGAACACTTATTTGCTCTGAACTAGCCAACCACTCGTTAGCTTAGCTTAGCACATCACTGGAGGCAGAGAGAAACAGATAATCTGGTCCAGAAGAGCCCATATTATGCACATTTACTGGTTTACAAGTTTGATTTTGGTGTTTGGTAGAAAATGCAGAATGTTCCAAAAAGAGATTTCTGCTCCTGCGATTGTTGGGTTACAAAGTTTGCGACATTTAGTTGAATCTTTTGTCACTTTGCAGGTTTCTTCACTTGATTATTTATTTTTTTAATTAGCATCTAGTTCTTAACCCCTTTGATACACAATATGGGTCACATAGACAACGTAAAAGCAGTGTCTAACTACACATATAATAGCAACATCTAGACCTCTATGAACACCAACATCTAGACCTCTATGAACATCTAGACCTCTATGAACATCTAGACCTCTATGAACATCTAGACCTCTATGAACATCTAGACCTCTATGAACATCTAGACCTCTATGAACATCTAGACCTCTATGAACATCTAGACCTCTATGAACATCTAGACCTCTATGAACACCAACATCTAGACCTCTATGAACATCTAGACCTCTATGAACACCAGGTTCTGTTTCCTACCAATGAGTCCACATCAACATTTAGTCTAAATATCTAAAAACTGGAACCTTGTATTGTCAAACTTTCCCCACATCAGATTCTACTGATGTTAGAGCCTCAACAGTTGGTGAAATGTGGACCAAATACTGGATTTTAGTAGAAATATGGATCCATCCATATATATATATATATACACTTACAGGAACTTTCTGGAGACACAGTACTGACTTGGATTAAAAATTTTGCACCTTTTTTCCATTTACAGTGGCCAATAATTGTTCAATCTTGTTAATTTGGACAGTTTCAAGTAATTTTAGACACATTTTGAATCATTTTGGGGCAATTTAGAGTAATTTTGAACACTTAAATGATTTTAGGACATTTGTGAATCATTTTTGGACAATTTTGAGTCATCTTTTAAGTAAATATTTTCACATTTCTTAGGACTATGGATTCCTATGAAATGATCCTGAAAATTTCAGACCTCTAGCTCTTTTTGTTCAGAAGTTATAGAAGCCTGAAAATAGCCGAAAATTTCAAGTTGCAATTTTGGTCGCAATTTTAGGGTACCCCCTACCTACTTCAAATGGTCATAACTTTGGAACTCTTTACAATTAAGCCTTGAAATTTTGAATTTTTCCATCATATATAATGTTCTATAAGTATGTAAAAATTTAGAAAAATCTGAGAGGGTCAGGTGGGGACAACTTGATGAAATGATATGTAATGACCCTTCTCTCAAGTTCTTGTAGGTTGGCTCGCCATTCAGTTAACTGGAATCTCGGTTCTCTGACGGATGAATCCTTCAATGGATGCTCTGCTGGATGCTGGACAAGTCCAAAAATCCACCCTTTACCAAAACCTGACCTATAGACAGGCCATACACCCATATAAAGTGTTATCCACATATCATCATCAAATTAGGCTACACCTTACTTGACATGAAACACTACCAAGCATCAGTATAACCTATGCTTGAATTCACAAGTTTCAATTAGATCTGTTATACAACAACAATCAGTTTCTCAAACTCAATTGCATCATAAATCATCACTGTAACAGTTTTACCAATATTAACAACATGAATTACCCTAGTTTAAGGTTAGAGATAATTCATTTCCTTCTATAAGGCACATTATGACATTTTACCACTCTGCAAACTGCTGAAGCTCAGTGTGGGAAAGCTAAACTCCATAGCAAGACAGTATGACTGACAAAATACAGATCAACATCCATCAAACTTAAACCTAACTTATTTACAGTAGCTCAATTACACATTATGACCGTAACAGAGTCATTTTTAACCTCATGGCACTAATACTGACACTTCCACATGCTAAATACATGGACTGCAAAGCACATTTTTCCGCGGTGTAAATGCTAATGCTATTAGCACAGGCCTATGGGATTTCCTGTTATACCCCTTAGCATCGCGGCTAGCGCGAGACAATTTTTCACTCGGAGTTCCTCAATACTAAAAAACAGATAGCGGACTTTTATTTACTCACCAATGAATCCCACAACTATACCCTCAGTCATGGACAGTAAAGTCGAAGTTAACTACTCTTAAACACTCAGTTTGAACAGAGTCTGGCATAGTCCGAAGCATTAGCAGCAAGAAGATCTTGAACGAGACAAGAAGGGATGCTGGGAGTAGCGCCTGGTCGATTAGCGTAGTCCAGCCAACTAGCTCCCCCTAGTGTCAATCTGTGGTAACCCTGCGAAAAAACACACCACTAATATAGATTGATGGCTCCAACCAGCCATTCATCTGTTCCTCTTTATAGCCTGGGCTAGAGCAGGAAACCTGGTGTCCATAGATGTTGGTGTTCATAGAGGTCTAGATGTTCATAGAGGTCTAGATGTTGGTGTTATATGGGCAGAGTTACACACTGCTTTTACGTTGTCTACATGTTGGTGAAATGTCGACCAGACTGTATTTTTTAGTAGAAATATGGATCCATCCATAGATATATACACTTACAGGAACTTTCTGGGGCCAAAACACCACCCTAATTTGATGGTTTCTGAACTTTTTTCCCCAATTTTAAGGTCCAATAGTTAAAAATGTTTCCTCTGTTGGATCCATCCACTCAATACAATCTACTAGAAATTATTCTGTCTGAGTCTTAACCACATTTCATGTCTGTGTGAGTTTTATGTCTGCAGGTATTGAACCATTAAAATGCCTTCACAGGTAAAAATTCAGAGTGGAGAACTTCCATTTTTAGCCTCATTGAACACATTTATGAAGACTGAACAAAATCTGAGATGAATTCCGTCTGATTCGCTGCTCAAATCTGAGCATTCAAACCATCAACTCTCAACAAAAGCAGCTTTTTCTTGGTTTCGAGAAGCTTTCTTTTCTGTGTTCTTCCTTCAAACGTGCAGAGTTCTGATGAAACTGAGCTCTAATTACATCGTCACACAACAACCTTGAGGAGCAGCACAAAAACCACATCCTAGTTTTACTCAGAAGTCTTCCCACAACATCCCCATCCAGAAAATTTGGCGAGGAAAGAGCAAGGGGGCACTTTGGATCTAATTAGCTTGAGGAATCTGCATGAAATCTTGGACTGTTTAACCACACTTAGTCACTGAGCCTGTATCCTGCAGGCATCACCACAGATAGTTCTGCTCTTCTGTCCACATTATCCAACAAATATGCTCACTTTCAGCCCTCTAAAGGCCTCTAATCTGTGACATACAACAAGAAGAACCCTTCCTTTGTTGTTCTGAAAACAAAACGTGAATGAATGTCGTGAATATTTGGATTAAAAAAAAGCAGACTGGCTAAATTTTAATGCCCAAAAACAGCTCATTAATGAGACATTCAAGTGTTTATGAACACTGAGATCAGAACGCAAAATGACAAAACTGTCCCAAAGACAAACAGAAGAACACAAAACTGATGCAAAATGACAGAAGGGAGACGAATGAATGACAAAGATGAGCAGAAAACAAAAAAAACTGACACAAAATGACCACAAACATCAGTTTTACATCCACTCCAGGAGACACTGATTAAAGAATAAATCTGGTTTCTGTTCATTTTCTATAAAACCAACCATTTTCTCTGATTTTGAGTCATTTTGGACAATTTTTGAGTCAATTTAGAGAAGTTTTTGTCTTTGGTCATTTGGGACAAATTTAGTTGAAGGAAAACTTTAAATAATTTTCCAATATGTACATTTTCTTGAAGACTCCTCTTCATTCGAGTCATTTTATGGAACTTTTTGACCATTTTGGACACATTATTTATTTTTTTTTAAAATTAATTTTAGAGATATTTTTTGTAATTTTGGACAAATTTGGAGTCATTTTTTGAGAAGAACTGGTTCATCTTGGACAAACTTGGTTGAGTGAAAGCTGTAAAAAAAAATTCTCCATTATGTACATTTGCTTGAAGCCTGTTGAAGTTTTTGATCATTTTGAATTTTTAGTCATTTTAGAGATTTTTTTTTTTTTTGTCATTCTGGACAAGAACAGAATGATTTTGGACAAATTTGAAGAAATTTTTTTTGAGACATTCTTGTCATGTTAGACAAATTTTGAGTCATTTTGGACAAATCTGGACAAAAGTTTTGTCAGCTTGGACAGGTTTTGAGTCAGTTTGGAGAAATTTTAGTCTTTTTAGGTAAACTTTCCAGGCTCATATCAGCATGTGTGATAGGTCAGAACAATTCTAGGCAATAAAAGGATCATGTTTAACCACATTTGATACCAGGATCATCTTGTAGACGAATCACTTTCTCTGGTTTTGAGTCACTTTGGACAATATGCTCACTTTCAGTCCTTGAATCTGTGACATAAAACAAGAAGAACCCTTCATATGTGTGAATAAGACTTCTCTAAATGTGCTTCTTTGCTGTTTTGGAAAAAAAACATGAATAGACGTTAATGTTTGGATAATAAAAACCAGACTGGCTAACTTTTAAGCCCAGAAACAGCTCATTAATGAGACATTCGAGTGTTTATGAACACTGAGAACGGAACATGAGGACGTGTTCATTAGCAGCAGAGCTAATTTATCCGATTCCACGCTGAAAAAAAGAGAGAAAAGCTGCAAACTGCCCCAGAGGCCACATCTGTAATGGCTGTTCCTCGGAGTTCTTTCATGTTGTTGTCCTCGTCGGTTCCGTCGGGTCCTGTTCTTGTTTTTTCCTCGCCGTGGCTCTGCAGACGTCCCGCTGAGCCTCCAACCGCTCTCGTTTCGTTAGCCGAGGTTCCCCCAGAGGTCAAACGACGATGAAATGTGCAAAGCTAATCGGTGCAGCCTGTGATTAAACAGCCAAGGTTCACTAAAAATTAATATAATCAGAGCTGTTCCGATGATGTTCTTTTTCCACACCGTCGGTCCAAATTGATGTTTGCTTCGCTTTATGTGTCCGTTTAACCTTTTAAAACCTGCATTCTCCCACAAAGTCACCTCAGAGTTGATTTAAATGAGAACAAAAAGTCAAATAACGTGATCCTGATGTTATGATTCTAAAAGTTAGTGATGAAACCAGAGAAATACAGTTAGATATGGATGGTTTACATGAATAAATAGTAGAAAAATATTAACTACTTTACTATCTAAGAGGCTTTTTTCTAAAATCTTGGTGTTTTGAGGTCATTTGGACATTTTTTGTATAAGTTCTAAACTGATTTTTGACAGTTTTGAGTCATTTAGAACAATTCAGACCCATTTTGGACAAATGTTAACTATTTTTCTGTAGTTTTGAGTCATTTTGTCAATGTTGGAGTCTTTTTGAACAAGTTTAAAGTAACTTCAGACAAGGTCTAAATCATTCTGGATCATTTTTGAGTCAGTTTGGATGATTTTTGAAGTAATCCTGGTTAATTTTGGAGTCATTTTGGCAGTTTTACATCCACTCGAGCTGTCACAGTCTAAACACTAAATCATTTCGCCATATCATTTTCTCTCTGACCAACTTTGAGCATCAATATTATAGAATGTTTCCTAGTTTCGTGTCACAAAGAGACAAAACTGTCCCCAAAAAGCGGTAAGTGACAAAAAAACAAGACACCAAACAACACAAGACCAGAAAAACAAGAAACAAAATGCCTAAATTGAGACACAAAGCAAAAAACATGAGATAAAATCACAAAAAAACAAGAGAAATGAGATGCGAAATGCCAAAAAAAACAGAAACCAAATAAGAAAATCAACACACAAAACAGGAAAAGAGAGACGCAAAATGACAGAAACGAGACAAAAACTGTCCCAAAGACAAACAGAAGAACACAGAACTCATGAAAATTACAGAAGGGAGACGAATAAATGACAAAGATGAGCAGAAAACAAGGAAAAACAAGAGACAAAATGACCACAAACATCAGTTTTACATCCACTCCAAGAGGCACAATCTAAAGAATAAATCTGGTTTCTGTTCATTTCCTCTAGAACCAACTTTGAGCATCAGTATTATGGGATGTATGGTAGTTTGAACAGTAAAACTGCAGCAGTTTAATGTCATAGAGTCCTAGAAACAACCACTGGTTCCTGGATGTGTTTCTGTTTTCTGATAATTGACCAGAGAAAACTTTAGACAGTGCATTGTGGGTAAACTTAGGTGGTTGGTCAGAACAAGTTCTAGACAATGAAAGGAGCATTTTTACACACATTTTCAAATGATGGTGCAGGAGTTATCATGGTTTTAATTCCTTAATCTCTAGCAGGTGGCTACAAACATCTGGTACTTTCACCACTTTTTCCATTAGTTTCTCAATGACTTAAAGTAACTTGCAGACTTTGTTGTATAAAATCTGTTTAATTCTTCTTCCAGCAGCAGCCCGACGGTTCCCAACAGGTTAAACCGTGATCCAACACCAACTATCACCACTCCAGCATGCCAAACTTGGTCCTAATTCATAAATTGCTCCATCAGGACATAATGGGAAGAAGCCTCCGGCGCTGAGTGATCTCACTAGGATGACGGTAAGAGCAGTTTAGAAACAGATGCAGCAGCAGAGCAGCGATGAAACCCATCAGTTTCTGCTGATGTTTGTCTCCTCGCTGACCCTCAGCAGTCATCAGAGTGACTGTAAACCAGCGTGGGACTGTCAACTTTACTGTAAGTGTGTGTGTGTGTGTGGTGAGTCAGGTAGGCCATGATGTCACATCTCGCTAGTCATTAGCGCTGTAATGTAAGTCAGACTGTTGTGTTACTCATCTTGAACACTGTAAAAAAATAACACAAAAAAATTTGAAAATGTGGCAACAAGAGAGTCAGAAATATATACACAAAATGTATTAAAAAATACTGAAAGGTTTGTATTCTTGGGTTCTACTAGAACACATTCACATGTTTTAATGGTTAAAAGAAACCACATTGCATCACTACAACACCTCTAGCTACTGTCTCTTTAAGGTTCTCATCCTGAAAAGCAGGTCTAAAAAGACTAAAACTTCTCCCAAGTGACTCAAGATTTGTGCAAAATGACCCAAAACCTGTCCAAGCTGACTAAAGTTTTGTCCAGAATTACTCAAAATTTGTCTAACATGACAAACATTTCTCAAAAAAATGATTCAGTTCTTGTCTAAAATGACAACAAAAAAAAATCACTAAAATGACAAAAAAATTGTTTCCAAAATGTTCAAAAAGTTCTCTGGAACGACTCAAACGAAGAGGAGTCTACAAGAAAATGTACATATTGGAAAATAATTCTAACTTTTTCTTCAACCAAATTTGTCAAAAAATACCCAATTCTTGTCTAAAAGGACAAAATAAGGCTCTAAAGTGACTGAAGATGTGTTTCTCCTCCTAAATGTCATGGTTCTATCTGCTGGACTGATGAAGTTCTGAGGCTCAGAAATGATGGAAAAAGACCATTAAAAATGGACAAGTTTTGGACAAGTTTGAACCATTTCAAGTGATTTTTGAGTAATTTTCAGCAAGTTTTTAGTCATTTCAAAGAAATTTGAATCATTTTAAATGATTTTTGAGTCATTTTAAAGATTTTCTTTGTCACTTTGGACAGATTTGAATCATTCTAGACAAGTTTGAGTCATTTTAAATGATTGCTGAGTCATTTTAAGCAATTTTTTAGTCATTTTGGACAAATCTGAGTCATTTTAAATGATTTTTTAGTCATTTTAAAGGACTTTTTTAGTCACTTTGGACAGATTTGAAACATTCTGGACAAGTTAGAGTCCTCTCCCCTCTTTCCTAACCGCCTCCTTTCCCTCTCTCCTCTCCTTCCCTCTAAGCCCCGTAAAGCCAAAGTTAAACACCTCGGCTGTGAAAGGTTACTCCGGGGTCACAGGAAATTGAAAATATGTTCACTTGCAGCACATCATCATGCACACACGGTGTTTATCTGTCCACGCCGACACTCCGGGCGTCTCCACAGAGGCTAACCGAGGTGAGCGCTAAGCGTTAAAAGCTTAGACGGACACGGCGGTGGAATGTAAAGATAAGGCGCCTGTGCTTATACAATGAAACACACCAAAGCGGTAATTATCTCAGTTACACACATGACGGCGTTAACGGGCTGAGCTCCACCTAATCGGCCCATCCAGGGGAAACTTTAGCCGGGAGGTCAGGGCTTGTAATGGAGCAGATGAGGTCAGCGACGGGCGTTCAGGAGTGACTCGACTCCAATCTGAGCCATGAATCTGTTCAATCTGTGAATCAGAGCTGCTCTATCTGCAGCATCTAAACTCCCACACGAGTGTTTCTCTACTGAAGAAAGGAAAACCTTGAAGGAACTAAACAAGAGCAGTCCGTCTGCAGCAGGATGACGGAGCTGAATATATCACCTGATTACCGTTAGACACATTAATGCCTGTAGAACACATTGCACAACATATAAAACAGGAAATACTAATTATTGGTGCATTAAAACTGCTGCTGCTCCAAGGAACACATTTAGATTAAAGAACTTTACATAGAGTTTGTTGGATTGTTGAAAACGTGAAACAGGACAAAATGTTTAGACTTTGGAAGTATGGTGTCTCCAGAAATATATATATATATATATATATATATATATATGTATGTGTATATATATATATATATATATATATGTATGTTATATATATATATATATATATATATATATATATATATATATATATATATATATATATATACACATACATATATATATATATATATATATATATATGTATGTGTATATATATATATATATATATATATATATATATATATATATATATATATATATATATATATATATATATATATATATATATATATATATATATAAATATATATATAAATGGATGGATCCATATTTCTACTAAATTCCAGTCTTTGGTCCACATTTCTCCAACCGTTGAGGCTCTAACATCAGTAGAATCTGATGTGTGGAAAGTTAGACAAGACAAGGTTCCAGTTCCAAGTCCCAAAATATCCCATAATTGTCCTTAATGACTTGAATTGTGTCCAAAACGCCTTAAAATTCTGCAAAAGTGACTCAAACATGATAAAAATTAAACCATAAATGGCTTAGAAATGGTTCAAAAATGGCTCAAAAATGTCCAAAACGTGTCCAAGAATGACCTAAAATTGTTCAAAATAACTGAAAATTGTTCCAAATCTGCACAAAATGACTCAAAAGTGTGTCTAAAATTACTCAATATTGTCCAAATTAACAATAATTAATCATTTTTGGCGACTGACAATGGAAAAAAGTGCAAACTTTTTTTAGTCAAGGTTGGTATTGTGGCTCAAAATGTTCGACTGAGGGTGGTGTTATGTCTTCATAAAGTTCCTGTAAGTGTCTATAAATGGATGGATCCATATTTCTACTAAAATCCAGTCTTTGGTCCACATTTCACCAACTGTTGCGGCTCTAACATCAGTAGAATCTGATGGGTTAAAGTTTGACCAGACAAGGTTCCAGTTTTTAGATATTTAGACTAAATGTTGATGTGGACTCATTGGTAGGAACCAGAACCTGGTGTTCATAGAGGTCTAGATGTTCATAGAGGTCTAGATGTTCATGGAGGTCTAGATGTTGGTATTATATGTGCAGAGTTAAAAGCTGCTTAAATGTTGTCTTCATGTAGAAATTTAACAACATATGAAGCTCATTCGGCCTCAGTGAATGTTCCTGTCCAGATACACATTGACACTTACAGGAACTTTCTGGGGCCACAACGCGACATTCAATTAAAATTTTTGAGTAATCCTGGAAATTATGTGTAATTTGATATTTTTTTGGTGCTATACCTGCCACCCATCAGATTCTACTGATGTTAGAGCCTCAACAGTTGGTGAAATGTGGACCAAAGACTGGATTTGAGTAGAAATATGGATCCATCCATTTATAGACACTTACAGGAAGTTTCTGGTGACACAACACTAACCTGGTTTGAAGATTTTGCACTTTTTTCCATTTTGAAGGACCAATAATTACAAATGTGTCCTTTGTTGGATCTATTCAATCATTCTGATCTGCAAGTTTTATTTCTGTAGATATTGAGCCCTGAAAATGTTTTTTTTTAGGGTAAACATTCATTAGTGACAATAAAATCTGGTGTTTTTGTTTGCTTTAGTTTTTCTACCTGCAGCTGAACTCTTTTTGGCAGCAGATATGTGATTTATCCTAAATTCAAAGGGTCAACTGTTCTAAAGTTAATTCAATCTGCAGTGAAATGAGATGAAACCAGAGATTCCACGGGTCAGAGTAAAGAACAAACTGTAATCTGTCCATTCAGCGTTTGTCTTGAAAAACACATGAAATCTGTCAGTGGCATTTTTCTGAGCAATTATGGTTTGTTTAGCGCTGCCAACAGTCCGATATTACATCACAAACGTACCCATAATCACAGCAAGGCATTCCTGCGTGGGTATTAGTGATATAATGTACGATCCGAACCGAAACAAACATGCAATCCCAGATAATAAGCGTGGATGGCATGTGGTGGAGCCGCCCGAGGGCTCCGACCGACGCTGAATGGACGAGACAAGAAGAAAACCCTCGTTTGAACGAACCCCTCACAGATAAACGCTGAGCTCAGACTTTCTGCTGTGTTTCTGTCTTTGTTGAGTCATAACACACAGCGGTGATGCTATCCATGCCGCTAACACTCCCCACACCTAAAGTTAGCTCTCAAGGAGCTCTGATTCAACGGTTTTTCAACCCTGTGTGGGCTGAGATGGTTGAACCTTCACTGTGAGGTCAAGTTTCAGACTTTTATTGAGTCAATTAAAGCATAAAGTTCAAATGTCAAGAGAGCAACGAAATGAGAAACTCAAGCTCTTTTATGATAACATGACATAAAGTTAATATTCCAATGCAAAAACCAAAGTTAAACGGTCAGTTCAGTTATCACTATCTCACAGTTTGTTATCTGGGACCTAAAACTAATTTGGAGATTTTCACTTTTAGAACAACATCTTAGCCATCATCAGGGTTCAGTACCTCCAGAAATAAAACTTCCACAGGCCTGAAATGTGGTGAGGACTCAGATATAATAGTTTCCAGCAGATCAGAATGATTTAATGGATCCAACAGAGGAAACGTTTTTAATTATTGGACCTTGAAAATGGAAAGAAGTGCAAAAATCATCAACTGAGGGCGGCGTTTTGACCCCAGAAAGTTCCTCTAAGTGGATGCATTTTTATTTCCTGCTAAAAATACAGTCTTTGATAAACATTTCACCAACATGTAGACAACATTTAAGCACTTTGTAACTTTGCACATGTAATACCAACATCTAGACCTCTATGAACACCAGGTTCTGGTTCCTACCAATGAGTCCACATCAACATTTAGTCTAAATGTCTAAAAATTGGAACCTTGTCTTATCAAACTTTAACACACCAGATTCTACTGATGTTAAAGCCTCAACAGTTGGTGAAATGTGGACCAAAGACTGGAATCCATCCATAGATATACACTTACAGGAACTTTCTAGGGACACACCACCACCAAAGTTTATAGATTTAGCACTTTTTTCCTATTTTCAAGGACCAATAAATAAAGATTTGTCCTCTGCTGGATCCATTCCATCCATTATGATCTACTGGAAATCATTCTGTCTGTGTCCTCACTAGATGTCATCACTGTGAAAATTTTATTTCTGGAGATACTGAACCATGAAAATGGCTTTACAGGTGCAATGTTTTTATAACTGTTAAAACACAAAAATTCTAAAACTGGAGCAGCGGCGTTCCCCTACACGACCCAGTGGTTTCTGAGGTTGTTTAACGGCTTGTTTGCAGGGTCACAGTATTTGCATAATGTGTGACTGTTGTTATGAAATACTGTGAATGTGGTGGATTACAGCTTCAGGTTGGTTTTTCTGGAGGATTTACATAGTTACATACATCACGTTACATACAGTCCATTCTTTACAGTAATCCAGCTGTCACTAGCATGTTAGCCGGGTTAAACATTTAAACATGCATCTCCTATGGATGAAAATGCTACTTGTATTGTACTGTATCATGATATGGGCACAACGGCACTCTTATTAACTTTAAAATGTTTGCAAAGGCTGTAAACATTAAAATAGCTAAATATTTCAGATATTTAACTATTTTTAAATAGTTAAACATTTAAAACACCTTAACATTCTGCCAAAATGATCAGAAAATGTTCAAAATGAAACCAAAAAATGTTTTAAAATGATTGAAAAATATCCAAAATCTGTCCTAAAACGAATTAAAATGGCAAAAATTTGCTCCAAATCTGCCCCAAATGACTCAAAAATGTGTCTGAATTTACTCAAAATTGTCCATATTCACAATAATGAATAATTATTGGCCACTGAAAAGGGAAACAAGTACAAAACCTTTAATCCACGTTGGTATTATGTCCCCATAAAGTTCCTGTAAGTGTCTATAAATGGATGGATCCATATTTCTACTAAAATCCAGACTTTGGTCCACATTTCACCAACTGTTGAGACTCTAACATCAGTAGAATCTGATGTGAGGAAAGTTTGACAAGACAAGGTTCCAGGTCCCAAAATGTCTTGTAATTGTCCTAAATGACTTGAAACGTGTCCAGAATGCCTTAACATTCTGCAAAAATGATTCGAAAATGGACAGAAATTACATAAAGTTGTCCAAAAATTATTCAAAAATGTCCAGAATGTGTCCTAGAATGACTTAAAATTGTTCAAAATGAGTGAAAATTTGTTCAAAATTGCTCCAAATCTGCCCCAAAAGAATCGAAGCGTGTCTAAATTTACTCAAAATTGTCCAAATTAACAGCAATTAATAATTATTAGCCACTGAAAATGGAAAAAAAAGTACAAAGTTTTAAATCAAGGTTGGTAGTGTCCCCATAAAGCTCCTGTTCTATTTGCTGCTGCTGTTACACTGTAAATTTCCCCGCTGTGGGATCAATAAAGGTTTAATCTATCTATCTATCTATCTATCTATCTATCTATCTATCTATCTATCTATCTATCTATCTATCTATCTATCTATCTATCTATCTAAATTGATGGATGCATATTTCTACTAAATTACAGTGTGTGTAATTTAAAAATCGAATTAAAAATACGTTTGATTGCCCAGGAAATGTCCTGTAACTCAGTATAGTTTGTTGGTTGAAGATAGATTCATGAGACATCGTCTGAACTCACAGAGATTAAAACAAAATGATGGACTTTTTTTTTCTTTTGTTGAAGCCAAACATCATTTTTTTTTAGAGTGTAACGCCCAAGAAGCCTGAGAAGGTTCCAAGATATGAGTGTTTGAACTCAGAGAGGCACGAAACTACTCTCAAGTGCAAACGAGAACAGATATCCTCCAATAACTCAGACACACCTTCTCTCTTTCCTGTCATTCATCCTCATCCTGTCTTTCTGAGCAGCTGCCGTGTGATTCTCCTCCGCTAGGCGGCAGCATTGAGCCGCTGGCTGAGTGTGAGGAGAGACTCAAAACTCCTCATGAAACTGAGCTGAATGAGGGATGTAAATATGGAGAGAAGAGGGATGAAGACGTGAAAGAAAAGCTTCAGTATCCACGAAAAAGAGACTAAAGCAAAGAAAACTAAATAATGAGAGAGAGGATAAGAAACAGTTGAATATGAATAAATGAAAGAGGACAGAAGAGCACTTGCTCCATGAATGGGAAGCTGCTGCAGCTCTGGTCAGGGTGTCCACTCTGTTACGTAATGGCCAGCAACATCCCCGATCACAGAGGACCTAATTGAAGCCACTCATCTTCTGTGGAGCCGCCTGCACCTCATTGATCCGACACTTTTCTAAAGACATGTGAAGGAGAAGCCGAGGGGAGGAATTGACTCTGTGACCCCGGAGGACAATTAGAATGTAGAGGAGAGTGATGGGAAAACTGTGTAGGTGATGAGTAGAAATGATGAGAAGAAATGATAAGAAGAGCATGGCTCTCCTGAAAAACTGTAAAAAAGTGGTGGAAAGAAAGAAAGAAAGATTCTCCCATTAATTTCTCTAAAGAATGAACAGAGGAGCTGGAAAAATCTGATTGGAAAAAGAGCAAAGGATAATGAATGAAGAAGGGAAAAAATGCAGCTGAATGATCCAGATTCTCTGCTGGAGTCTCCAGGAGTATATGAGAATAAAAGATGGATAATTGGCTAAAATAAACCATAAACCAGCATGTTCACACTTTTAGACTGTTTGTTGATGCATATGATAAACGTTTGGGTCCAGAACAGAAAGTAAAAAGCCAGAAAAGACGCACCAAAGACGGTGCGTAAAAGCGCTTCACTTCCACTTTTACGCACGGACTTAAAGCGCACCTCCAAGTGAACCAGGGTGGCTTTTACTTTTTTCTGTGATTAATTTCGAGTCTGTTGCTCGTACCAGTCGGCATAAATGACGCTACATCAATTCAGCCTGCAGGTGACTGGCTCAGGAGTGCGCACGTCCCGCACGGAGACAGAAAAGTAGCTGCGCCCCCGTTTCTCCTTCTCCCTCACTGGCGCCCTGCCAGCTCCAGCACGCTCCGAGCCTCCTCTCCTCTTGCGCCGCTTGCCGCTCACTTTACACCACCCCCCTCCTCCGGAGAGGGAGGAGGAGGAGAGAAGGTGGAGCAGAGGGGAGGGAAGAGGGGAGGGGAGTCTCTGAGCCGCTGTAGCCGGCGAGGAGTGAGGTGGGGTGGGGTTGGAGGGGGCGACGGGAGCCCTTGGCCGCCTATTCGCCTTCCAGTTGCCTCCGCACTATATAAACACTCATTGGTGCCTCTGGCTGGACGCGCACACACACTCGTTACGCACGCGCACGCACACACATAGTGAGGGAGTTTCGGCAGCCAGAGAGAGAGAGAGAGAGAGAGAGGAGCCCAGAAACAGAAAGGTACACAGAAGAGTGGACGACAGAAAGTAAGAGAAGCAGAAAGAGGACGGTGGCTCCAGAGCATCTCCAGCTTCACTCCTCACGGATCTTAAACACTTCACATCCCTGCTGTTGGCTCCAGAGAATTAAAACTTTTCAATTTTCTCTCACTTCTGTGTTTTTCTGGTTGGAGTTGACACACAGACGTGATTCCTGGAAGAGTTTTCCTTCATTTTTCCCCCTAAAGTCTTTCCATCCCTCGAGAAGTTTTTAAAAAGTGAAGCTACAGAGCTCCGCTTCACTTTTTCCACGTGTTTGACAGAAACCCTAAGACTTTTACTCGCCGTCAAACTGAGACTAAAGATGAGATTTCAAACCTCAGGACAGTCCCCAGCCACGCGTGATTCTCGTCCTGAGTGTTTAAATCATTAAAGCTGAGCGACTCTTAGATGGTTTCGCTGTGAAGCTGAAGAGTCTGGAAGCGCAGCTCACCTGTAGCATCTCCTCCTCATCCATCTGTCCGAGGCGCCGCTGTGAATTTGAGACAGAGATGCAAACTATCTGAGAGGGAAAACTCCACACGGTTCATTCATTGCGTGAACAGCCGCCTCGTCACTTTGTGGTGCGTAAAGGTGCCCTGCGCTTTTACGCAAAAAACCAAAAACAAACAAAAAACACTTCAAATCCAGCTATTAAATAAACCTCCCCGGGATCCACATCTGCGCCTTTTTGTCACAAATCTGCAGCTTAAACTTGACTTTGAGCAGTTTTTTTGGAGCTCCAGAGGGACCGCCGGGCTCTCCATCATCATGCTGTTCGACAGCTTCGACCTGGTCTCGGCTCTGGCCACTCTGGCTGCCTGCCTGGTGTCCATGGCGCTGCTGCTCGCCGTCTCCCAGCAGCTGTGGCAGCTCCGGTGGACGGCCACCAGGGATAAAAACTGCAAGCTGCCGATGCCCAAAGGATCCATGGGCTTCCCGTTCATCGGTGAGACCTGCCACTGGCTCCTGCAGGTAAGCGCGTAAAACTCTTCTGGGCGGGGAGGGGGAAAGGAGCGAGCAGGTCCTGGTGCCTCCGCCGGGACTCTCTGCATCCATGTGCGCTGAAATCACTTCGATGCTTGTTGACCCGAAAGACTTTATGAGTTATTCTGAAGCGGGAGTCAGACTTCATCATGCATATTTTAACCGTCAGTGATGCGCTTTTTGTCCAAATCGCGCGTAAAGGAGGTTAAAATGCGCTCCGGTCGAGGCTACTCTCACAGATTTTCTGGCTTCATTTACATCTTTAATTAATATTCTGATGCACAGAGTTAAATCTCCTCCTAAAGTCTTATCTCAGACATTTCTATTTTTTTGAGTCACTTGGTTCTGCGCGTCTCCGAGAGTGCATCAAAGCCTTTCGCTCGTTTTTTTTTTTTTTTTTTTTTGGGGGGGGGGGGGGGGGGGGATTATCAAAATTATTAATTTACAGCCTCCACTGCGGCTCCAGATTCAGCTTTTTTCTGTCTCCGTATCTCGAGCTGATCAGTGGATCGATCAGTTGGTGTCCAAGTGCAGCAGCAGCAGCTTCTGACTGCGCGTCAGTGGCTGGAATGTGTTTGGTGACGATCTGGGGAGGTTCTGGATCAGACAGGGCAGTTTAACGGGGTTAACGCGGGGCCACGGTGCTCCTCTCCCCGGACTCTCCACTGCTGCTGCTGCTGCTCCCTCCTCTTGGCTGCATCCTCAAAACTTCCCAGCATGCTGCATGTTTAAGAAATCATTCATTAAGAGAGAGTCGTCCTCCAGCAGGTTGACTGACAGGACTGAAAAAAGTCACTCAAAGGTCCAGAAAATCTCAAACTGACTGATTTAGATCAACTTTTAAGGATGAAATTAAACATTAAACTCAGATTCTGCAACTTAAAATTAAATTCAAGTTTAGGTACTTTCATGAAATTGCCATCCAACTCCTTATCTGAATATTCCTGCTAATTAAAAATACATTTTGTTGCACAGAAAATGATGATTCCTGCAACTCAGTGTAGTTTGTTCATTGAACATAATTTCATTAGAAGTCATCTCAACTCAAAGAAATTGATGCAAACTGTAGTTTTTTTTGTAGCTAAATCCAAATATTCAGGGTTCAGACTTGAAGTTTTTGTCCAAAATGACTTGAAACTGGTCCAAAAAAAGTCCAAAACTACATATAAATGTGTCACTTAAACTCACATTTTTGCATTTGTTTACTTCAGGATTTCCAGTTCGTTCAACCCAAACCCTTATAAAACTAATTATCCAACATGTTCAATTAGTTCAACAGAAAACACTGAATAAATACTCTCTTAATGACGTCGTCAGTTTGTGAAATCTGGTCCTTCAGTTGGTTCCATGGCTCAGGACTCAGGGAAAACCCCTTTCCCCCGGCTAACCCTAACCTGAACCCAACCTAGACACTAAAAAAATGACATTCAGATCAACGAATGAAAGTTTGCATCGATCTTATTAAACTTCTAATGAATTACTTTGAAACAACTGTTAAATTTAATCCAGAATGACTGAACATGAACCAAACTACACTCTGAAACACATGTTGCATTCAGTCTTTATTTGTTGAGCCCAAACATGACTGCTTTATGACGTCTATCAATAACATCCTGCAGCTCTTATTGATCGCTTATTGGATAAATCCATCACCTCAATCAGACGAATGCTGAGATTGTTGTGTGACTTTTGGCTGCATTAGATAAAAGTATGATCAATGGATCAGCAGCAGGAAGAGTTGGAGGCTGCAGGAGGCGTAAAGAGGCAGCAGAGGGGTAGAACCAGGGGGAGATCAGGGGCAGAATCAGGGGTAGAATCGGGGGGGAGGCTCGGCGAGCGGAGGCACGTTGGCCGCGTGCGGGGCTTGAACTCACGGTGCTCCTCTCGGTTACATCTGACACCGAGCGAGACGCGTTCCCGGAATGCAACCGAGGACGCCGGCCAAGTGTTTGGTGAGGAGGGGGAAGAGGAACGTCAGTCAGGATGAGGGAGTCTATACTTCTGAGGACCAGAGCTGCTTCTGCTGGAGGAGGGTCACCAAACGTCCTGATTTATGCCCTGTTGTTTCTATAAAGTGGTGAAAATATCCTGGATTTCATTGAACTAAAACTAACTAACACTTTTTTATTAGACATTTCTATCATTATTTCATTTGTTATTTTTGAAACTTGTTGAGTAACCTCTATCTGAATTTGTCTTTGGATATACATAGTATTTGATAATAGAACAATTCTGAAAATATACGGCATCTTTGAGTAAACTTTGAGTATCTAATGGACTTTAGAGCCTAAATACTGTTTTATGTCTCTGCTATGACAAGTCCGAGGCACTATGACAGTCTAAAAAAAGATGAAGGAAATCCAGAAATTAAGCAACCGGTGTTGGATTTTTACACTAAAAATGGTTTGAATTTAGAGCAGAATAAGAACTCTGATGTCAAATACAGCAGAAAACTGTAGTGACAGATTCTCACCAGCAGGGGCGCCACATAAGATTGGTTGATTTGGAAATGTTCCATTTTTTGTTGTTGTTGTGAATTACATTACTTAAACCTGCAGGGCTTTTGGCCACATGAGGGCAGCAGAAACAAGCATCAGTGGTTTTTACACATTTTCATTCATTTGAAGTTGCATTTTTGGCCACCAAGTTCAATTTTCACTCGTTTTTAGCTCCAGTTTTGGTCTCCACCAGCTCCATTTGTTCACAGATTAGTGGCTAACCAGGTCAGATGATGGATTTTCACTTTTTTTTTTGTTGCAGAAAGGAGTTAAACAATGGACTGAAACTTTCTATTAAGCATCTCACAGATCAAAATTGGGGTCGATCAAGACTTTTTTTGCGGAGAATTTTCCATTTCATACATGGTTTTATGCCTGTTTTGCGTTTTCTGTGCATTGTTGTGCACTTTATATTATTATTGTGCTGTCTGTGTCCACACAGAGCTGAAAAAGGCGACCTTACAGTACATCTTATGGTATTTTTAGTCTTTGTTCACAGAAATCGACATTGTGAGAACCTGAAGTTGTGGTCTGATCAGCTAAACAACGAGCTGAAGCTCACTATAAAGGATTACTGGACAGCAGAGTGTTTATATTCGCGAACAAGAGGCATTTTTGTAGGAATATGTCCTGAGGTCACAGCAGGGCATCAGATTTCTCTGGATACAAACCAACGGCTTCTAGACGGCTCACTTTTTCTTTTTCCCCTGAACGTCTCCTACATAAACAGCGTCTAAATGTGCGTATACGTTCGTACGGTATATTTTTACCTCGACACACGCAGCAGACGCACATTTGTGTGACGGATCCATTTTAAAGCGATCTGCAGTTAGAAACAGTTTTACGGCGGCGCTGCCAAAGAGCTGTCTGCTCTCATTAGGAGCTCCGGCTCTGTGGAGGGACGGTGCCAAGCAGGAGTGCTACTGAGCGCGCTCACACGTGCACAGAATGAGCACCCACACACTGCAGAGTTTTGTGTATTACTGACGTACACGTGCACGCTTCATATCTACAGATGGAAACCCAGAAGCACATAAGAGGCAGATTCAATCAAACAACCCGTTTTCAAAAAAGAAACTTAAAATATTCACATTTAAACGTACTATTTTTGTGAACTTTTTCTCTTTTCTGTTTGAATTTCATTTGGAAACATATTTATGAGAAACAAAAGGGTTAAAATAGCACCTAGAATTCGTAAGATTTGATGAATTCTTTCATTTTTAGCACAGCTGAGTTTCTGGGTGATTCTGTTAACTTTGGAAAACTGCAGCAGTTCCCTGCTGCTGCCACCGGGGGTCACCAGTGAGCACAGAAATCAACTTTAACGTAAAAGATGTACTATAAAATATTTAAGAAAGCTAGTGCACGCTGCTGATATCGTGTTCATTCAGGGAATTCTGGGGAATGAAGTCCATAAAGCTTCCGAAAAACTGCCTTCGAGGCTCATTTTGTGTCTAACTTTGGTCATCTTGTGTCTTTTTATGGTATTTTTGTCTCATTTTGTTCATGTTGTGTCCTTTTATAGTCACTTTGTGTCTAATTTTGCTCATTTTGTGACAAATTTTGCTCATTTTGTGACAAATTTTGCTCACTTTGTGACAAAATTTGGTTATTTTGTGTCTTTATATGATCATTATGGGACAAATTTTGGTCATTTTGTGTCTAATTTTGATGCTGGAAGACTGAATTTCTGCTGGCGATACAACACAATCAAGTACAATAAAATAGAGTTAGATATGATTAGTTGCCAGGTTGGCAGATAATATGTTCAATAAAGGATCCCAGAATCTTCAGAAACTTGGCAGGCTTTGGATAGACTGCAGCATGACGTTTGATGCTGCTGCTTCTCAAAGAACGATGGAAACATGTTGGCTCTTCTGAATATAGTTTTACACACAGAGACAAACAGACACACACTACAAGCGCACAAATACGCCACACACGAACGTGCAGACAGACTGGACTGAATCTGGGTCAGATCAGAGGAAATGAACACACGGTGCAGACTGTACAGTGCGTTTGTGCGACTGTAGTTTGTGAATGAGCCAGAGAGAGAACACACACACACACACACACACACACACACACACGAGAGAGAGTAGATTTTCACAAACAGAAGTCGCATCTGTTATCACCAGTTGTTTCTGGCTCCTATAATTGGTCAAACGCTGCATCAACTCATATACACATGAAATATGCTACACACACATACGTGTCTTCGGGACATCAAGACGTATGACAAAAATGTGAAAAATGGGTGCGTGCCTTTCCCAAGGTCCTGGAGGCCTGGGATGATTACACACACACAGACACACACTCAGTAACACACCCTGTGCCAGCCTCCGTCCTCTGTGTCCGTCCTGCAGTGATGAAGTGTAAATGACGGAGGGCAGAGAAACAACAAACCTGCCGACCAAACTCTGTCCATCAAACGCAGCGATGACAGCTTACTGCTTCTTCTTCTACTTCTACTGCAGCATATTTACAGAGTGCAGTGCAGGATGAACTTCAGGGAAAGATTTCTATTTTAGGGCTTTTATTTCTGTGTTGTTTTAAGAAGAGCACTCAGAGAGCACAGTCCTCCTCCAAGGCTGCTCAGTCCTTGTATCACTTCTGACGGATAAGTCCCGATAAGTCCTCAGTGGTGGATTTATAGTAGGATCACACTCATGTGATCGTCAGCAGGCAGCTGACGTAGTGTTCACTTGTAGTCATGGTTACAGTGACGCCATGCCGCTATCTGGCAATCATACAGAAATCTTTAACTAATCCATGGATCCAAACTATAAGCCGCATCACTGCCAAAATCTATTCACAAAATGACATAAAACAGCCAAAATGAAACACCAAATGAGGTCATAAAGACACAAAATGACCAAAGTACAGCACAAAACAACCACAAAATGATGAAAAACGACCAAACTGGGATGTAAAAAGACCTAACAATGTTACACAAAGACTAGGAAATGATGTAAGATAGCTAAAATGTGACACCAAACTACCACAAAAGGAATCCCATGACCTAAATATGTAGCGGGCAGCGGGAATTGATGGGACTCAGAAACACCCCCACAATTTAATCAGTTGTTCCTTAAATGGGGGTAAATGTAGCATTAGAGGGTAAATGTAGCATTAGAGGGTAAATGTAGCTTTAGAAGGTAAATGTAGCATTAGAGGGTAAATGTAACATTAGAGGGTAAATGTAGCATTAGAGGGTAAATGTAGCTTTAGAAGGTAAATGTAGCATTAGAGGGTAAATGTAGCTTTAGAAGGTAAATGTAGCATTAGAGGGTAAATGTAACATTAGAGGGTAAATGTAGCATTAGAGGGTAAATGTAGCTTTAGAAGGTAAATGTAGCATTAGAGGGTAAATGTAGCATTAGAGGGTAAATGTAGCTTTAGAATGTAAATGTAGCATTAGAGGGTAAATGTAGCTTTAGAAGGTAAATGTAGCTTTAGAAGGTAAATGTAGCATTAGAGGGTAAATGTAGCATTACAGGGTAAATGTAGCTTTAGAAGGTAAATGTAGCATTAGAGGGTAAATGTAGCATTAGAGGGTAAATGTAGCATTAGAGGGTAAATGTAGCATTAGAGGGTAAATGTAGCTTTAGAATGTAAATGTAGCATTAGAGGGTAAATGTAGCATGTATCTCGGAGCTGCAGTGTTTGTGAGATCTTTGTTTTTGAGGTGTATTGTGCCTTTAGTAGTTAAATTGTGCCTTCAGCTGCAGACAGAGGAGGGATTGTGAGTCTGGTGGCTTCATCTATAGTAGGTTCCATTACTGCGGTCCAGCCCGCTGTGTGCTGCATAGCTGTGGTTAAACAGTCCTGAGGTGCACACACACAAACACACACTCGGCGTATGGAAAGACTTCTGCACCAGTAAAGTCATATAACAGCGGCGCATATAGAGCATGGTAGTGATGCAGCAACTAGACGCACTATTAATCCTGCACAGGAGTGAGGAGATCATAAACGGAGCTGATGTTCCTCCTCTTCTTCGTCGGTCCTCGCTAACAGAGCGTAGGGATCAGTGTGTTTCAGATACATAGTTCATTGGGAGGGCAGCGGAGTGTGTAAAAGTGTTAACATTCAAGGCAGGACCCTTGAACCTCCTCTTCTTCTCTAACCTTAATTCAGATTCCCGTACGGATTCTCTACACTCGTTTCTTCACCTCTCATTAAATCGTTTACTCATGAAAACAGAAGTGTTGAACTTTCTTGTGTCAAATTTTGCGTTTTGATGTTTCTTTAATCTCTCTTTTTATCTGCTCGGTTTTCACTTTATTTCATAAATGTTTCACAACTTTACAGACTTTTTTCTGCTTTTTTTTTAAAAAAAGCTCCTCAACTCACGTCTCTTTTTTAGTACACTGTAAAAAAAAATAAGTTAAAAAAGTTTTTCAAACCAGAAAAAAATGTGTTAAAATATCTAGTAAAAAATTTATTTTTGCTGATTTAAATGCAATAATTCTGGAATTAGTATATGTAAAATACAGATTTTTGCTGTATTTACAATATTGCCTATATTTATTGCTGGTTTAAATACAGTAAAAAAAAAAGTTTAACCCTGTAAGACCCAAATACAGAAAAAAAAGTGCAAAAATAAATAAAATTAAACAAAACAAACAAACAATTCTCTCTCTCTCTCTCTATATATATATATATATATATATATATATATATACACACACACACACACACACAATAGACAATAATTTTTAAAAATTGAAACTGATTTTGTACTTTTGCAACAATTGGTTTTACACGGTTAATTTTACTGTCAAACATAAAAAAGAAAAGAAAAATTGGTAAAATATAATTTTAAAAACCTATCTACTATGTATATTTGTGAAATAAAGACATTTTTAAAAGTTAAATACAGCAAAATAGTGTCACTTCATGATCAAATTTGTAAAATAGTTACCATTTTTTGTATTTATTCACAGTTTTGGCTTGTTTTTTGTAGCTAACACATAATTCAATACTAAAACATCGTGTATTTTCCTGTGATTTTACTATTTATCATCTCAACTTCAACAAAACATGTAAAACCTGCAGAATTCCAGTTAAAAACCATTGAAAATGCTGATGTTTTAGAGTGTATCTGACCACCTCACCCTCCTCTAACCCAACCTGTCGCTGGTCAGATCTAGGTTTCTGATGTAAAGCTTCCCTCCTGGTCTGTCCTCGACCTCCCGTCCTCCTCTTGTCCAGATTAGCGGGAGGTTCTGGCAGAGCCCCGTTTGCCCCTTCTTCTGGCAGAGCCCCGTTTGCCCCTTCTTCTGGCAGAGCCCCGTTTGCCCCTTCTTTCACCCCAAGAACACACAGCTCCCAGCGAGCATCGAGCCCAATGTTAATCCATCCTCTCAATGACCGAGTGTGTGAAAGAGAGGTCGCCTTTTCCTTTTTTTCTGCTTATAAACTCCGTACATGTGTGGAAAAGCCTCGAGGTCTTTAGTCCTTTCATTGTTGACAGATTGACCCGCAAAAAGAGCAAAACCTACAATTCCGTACGTTTTTCTCAACTTTACCGACTCTGTTCGTTCCCAAACCCATTCATGTCACATAAAAGTCTCTGAAATGTGTTTCAAGAAGCAGTTTCTGGGAGTTTTTATGCATTTTTCATTGCAATGTGAAGTCCTGCACTTCTAATGAGGGAAACATTGAATTTCTGTCACAAAAATTTTAAAAAATGGAATAAATGTTGTCTCAACATACTACAGATATTTAACTATTTCCATGTTTGCCATCTCTACAATCATCAGTAGAAAGATGTTTCTCCATGCTGGATGGATCTCCAACTACATGCTGCTCTGCTCACTGTTTCTGAGCCAAGCTGCACGTTACTCTCAGTGGAATGGTCCAAAATAACTCAAAAAATTGTCCAAAATGACCCAAAACTTGTCTAAACGTCCGTAAGAATTGTCCAAAATAACTTAAAACTACTTTAAAATAAGTGCAATTTTATTAAAAATGACAATTTTGCGTCATTATTTGGGTCATTTTTGAGAACTGAGGTACAGCCTCTCCAGACAAGTTTAATGCAACATTATTATGGAAAGCCAACCCAATGAAATAATGTTTTCAAGTTAAATCAGTAGATTTTTGCAATGGTGCATCATATTAAATGCTGGGAATGGGTGGCTTTGATTAGTTTTAATGGGACTTAAAGCCTCAGCAGTAGTATATATATGTATGAATACGTGTGTGTGTGTGTGTGTGTCGGGGTATTAGCTCGGGTCCCGGGGTTAGTGCTTAGAGAGTTTTCAACAACCATAATCTCCCTTTCTCTGGTGTCCCCGGGTCAGGGGCCAGGCCCTCTCGGCTCCATTCTCCGGTTCTTTGGCTGAACCGTCCCTCGTCCTCGTCCTCTAATCCGTCCAGCTCCCCGCCTCCTCCTCCTCCTCTGCCACGCTCGTCCTCCTCCCCGTCCTCCGTCCTCCCGTCCTCCCCTCTGTGATGTGGTGGCGTGACCGTAAAGGGACGGGGCTCATTGTGGGCCCCGGGACGGGTCCTAAAGCTCCAGCGCTGGTTCCTTGGTATCTCTGGCAGCGGCTGAATGATTGACGCTTGAAAGGAAAGCAGGAATTCCCTCACAGCCTTTGACCTCGTTTCCTCCCTCTCCTTCTTCTCTTGCTTTTCATTTTTAACCTTCATCCGAGACGCTTTTTTTTTCTTCTTTGTGTTTCTGGATCGTATCCGTCAGTCAAACATAAAAACGACCTCCTCAGAATCAGCTGATTGTTAATCTACAGTAACTGCAGGAGATCTAATGAAACCATGCAGCGTTTTACCTTCATACTGTGAATATTTTCAGACTTACGGGCCTTTGAAGTAC
Source organism: Amphiprion clarkii (assembly GCA_027123335.1). NCBI lineage: Eukaryota > Metazoa > Chordata > Actinopteri > Pomacentridae > Amphiprion > Amphiprion clarkii. Next base: position 927,511 of record CM049589.1, on the reverse strand, counting down.
AATTCTGCAGCTTTAAATGACTTTTTTCTTCATTTTAAAGTCCTTGTAACTTCATATGTTCAGGAGATATTAGACAATTAATGTCTATTAGATGATTCTGGTATCAAATTTGTCCAAAATGACCCAATTCTTGTCTTAAAAGACAAAACTTCTCTGAAGTGACTTAAGATTTGTCCAAAATGACCGAAAACCTGTCCACACCGACTAAACTTTTGTCTAGATTTGTCCAGAATTACTCTAAATTTATCAAACATGACAAAAACTTCTTCAAAAATGATCCAGTTCTTGTCCAAAATGACTAAAAAAGTGTCCAAAATAATCAAAAAGTTCTTTAAATGACTCAAGCGAAGAGGAGTCTTCAAGGAAATGTACATATTGGAAAATTATTTTAAGTTTTCCCTCATCCAAATTTGTCCAAAATATCCTAAAATGTGTTTAAATTGACCCAATCCGTGTCTAGAAAGACAAAAACTTCTCCAAAGGGGCTCAAGATTTGTCCAAAATGACCCAAAATGTGTCAAACATGACAAAAACATCTTAAAAAATGGTTCCGTTCTTGTCCAAAATGACAAAAAACATCTCTAAAATGACTAAAAATTTGTCCAAAGTGATCAAAAGCTCTTTAAAATGACTTGAGTGAAGAGGAGTCTTCAAGAAAATGTACATGTTGGAAGTTTTCCCTCAACTAAATGTGTCCAAAATGACCAAATTCGTGTCTAAAAAGACAAAAACATCTCTAAAGTGACTCAAAAATGATCCAAAATGACTCCAAAGCAGAGAAAATGAATCATGTCTATGAGATGATCCTGGTATCTTCTGTGTGTAAAAATGCTCCTTTCATTGTCTAGAACTTGTTCTGACCAACCACCTATCACACATGCTGATATGAGCCTGGAAAGTTTACCCACAATGCACTGTCTAAAGTTTTCTCTGGTCAATTATCAGAAAACAGAAACACATCCAGGAACCAATGATCATTTCTAGGACTCTATAAAACAGACATCGTCAAACCTAACGTTTGTTGTAGAGTAAACCAGATGTAGTGTTCAGATTGTCACCCCTGCAGTGGATGTAAAACTCATCTGGTGTCAGTTTTTGAATCAGTTTCTTCTGACTCACCTCCATCTTCATATGGTTTCAGGTTTTCCCTCCAGCTGATCTCCATGGATCCACCTTCATGTCTGTAATGAGAGGAAGTAACCAGTCAGTGTCTGAGTCTGTCCTCCATCTGTTCAGTTAATTCATCAGAAATAACCAAACATCTGCTGGAGTTTGAGCTCAGAGATGAAATAAAGATGATTTATAAGATGGTAGAGATCGGATCCTGAAGCTACTGTTCTGTTCTGACTGCATTAATGCTCATACAACTACAGGTTTAACACAAAAACGGGATTTACTAGAAGATTCAACATGTTTAGATCACTGTAAATTAACTCCATGACAGAATTCAAATCTAAAGTTTGACCATTAATTAGTTTTTATACTGCAAATCTCATTCCCAGAAAAATGGTTCACCCTCTGAGCACCAAAACCTGCCACTGAATTTAACCCTGGAAAACCCACTGATGCAAAAATACATCAGTCAGCTGTCATATAGAAATTATTTTCTATCATTTTATATATAAATATATATATGGGTCTTGCAGGGTTAAAAGGCATGTATATATAAATTCTTTAAAAAAATAATTAAATAAAAAAATCACCATAATTATCCCATTCATCAGAGACAGAAGCTGTTAAGAACAGAAAGAATCTTCAGTTTTCTGTGTTTTAATTTTGGAAAATTCTCCACATCTGAGCTCAAATTGTGATTTTTCATCAAAGTAATTTTATTCAATATATCTCATTCAAAAATTAACCAACAATCAGCCGTTGTCTGTAACCACATTCTGTGAAATCAAAAAATGTAACGTTCCTTGATGTAACTGAGAAGCTGTGGCCAACAGAGTTTTCAGGTGAACTGCAGGCAGTGTTTCCATAAAAGTGCAGGATGGAGCAGAAAAAGACCCAGAAACTGCTGCTGAAGGGTTAAATCTAGGAGCCAGCGTGAGTTTATGAGCATGAATTAATGAATAAATCCTGTTTAGATCACATTACATCCATCTGACAGACATTCAGAAACAAGATGCTGTAAATCAACCAAAGTAAAAGCGTCTCTTTTACTCTTTCTGTTCTATTTTCAGTAAATTTAAAGCGTTCTTCCCTGCTGCTGTTTTCCCTCTCTGCTCCGTCTGAGAATCACCTGAACATTTCAACATTTCTATTTCATAACTCCTCTGAATCCCTCCCGTCCCCCGTTAGCCGGCTGATCTGAGTAAACATAATTAGCTGTGTTTTTTGTCTTGGCCCAATAAAAGAGTCATTTGTTGGACATTTCCACTGCGCTACAAAGAGGACCTTTATAAGGCCGGGCCCTGCTTCGCCCTCAGGCCAACCCCAACAGAACACACGGGGTATTTTTAGCTCTGAGAGGGGGCTTCTGGACGGACACAACAAGAGAGACGACGAGGTTTATGACGTTTTCTGTGATCCGACATGGCCCAGTGTGTTTTCTCTCCTTGACTGAGATTCTTGTAAAATATCTGAGAAATCTGAGTGAAAGAAAAAGAGACTCTGTGGACAGACAGCAGCAGAAACAACACGTCTCTATGAAACACTGATTGAAGCCTCTTTTCAGTGAGCATCAGGGTTCAGTTTGAGGATCACTTTTATTCTGACGTTAAACTGAGCGAGAAGTGTTTAAAGTCCAGACAGCTCTAATTTCTGTTCATTTTTCTGAAGGAAACAGGTTTATTTTGTGTAATATTGTTCCTACAAAGCAGAACACAAGACGAGGGAATGTACGATTGAAAATGTCGATGGGCAGTTTGAGACATTAGAGGAATATTAATGTGGCGATCATAGAGAAAAATGTTCATTTCTCAGCATTTTTGTCATTTATAGTCACATTTATCAGCATATAATATACCGTTATTTATATTTAACCCTGTAAGACCCAAACATAGAAGAAAATGAGCAAAAAAATAAAACTAAATAATAATACTATATATATATATATATATATATATATATATATATATATATATATATATATATATGTATATATATATACATATATATATATATATATATATATATATATATATATATATACATATATATATACAAAAATAAAAATAAAAACAAATATAGAAGAAAATGAGCAAAAAATCCTAAAAATATCTAAAGTGATTCCATATATATCAGTAAAACTTCTAATATTTTCTTTCAGAACATTCACAAAAAAAGCAACCCAAATCCAGTGAAATTTGCTGGATTTTGGTTGATTTTTATGTGAATGTTCTTCAGAAACATTTTTCACGTTTCTTTTTTTCCATCAAAAAATGTTCAGAGATTTCCCAGAAATGTTGTAAATGTGGACATCAGAAGTTTCAGTGTGAAAATAAATATTTTTTTTCTCCACATTTTCAAACTTTAAAACGGGTAAATTTTGACCCGCAGGACGACACGAGGGTTAAACATATCTGAGTTAAAACTCCCACGAGGCTGTGATCCGACTAGAAAACAGCTCAAACAGCGCGACTCTGAGCTCCTAAACCAAACTCTGCTCCTGTCCGTGCACACATCATGTTTTCAGCCTGCTCGTACGCCTCCGAGTTGCTTAGCGACACGTCCGCAAGAAGAAAGAGAGCCTTAAAACTTTATGCCGCCGTCATTAAGAGAAACCTCTCTCTGGTTTTCAGCTCACATCAGAGTCTGTTGCCTGTGACCTCGGCGGTGGAATCAGCCGTAATGTTGTGGGAGCAATTTTGGTTTTGGGTTTGCTTTTTTTGTTGAGTGTTTACAGCATGGGTGTCCAACATGAGGGTCGCGGGCCAAAACTGGTCCTCCAGAGGATCCAATCCGGCCCTCAAAGTGTAAAAATTCCAGAGAAGACATTAACTGCAGATTGTAAATTAGTAAAACTATAAATTTAAAATCATTTCTAGACCATGACAAGTTGTTTGGATCAGAAAGCAAAATACTAGATTGTTCAATGTTCTTTTGTGTCTCATTTTTGTAATGTTTTGTCTTGTTTTTTGTCTGACTTTTTTCGTTTGTCTCATGTTTTGTCGTTTTATTTCTCATTTTTGTCATTTTGTCTTTTGCTTTATTCATTGTTTTGCGTGTCATTTTGTGTTTTTTTGTCTCGTTTTTGTCATTTGTCCATTTTTTGTTGCTTTGTAATTTGTTTTGTCCATTTTTGTTTTATTTCCTGTCGTTTCTCTTTTTTTGTCGTTTTAATCCTATAGTAAAAACTTGAGTTCAAACTGGGCTGAATGTGGAACTAACCTGAACTAAAATGAGTTTGACACTCTGGTTTACAGCGAAGGAGCTGCTGGAGTTTGGAGGGAAAGCGTGTTCCAGAGGTCCTGTATGTTCGTCATTACATCACGACTTTCCATACTCGCCATGTGTTTGGAGGGGAGGTGGGGGAGGACACTTCTCACCTTTTCAGCTAAATGTCACCCAGACCACACCCCTGGCACCCACATTATCCTAGTTCTACTTTACAGCTAGTTTTTGAGGGTTTTTTGTGCGTGCAGAAAGAAAACGTATGAACAGAGCTGCACACACACTAAAAAAAGCTCACAATCGAGCCAATCTGATGCTGTATCTCGGAGTGTGAAAGGAGGCCTTGTCTGGCTGCCTGAGGAACTCCCTTTGAATCGGCCTGTGTGTGTGTGTGTGTGTGTGTGTGTGTGTGTGTGTGTGTGTGTGTGTGTGTGTGTGTGTGTGTGTGTGTGTGTGTGTCGGCAGGCCTGCCAGGCAGACATACTAAACCACTCTACATCCATGTGGCAGCGAAATGTAGCTGGAAAACAACCCCAGTCTAACACACACACTCACACTCACACACACCCCGAGGGCTGCAGAGGCCAGCCGGCGACCTGGTGTGTGTGTGTTAATGTGTGTGTGTGTGTGTGTGTGTGTGTGTGTGTGTGTGTGTGTGTGTGTGTGTGTGTGTGTGTGTGTGTGTGTGTGTGTGTGTGTGTGTGCGTGCCGCAGCAGAAAGCGGAAGTGTACAGGAGCTGTGAAAACACTCCGGGTCAACAGTTTGTACCCGGACCGACCGACGGAGGCCGAAATGTGCAGAGCTGCAAGGAGACGGGGAAGAAAGAAGTAAAGCAGCTCTAAAAATATGCTCTGAAAGTAAAAATGACTCAAAACTTGCCCAAAATGACTCAAAATTTATCCAAAATGAATCAAAACTTGTCCATAATGACTTGAAAATGGTCCAACATCACTCAAAAATTGTTCAAACTGACTTGAAAATGATCCATAATTACGTAAAATTAGTTCAAAATGACATCAAATTTCTCCTAAATGACTTGAAAAGTATCCCAAAGACACAAAAGTGATCCAATATGACGAGATACGTTCCAAGCTGACATTAAACTTGCTGAAAATATCAAGAAAATTGTCCAAAATGACTCAAAATTTGTCCAAAATGACTCAAAACTTGTCCAAATTGACTTGAAAATTTTCAATTCAATTTTATTTATATAGCGCCAATTACAGTCAAATTGTCTCAAGACGCTTTCCAGAACCCATATGCCTGAACCCCCAGAGCAGCCCTAAGGAGACAGTGGCCTGCATAATTGCAGAAAATTAGTCCAGAATGACAAGAAATTTGTCCTAAATGACTCTAAAATTATCCCAAAGACACAAAAATTATCCAAAATGATGAGAAATGATCCAAGCTGAAATGACCCAAAACTTGTACAAAGTTACTCAAAAACTGTCCAAAATGACTCAAAATTTGTCCAGAATGGCTCAAAACTTGTCCGGGTCAATCTATAACTGATGGACTTTTGAATTAGAGATGGAAATCAGCCGTACAGCTACAATCTCTCATATTTACATGGAAATATACATTAATACAAACTGTTCCATTTTAAAAATTAAAATAAAACCAACTAAAGCTGCAAGCAGCATTGGTCGGGTCCTCGTATCCTTGCTGGTCAGCGAATCCAAGCATGTCCACCAGGTGGCGCTGCGACTGAGAGTGTATTTCGGCCAACGGATGTGATGAGGGTTGAAGTCTGATCACATATGTAAAGTCTCAGGCAGATTGGAGCACGTACAGGCTAGTTATACATCACTTCCTGTTTCATGGCGTAATGTCAGAATTCCGCCATCCGCCATTTCCACGCTCTCAGACTTTTGCGGAACATTGTGATAACTTTTGATCACCCATGCCTGCTGTACATCCTGGCCGAATTTCAGCTCTGTTACACTGCTTGAGTTTACAGCTTTTGAAAATGTGCAAAAATTGGTCCAAAATCATCCAAAATATGACACATAGCTCAAAATGGCTGACTTAGAGTATTTTTAGGCCTTCAAATGTGAGATCGTTTTATGAAAAAACCCACGTGTTTCAATAGGGCACTAGCACCATTCAGTGCTCGGACCCTAATTAAAGCTGCAAGCAGCGTTGAACGGGTCCTCGCATCCCTGCTGGTCAGCGAATCCACGCATGGTGTGTCCTGATGCGTGTGCAGAGTTTCATGTGCTTTCATGCATTTTCAGGCCGCAAAATTTGAGTTTCAAAAAACAGGAAAAGAATCCACAGTCGAGTTTCAACCATTCGGTGCTCGGACCCGAATAATAACATGAAGTGAAATTAGACATTAGGAACGCTGCTCTCTACGACTACACAGACCAGAACGCTGCTGCTGCTGCTGCTGCTGCTGGGTGTAAATAAAATAACACCTCCAGGTCTTCACATCTGAAGGAGCTTAAGTGCAATTACAAACGCAGCGACGGAGGCGGGGTCGAATGCTAATTAGCAGCATTTTTCATCTATAAAAGCAGCCTGGCAATCAGAGTTTTCAAAGCAACATGAAACAGCTAGCAGAGCCGCGGAGAGGCCGAGGCATCTGTGCTCAATTTAGGCCGAGTTCACACAGAGAAACGTCAAGATGTGAGGAAAAGAAGGGCAGAAAGAGCTGAGGAACACGAAGAAAGATTTGAGTTCTAGGACTTGGTGTTGATCGTCGGTTCAACAGGTGTTTGGTGTTTCGTCTTCAACTTTTGTTACATGGACGTGCAGTCGAGTTGCAAAGTCAACCTGAAGCTATTTAAAAAGACGGTTTTGCCGCAGAAGGAATCAGGACTAGAAGAAGATACTGGTATCAGACGTATGTGAGGTGATGAGCAAAGGTTGTGGTTTGGTACTTGAGGCCAGTATCCGCTGTTCAACTCCTGCCGACCTTCTTCTCCAACTATCCTGCCCCTGATTGGACAAACGACTTGGGAGCTGTCTGGTCCTGGATTTCAAGTCGGACCAACATGGCGGCTTGGTCACAAACTTCCTCTTTTATTACAAAAACAGTTCAGCAAAAAATGTTCCTGAAAACATTTGAGGCGAGAAAAAAGCAGCTGAATCTGTCCCGGTTTTAGTTAAGCGACGGCTAGTTTAGAAAGTTTCGCGATACGTCGGATCTCCGGACGGCACATCAAATTTGCATAAAGCTGAAGTTGAGTCTATGCAAATGAGATGCGGGAAGACGCACCACACTGTTGTGTAGAACATGTATACATGTTGTATGTGTGTGTCAGTGTGCTTTTATAGTTTTAGACTTGGTCTTACTTTTTTGGTAGGTTATGTTGTAACTCTTGTTACTGGACGATGATTGGGTGATAGTTTCCTGGTGGTGATCTGCTGATCCAGAACCAGTGAGCTGCTTCCCTTATTTTGCTTATGTTTCATCCTGATGTGAAAAACAAGATTAATTATTGATAATCTTTGTTACTCTCATGTGTTTATTACGGGGATCCCTGGTTGTGAATCAAATCAAATATGAAATGTTACATTCCCAGAATGTCTCACTAGACTTCCAATCTTTTTTTAAAAAAACATTTTCTAATCTTTATTCAGCTTGACCATGAAAGGGTTGTTCAATGCCGTGCGTTCCACATAGACAATGAATGGGATGCAGGAAATTGCCGGCTCTAGTGGACACGTACGTTTACTCTTACGGGAGAAAATCGGCTTCCTTCAAAATGTAAATGTGACGGCAGTTTTGTTAAATAGGAACAGAAAGATGGAGCAGATAAACTAATTTACTAAACAGCAGCCTCAAAGAAAGCTCCTTTTTCATGGCTTCATGAGGTTTTGTGATCACTTTGTCCGACTCAAAAGCAGCTGGTGTGTTTCTATAATCACCAGCTTTGTTCATGTTTGGTTGAGTTTATCTGTAGCGACCCTTTATTCACCCTTTGATGCACAACACGGGTCAAAAGTGACTATATTCAATGGAATACAAGTCACTTTTGACCCATGTTGTGCATCAAAGGGCTACACTGCAAAAATTCAAAATCTTACTAAGTCTATTTGTCTTATTTTTAGTCCAAATGTCTCATCGTACTTGATTTAAGATAAATTCACTTAACAAGAGACATTTCAGCAGATGGAGGGACTTGTTTTAAGACAGTGCATCTGAAATATCTTGTTAAGTCAAATAATCTTGAAATAATCTTGTTTTGAGTTGAATTTTACAAGAAAACTCAAAATAACTTTAACCCTCGTGTCGTCCTGCAGGTCAAATCAATCCGTTTTAAAGTTAGAAAATGTGGGTAAAAATCTATATTTTCACAACCAAAATCCAGTGAATTTCACTGGATTTTGGTAGATTTTTATGTGAATGTTCTTAAAGAAAATATTAGAAGTTTTACTGATATATATGGAATCACTTTAGATATTTTTAGGATTTTTTGGAAGATTTTTACTCATTTTTTGAAAATATTTACAAGAATTTTCTTGCCAAATTTGGAGGATTTTTTATTTATTTATTTTTTTTTTTAAAATAAAACTTTTCAGGGAAACTTTTAAGGAACTATTGTAATTTTTTTAGCATGTCTGGCTTATTTTATGACACCTAAGCTTGACAATCCTGGTAAAATATAGCTTAAGTTTTATCCGCTAATTTTGAGATCTCAATATTCCTGAAATATTCTTATTCTTATTTCTAGACATCTGACAAGAAATTTTTCACTTCTTCTATTGGCAGATTTTTTTCACTTATTTCAAGGTAAAAGTTCCTTGAAATAAGTTTATTTTTCTTGTTCTGAGAGGGGCATTTTTTTCCAGTGTAAGTGTATCACTGTGACTGGACTCGGAGCCACAAATCAAACCTGAATCACCGTGTGAGATTCGAAACTGTGTTTGAACATGGAAGCAGACAGCAACATGGCTTCATCCAAACCGAAGGCACGGACTAAAACTCGCACACAAACACACGACACATGACTGGACACACACGCGTCACACAAAGACGCTCTGACGCAAAAAACACTAACAGACTCTGAGGCAGGAATGATCCAAAAACGTGGAGCTGAAGCTTTGAACGGCAGCTCGTAGTGTGTGTTTACATATACTACCCTCAGTGTGTGTGTGTGTCTCTCACGGTTGTACATATCTCTTTCCCCTCGAGTAAACTGGGGTCAAACCAGTTAGTGTTGTCACGGCAATTTGCAGTTGGGCCTCTGCGTGTTTGTTTGCTTTGCACGTTTTCTTTTTTTGGGGGGGGTGAATTTTATGAATCTGGAGTATGTGTGAGTGTGTGTGTGTGTGTAGTGCATGTGTGTTTTTACTGTATGTGTGAATGCTCCCATGTGAATGATGTGTTGTGCGCTGTACGGTGTGTGTGTGTGTTACGCGGTAAGCAGGCCTCAGGCTGATATATATTCTCTTCACTGAAACAGCCCATTTACAGTTCTGGGGTCGGCTCCCTCTCGCTCTGCCGTGACCCGGCCCGTTCAGAGGTCAGCGTCAAAGCTGAACCCAGGTCAGCTCACTAACTGACTCCAGCTCCGTCCTCTGGGGCTTCAACTGATGGCAGCGCTGCTCAAGCTCAGGTTCGGGGGCCTGAAACGGGCAGCGTGACTCCGTCGGGTGGCTCGCAACAGTAGAAAGGCAAAAAGATGTTTTCCTTGTGCTCTGTAGCGAGAAACTTTGGGTGATTTACAGTTAACTTTCATACTGTTGTTGGATTTAAAATTTAAAAAATCTGAAAAAAGTTCCCTCCTTGCATTACTTTTTCCAACATTGTTGAGCCTGCAAGTTTTAAAATGTGACTATATTTGATAGATATTTGGTCATGTCTATGAGATGATCCTGGTGTCTTCTGTGTGTAAAAATGCTCCTTTCATTGTCTAGAACTTGTTCTGACCAACCACTTATCACACATGCTGATATGAGTCTGGAAAGTTTACCCACAATGCACTGTCTACAAAGACTAAAACTTCTCCAAAGTGACTCAAATGAAGAGGAGTCGTCAAGAAAATCTACATATTGGAAATTATTTGAAGTTTTCCCTCAACAAAATTGGTCAAAATGACCCAAAATGTGTCCAAACTGACTCAACTTTTGTCCAAATTTGTCCAAAATGATTCAGTTCTTGTCCAAAATGACAAAAAACATCTCTAAAATGACTATAAATGTGTCCAAAATGATCCAAAAGTTCTATAAAATGACTCAAATGTAGAGGAGTCTTTAAGAAAATGTACATGTTGGAAAATTATTTAGAGGTTTCCCTCAACCACATTTGTCCAAAATGACTCAAAACGTGTCCAAACTGACTAAATTTTTGTGCAAAATTACTCAAAATTTGTCTAACATGACAAAAACCTCTCAAAATATTATTCAGTTCTAGTCCAAAATGACAAAGAGCATCTCTAAAATGACTAAAAATGTGTCCAAAATGATCAAAAACTTCTCTAAAATGACTCAAATGAAGAGGAGTCTTCAAGAAGGTCATTAAATCTACTAAAGTTACTGTAGATGAAGAATCAGCTGATTCCGAGGAGGTCAGAGTGGAACTTTCTTTGACTTTCCAAAGAAAGACTGAGGCATTACATTAGACAATGTGGTTAAACTGGTTCATGAAGTTTAATATTGAAGGACTGGGAGCCCAAAACAGGTTGAGAACTGCTGAGTTAAAGTCAGTATTCAGGCTGATTCCATTTAGGAGCCATATCAGCATTAAAGGAATTTCTTTTACTGCATTTGAAGACTGAGCTGAAAATGTTTAGAGAACCTTTAACCTTCACTGTTGATGTTAAAACTGATCTCAGATCGTGTCCTAAAGGCAACTTAAATCAGTCTTCATCATATTAACCTGATGTACACAGGCCTCTGGAACATCTGCAGTTTCCCTTTTCCCCTCAGTAACTTTTAGCATGTGGAGAATCAGCAGAAACAGTCTGTTCGGGCCCCAAACCACAGAAAGAAAAAATACTTTCAGAGATGAAGATCAAAGCTGCAGTGAAGGTCACGTCCTGAAGACTGTTTTAAATTAATATCAACTGTAAAAATCCGTTAAGACAGGCTTAGAGAAGCAGGAACTTTTGGTCAGGACAGTGATGAAGATGATTCGAGTGACTGAGTTTTAGAAACTGTAGTAGTTCACCAACTTTTCTACAACATTTAGCCTCTTAACATCCACTACTTTTTTATGGAAAAATTGAAAAGCTCATAACTGTAAGACAAAAATGCACATATAAGACTTATTTTGAAAGGCAACATCTTAACTTAATCAACTGAAACTACATCTGTTCAAACATTGCTCGACAAAAGCTTTTTCTGTGTTGCCCTTGTCTGTAATACCTCATATTTGATATACAACAACTAAATCACACTTTATGTCAGAACTCTGCCAATCTCCACCAACCTTCTACGTCTAGTTGACTACACCTGTATGAAACTTCAGACCTCTGGGCCAAACTTGATGGGATCTAGAGAATTCTGTAAAACTAATGGAATCACTGGATTTTGGAGAATCGAACCATGTGTAATACGAAAAGCTTGAAGTCTGTAGATGTCTGAGAGGTAAACTTCAATAAAATTTTGCATTTACTTAACAATAAATTGGAAATGAGCCTGAAAAATCCCCAGTGATGGAACGTGTTACCAAAGAGTCCATCTCAGTCGAAAACCCAAGTCTTCACTGAACACCTTTGCACTTGACAGACTACAAAAAATAAAACTAATTAAAGCTGCAAGCAGCATTGAATAGATCCTCACATCCTTGCTGGTCAGTGAATCCATGCATGTCCACTAGGTGGCGCTGTGACTGAGAGTGTATTTTGGCCTGTGGATGTGATGAAGGCTGGACTCTAATCACACATGTAAAGTTTCAGGCAGATTGGAGCATGTACGGGCCAGTTACACAGTATTTCCTGTTTTATGGCGAAACGTCGAAATTCCACCAGCCGCCATTTCCACACCCTCTGACTTTTTTCGACATTTTGATAACTTTTGATCACCCATGCCTGGTGTACATCCTTGCCAAATTTGAGCTCTGCCGGGGTTAGTGTGTTTGAGTTTACAGCTTTTGAAAAAGTGTAAAAATTGGCAAAAAATGGTCCAAAAATTGACACATAATTCAAAATGGCCGACTTCCTGTTGTACCTTAGATATGGTTATGAGCTAAATTTTCATGCATCTTGTCTCTGAATGTCATTAGGGCCGGAGTCTGATCACACATGTCAAGTTTCAGGCAAATTGGAGCATGTACAGACTAGATATGCAGCACTTCCTGTCCATCCACCAGGTGACGCTATGACTGTGACTGTATATTGGTCTATGGAATTAATCAGGGCTGGACTCACCCATGCCTGGTGTACATCTTTGCCCAATTTCAGCTCAGTTGGGGTTGCCCTGCTTTTGAAAAAGTGTAAAAATTGGTCCAAAGTATGACGCATAATTCAAAATGGCCAACTTCCTGTTGTGTTTTGGGTATGGTTGTAATAGACTTTTTTGTGCATCTTGACATGTTACATATGTGTACCAAACTTTATCGCGGTCCTGATATGCGTGCAGGGTTTCATGTGTTTTGGAGTATTTTTAAGCCGCCAAAGTTGAGTTTCAAGAAACGGGAAAAGATCTCGGAATAATAATAAACCCATGGGTTTCAAGAGGGTCTTCACACCATTCGAGACTCGGACCCGAAAAATCCTCTTACGTCTGCACTGTCTGTTGACACCATGGTTCTATTATCACACTTGACCTTGTTTTATCGCTCATATGCAGGTTGTTTTCTCCTGACTAGATCCTTGCTGGTGTTGGATCTACTCTCAGATGTACATCACTTTGGATAAAAGCAAAATTAAACTGTAGAATTGTAGACAGAAAATGCAAAAAATTTGACACAGATATAAGGGGAATCTCAATGGACAGAGAAACAGGGTGGAGTGTTTGGGGATTTCCTCCAAATACTGTCTTTCTTGCACCTTCTGCAGGACCAGTGAGGGGAAATGCCACCTTTAAGCAAAACTCCTCAACTTTAAAAATCCCTCTCTTTGTTTTGCGCCACTTGATTAGCGTCTCAGGGTGTCCCATTTGAATTTGTGTGATATTGGTGGTTTTGCCGAGGCTTCATGGGCTAAAAATTGAGATCTAAGTGAAGTTACATTGTCGTGCCTCTTTCAGATCCACAGCAGTTTGATCTCTGTCCTCCTTACTCCTTTACTGTATTGTACTCTGGCAACATAATTTCCTCCAGGATGAATAAAGTAGATCTTATCTTATCTCCTGCAGGGTTCGGGATTCCACGCGTCGCGGAGACAGAAGTATGGCAACGTGTTCAAGACTCACCTGCTGGGTCGACCTCTGATCCGGGTGACGGGTGCCGAGAACGTCCGGAAGGTCCTGATGGGTGAGCACACGCTGGTGACGGTGGATTGGCCTCAGAGCACCTCCACGCTGCTTGGACCCAACTCACTCGCCAACAGCATCGGAGACATCCACCGCAAGAGGAGGAAGGTCAGGACTCCACACTGGATGTAGATGTTGGCACACGAATGTGGGTCAATATATAATGACGGGACTTTTTCGAACATAGTTGACAGGTATCATAGTTGACATTTTTGCTGTTTTCAGGCCTAAAATCAACATGGCTGCCTATAACCAAACACCACATGGCTTTTTTAGAGAAATAGTCTTCTAAATATTATACATACAATTGAGTGGAATTGAAAGTTATTTATGAAGATATTGTAGTAAACCTCCACAAAAAGACACAAAATGACTACAAAAAAACCTAAAATGCCCACAAAATGGACTGAAAATGACCAAAAATGACCAGAGACACAAACTGACGAAGAAACACAGAGACCAAAAAATGCTCAAAAAGTCACAAAATGACCACAGAAAAACACAAAATGACACAATGAGTCATGAATGTCTTGTTTTGTACTCAATCCAAAGACATTCGGTCAACTAATCTACAGTATATTATTGGAGCTGCACGAAGAGCTGAAAAACCCACAATTTAGAGACTCTGCATTCTGCTTTTTGGTTCCTCTTTTTCTTAAGGTGCGTTTTTAGCTGCATTTTTGTCATTTTAAAGTCAGTTTTGACACATTTTTGATCCCTTTTGGACATTGTTTGACCTTCTAGATAAGTTTCAAGTGAATTTGTACCATTTCTAAGTCCACTCATCAATATTCATGCCGGACAGTAAGCAGCAGAGACAACACTCCGACACAGACACGACTGTGAACAGATCTGCTGCACAAAGAGGAAGGTAGGACACACAAACAGAGAGGCAGTATCAGTGTAAAGCTATCCAGCCTTATCAGCAGCGTCCTGGCTACTGAAGCGTGAGAACGAGGCCTCCATCACTCCATCCTCTCCTCCACTCATCTACATGAGGACAGAGAAGCTGCCTTTTACCTCCTCTGCTTCATTTCTGTCATTCCTTCCGGACTCTGCCTATTATCTTCCACTTTCTCCCTCTCCTTTTCTGTGCCAGGACCATTTCAGGTAATCAGCCACTTACCTCTCCCTCCCATTATCCCCTTATCCCCGGGGCGCATACCTCCGTCTCCCTCAAACACACAACGTCACAGATAAACACACAAAGACTGGCAACAACAAGAAGCAGAGTCTGCTGTGTTTTCCTGTAAATCAGTCGCTCATTTTCCCCCTCTGCAGAGGGAGGGAGGAAGGGGCTGGGAGGCGGGGTTGGGTTTCTGAGCCGCGGTGCCCGGGGACGGCGAGGGGTCGGCTGGGTCTAATCTGAGCTCTGATCCCCTCTCCTCTCCCTGGAGACCCCCGCACTAACCTCATGTAATGACCCCTGATTAGGAAGGCTGCCTCCGACACGGCACAAAGAGGGGCTTTCTGTGGGGGCTGACACACTTGGAGGCATATGTGCACACACACCTGCCCCCGGTCGCAACGCTAGCAGCCGGAGACGAGGTCAGGAGAGCTGCTCAAAGTCGCACGTTTCTGAGCAACATCGAAGAGTTTCTGACAAGACAAGACGGGCAGCCTGGTTTCTGAGACCAAACCATGAAGTTTTACATTGGAGACCTTGACTTATTCAATATTTAGCGTCTGCCAAACACATTCATGTCATTTTGGATAAGTTTCGGTTGACAAACACTCATCAGTTCAGATGACACACCAACATAGTCCCAATCTGATACCATTTCCCACCATAATAAACATTTCAAGTTATTACAATCAATCCAGTGCACGTATACTACCGTTCAAAAGTTTGGGTCGCAAATTTTAAGCTAAGTTCTCTGAATCTGCACCAAAATGCAACGGTTTGTTCCTTTGCTGGTGTTCTCTCTACCAAGTTTCATGAAATTTCGCTGGGTAGTTTTGAGACTGATTCAAAGAGAACCACCTATTACCAACATTCACTACCGTTCAAAAGTTTACGGTCACTTAGAAATGTCCTTATTTATGAAAGAAAATCATTTGTTTTTTCAATGAAGATAGCATTAAATGAATGACAAATCCAGTGTAGACATTGTTAATGTGGTAAATGACTATTCTAGCTGGAAAGTGTTGGAGGGTAAATGTAGTGTTGGAGGGTAGGATGTACTGAGGCTCCACAAGCTCCAAAAGATGGAAAAAAAAAAACTTGTATTCTCGACATACATGTCAGAAAATGTATCATAGATCAGCTGTAGTACCTGGCTGTTCCACCAGGTGGCGCCTCTTACTGTTTACTACTGTAGAGGCGTCATTCAGACTACAGGAAGTTCATGTTGGCTAGCAGAGAGCATTGTGGGAGTTTAGCTAGCAACGGGCACCATGACAAAGACTTAACGAGGTGGTTAAAGACTTCCAACCAAAGCTCATGAGGTTAAGAGTAACTAGGATTGACTAGAATGGCAGAATTAGCAGAATAATGCTACATTAATAAAGAAAATAATTCACAGCGAGCATGCCTAGTGTCCTGCTACAACTCTACACACCTGACATAAAACAAACAACTGAACAAATACTGAATTCAGTGCAGTTTCTGGATTGCACGTAGCTTCCTTAGAAGTTGACGTAACTCAAAAAGATTGAATGTTGTGAGCCCAAACATTATTACTTAGAGTGTAAAGACAGAAAACACACAGATCCCACTGAGTGGAACGTATTTGCCTTCAACACGTGCCTCCATAGAGCAGGTGGCGGCTCCATAGCTCTTCAACAGGACATGTGGCTGCAGTCTGAATCAAAGAACAGACTGACAGTGATACTAGGAGGAGGCTGAGAGGTCATCTGGGCAGCGTTCGTGGCTGATGTAGGTGTTTGTGTTGGCTGCTCTCCTTCCTGTTTTCTGGCTAATAAAACCGAGTCGACAGACAGAAGCGAAACAACCGAATCGACCGAGAGAGAGAATGAGCAACGTTCTTTTACCGTCTGACCCACTGGACCAGAACTGCTCCTCCTGCGGTTCTCGTTCGGAAAAACAATCTTCACACAGCACACTAGAGCCAGCCAGTTTCCATATAACCCCGTGTTAAGCTAGGAAACTAACTCTCAGAGAACCACAGTGGACTGGGTTTTCCACTACTGGCCGAGCCGGGCCAAACGAGGCCAGCCAGGACTTACACATCATCCCTGACTGAAAACAGCATCAGATATCCGCACTTCTGCAGCAAACACACACACTTTATCACTTATTTGTTCGAGCTGCTGGACAGTCTGAAGCACTTCAGGGTCTGAAACCAAGTTTCCAGTTAAACAAACGTGAGCTGTTGGACTCTATGCAGCCTCCACACTGTAAAAAATAAGGTTTGGGTTCAATGAAACAATGAATGCAGCAGTTTTGTTGAGTTAAAACAGCTTATGATGAAATTATGTTCAACCAACAAACTACACTGATTTAGGGAAAGTAGCTTTTCCTCCACTATCAATGGTATTTTTTATTAAGGATCCATATCAGGATTAGGGTTAGTAGGGTTAGCAGGGTTAATAGGGTTTGGGTTAGTAGAGTTAGTAGGGTTAGTAGGGATAGTGTTTGGCAAAAAGTCCTTATTTAAAAGGACTTTTTATGTGTTTTGCACTTAATTACTATCATCAACAACAATTTCAACAACAAATTTACACAACATTAAGCTCACATTGACAAACGATCAAAATAATGTTTGCAAATTAGAATTTGTAACTTGTAATTGTGCATTTACTTGAGCAGTCAGACCTAGAATAAGTCACCATTGATTATTGGTGCTTTAAATCCTTGAATATCTTCACTGTTTAATGTTAAATTCTCCAACCACCCCAGAGAGCTGAAAGATTTGACATGTGCAGTGAAATGATTCTTAACTTTAGCTAAACCAACACAAACATTCAGATTTGATTGATTCCTGCTCAGGAGGCTTCAGTTTGACCTTTGGTAGGCTTGAACACTGAGACAGAACTTTACACTGATCCACCTCGTCACTCTGACTTTGGTTAAGTTTGGAGGTTTTTAGCTTAAATATGATGGAGGCAGATTTGATCTTTGTTCCCTGAGCTTATCATAACAGACAGATATACAAACAGAGAACCTTCCTTCACCTGGTGAGACTCTAGAAGCTGATAGATCTCATGCTGATTTGGTAAACATGCTGTCCTTCTATTGTGGAGCAGATCCAAACACCGTGGTGACTGGCAGCCTCTTCTCTATTTTCACCTTTCTGACACGACTCGCACTTCGTCTTTTCTGCCCAGATTCCCTCATTCCACCTCTTTCTCTACACATTTTCCTTTCCCACTTGTTTTTCTTTCTTTTGGAACCTCCGGCTCTGTTCCTAAATTTGGGAGAAGCAGAAAGAGAGGCAGGAAAAACAAGAACCTGACCTCTGGGTGGTTTAATGAGAATCAATCAGAGCATCAAACCTTCTTCTTCTACACTAACTTTAGTAGATTAAAGAAAGAGTTTTACCTTTGAACTCTGAAAACCAGTATTATGGGATGTATTGTAGTTTGAACAGTAAAACTTTTGGACAAGAACTGAATGATTTTTTGAGAAGTTTTTGTCACGTTAGACAAATTTGGAGTAATTCTGGACAAATCTGGACAGAAGTTTAGTCAGCTTGGACAGGTTTTGGGTCATTTGGAACAAATCTTGAATCATTTTAGAGAAGAATTGGACACATTTGGTTGAGGGAAAACTTCAAATAATTTTAGGTTTCTAAACGTAAATACAAGACCTGAACCAGAATTAAACTACTGCAGTTTTGCCATTCAAACTATGACATATTCTATAATATTGATGCTCAAAGCTGGTTGAAGAGAAAATGAACAAAAACAGATAAATTGTTTAGACTGTGACACCTGGAGTGGATGTAAAACTGATCTGGTTCTGATTAAGTTTTCAGTCTCATGAAGTAAAACTTTGCATCATTAAATAAAGTTACTGTAGATAGAATCAGCTGATTGTCTGGACTGAGTGAAATCAGAAGATCTTCTAGCTGTTGGAGGTGATGCTGCTCTGCCTGCCCACTTCATGTTTGTGCTTCACATCACCAGTAGAGGGCACTACCAAGTCTAACTGAGCTGAAGCTGCTCTGAGTCTCACATCTTCCTCAGCTTCATCAGTGTCAGAGGTCAGATTGAAACTGAAAACATCAGGAGTCCTGCATGAGAAGACTTTAAACAAGATCCCTACATGCAGTGTTGTCTTTACAAACAGTGATTACTGCACTTTTGGTGGCTTTTATGCTTAAATTCCAGCAGTAGATGAATGACTTGGGGCAAATTTCTACAAATGGAAATGTTTGTGAGTTTTAAAAAAAATCATAAGATGAAATGTCTTTTAAATCTAAAATCTTCATCTGTAGCATTAATTTTAACTAAAGGCATCAAACAAATTAGATGGAGTAAAAAAAAACTGAAATGTAGTGAAGTCAACTCAACTAATGATATGTACACACACAGTAATGCATTAACTACATAAAATAGACAGTGTGTGGAGTCTTACAATCAACTCAGAACAGAAAAACTACGATACATCCCATAATATTGATGCTCAAAGTTGGTTATAGAGAAAATGATGTAGTGAAATGATAAGTCTTTAGACTGTGACACCTGGAGTGGATGTAAAACTGATGTTTGTGGTCATTTTGTGTCTGTTTTTCCTTGTTTTCTGCTCATCTTTGTCATTTATTCGTCTCCCTTCTGTCATTTTCGTCAGTTTTGTGTTCTTCTCTTTGTCTTTCGGACAGTTTTGGTCTCGTTTCTGTCATTTTGTGTCTCTCTTTTCCTGTTTTGCATCTCATTTTTCTTGGTTGGTGTCTGTTTTTTTGGCGTTTCTCATCTCATTTGTCTTGTTGTGT
Source organism: Amphiprion clarkii (assembly GCA_027123335.1). Taxonomy (NCBI): domain Eukaryota; kingdom Metazoa; phylum Chordata; class Actinopteri; family Pomacentridae; genus Amphiprion; species Amphiprion clarkii. The sequence goes on along the minus strand of CM049589.1, from coordinate 907,912 downwards.
GTGATTTTGTCTGTTTTTTGCTTTGTATCTAAATTTAGGCGTTTTGTTTCTTGCTTTTCTGGTCTTGTGTTGTTTGGTGTCTCTTTTTTTTTTTGTCATTTACCGCGCTTTGGGGACAGTTTTGTCTCTTTGTGACACGAAACTATGATACATAATACTGCAGATAAAGAACCAGATGGTTCTTTGGGGTAATTTTGCTTCTTTTAGTGGAGATTTTGTCTTTTTGTGGTAGTTTTGGCCTTTTTGTGGTAATTTTGCATGTTTCAGTGGACATTTTGCATCTCCTTGTGGCATATTTACCTCTTTTTGTGGTATATTTATCTTTTTTGTGGTATATGTACCTCTTTTTGGGGTGATTTGGTTCTATTTGTAGCATTTTTGTCCTTTTTGTGGTAATTTTGCATCTTTTAATGGACATTTTGTGTCTCCTTGTGGTATATTTACCTCTTTTTGTGCTGATTTTGTGTTTCTTTGTGGTAATTTCCCTCCCGTTTTTCATAGTTTGGTCACTTTTTGCAGTAATTTTCCAGCTTTTTAAATAACTTTTAGTTGCATTTTTTTCTTCTGATGGCTCCATTGAATCTACTAAAGCTCCTGTAGATAAAGAACCAGCTGATTCTGAGGAGGTCAGGGGGAAGAAACTGGCTTACTCTTCATGCAGCTGTTTGTCAGTTTCCACCTCTGGAAATACATTCAGGACACACATGTTCCTGTAAGTATCGCAGCAGACGCTTGGATTCGAGATTCTGGTTTAGAATAGAAGCAGCTCTGCTTCATTGTGTCTGCAGAGGTCTCCACTTTTGATGGAAATCTGTCCAAAATGACTCTAGACTTGTCCAGAATGGCTCCAAAGTTGTTCAGAATCACCAAAAATGTCCAGAATGACCAAAGTTTTTTTTTAAAAATTTCAATTAACTTAAATATGTCCAAGTAACTCTAAAATGGTGTAAATGGCCAAAATGTCTGGAAAAATTATGCAAAATGACTTGGAAAATGGTCCGAAATGGGGTGGACCGTGTCTAAAATGACTCATAAATTGTCTGATTCACGGCGAAGACGAGAAGCTTTAAGGACGGCCGTTTGAGAGGAATAAGAAGTGGTTTTTGAAAAAAGAAGGATGGATGAAGGGGCAGGCAGAGACGGGAAGAGGAGGGAAGAATAAAGGAGTCTTTACATGTCTGAGAACCAGCAGCTCGCAGCACTTTCACATAATTTAACACATATGGACACTATTAGGACAGTATCAGTGTGTTTGTGCTGCAGGACAGTCACGTTTCTGTGGTGCATCGGGACGACTGCTGCCGGTCCTGAGTGGAACGTCCCACGGTGACACCGCATGAAAGCCGCCGTTTGATTGGCAGATGGAGTCTGTGTGACCTGTAGTTACCTTCATGCGCTCATGTGTCGGCGGAGGAAAAGCCAAAGTGCCACTCAAATTGACCAATTAGACGTAATCCGGTGCAGACGGGTTCAACGGTTAAATTCACAGCGTTTTAACCGGCGTTGGCTTCAGCGGGATTTCATCAAATCACCGACCAGCCTCTCCTCAGCTGGAGTGTTTAAAGACTTTGCCTGTTAAAGCGCCAATATTCTGCTTTTTGAGATGCATTTCCTTTCAAATGTTGGATTATTTTTAGACATTTCTGGACATTTTCTGTCATTTTGAACAATTTATGAGTAATTGTAGACACATTCCACACCATTTTGGACCATTTTCTACGTCATTTTGGATATTTTTTTCCAGACTTTCTGACCATTTCCACCATTTTAGAGATACATTTCAATGAACTGAAAAAACAAACTTTGGTCATTTTAGACATTTTTGGTGATTCTGAACTATTTTTAAGGCCAGTCTGGACAAGTTTCAAGCCATTTTTGATTTTTAGTGTCATTTTGGTCATTCTGGACCACTATTAAGTAAATTTTTGACATTTCTTTGGTTATTCTAGACATGTTTCAAGTCATTTTGGATATTTTTTCCAGACATTTTGGCCATTTCCACCATTTTAGAGTTATTTGACATATTTCAATGAATTGAAAAGGAAAAAACTTTGGTCATTTTGGACATTTTTGGTGATTCTTAACAACTTCTGAGACATTTTAGATTTTTTTTGTCATTTTGGTCAGTCTGGACAACTACCCAGTAATCTTTTGACGCTTCTTTGGTTATTCTAGACACGTTTCAAGCCATTTTGGACATTTTCTTCAGAACTCTGGACAATTTTAGACCTTTCTGGACATCTTCTGTCATTCTGAACAATTTTGCAAAGTTTCTGAGTAGTTTTAGACACATTCCACACCATTTTGGACCATTTTCTAAGTCATTTTAGATATTTTTTCCAGATATTTTGGCCATTTTGGACCATTCAATAATTTGATCTGCTGGAAACTATTCTGTCTGTATCTTCACCACATTTGTTGAGGTATTGAACTCTAAAAATAGCTTCTAAGGTTTGTTGGGGTTAAAAATCCTCCAAAAAAATCCAGGTCTGAAACGTATGAAAGTCTGAAAATTCAGCCAAAATGTTTGACATAACTTAAATTTGGGTTTCAAGCAAGTAAATTCTGATTAAGTCTGAGTTAGAGCAGCAACACCACTCTTAACCCAATCAATGCCATTTAGCAAAGAGTAGAAGAAAGCACAGAAATGTATAATTCCTGCAATTTTCACCTAGTAGTTTGTGCTACAGATCGACACCTCAGTGACTTGGCAGTAACTTCCATGTGAAGAACGGAGGTCAGGCCGGCCAGGTCGGGTTCGGTGTGTAATCTCTGCGGTCGGGTTGGACTGCAGGTCATGTAAAGCGATCGGCAGCAGAGGAAATGTAGCGCTGCTAACGTCTTAGAGCGCTCTGTGATCTGCACTAACCACTCCCTAACACAGCGCTCACATACATGCTGCAGTCAGAGGACTATTGTTCATTCATTCTGAGGCCGGCGGGGCGAGGGAGGGGGTTGGAGAGAGACGGAAAATGAGAGAACGAGTGCCCAACTGATGGTTTGGTGGCTGAACATGGACCTCAGGAACCACAGTTACCCTCCGCTGGCCGGGACTCGGATCCTTTCTTCCCCCTCAGCCTCCATTATGACTCAATGAGGAGAAGCAGGAACGCTTTGTCTTCATAGCTGAGTGTCAACATATGGAAAGTATATCCCAAAAAACACACTGTAAAAACAAAACAAAACTGCGAAAATCTGGCAGCAATTACAAAAGTGTGGAATATTAGCATCCAAGCATGGCTTGTTATTATCTTTAATTCAACAAACTATAAAATTGTTTTAAAAGATGACATTCAATAGTGTTAAAAAGTCATTTTGGCCATTTCCACCATTTTAGAGTCATTTGCACATATTTCAATGAATTGAAAAAAAACAAAACAACTTTTGGTCTTTTTGGAGATTCTGGACCACTATGAAGTAATCTTTTGACACTTTGGTTATCCTAGACATATTTTATGTCACTTTTGGATATTTTTCTGGTATTTTGACCATTTCCACCATTTTAGATATATTTTGATTAATTAATTTGGTCATTTTGGACATTTTTAGTTACTCTGACCACTGTTGGAGCCATTCTGCACAAGTGTACAGTCATTTTGCATAATTTTAAAGTAACAAAGAAAATATTTTCAGTAATTTTGGACATTTTCTTTCGAACGTTGGACTATTCTCAGACCTTTATGGACTGCTTCTGGACATTTATGGTGATTCTGAACAATTTTTGAGCCATTCTGGACCACTAAAAAGTACTATTTTGACACTTCTTTGGTTATTCTACACATTTTGGATATTTTTTATGGCATTTTGGCCATTTACACCATTTTTGAGTCATTTAGACATATTGTGATTAATTTCAAAACAAAACTTTGGTCATTTTGGACATTTTTAGTGATTCTGAACAATTTTGGATGTTTTTTTGTCATTTTGGTCATTCTGGACAACTATTAATTAATCTTTTGACACTTCTTTAGTTATTCTACACATGTTTTGAGTATTATTTTTTTTAGCACTTTGGTCATTTCCACCATTCTAGAGTCATTTGAAAAAAAAAACTTTGGTAATTTTGGACATTTTTAGTGACTGAACAATTTTGGAGCCATTCTGGACAAGTCTCGAGTCATTGTGCACAATTTTAAAATCATTAAGAACATATTTTGAGTAATTTTGGACATTTTCTGTCATTTTCAACAATGTCCGAGCCATTTTGGAGAATTTATGAGTAATTGTAGACACATTCCACCCCATTTTGGACCATTTTCTAAGTCATTTTGAATATTTTTTCTGGCATTTTGGCCATTTACACCATTTTAGAGTCATTTGGGCATATTCTGATTAATTCAAAAATATTTTTTTTGCTGTGTAATCAGTCTTCCAGTGCATATTTAAAAGCTATGAATTCAGACTGTACTGTCTTTATGAAACTGAGCATGTTATTCTGCATATATCCCGTCATAATTACAAAAACCAACCTCTGCAGTGTGTAGTTTAGTTTCTCAGCGTGATCATAAACTGAACCCACTGCGATTAAATAAGGTATAAACAACCACAGATGAGGTGAAGTTAGGAGTTTAAAGGAAATTAGATAATAAAAAAGGAGCTCATAAAACACATTTAAAAAAATCACCAAAACACTAATAACAAATCTGCTTGTGACTGCTGACAGAAGTCTGGTCATTTGAAGTGAATTAAAGGCTCCACTGGCCACCAATCATTTAACACCACAATTCATCTCTAATATAAAATTTGCCTGTTCAGATGTTCCAGTCGTGTTTCATTGAGCAGAAAATGTAAACCATGTGTAGCAGAACTAGCTTGAGAATGTGCCGCATTTCACTTCCTGTGATTTTAAGTTTGAATAAAATCTAGTTGTGGAAAATGTGAGGACAGTAAATCGTTCTATTAGATGGACGTCCTCCTAAAAAAAGCTGCTCCGCTCTTGTCTGTCCTCATCTACATTTGGAGAATTTGTTTTAGGTGAAGCTCTAAAGGTTAAAACGTACAAGAATGTTATTCATCCAAATAAAGCCGAGCGTCAGAGACTGATTCATATTAATATAAAAGCCCTATTCTAGTCCGCTCTGCTCTGTTCTCCTCTCCAGTGTTCTCCACTTTAAATCATTCCCAAGACTGTTTTAGGGGCAGTTTTAGAGGTTAGATCTGATGGAATGTTATTTGTCCAAACAACACTGACGACTGGTGACTGATTCATACGAAGAAATACTGCGAGCGGCCAGGAAAGACTTAACTCTGCCTCTGTCTGTCTGTCATTCTGCTTCTGCTGACTACAGGGGAAAACCTCCACAATGTATAAGTCTCAGTAAGGAGCGACGGAGGGGGAGCAGGAGGGATAAATGAAGGGCTGGGCATCGCAGAAATGAACACACGACAGAAAAGTCAAGTCTAGGTGTAACTGAGGAGAAAGTAGAGGTGGAGTAATGGACAAAAAAGTGTAGAAATGAGAAAGGAGAGGGAAAGTTGTTGTAGAGCTGGTCTGTAAATTGCCACAGAAAGACGGTATCTTAACCGAAAAACACTCAAATCTTGCTTAAAGTTCTTAAACTGACAATTCATTAAAAAACATTAGATACAGCGGCTGTCCTTTGACACTATGGATACGTGAAATTAGCAACTCAAGGATTGATATCAAAGATTCTATCTCATTTGGAATACTTTAAGTCTGGTTGGAAGCCATTAACCACCACAGAAGTCTTTGTCATGGTGCCCCATTGCTAGCTAAACTCCCACAATGCTTGATCCTTGCTTTGTCCCAATGTTATGTTTCTGCAGTGATTTTAGGATCTTTGTTTTTCACAAAAACTCGACAAAGCTGATTAAAGTGCACATAAATTACAGTTCTCATAGTCTTAAAGGTTTATTCCACCAAAATACTACTTTCTAACTAACGAAACTAAATTTTGGTTTGAAAGACTTATTCCACCCAAAATACTACTTCCTGTCCTGCAATTTACTTTGTTAAAACCAGTATTTTTCCTTTTTGCTATTTAGACAAGTGCATTTATTTGTAGGAGCACAAACACTCACAGAGGTCTGTCGGGTGGTGTTAAATCTGTTTTCTGACAAGTCACCAGATAAAACATGAAAAATTGCATTGTATCTTAACCGAAAAACACTCAAACCTTGCTTAAACTTTTCAAAAGTACCATGGATATGTGAAATTAGCAATTCAAGAATAGCTATCAAAGATTCTATCTCATTCAAAATACTTTAGGCCTGGTTGGAAGTCATCGTTTTAAATGTTTATTCCACCAAAATACTACTTTCTAACTAACTAACTAACTAACTAACTACATTTTGGTTTGAAAGACTTATTCCACCCATAATACTACTTCTTGTCCTGCAATTTACCTTGTCAATGTTAAGCCAAATGTTTGATTAGCAATATTAAGTCATTATGGATTGATTCATTGCTGCCTGACTGTTAGCATGTACAGCAATTAAAATCTGGTTGTTTTAAATGTGTCGTCTAAATTAATAAACTTCAAACTTATCAGGTAAAATGATGATGTAATCTTTGTTGTCACGAGATCTCAAAGAGATATTTGAAAGGTTGCAGAGGCGAGACGTATCTTTGGCAAACTATCGATAACTTTGCTGTCCAACTGAAGACATCACAGTTGTTTTTAATGTTAACCTAAACCAATAAAGACTTGATTTATATTCAGTTTCTGCCCTATAACTGTCGTCTATCTTGGCCAGAATTGCCGTCCTTGTTTCAGTACATACAGACAATCAACTGTATATTTTCTGACAGTCTTCAAACTAATTTCTTAATGACTTCTGACACTGTGCCAATTCATCAAATTTATGAGCGTTTACTATAAATCCTATGATTTCTGTCTGTGCCCTGAGCAGACAGGTGAAATAACAATATTTTCTTTCCCCCTCTGTCTCTGCAGGTGTTTGCCAAAGTGTTCAGCCATGAGGCCTTGGAGTCCTACCTGCCCAAGATCCAGCAGGTGATCCAGGAGAGCCTCCGAGTGTGGAGTTCCAACCCTGACCCCATCAACGTCTACAGGTACAGCAGAGTCTGGAGGAGAACATTCACAGGAAGTAGACAATGGGTCAGGATATTGTTACAACTACTGCAGAAAGGAACTTTATTAGTACAGGTGAAAGCGTAAATATAGTGTACAGACACACTAAATGTCATTGTTACAGGAGGACAATTGTAAAAATAGATTTGAGGGACTTGAAACATTCAGTTTTATTAACTTTTGGGTTCAGCCAAAGTTCACTCATCCATGTATGACTAGCTGCTGAAAAAAATGCATCAATAACCATGATTTATTCTGACTTATCAGTGGTTTTCTTGCAGTATTTTTGGAGTTATCAGTAAGGAATTATTTGAAAATTAGCCTTTGATTGATTATTGAAAATATATGAACCAACAAGTCTTGAACCACGGGACTGTTCCATGCTGGCAGTGCAAAGAATCATTAATGTTCAAGTAATGTTAAATAAGTCATTTTTAAAAAATATTTCAGTTGTTTGAGTTTTGATAGTTGCAGGCGGTGAGGTGGCTTTTGGTGTTTGTGTAACATTGTGAGGGTTTAGCTAGAAATGGGGCACCATGACAAAGACTCCTGTAGTGGTTAATGGTATCCAGCTTGTACTTCTTACCTTATTTCTTATATTGCTGCTAAAATAACGTATTTATGAAAAAGAAATCTTGCATCCTTTAAAAGATAAATTGACTGATCAACATGCTTAGTTGAGCTAACTTTTATTATTATCTTTGTACAACTAAATATCACAAATTAGTTCAACAACTACTCAAGACGTCGATGGAAATTTGTTGTTTTTACTGGTTGTTTTAGGTTGTCGTAGCGAGGGTTCAGGTTTGTACAACTTGAAATGTCTTGTTATCACTACACTGATGCAAACTGTTGCATTAATTGTTTTGAATCTTGAGTCTCAACTTCAAGTTGTCCATTTAAATTTTGCTAATTTCGGTGAAAGTGCAAAAAAAACAGCTTTTTTAGCGTCTGACACCATGATGCTTCTTTAAACTTTTCAGATTTCTTTGACTAAGATCACAGACAACACCAAGTATAAATGCAGAATTTTGTTTTAGCATTTTGCATTTGGAAAAACCGTATCTTAAAGCTGACGTTCATTCATTCATCTGACAAAAAAAAAACTAGCTGAGAAAAAAATAAAGTTGACAAGACTATTTTGTGTTATTTTTCAGTTATTTTGTCGGCTTCACCTTTGTCACACGAACGATGTAATCTAAGTTTAAGGAACTGCTGACATGTCTGAGCTCAGTAGAAACTTCATGTGTTTAAATACATCAGCATAGACATCAGTGATATCCCAGTTTCTAAAGTTTCATTCTTGCTGATAGAACAAAGAAGTCATTGATATCTTGGGTAGAAATGTAACAGACATCCTGAACCTCATACTTCTGATTTGCAATCTGAGATTCTTTGCATCTGATGGACTTCAAACCCTTTCTCATGCGTTTATGGGATGTCCCTGGTTGTGTTTGTGCAGAGAGAGCCAGAGGTTGTCGTTCACGATGGCCGTCAGAGTTCTGCTGGGATTCAGAGTGTCGGAGGAGGAGATGAGGCATCTGTTCTCCACCTTCCAGGACTTTGTGAACAACCTGTTCAGTCTGCCCATAGACCTGCCCTTCAGCGGCTACAGGAAGGTTAGTGGAAACTCCTCTTTGTGCTCTGTATTTTTGCCTCTGTACACTCCTTATGGTGCCTCCAATCCAAAACTATTCCCTTCTGGCCAAGTTGTAGTTGCTAAGTTCATGCTAAGTTGTGTTTAGGTCACCTGATTTATCATTTCCTCCACCTTCTAGTTGGCGACCATGTGTTGTAGTGCAGATTTTTTTCATTTTGGGAACAGGACATCTTCTGTCAAAGTCCATAAAAACTTGTCTAGTTGGTCAAGTCTACTTGTGTGTGTTTGCAGGGCATCCGTGCACGAGACACGCTCCAGAAAAGCATAGAGAAAGCCATCAGGGAGAAGCCAATGTGTTCCCAGGGGAAGGATTACAGCGACGCACTGGACGTCCTGATGGAGAGCGCCAAAGAGAACGGCACCGAGCTCACCATGCAGGAGCTGAAGGTAACCATCAAATACAATAAAATAGAATAATCCGCCTGGTGTAGCAGGACGGGGAGGACAGATGGACGGTGGAGAAAAGACACAAGAGGTCACTGACAGGACATTTTAGGAGGAAAAACACATCTGAGTTCTGGTAAAAACTGCAACCAGATCAGTTCTACATCCATCCAGGTATCACAAGAAGACTAAATCTGGCTTCTGATCATTTTCTTGATAACCAACTTTGAGCATCAATAATATGGGATGTTTCATAGTTTGAACAGTAAAACTCCAACATGTTTCTGTTTCTGGAGACATTTTCAGTCACTTTAGGACTAATTTTGGACATTTTTGAATAATTTGTGGACAACTTTAAGTTATTTTGAATTAATTTTGCACATTTTTTGCAGAATTTTAAGGCATTTTGGACACAGATGTGTTTCTGTTTTCTGATAATTCAACAGAGAAAACTTTAGACAGTGCATTGTGGGTAAACTTTCCAGGCTCATATCAGCATGTGTGATAGGTGGTTGGTCAGAACAAGTTCTAGACAATGAAAGGAGCATTTTTACACACAGAAGATACCAGGATCATCTCATAGACATGATTCACTCTGTGGAAAAATCATTTTCTAATATAAACATTAAACTGATGCAGTTGTAAACACAACTCAAATGTGTGCTTTTTTTTGTTTTGTTTTTTTTTTTTAGCTCTGAATGTTTCAGAAATTATGGAAAAAGTCCATAAAAAGTGAGAACTCTGGACCCACTTCTATGGACTTCAGCTAAATATAATAAAGTTACTGTAGTTCAGCTGATTGAGGGAGGATTGGATGATTTTTTTTTTTGATAAAACGGGCCAGAAGCATGCAGACATTATATGTATAAAGTCCTCATAACGTCTCATTTTGTGGATTATAAGTAACCAGGTGACGGATTCTGATCTGATTCCTGCCGTCAGACAGTAACAGTAAAAACAGACTCACCGACAGGCACACCCTCTATTTACCTATTAAAGTAATTCTGAGGAATTCAGTGGAAACTCAACTCTCCCCGGCTTCTCCCTCGCTCGTTGTGGTTTCTGGGTTAAGTCCAGGGCCAAAAATAAGTCAACACTCCCCCTGCGAGGGGTCTGAAAGAGGCCTCCTGTACGCACACACATGTTGAAACACACTACTGCCGCTTCCACACGTATGTGGAGGCGTGTTCTGACACAGACGATGGCAGATGAGAGGTTTCTAATGGGAGTCGTGCTGCCCGGCCTCACTCCTATTTATTCCATGGCCTTAATAATGGGCCCGGCATGGCACGCTCGCTGTTGTTCTTGGCCGGAGACTCCATATTTCCAAACACGCTGCTTTTCAGGAATTAAAAACAACATACTTTTATTATGTACTGGCTTTTGACGGTTCCTTTTTTTTTCTGGGCCGTTACGAAACAAATGGCGAGTCTGAAGTAAGGTCGGGTTGCTCACAGCTTTCTCTTTGTGCTTATTAACAAAAAAGGTTTGTAAAACAGCACCTCCAAATCATGAAATCAGTCGTCTCCAATGGTAAAGCCTACATCTGCTGACACCTCTGCAGCAGGACGTTGGGCTGTGGCTGGCTAACGTCCACCAGCATCTTTATTTCCACTCTGCAGATCCTTTATTCCAGTGACAAGCTATTGGCGCATCAGAAGCCGAGGGAGAATCCAGTTGGCTTTCCCACAAAGTAAAGACAAATCAACTCATACGCCCTCAGAACAGACCAGCACTCGGTGTATGCTGGAGTTACGCTCTACTTTCCATATCAGCGACTGGCTGTTCCTGACAGCAGTCCAGCAGCAAATAGTGACAGTTTAGGACAGGGGTGTCAAACTCATTCTAAAAACAACAACAGCAAGACAAAATATTATAAAAATGAGACACAAAATGACACAAAGGTGGGATAAATGACAAAAGTCAGACAAAAAAAAACAAGAAAAACGAGACAAAATATTACAAAAATGAGACACAAAATGACAAAAACAAGAGACAAACGACACGAAACAAAACAAAAAAGAGACAAAAAGGTAGAAAGCAACAAAAAATTGACAAATTACAAAAATTATACAAAAAATGACAAAAGCGAGAAACAAAATGACAAAAACATGAGACAAACGACAAGACAAGACAAAATATTACAAAAACAAGACAAACGACATGAAACAAAACAGAAAAGAGACAAAAAATTGGACAAAAAAATAAGAAAGCAACAAAAATTAGACAAAAAAATGACAAAAGTCAGACAAAAACAAGACAAAATATTACAAAAATGAGACAAGACACAAAAGAACAATGAACAATCTAGTATTTTACTTAAAAAGCAATTCTGCAAAAGTCAACAAGTGACATTTTCTGAAGCAGATGTAGCTCCATGTCACAATAATATGAAACTAAACATATAGAATACTTTTATCTGAAATACCTGGCCACATAAATGAACTTTTTGAATTTTCACAGGTGTAACAAGTTGGACCAAAGAAACTAAAATATTGGTAGAAAGTCTGATCTGAGTAGAACAGAGATCTGGATTTTCAAAATTGTTCTTAGATATAACTAAGACTATATATATATATATATATATATGTGTGTGTGTGTGTGTGTGTGTGTGTGTATTTATTTATTTATTTATTTTCATAGGGGTCTATTTTTCAATTTTGGATCTTACTTCTTAGGCATAAACACCAAAATATAGTCATGAAAAATGTGCTGAAAATGAGCCAACGGGCATCTTCACAGTTACCTTTATAGAGATCAATATTTTCTGCTATAAAAATCCGAGATGGTTGAGGAGAAATTGTACCAAAATTTTACTCATTTGAGATAATGATGCTATAGCCTTTGAGGAACAGAGTTGCATAAAACTTTGAGGTTAAAAACTGCTGCTGAGTCAACCAATATGTTGGGTTGTTAGATAAATCAGTACAGACGACTGAATCCTCATTCTGCCTCTTCTTCTCCTACAGGAATCGACCATCGAGCTGATCTTCGCCGCCTTCGCCACCACCGCCAGCGCCAGCACCTCCCTCATCATGCAGCTGCTCCGCCACCCTCCGGTCTTGGAGCGTCTGAGGGACGAGCTGAGGGCCCGGGGCCTCCTCCACAACGGCTGCCTCTGCCGCGAAGCAGAGCTCCGGCTGGACACCATCGTCAGCCTCAAGTACCTGGACTGCGTCATCAAGGAGGTGCTGAGGCTCTTCACGCCCGTCTCCGGCGCTTACCGGACCGCCATGCAGACCTTCGAGCTGGACGTGAGTAGCCCCTTAAAAGTACCGTCTTCTTATCTGTGGCTAGAAGCCCAAGGCCCAAAGCTACGTATTCCGTCTGCAGGACCCGCCCCTGTAGAGCCTCTTTTAGGGTCATTATCAGGAAAGAAAGTACATCTGCTATGTGGGTCTCAACTTAGAAGAAACAAGTGCCATTTTTTTCTGTTTTCTAAAGTCAAACATCGCCATCAACAACGTAAAGTATCACCACATGGGCAATAAATCGATTTTATCGATTAATTCGACTTTGTACTTAATGTCGATTTGTTTTAATGAAAATCGATTTTCTCATCAACATCCGCCACCAACGCCTTCCCGCTGGGCTCCCGTAGTTCAGAGTGCGCCAGAAATTAGACTCTACTGCAGCTTCCAAAGTCTCTGGCTGCGTAAGCTGCCATTGATTACAACAAAAACATCTGCCTGATTGCAAGCCTGCTCATTGCTATGTTGTGTTTTCCCTTCAGGGAGTCCAGATCCCAAAGGGCTGGAGTGTGATGTACAGCATCCGGGACACCCATGACACCGCCGCCGTCTTCAAGGATGTGGACGCCTTCGACCCGGACCGCTTCAGTCAGGAGCGAGGTGAAGACAAAGAGGGACGCTTCCACTACCTGCCCTTCGGCGGCGGCGTCCGGTCCTGTCTGGGGAAGCAGCTTGCCACCCTCTTCCTCCGCATCCTGGCCATCGAGCTGGCCAGCACCAGCCGCTTCGAGCTGGCCACCCGGCAGTTCCCCCGCGTGGTCACGGTACCGGTGGTCCACCCGGTGGACGGGCTGAAGGTCAAGTTCTACGGCCTGGACTCCAACCAGAATGAGATCATGGCCAAGTCGGAAGAGCTCCTGGGAGCGACGGTTTGAAGGGCGGAGGGCCGACGAGTAGGTGGTAGAGGGTGAGTGATCGAAGAAGATTGAAGGAAGGAAAGAAGGAATTTCAGAGTTATTTTTTCTTCTCCACCTTTGTTCTGCCAAGTTGGAGGTTCCTTTTCAGACTAAAAGAAAAGCAGAAGTCTCCGTCTCTTGTTACAGCTGATGATGACCGGGACTTTCCTTTAAGAAAGGAAGAAGCTGCCAAAAAAGTTCTTAATTATGCTCTATTCTGTGTATTTTTTTAAAGAAATATACAAAACAAAAAGTATGTACAAAAAGCTATGTAATATAATTTGAAAGAGAATGTGGGTCGTGCACAAAGGGAGAGAGAGAAGTATGGTGGTACTTTTGAAGTTTGTTGGAAAGGAAAGACGGCTGTGAGAGAGGTGAGATGGATGAAACAGGGTATAGGACGAAAGAGTATGATATTCTAGCATTTTGCTTGTGCTTAATCAAAACCAACCAACCATTTCAGTTGTCTAGCAGGGTAAAAGAGATGGATAAAGAAGCAGGAATCTGGTCATTTAGAGCTGGAGTTCGTAAAAGTGCCGCCCAAATTCAACTTCTTGTCTGATTTGATTCGTATTTTTTTAAAAAGAGCAGATATCTGTGTTGGTTTTTTATCAGGGGTTTTCCATCAAAATTCAAATTGTTTACTGGAATACAGATGCAGACGTATCACGATGCAGTAAAGACAGAATGGGGTTGAATTTATACTGTAGCTAGGGTCAACGATCAATGCAGACATAAGCATCGTAGTTTAGATTCGACAGACATAGTGGCTGGATGTTCTGGACTCTTTGAAGGGATATACATGGGCAACCTCACCTGCTGCTTTTTCATTGATATTTTTAACCCTGCAGTCATAAAATTACCTCAACTTATCTGCCATAAGCTTCTCAAAGTTCTAGTACTAGAAAGGAAACCGGATATGTAGAGGTTCTGAACTGCAGGACTTTAGGGTCTTTAGAGGTTGTAACTCTACTTTTCGAAGATTTGTTTGAATCCAGATTACAAACCCTAAACACAGAAACTACAAGTCTTTACTTGACTTCCCAATTTCTACATTGAACCGAGATGTTGCAAAGGTTGCTCCTCTGCATGAATTCAAAACGCCGCCCACATACAGCAAACCCAAACAGTCCTGATGGCAGGTAAACTCAGGTGCAGACTAGGCGTCGTCGTAAGGGACATCGAACCACCCTTTACTTTGTGATATTTAACTCTGACTGTTGTAGTTTCAGACATGGACCGATTACTTTCTGACTGGAATGCAGAAATAATCCACATAAAACAACTTTTACCTTCATTTGAGGTTCCTCAGTTGGTAATTTGATGGTAGAAGCAGAAAAAAATGACAAAAACTTGGCAAGATAAAACCAACTGAATCCAGGTCAGAAGTAATCCGGTCCAGATCTGCTCTGTAAGTTTCTACGCCACACTTCCAAGTTGCATTGAGATGTTTCGGATTGGAGGAGTCGTGAAGGAGAACGGACGAGGTGGAGAAGACCTACATACATGCTGCTTGAGTGTCGCTTCGTCATTCCGTGTTCGTTTACTCGTGTGCTGTTTGTATTTTTACTCATTTAGAGTTCTGCGGAGAAGGCGACGTTCTGTCTTGGCAACACTAAGAATGCAAAACAAAATAAATCCGATAGTTTGAGTGACTTTATGAGCAAGAAGAGATTGCACAGTCAGAACTCTCGGAGAGATCCCGCTCTTTTTCCCGAACAAGGAAAACTTCCACGGCGGGACTTTTTAGTGGAACTTTGGGACGTTCTTAAATGCTCGGACGGAGTTCTGCTCTGCGCTTAAGCTCGAGAGAGATAAATGGACCAATGAGGTTTCAGGGGAGGGCAGGGTCAAACTCAGAGGGCTTTTCTTATTGGACGATGCTGCCGTCCAATAGCATTCCAGACGGACTCTGCCTATCACTCTTTCTACCAACCACACCACTGATTTCTTCACGATTTAAAAAAATAAAATGAAAAAAATATAGAATTTTTTTGCTGCTTTTCTTGTGTACATTTTCTAATTGAGAGTTCTAGATTGCAATAGTTTGTATCGAGTGAGATTTGCTATTTCTTTCCCTTTTTTATACATATATATATATATATATATATATATATATATATATATATATATATATATATATATAAAAATAAAAAATATATATATATAAATATATATTAAATTTAGCTAATTAAAATATTTGCATTTTGTGAAAGCAAAAAAGAGCATAAATAGGTTATATTAATTTGTACAATATTCCTTCCTTTAGCAAGCCATGGGGAAAATCAGCTATTTACATCTACTAATAACCTAATATTAATGTTATTGTACGATTAATATTGTTGTTATAAGATATTTGAAATGCTATTTTTTATTCTATTACAGATTTAGAGTTTTTAGCCTAAATGAGAAGGTCTTTGGTAAATATTGGATGTATTTAGAATGTTATGTATTTCAATTATATTGTAAACAGTGTTTAAAATGTTAATATTGTTGATTTTATTACTGTAATAATTATTATTTGTTTTGTTATTCAGACTTATTATCACTGCATTTTATTTGATTTTATTAATTATGGAAACAGAAAGCACTTGCGAGGTATGTTTTATTTTTTAAGTGCCATCGACTACACATCCCCTCCTCTCACCTGTCGGTTTCTCAACCTGTCTTATGTCATTCTGTACATATTTGTATTTCTTTTTGCTGGAAAGAAATGTTCATTTAGTTTAAATATGAATGTCTTGTGCTACTTTCTTCCTTTCCTTTTTTTGTTTTTTTGTTACCGTGATTGTACTCCTGTAATAAACTATACAGTGAAAAAGATATCTGGAGAGTCGGATTCCTTATAGAAAGGTTTTTTTTTTTTAAAGAAGCAAAGTTACACCTACATACTATAAATATTTTCAGAGTTTCAGGCCCCTGAAGTACAAAGATTTCACACAGATTTCCCACTGATGAAGTGATGAGGCTCAGAAATGACATTTTAGGAGGAAAAAAACATCTGAGTTCTGATAGAAACTGCAGCTAAAATGATTTAAAATTAGCACAAAAGAGATCAAACTGTGAAAAAAGGGTCCAAACTACCACAAGAAACACAAAATCAGCACAAAAAGACCAGAAATCACCACAAAAAGAGGTAAATATATCACAAGAAGACACAAAGTGTCCATTGAAATATGCAAAATTACCACAAAGAGGCCAAAACTACCACATATAGATGCAAAATCGACACAAACATACATGACAATACCACAGAAGGACACAAAATCTCCAACAAAAGAAGCAAAATGACCCCAAAGAAGCATCTGGTTCTTCATCTCCAGTAACTTTATCGATGATCAGAGTTCTACCTTCACACTGGGAATATTTCCAGAGTTCCAGGTCCTTGAAGTCCACAGAGGAGGGTCCAGATTTATCACTTTTTAATGGACTTTTTCCATCATTTCTGAGCCTCAGAACTTCATCAGTCCAGCAGATATTCCATTCCCTTCCAGATATTCCATCAAACTGTGAAAGACGATAACTGACTGGACAGTTTGACCAAAATTAGTCACAAGGTGCTGAAAGTGAAACTGAATTTGTACAAAATGACATAAAATTGTCCACAACCACTGAACATGTGTCAAAAGTGACTCTCAGCCCCCGAGAATTAATAAAAATATCAGAAAAAAAATACTATTTAACTTCTGCATTTTCAGTATTGTTATTGTGCTCAACACTTTGGGACTGTGGGACTTTTCGAGGCGGCTTTACTTGTTTTTCATGTATCAGGTCCTCCATTATCACAGATTATTGGATCTACTTGTCCGATATTATAGATTCTGAATCAATGACGGTGAACATTTCAGGTTTTTATCTTTAATAGCTCCTCAGATATTGTCGAACAGCCTCAAATTTCAATGTGAGAAATAAAATCCCTAACACACATCTACATTTTATGCTATAAAAAATGGTCAAACAGAAATTGCCATAAAAATGATGCAGCTAAATACTGCTATTGAGCATTTAAAAGCATCTCTGCTGAACTAATTTGAAGGTTTAGCAGGAACTAATATTGACTTGGGGATTAAAGAACGTCTTGATTTTGTAGAGTTGTGATTGAACTCTGACTTTCGCGTTAATCTGCAGTTATTCTCTTTGTTGAAGCTCTAGTTTTACATGAACTTTGATCATAAAACAAAGTGAATCCTCCCAGCAGACGGGTGTTTTATAAAGAACATTGTTGGGATTGAGAGTCTCGGCAGCTTTTACTGCTATAAACAGTTAATTCAAACCGACACACGGCACCTGGTCTCACTTGTTTCCGTCCACAAGTTTTATTTTATCCTTTCTGATTTCCATGTGGACGACTTGTTAGCATATCCAGGCCGCTGCCATCTGTTTGACTGGAAGCTGGATGTGCTCGTGCACACATTTATTTTTCTTTGTGTCTTTTTCGTAAACCACATGAAGCAGGCGCCCCGAAGGATTCCTGCATGTTTCACTGTTTCTGGAAGTCGTTTCAGATTTAACACCTTTTTGTGTTCTTAGCTTTGTGAGAACATCATGTCAGCACCGAGAGGAGAATATACAGCAGTGGAAACAGTTATCTGCATTGAAAAAAATGCTTTTCTTACAAAAGTAAGGACATTTCTAAGTGACCCCATACTTTTGAAGGGTAGTGTATATGAATTAAAGTTGCTCTATATTAGTTAAAGTTGCTCTATATTAGTTAAAGTTGCTCTATATTAGCTAAAGTTGCTCTATATTAGCTAAAGTTGCTCTATATTAGTTGCAGTTGCTCTATATTAGCTAAAGTTGCTCTATATTAGCTAAAGTTGCTCTATATTAGCTAAAGTTGCTCTATATTAGCTAAAGTTGCTCTATATTAGTTGAAGTTGCTCTATATTAGTTGCAGTTGCTCTATATTAGCTAAAGTTGCTCTATATTAGCTAAAGTTGCTCTATATTAGCTAAAGTTGCTCTATATTAGCTAAAGTTGCTCTATATTAGTTGCAGTTGCTCTATATTAGCTAAAGTTGCTCTATATTAGCTAAAGTTGCTCTATATTAGCTAAAGTTGCTCTATATAGTAAAGTGCTCTATAGAATGCTATATTAAGTTGCTCTATATTAGTTGCAGTTGCTCTATATTAGCTAAAGTTGCTCTATATTAGCTAAAGTTGCTCTATATTAGCTGAAGTTGCTCTATATTAGTTAAGTTGCTCTATATTGGTTAAATGTGCTCTATATTTCAACAATAAGGACATTTCTAAATGACCCCAGACTTTAGAACGGTGGTGTATAAGGGGTAGTTTTTTCAGGAAGGTCCGTCTCATGTATACGGAACATTCCTCAACTTTTAGCTGATGGAACCACAACGAATGGAATCGATATGTTTAATTGACGATACAGACTTCTACCATAAACTAAACATGCATCCAGCAGAGCACTCAGACCTGGTTTATGTTAGATCTTAAGCAGGACGTTTATATTTATGTATCACTGATCTCCATGCAGATGTGTGCTACACTCATTACAGCCTCTACCTTCTTATCATTACTCTGGTTCCAGTCCAACCTCCTCCTCATGTCCTACAGAACCTACATTCAATGTTGATACATAAAAAGTATGTTCAGATTCTTATCCACTGTGCAGTAAACATCATCTAAATCCATTCTGCAGGAACAGCCGGAGTCGTAAACAACTGAACTCAGTGACAACAAGAACAAGGAGTCCTGCCATAAACTGTGACAGTATGAAGGTCTGATCACAACAACATGGAGCCACATGAAGAGACACTAAACCCACAGAACATCCTCAGAAAGATCATGGTAACAGCCGACCTGTTCAATACCTGCAACCGGACACAAGTGTCCAGAGGAAACTGCTGCTGCTTTCAAGGCAACGTAGAGCTACAAGGATTGATGAGATAAGATAAGACAGGATAAACTTTATTGATCGCACAGTGGGGAAAGTTCACCGTTACAGCAGCTCCAAAGAGAAAAAATTGCATAAAGGCAGTAAAGAATAAATAGAAACACACAGTGCAAAAACGCAGACAACATTATATAATCCATGACTTATCAGTTATTAAAACAATCTGCAACTGTTAAAGCCTCATAAACCTCACAGATTTCACACTGATGAATTTATGAGGCTCAGAAATGATGTAAAAAGTCCGTTTTTTCTGAGGCTCAGAAATTCATCAGTCCAGCAGATAGAACCATGACATTTAGGAGGAGAAACACATCTGAGTTCTGGTAAAACCTGCAACTAAAAATAATTTAAAAAGCTGGAAAAGGACCACAAAAAGAGACCAGACTGTGAAACAGGGGCCAAAATTACTACAAAGAAACAAAAAAATCACCACAAAAAGAGGTAAGTATACCACAAAAACAGGTAAATATACGACAAGGAGACACAAAATGTCCACTGAGAGATGCAAAACTACCACAGAATGGCTAAAACTACCACAAATAGATGTAAAATTGCCACAAAAAGAGGGAAATGTACCACAAAAAGGAAATATACCACAAAAAGAGGGAAATATATCACAAAAATATACCACAAAGAGGTAAATATACCACAAAAAGAGGTAAATATACCACAAAAAGAGGGAAATATATCACAAAAATATACCACAAAGAGGTAAATATACCACAAAAAGAGGGAAATATACCACAAAAATAGGTAAATATACCACAAGGAGAAACAAAATGTCCACTGAAAGATGCAAAACTACCACGAATAGATGCAAAATCACCACAAAAATACCACAGAAAGATACTAAACCCACAGAACATCGTTGGAAAGTTGTACAAGAACCTGGAAACAGCCGACCTGTTTGAAACATGCAACCAGGCTCAAGTGTCCAGAGGAAACTGCTGCTGTTTTCAAGGCAAAGAGACGTTAGACCAACGTAGAGCTGCAAAGATTAATCCAGAACTTATCAGTTACTAAGACAATCTGAAACTGTTAAAGCCTCATAAACCTCATAGATTTTACATTATGAAGGGATGAGGCTCAGAAATGATGGAAAAAGTCCATTAAAAAGGGATTCAAATGAAGAGGCGTCTTCAAGAAAATGCACGTTGGAAAATTATTTTAAGTTTTTCCTCAATCAAATTTTACTTAGCATATTTAATGAAACAATGCAACGTTTTACCTTCACACTATGAATATTTTCAGAGTGACAGAGCTTTGAAGTACAATTCTGCCCCTTTAAATGACTTTTTTCTTCATTTTTGAGGCCTCGTAACTTCATACTTTCAGGAGATTTTAGAAAATTAATGTCTGTTAGATGATCCTGGTATCGTCTGTGTGTAAAAATGCTCCTTTCATTGTCTAGAACTTGTTCTGACCAACCACCTATCACACATGCTGATATGAGCCTGGAAAGTTTACCCACAATGCAGTGTTTAAAGTTTTCTCTGGTGAATTATCAGAAAACAGAAACACATCCAGGAACCAATGATTGTTTCTGGGACTCTATGACATTAAACTGCTGCAGTTTTACTGTTCAAACTACAGAGAAAATGAACAGAAAACTATTTTAGTTTTTAGACCGTTACACTTGAAGTGGATGTAAAACTTGTTTTAAATCTCCTCTTGGGGGTGTTTCCAGGCCAGATGAGATATGTAAAGAGAAGCCTGGAGATCCTTGAAAGGAAGGTCGGCTTCTGAACCACCTCAACTGGATCCTTTTTACACAGAAGAGCAGCAACTTTACTCCAAGAGCCTGAGATTCTTGAACTCCTTCATTTCCTGAGATGACGTTACATATTTTGCTGCTTTGCAACACGACCAACCAGATGTTTTATGACGGTGTAAAGATAAATGTAACGTACGATAAGCAAACAGAGAAACTTTGATGTTACCTTGAACTCTCCCACCACTGAGGGATCTTCTCCTTCATCCTGAGTCTTTCCTCTGAACAGTTTGAATGTTTGGCAGAAATCAGAGAGACCTTCAAAGTCCTCCACCTTCTCCAACTCCTGGTCGTAGATCTGAAGAAGATGAGAGAAGGACTTTTATTACGATGTAATCAGTTCCTCAGATGTGGAGATGGCTGAGGAAAAGACAGCAGGAGAAAATAATGTTCAAACTATGATTCATCCCATAATATTGATGCTCAAAGTTGATCAGAAAGAAAATGAATTAAAAACAGATTTATTCTTCAGACTGAGACACCAGGATGGATTTAAACTGATCTGGTGCCAGTTTTTATCAGAACTCAGATGTGTTTCTCCTCCTAAATGTCGTGGTTCTATCTGCTGGACTGATGAAGTGATGAGGATCAGAAATGATGGAAAAAGTCCATTAAAAATGGACTTTTTCCATCATTTCTGATCCTCATCACTTCATCAGTGATAAATCTGGACCCACCTCTATGGACTTCAAGGGCCTGAAATTCTAGAAATATTCATAGTATGAAGGTAAAACTTTGCTTCATTAAATAAAGTTCCTGTAGATAAAGAGAAGTTTTTTAATGGTGTGACCTTTTGACAGTAAAACTCTCTGTTTATACTGAAACAGTGCAGACGGATAAACAGAGTTCAGAAAACTTCCTTCATTCATGAAAACCATCATGTTGGTTCATGTTGGAATATTTAGTGAATCCTGGCAGCAAAACTACAAACAAACACAACTGAACCCCTTGTTCTTCCCACAAGCTGTGAGTGATTTAAAGCGACTGTGTTCGCTCAGACTTTCTCTGTTCGTGTTGTCGTTTGTTTCCAGAATGCCGGATCGTGTGTTCTTTCTATTCACCGTACAGTCGTTTACATGTGTGGAACCACGTCTTTGAAGTGTGTTTAGGTCTTTATGTCTTTCTAATCGGCTTCTCCTTCTCCGTTTCTGTCTTCCATCAAGCTGCAGAAAAACTCCCTGTTCTCTGTGATGTTCTCAAACCGCAGGCCGGGAAATAAAAACAGATACGGAGGCATCGAGAAGTTCCTCACGTGACCGCTGCCATTGTTGGACTCGCTTTGAAGAAACTGAACGTTCACTACAGCAGGAATTCACTGGAAAAAAAAAGCCCCTCTCAAAACAAGAAAAAATACCTTATTTCAATTCAATTCAATTCAATTCAATATTATTTATATAGCGCCAATTACAGTCAAATTGTCTCAAGACACTTTACAGGACCCATATGCCTGAACCCCCAGAGCAGCCCTAAGGAGACAGTGGCAGGAAAACACCCTTTAACAGGGAAAAAAACCTGGAGCAGAACCTGGATCTAATGTGGGGAACCCATCTGCTACTGGCTGGACGGGTTGAGAGGGACAGAAGAGGTAGAGGGATAGAGATAGAGAGGAAGAGGTAGAGGGATAGAGGTAGAGGGTTACAGTTGGTGGGAGAACAACCACAGATTTGAAGCATCCAGCTCTGGGATCAGGGACACTCGGAGAAAGGACACAGGGAGAAACAGAGTGAGTGTAATGCAATAATGGAACATATATTTATGGTATACCATTGTATATAATGGTAGATAGAGAAGGGCTCAGTGCATCCAGAGAGGACCTCCAGCAGCCTAGACCTATAGCAGCAGAACTAGGGGCAGAACTAAGGGACGTCCAAGAGGAAGACTCCAGCTGACCCCCTCAGGATCCCCCAGTCAGTCCTAACTATAAGATCTGTCAAAAGGGAAGGTTTTAAGCCTGGTCTTAAAATTAGAGAGGGTGTCCGCCTCCAGAACCCAAACTGGGAGCTGGTTCCACAGGAGAGGAGCTGACAACTGAAGGCTCTGCCTCACATTCTACTTTTAGAGATTCTAGGAACAACAAGTAAGCCTGCAGTCTGAGAGCGAAGAGTTCTGCTAGGATAATATGGTACTATCAGGTCTTTAAGATATGATGGAGATTGGTTGTTAAGAACTTTATATGTCAGAAGAAGGATTTTGAATTCTATTCTAGATTTAACAGGAAGCCAATGAAGAGAAACCAGCATAGGAGAAATATGATCTCTCTTGCTAACTCCCATCAGTACTCTGGCTGCAGCATTTTGAATCAGCTGTAGATGTTTCAGAGAGCTATTGGGACAACCTGATAATAAGGAATTACAGTAGTCAAGCCTAGAAGTAACAAATGCATGGACTAGTTTTTCTGCATCACTCTGAGACAGGATGTTCCTGATTTTCACAATATTTCTCAGGTGGAAAAAGGAAGTCCTACAGATTTGTATTATGTGTGAGTTAAAGGACATGTCCTGGTCAAAGATAACACCGAGGTTCCTCACAGTAGTACTGGAGGCCAATGTAATGCCATCCAGAGTAACTATATGCTTTGAAAGCAATTCTCTAAGATGTTTGGGGCCAAATACAATGACTTCAGTCTTGTCTGAATTTAGTAGTAAGAAATTATAGGTCATCTAGGTCTTTATGTCCTTAAGACAATCTTGCAGTCTTGCTAGCTGATTAGTTTCATCTGGCTTCATAGATAAATACAAGTGAGTGTCCTCAGCGTAACAATGGAAATTAATACAGTGCTTCTGAATAATATTGCCTAAGGGAAGCATGTATAATGTGAACAGTATTGGTCCTAAGACAGAGCCCTGAGGAACTCCATGATTAACCCTAGTATGCTCAGAAGAGTCATTGTTGACATGCACAAACTGGAACCTGTCTGATAAGTAGGATTTAAACCAGTCCAGTGCTGTCCCTTTAATGCCAATACAATGTTCTAGTCGTTGTAATAAAAGTTTGTGGTCGATTATATCGAATGCTGCACTAAGGTCCAATAAAATAAGTATAGAGACCAGTCCATTATCTGACGCTATGAGGTCATTAGTAACTTTCACCAGAGCTGTTTCTGTGCTATGATGCACTCTGAAGCCTGACTGAAACTCTTTAAACAAGCTATTCCTTTGTAAATGTTCACATCATTGATTTGCAACTGTTCTTTCCAGAAGTTTAGGAGAAATGGGAGGTTAGAAATTGGTCTATAGTTGTCTAAAACATCTGGATCTAGAGTGGGCTTTTTAAGTAAAGGTTTGACTCCAGCAACCTTAAAAGCCTGTGGTACATAGCCTGTTACTAGAGAGAGATTAATCAGATCTAACATTGAGGAATTAATTAAAGGTAAAGCCTCCTTGAACAGTCTAGTTGGGAAAGGATCTAAAAGACATGTGGATGGTTTGGATGTAGAAACTATTGAAATGAGTTCAGAGAGATGTATGGGAGTGAAAAATTCTAAATATCCATCTGGTCTTAGAGCCAATTCTAAAGCATCTGTACTCGATGATACATCTGTGACATTTGTAGGAAGGGCCAGATTAATTTTTTCTCCAGCGGTAATAATTTTATTTGTAAAGAAGCTCATGAAGTCGTTACTGCTCAAAGCTAAAGGAATACAAGGTTCGACAGAGCTCTGACTCTTTGTCAGCCTGGCTACAGTGCTGAAGAGAAACCTGGGGTTGTTCTTGTTTTCCTCTATTAAAGATGAATAATATGTTGTCCTGGCATTACCAAGAGCTTTTTTATAAATTACTAGACTATTTTTCCCAGCTACATAAACTTCCTCTAAATTAATGGAATACCACTTCCTTTCCAGGTTTCAGGACGCCTGCTTTAAAGTCTGCAGCTGGGAATTCTACCAAGGAGCAGGTCCTCTCTGAGATACAACTTTCTTTTTTACAGGTGCAACACTATCAAGTGTTGTACGCAGTGAGGCTGCAGCATAATTAACAATATAATCCACTTCTGTGGGGGTAAAACTATAATATTTCCCTTCCGTTATATCAGTAAGTGGTGCTGAAGTAAACAGAGAGGGTATTATTTCCTTAAATTTAGTCACCGAATTGTCAGACATCTACTGTAATGATATTTATTCTTCACTCCTATACATCTATTGTTACAAATTGAAATGTTATCATAAAATGGTCAGAAAGAAGAGGGTTCTGGGGAAATACTGTTAACTGTTTGATTTCTATGCCATAAGTCAGAACGAGGTCAAGGGTGTGATTAAAACTATGAGTTGGTTTATTTACATGTTGAGAAAACCCAATTGAGTCTAATATTGAATTAAAAGCAGTCATAAGGCTGTCACTGTCCACGTCAACATGAATGTTAAAGTCACCCACAAAAATGACTTTATCTGAGCTGAGCACTAAATCAGATAAAAAAGTCTGAGAATTGAGATAAAAACTCAGAGGAAGGAGCAGGAGGACGATATACAACCCGGCTGCTCGGGAGCTGCTGGGGGCGGCTAGCAGAAGCTACACTAGCAGAAGCTACACTAGCAGAAGCTAAACTAGCAGCTATGCTATTGCGGTCCGCAGCGGCTAAGGGCGCCTGGCTAACAGCTAGCGGGGTGTTTTCCATGGTGCGGAGCCGCGCTTCCAATTCAGAGAGCCTCGCCTCCAAAGCTACAAAGAGACTGCATTTATTACAGGTATCATTATCACTAAAGGAGGCAGAGGCGTAACTAAACATGTGACACACTGAGCAGGAAAGAGGAGACGAAGAGGGAGAAGCCATGCTAACTGCTAGGCTAGCGGACAGAGATAACAGATTAACTTACAATTAAGTACTGAGAAGGTGCTTGAAGAAAACGAGTGTATGTTACGATTCAAATATTACCGCTACACACAGATTTAATGAACACGACACAGCGCTACAACAGGAAGTGACGCCATACGCTCACCGTAACGTCAGACGTCCGCAGTGGTACAAGGAACGTTTACCTTGAAATAAGTAAAAAAAATTCTCCCAAGAGAACAAGTAAAAATGGCTTGGTAAGATTTCTTGAAATACGATATGATATTTAGAATATTGAGATCTTAAAATTAGCTGGGAAAGCTTATGTTAAGCTACATTTTACCAGGATTGTCAAGCTTAGGTGTCTTAAAATAAGCCAGATATGCTTTTTAAAAAAAAAAAAAAAAAAAGAAGCTGTTTTTTAATCAAAAATAGATTTTTGCTTTCATGTAACCTCCTAATTTGAGATTTATTAACTCTCCTGTTGTCTTCATTTACGGGCACCAAAATATATTGTTTCCTTCCTTCCTAAATCAAAAAAATATGCAAAAAAAAAAATTCCCCAAATGTCTGAAAATTTGCAAAACCTTCAGGAAGAAAATTCCAATAATTCCTTAAAAGCTTCCCTTAAAAGTTTTATCTAAAAAAAAAAATTCCCCAATTTCGGCAAGAAAATTCTTGTAAATATTTTCAAAAAATGAATAAAAATCCCCCCAAAAAATCCTAAAAATATCTAAAGTGATTCCATATATATCAGTAAAACTTCTAATATTTTCTTAAGAACATTCACATAAAAATCAACCAAAATCCAGTGAAATTCACTGGATTTTGATTGATTTTTTTTGTGAATGTTCTTAAGAAACATTTTCAACATTTCTTTTTTTCCACCAAAAAATGTTCAAAGATTTCCCAAAAATGTTGAAAATGTGGACATCAGAAGTTTCACTGAGAAAATATATATTTTCCCACATTTTCAAACTTCAAAACGGGTCAATTTGACCTGCAGGATGACATGAGGGTTAAACTTATTTTGAGTTTTCTTGTAAAATTCAACAAGATAACTTCAAGATTGTTTGACTTAACAAGATATTTAAGATGTATTGTCCTAAAACAAGTCCCTCCATCTGCTGAAATGTCTCTCTTGTTAAGTGAATTTATCTTAAATCAAGTGGGATGAGACATTTTGACTGAAAACAAGACAAATAGATTTGGTAAAATGTTGAGTTTTTGCAGTGAAAGGTCTACCAGTCAGTCTCTGAGTGTTTCTCCTCAAAGTCAGAATCAGATCATTGGCTGGGTGTGTTTAAGGATTGGACTCTGGTTCCAAGAACAATGTCCAGGAAAGAGGCTCCATCGGTCAGGCCTGTTGAGGCGTATTTAAGTGTGATTTAATCAAACCTGTGGCCCTTTTAATGTTGAACGCATTTATTTACGAAAGCTTCCAGCCCGTTGAAGATTAGTTGCCAACAATCCAAGTATCGTGTGTCACCAATTTGACCGATCGCTGCCGCTTTGATGCTGCTTTTTCTGAAACGAAATGAATCGTTACTCTAAATAATGTTGATATATTTAGATTGTGACTCATTGATTCAGCTCTGAACAAATGTGGGGAACGAATCACAACGATCACACGCATGCAGAGAAAAGAAACCGAAAAGCAGAGCAAAGAAACTGAACAACAAGCAGAAACATCTCTGCTATTCAGGGCATCAGCTGCTAGCATAGAGGGTAATGCTATGCTAATGGCTAGCACCTATGTTAGGAGGCAGCTACAGATTAAACGATAAAAAAACAAACAAGTAAGGGTTTAACATCTGGACCTTAGTGGGAAATGAGACAGAAGAGAGAAAGAAAACGGAGAATAGCAGACAGATCTGCAGGACAAATTGATCAATCTCAATCAATCGACTGATCAGTAAACAAAGAAAACATTCTAATGTCACACGATGCTCTGATATCATGACTTCTATTTCTACTTTACATATTCAGCTACAGTAATCCTCATTAATGAAGAAGGCTAGTTATCAATGACAGGTTCCAGCTCCAAATATCAGCACCCTTGAGTAAAACAATAGAAACCATTTGGGTCGATTCTCAGAATAAACACAGCGTTTCTGGACTGAAATACGTCTGTTTTACTTTTGTGAGGTGAAAGAAAATAAGAAGACGAAGAGAAAGTGACAGAAGTACAGAGAAGTCTTCTGAGCTGCACTCTGATCTGTTTCTGAGGATTAAACCGGCTATTATCCGTTGAACAGGATGCAGATCACACGGCTGCAGGTACAAACGGATCATCAGAAAGACTAAGAACAGGTATCAGCCAATCAGCACGCAGACTGAGTCAACACAGTCTGACTGTGAGGAGGCCGAGCAGTGACCGTCCATCTCTGGACCGGATCATGTGGCGACACAACTGAACATTATTAATCACAAACTTCATCCAGGACTCTGTGGGATTTAATCCAAACTCCAGAACTTTTAAGGTTCTCTGTACACGTGGAAAAGGCTGCAGAAGATGAAGACAAAAGAGACGTTTATTGGAAAGATGAAAAGGGGCTTCTGTGTCTTTACTGAAAACTGGGATGGATCACCATGAAATTTGGTGCAAACATTCAAGATGAACAGTTGATGACCAAACAGGCGTAAAAAGAAAAACAGTGTAAACAAGAGAAGCACCCAGAGAGCAGTCGTCCTCCAAGGCTGCTCATTCCCCCATATGTCAGAAATGCAGCTTTAGTTTATTAGTTATCGATGATCAGAAATATCAGCACCATAGAATGTGTCCATTTAGTTTTCAGTAATTTTTAATAATTTTCTGCTTATTCTGACAGATTGAAGTAATTTTGGTTAATTCATTGTAGTCATTTTGGGAAGGTTTTTGTCATTTCTGACAACTTCTGTGTAATTTTGGACAAATTTTCTGCAATTTTGGATCATTTCAAGTCATTTTAGATGATTTTTACAGCATCTTGGACAAATTTTGTGTCATTTTGCAAATTTTCAGTCTTTCTTGAACATTTTTAATCATTTGAGAGAAATTCTGATTGAATTTGGATCATTTTCCAGTCATTTTAGACTATTTTCAAATCCAATGTGATCCAAATGCAATGAAAAACAACCAAAACTGTACTTAAGTAACTGTAACAACAAAAGCCCTCAGAGAGAGCAGTCCTCCTCCAAGACTGCTCAATCCCCCATTTGGCAGAAATACAACATTTGTTTATTAGTTACTGATGATCAAAGATCACGGCACCATTTAATATAGATAAACCCACAAACAAAATGACCTTGCTCTGAGCACAGACGTGTGTTCTGCATGTGTACGTTATGTACGGATACTGAATCATGTGACCTAAATATGTAGCAGGCGGCAGGAATTGATGGGACTCAGAAACACCCCCACAATTTAATCAGTTGTTCCTTGGATCATTTCTGATGGATAAGTCCTGATAAGTCCTCAGCAGTGGATTTGTAGTAGGATCACAATCAGCTGATGTAGTGTTCACTGGTTGTCATGGTTACAGTGCCGCTGTGCCGCTATCTGGCAATGATACAGAAATCTTTAACAAATCTGTGGATCCAGACTATAAACTGCATCACTGCCAGAATCTAATCACTTGGTCCTTGAGTCATTTCTGACCTTCCCTGGAAATTTCATCCAAATCCGTTTGTTTTTGAATGATGTTGCTGACAGACAGACAGCCGATCAAATATATAACTCCACCGCATTTCTTGGATGGAACAATAAAACAAACACAAAATGACCGCAGAGAGACATGAAACACCTAAAGTCTGGCACAAAATGACACAATACAAGAAAAATGTAACACAAAACAACCAAAACGAGATGTAGAAAGACATAAATGTGGTGCAAAATGACCGAAAAAAGAGACGAAACAGCCTCAAGCACAAATTAAACAACCAAAACCAGACACAAAACAAGAAAAGAAGAGATACAAAGACCAGACAAAACTGCCACAAAGAGACATGAAACCACACAAATCAAAGTCTGCCTGGGGACGGATGATTTGTCTATTTTAACCCTCGTCTTTGCTAATCAAGTTGTTTTTGTGCCTTAACTGCCTCCAGTAGGTCACATTTAGAGATCGTTTACACTGTTTACAGTGTGGCTGTTATTTCACAAAGATATGTACTGGAAAATTACGTTCTAACTTCATGACGTCTACCTTGTGACCAAACTGTCAAAAAAAAGGAGCCAAAAATACCACAAAGAAACACAAAATCACCACAAAAGAGGTAAATATACCACAAGGAGACACAAAACGTCCACTGAAAGATGCAAAATTACCACCAAAAGGCCAAAACTACAAGAAAGAGATTAATTTATTGAATTAAGATGGAAAGCTTTCATATGTTGACTGAAATCAACATTGGCTGGACTGAGAAGTTGTCAAACAATAAGAAGATGGTTCACAAGAGTAAAAATGAAAAGATGTTTCAATTTTATAGGATTGATCTTAATGTTTGAATGAGGACAAGGCGGATTTGGATGGAAGGATGGATGGACAGACACATTTAGTGTTTTATGTGTGTCTTTACAATAAATTTGCATCTAATTTGTAAATGTCATGTCATTTTGAATGTTTTAAAACTCTTGTTTTACGTCTCATTTTGAGGGTTTTCCTGTATTTTTTTGTGTCATTTTTGTTGTTTTGCATGTCTTTACAGTCATTTTGGGTCCTATTTTGTTAATTTTGTGTCTCTTTATGGTAGTTTTCTATCTCATTTTTTCAATTTTGTGTGTCTTCGTGACAGTTTTGTACTTGATTTTGCTCATTTTCTGTCTTGTTTTGGTTGTTGTGTCATTTTTGTTGTTTTGAATGACTTTATAGTTACTTTGTGCCACATTTTGATTGTTTTGCTTGTCATTTTGGGTCATTTTGTGTTGTATACTGGTCATTTTGCATGTCTTTATGGCCATTTAGTGTCATTTTTGTTGTTTTGCATATGTTGAGATTGATTTTGTGTGTTATTTGTGTTTGAATGAGGAAAACGTGGATTTTGGTTGGTTGGTTGGTTGGATGGATGGATGGATGGATGGATGGATGGATGGATGGATGGATGGATGGATGGGTGGGTGGATGGATGGATGGGTGGGTGGGTGGATGGATGGATGGATGGATGGGTGGATGGATGGATGGATGGATGGATGGATGGATGGATGGATGGATGGATGGATGGATGGATGGATGGGTGGAGTTAAAGCGACACCAGGTCACAGTGAGGAAATGTGCTTCATCCGGTTTAATTTTTTCATCTCAATTCAAACAGTTTCCTGTAAGAGAACCTGGATGTTTTTCCTCAAAAAGAAACTCAATCTGCAGACGGAAGCAGCAGAACTTAAGAGTTCAGAGATTTAAAAAAAAAGGAGATAATTCATCCTCATAACCCCTAAAAGCCATCAGGAGCTGTTGAAACCTCCTGTCAAGTGTTGGTACACCTGTTGTGTTTCAGGTTTGGTAATCCCAGCAGTAAACAGTGTTCTGGTCTGTCTGCTGTGATTTTCCTGCTTGCGTTAGCGTGGGGTTTCCCTGTCAGACATGTGTGAACGGCTCCTGATCCGTCAGCTCTGTTTTTAAACCGCTCCTTTCGCAATCAACACCGGCGGAAATGAGCCGAGATGAAAGCTATTTGGACGTCTGCCCCGCTGGTTCCATCACACAGAAAGCAGATCCAAGACTTTCCAGTTTATTCCTGTGATATTTGGTTCCAGAAACTCTGAGAATCACAAGTGCGTTCATCATCTGCAGCCAGAAATACACAAACAGAAACTCACTCTGTTGCTGTTTCGTTTCTGTAGATTTCCAGACACGTTTCGCTGCAAACAGTCGGACTATTAGTGATCAAACTAAATGTGAAACCTTTGAGGGGAGAGGTCACACATTCCTGAGCCTGTAAACACATGTGGGGTTTTACTAACCCAACATCTGTCTGGATGTGCAGATTACTGTTACAGAAACAACTAATAATGTTCTGTGTTTCACTGTGAATCACTCATCTCCAACATGTCGGCTTCTTAGCGTTTGTTTTATCTCACTGTTCATTAAAATGTCCGTTTAACCTTTCAGTGAAGTAAAGCAGCTTGATGTTTAAATGTTTCATTTCTATTTATCTGCATTTTTCATCTGATTACTGCAAACTCAAAGTGACATTATAGCGATTAGATTCAACATTTTAAGACTTTTTGTGAACTCAAGCACTTTCAATGTCTTCTAAAGTGGTCTATTATGGGATGGCTCCACCGTTAGCCGGTAGCAGGACAGTCGTAGCTAACGTTAGCTCAGGTGCTAACAGCAACATGTTTTACCCTGAGGTGATCAGAAAACTCTTTGTTGAACAATTTGCACACAACCACGCTTTTATCCAACACAACCTAACATTACTGCTGTTCTGTGCCTCTTTGTGGTTGTTTTGTGTCTTTTTGTGGTAGTTTTGTGTCTTTTTGTGGTAGTTTAGTGCATTTTGAGACTTTTAACACTTTTTGTAAACTCAAGCATTATCAGTGTTTTCTAAAGTGGTCTACTATGGGATGGCTACACCTTTAACTGGTACCAGGACTGTGGTAGCTAACGTTAGCTCAGGTGCTAACAGCAACATGTTTTACCCTGAGGTGATCAGAAAACTCTTTGACACACAATTTGAACACAACCACGCTTTTATCCACGCTGCCATCAGGAAGATTTTTGACAGCGCTATTCTTTGTAAGTGGCATACAGGAGAGAAACTGAAACTAAAGTATTGATCTTATTACACTGGTATTGTTCAATATCAATACCAATGCTGTACCGATATTTGGATCGATCCATTCACCTCAAATGCTTTCAGAAATACGTTTCGCTGAACTGTTTTCGAAAGTTTGCGACCGAGCCACCATGTTGGTCCTGCTTGAGACAGCACTGGTGAAAGTGTTAAATGACATTAGGGCGAATACTGATTCTGGTCAAGTATCAGTCCTGGTTCTGCTGGATCTGAGTGCTGCATTTGATTCTGTAGATCACAACATGCTGTTGCACAGGCTGGAAAACTGGGCAGGACTTTCTGGAACGGTCCTAAACTGGTTCAAGTCCTGTTTAGAAGGCCGGAGTTATTTTGTTTGGCCGTGACCTCTGGTGTGCCCCAGGGGTCAGTTCTTGGACCTCTTCTGTTCAACTTGTCATCCCATAATAGACCACTTTTCAAGACATTGAAAGTGCTTGAGTTTACAAAAAGTCCTAAAATATTGAATAATAATCGCTATATTATGCTCCCTTTGGGTCAAATAATACATAAATTTAACATTAATTATCACAGTTATGCAGAAGATACACAGCTTTATGTCTCCAGACGACTGCAGCCCAACAGACTTACTGTGTCTGGAGCAAATAAACACTTGGATGAGAGAGAATTTTCTACAATTAAATGAAGTTAAAACTGAAATTATTCTGTTTGGTAGCAGAGGGTCGGCATTCATAAGCAACTTGACACTCGGACTCCTAAAACCACCGACCAATTTGGTGACCTTGGAGTGTTCATAGACTCAGATTTGACTTTTAACAGCCGTATCAAAGCTGTCACCAAAGTAGCTTTTTCCCAACTCAAAAACATCAACAGGATTAAAAGTTCTGTCTCCCAGAAAGACCAGGAGAAACTCATCTGGACTGGATTACTGTTATGGTATTTTAACAGAACTGTAGACACTTTTAAATCCAGGCTAAAAACATTTCTTTTTTCATTCATCTATGCATGAAATCTGCATGGTATATTTTAACTTATCTAGACTGTTGCTTGCTTTTAATCATCTTAATTCAATTTAGTTAGTGTACATGATTTAATTATTATTTTTGCAGTGTCTTATGTACTTTTTAATGTTTTATCTGCACCTCACTGTAATTCTCTTAATGATTCATGTAAAGCACTTTGAATTGTCTTGGACATGAAGGGTTCGATACAAATAAACCTGACTTATCTTGATTATTAATTTTGCCTGTTAGTAACCAGTAAATCCACCAAAAAAGACATGAATGTACATGTTAACTGTAGAAAAACACCTCAAAACTGTTAATACCCACATAGAAAAACTGTTGCTGTTTTTGCAATGTTTGACCATAAAAACACTGTTGAAATGTATTGAAATCTGCTAAAAAAAAAAAAAAAATTACTATTATGCTGTTATTTTTCACAATTTTTACAGTTTTCCATCATTTTTTTTAAACTTTTTTTCTCAAAGGAACTACTTTTTGGGGTTTTTTTCAGTGTACAAAGGGACACTTGTGGAGGACTCTGAAGCAAATAAAGATCATTTTCTCTGCTGTCTGTTAAAAGAGAAATCTGATGGTGTTTCCCATCATCGACCTCCAGAATTGCCCCACTGATCTGCTCAGATCTTCAGCTACTTTCCCTTCGACTGTCACCAGATTTCTGCCGTAACCGTCGTCTGTAATCCTTCGAGGAAACAGAAATAAAAGGTGCGACTGGTTGAGAAATATTGGAAAGACAGATGGAAGAACCTGTTGAGTAACTCGACCGACTGACAGGACGGAGAATCAGACGACGGAGGAGGAAACAGAGGAATTACCAGGAGATAAACCATCAGATAAGGTGATTACCGGGTGTGTGGGCGTCGGGTCACGAACTTCAGGTGAACTAATGAAGCTCAGCAGGTGCATGAGTCAAACCGAGGTCAATGCTCAGAAATGTACCTGGTTGTTTTCTGTCTTTTTGTGGTAGTTTTGTGTTTCTGTGGTTGTTTTGTGTCTTTTTGTGGTTGTTCTGTGTCTCTTCTACTCTTATGAGGACCGTTCTTGGATGTGACAGATCTTCTTCCTTGTCCTCCAACCAGTAAAACTACAACCTGAACCTCTGACCCTGGGATCAGCCTCAAAGATCCACCAGAATGTCCTCAGAAGGCCTAAAGTCCAACCAGGCCAGACACACATGTGGTTCAGTAGCTGAACGATGTATTATAGATGCATCGAGTGAAGTCAGTCCAAGACTTTCTGCTGCTTTCATGTGAAGCCACATGATCGACATGAAAGGCAGGGATACGCTCCGT
The DNA here is from genome assembly GCA_027123335.1 of Amphiprion clarkii. Taxonomy (NCBI): domain Eukaryota; kingdom Metazoa; phylum Chordata; class Actinopteri; family Pomacentridae; genus Amphiprion; species Amphiprion clarkii. The sequence goes on along the minus strand of CM049589.1, from coordinate 873,160 downwards.
ACAGATGGAGAATATGCAGGTATGCTTTATAGAAACATCAATGGAGGGTCCAACAGCGCCACCTAACTGTCAGCTCACAACAGATATGATCAGAAAAAAGGCATTTATCAGGAAAACTCAAACACTTTCAGATTACAGGAAACATGTTTTGGTTGAAGAACTCGATCCGTGTCATTCAGGGTTTAGTGAAAGCAGCTGATGATGAATTATTGATGTTTACTGTATTTTTACCTTATTTTTAACTGTATTTTTGCTGAATTTTTAAATGTATTTTCACTACATTTTTACCCTATTTTTGCTATATTTTCATTGTATTTTACTGTATTTTACTGCAGTCACTTAGACATTAAGATCCATTTTGTCTCAACAAATGAGAGAAAGGTAAAGAAACAAAGTAGAAAAGAAGTGGTGAAAAGAAAGAACGAGGCAGAGAAAGACACCAGAGACAGAGATAATGAGGAAAATAGGGAAAATCTGGCAGAAAGGGAAAACAGGAGGGGGTGTGTATGAGCGTTGTGTATTTTTACTATATTTTTACTGTATTTTTGCTATATTTTATTATATTTTTACTATATTTTACTGTATTTTTACTGTATTGTAACTATATTTTTTAATGTATTTTTTACTATATTTTTACTACATTTTTTTTACTATATTTTTAGTGTTTTTGCCATATTTTTACTGTATTTTCACTACATTTTTTACTATATTTTTATAGTGTTTTTGCCACATTTTACTGTATTTTTACTATATTTCTATTGTGTTTTACTTGATTTTTACTGTATTTTTGCTATATTTTCACTGTATTTTTACTTTATTTTTTACTGTATTTGTACCTTATTTTTACTGTATTTTTGCTCTATTTTAATTTAACCAAAGTTAACTTTAAAGTTTTGGTGAAAGAACTTGATCCGTGTCGTTCAGTGTTCAATGAAAGCAGCTGATGATGAATTATTGATGAAGGCGATGGTGTATCAGGTTCCTATAGATGATGACATCACCCTACCGATCAATAGATCTGCAGATTTAATTCATCTTTTTACACACCCATGCGGGTTTGTGTAGGATTACAACCTTACCTGAGGATCAATCTATAACTGAGGGACTTCTGAAGTCCATGGGATATATCTGCATAAATTCTAATTAAAAGTGAAAAAACTAATGTTTTTATGTTCATTATGATCATGTCTTTACATATTCCATCATTATTTATTATGGAAACAATCACTTACTAATAAAAATGACTGGATATCACTCAAATATCAACTATGATACAAAAAGTCCCACAATTATATATTTAACTGTCCAAAATGACTTGAAAATGATCCATAATTACAGAAAATTTGTCCAAAATGAAATGAAATTTATCCTAAATGCCTGGAAAATTATTTCAAAGACACAAAAATGATCTAAAATGACAAAAAAATATCAAAGCTGACATAAAACTTGTTGAAAAAGACTCAAAAATGGTGTAAAATGACTCAAAACTTGTCTGGGTCAATCTGTAATTGAGGGAAGTCCATGGGATATATCTGCATGCATTTTTATTAAAAGCGAAATAACTAATATTTTTTATGTTAATTATGATCATATCTTTACAAATTCCATTATTTATTATGGAAACAATCACTTATTAATAAAAATGACTGGACATCACTAAAATGTCAATTATGAGACAAAAAGTCCCACAAATATATATTGACCTCATAAATAATAGTTCACATCTTAATTAAAGGCATAATTGCAAGAACAAAATCAAATTTTATTGATTTAGAGGAAACTTTTAAAAACTATTTAGATGAGTTGTGTTGAAATAATAATAAACTTAATATTGTATCCAATATTACTTCTAATTTGGTGGTTTTTGGTTTCAAGATTTAAATATTGTGTGTGTGGCTAAATACACAAAATTAAAGAAAAACACTTAAATTTCTGAATTTCTTTTGAAGCTATTACATGAAGAAGTCAAAAACTACTGCAGAAACAGAACTAAAGCGCCGTTCTACCCACACAACAGGATCAAAATCACTGTTTGATGTGTAAATTAATAGAAAAATACAACCACAACTTGACCAGAACAATTTCTAAAGTAAGAATTGAGCCAAAAAGTATTTTTCTATGTTTCAAATCCAGGCGGGTGAAGCACTGAAACAAACAAAAACCATGAGATTTGTACAAACTGTTCTATGAATGTTGTATTATTTTAACACAAACCATGATCATTTCCTTTGTCAAGTAATTTTGCTGCCAAAAGGAAAGCGAAAACCAGATTTAAGTGACAAAACAAAATGAAAAACTAATATTCCGACCAGGAACATGAGCTTCTGGGTTAAAGTCCAGTGAGTCACTCCACCACCGCATTTACAGAAACCTGACCTTAAAACAAATAACCTTAATGTTTCTGTCCTAATCTCACTTCAACCACAGCAGATGAGTCACACGCCTCCATAATCAATAGAGCAGATTAATAAAGGAAAGATGAACCTCAGTGTTTGACCAGTAATGCATCAAGGATGTCCACCGATCAATGACAGCGATCGGCTGATATCTGACACGGTCGTATAAGGTACTCACTATATATATCTGGCTTTATAGTGAAAAATCACAGGGAGCTGGGGAAGGAAAAGAGAATTAAAGATGCAAGAAGTTTTAGGAGAGTGAAGGATATGGAAAAAAGATAAAGAAGGAATATGAGGAGAATAGAAGAATAGAAGACGGGTAGAAAAAAGAAAAAGACAAGACGAGACGGAGGTTAGATTAACGCTCGTGTCGTTCTGCGGGTCAAAATTAACCCGTTTTAAAGTTTGAAAATGTGGAAAAAATATATATTTTCACAGTGAAAATTCTGATGTCCACATTTTCAACATTTTTGGGAAATCTTTGAACATTTTTTGGTGGAAAAAAAAGAAATGTTAAAAATGTTTCTTAAGGACATTCATAAACCAAAATCCAGTGAAATTCACTGGATTTTGGTAGATTTTTATGTGAATGTTCTTAAAGAAAACAGAAGTTTTACTGATATATATGGAATCACTTTAGATATTTTTAGAATTTTGGGGGAAGATTTTGATTCATTTAAAAAAAAAATATTTACAAGAATTTTCTTGCCAAATTTCGGGGATTTTTTTGAAGGGAAACTTTTAAGAAATTATTGGAATTTTCTTCCAGAAGGTTTTGCAAATTTTCAGAAATTTGGGGATGTGTTTTTTTTTTTTTTTTTGCTGAATTTTTGGATTTTTTTCACACAAGGAAACAGTATTTTTTAGTGGAAAAAAAAAATTCTTAAGAACATTCAGAAAAAAAATCAACCAAAATCCAGCAAATTTCTCTGGATTTTAATGGACTTTTCCCATCATTTCTGAGTCTCGTCACTTCATCAATGTGAAATCTATGCACTTCAAGGACCTGAAACTCTGAAAATATTCATAGTATGAAGGTACTCTGGAATAATTTAGTGACCCCCAAACCTCTGAACGGTAGCGTACGCCATTGAAAACACAGTTTAGCTGCTCAGGAAGGTCATTTTCATTGTATAGGTGGATCAGAACTGCAGATGTGGTCTTTCCTGGTGCATGCTGGGATATGCCCCAATGCTCCCCAACCCCTGAAAGGACAAAGTTTGGGTTTTTTCCTGTTTCTTGCTCATAAACAACAGCGCTGCTCTTCTCCTCATCTCCCTCTCTGCATTGTCTATCTCTTCTTTCCTCCCTCCCCCTCTGTCTTGTTCTGTTTTCCAGAATAATTAGCTCCCCTCCAGCCCGACTTCAAACCCTGTGGTCGGAAATCTGCATTCCGAGGATGGAGAGAGGCTGAGGAGGACGATGGAGGAGAGGGAGGGCTGAAACGACAGCTCAAAGAAGCCATTGTTCCTCCAGATAAGAGCCGAGAACTGGAGGGCAAGTGTAGTCAAAATAGTGATGGCACTGATAAAAACACAGAAAATGGATTTTTCCTCAATAGTTTAGATGTTAATAGGTCGATAGTGGAGGTTAGCTGGCCGGGCCAAGACACAAATCTCATACACACCTCCTCCTGTTTTCCCTTTCTGCCAGATTTTCCCTATTTGCCTCATTATCTCTGTCTCCTGCTGTCTTGTTCTGCCTGGTTCTTTCTTTTCCCCACGTCTTTTCTGCTTTGTTTCTTTATCTTTCTGTCAGTTGTTGAGACAGAACTGACCATCCTGTCTCTTTCTTTTCCCCTCCCTTCCTTTAGTTCCACTGCTTTGATTTTCTACGTTCTTTTCCTTGGTTCTAGCAGGTTGCAGCCTTGAAGCTTTACAGAACACCCAGCTAGATGATGGTGTGAACGGGAGCGTTGGTGGAATGATCAGGTAGATCCAAAGCCTCTTTAGTACCAGTCAAAGATAGAAAGAAACAGAAGAAGACCGCTAACCCAGAACGTTCCTCAGTGGTTGATCGGTTTGAAAGGAGGAACTTCAGGTGGTGTGGAAGATGGATGGAAGAGCGTCAGTGGAAAACAGGAGAAACCGACATATTTTAAAGACTAGAAGGCAGGTTTTTGGCCCGCTGCTAGAATCTACAGCCGTCCTTCAGTGGTTTGTTCTGGTCTGAACTCTTTGAGGTGGGATCAGATTACGGTCATTCCAGACTTTTCTTTCACCTCAGAGAAGTCAAAAGAGTTCTGGTTGAGATCCACAATGTTAGCAGATTACTGAATCCACACCGAGGCGGTTCAGCGAAGCAAAGAGATGATCAGGAAGCAGCCAGAGAACTATCTTTAACATCAAGGGTCTCATGATTTGGACTGCAATGTCAGCTCTGTTACAATGTAGGAATACTGTCCTAGTCAATCCCAGTTTGTCTTAAACACATGAGCTCTGGTTGGAGGTCAATAATTTACAAACAAGTCTTTGTCATGGTGGCCCTTTAGGAAGATGTTGGGGCATCTTTCTATATGAGCTATTTTTAAACCATAACCACGAATCGCAGTAGAATCAGGTGTGTCTTAGTGCTCGAGTTCTGGTCATTAACCACCACAGAAGTCTTTGTCATGGTGTCCATTGCTAACTAAACTCCCACAATGCTCTCTGCTTTAAAATGAATCGTAGTCTGAGTGATGCCTCCTCTGGTCTCTACAGGATTAAACGGGAAGAGGCTCCACCTGGTGGAACAACCAGGAACTACAGATAATCTACAACACATTTTCTGACATGCATGCAAAAATTCAAAGCCGTTTTTGCACGTACACTAATGTTCAAAGTTTGGGGTCCCTTAGAAATGTCCTTATTTTTGAAAGAAAATCTTTTTTTTTAATGAAGATCACATTAAATGAATGAAATTTTGAACAGTAGTGTGTGAGACCTAACTCAACAATGTGTCTAACAAATCTTTCCTTTTTGTTCAGCGGCTTCGTATATCAGATGGAATGGGACAAGAAAATGAAGCTTAAAACATGACTTTCCGTAATTAAAAAATATTTTCAATAGCAGCTCAAATTTATACAATGTGTTTTTTGGGAGCTTATTTAATGTTTAATGAAGAATATTTACAAGTAAAAACTATAAAATTACCTGTGAATATGACTGAATAGTGTTAAAATAGTTAATCAGGTTTAATATGGCATTAGTTGAATTTCATCGTGAAAAATCTTTCCAAAACTAATACCAATACTAATTTGATTTTAAACTGCAAGAATCTGCTGTTAATTTTCACTCATGTCAACTATAATATGGGTTTAACTTGCTAATTTGACATTTGTTTAATATTTAAAAAGTATGTCTACCTATAAAATTAATGGATTTATTTTTCAAAAACTGTGAAGCTGCTGTTATTTAACAAATATTTGAGGCTAGAATTACAACAATAGACAGTTAATTGTAGACTACGTCAAAAATATCAAGTCTTTTACAGGAAACTTCACATTAAAATATTGCATATTTGATCATTTTTGAATATCATTGTTTTTTTTTTCAGATTAAGATTCTTTTCTGTTTCCATCCTTTGAAGTATGAGGTTTTAGAAAACATCCTCACTTTTCTTTTAGTGTCTAAAACTTTCCCAAAGTCCTGTACGCTCCTTTATGATGGAAACAGTTATTAAGAGACACGGCTAAACTCAACCCTTGGGTTATTCTTTGAGAAAAAAAAGGCCACCTGTCAGGTCAGTGTTATTAATGAGAGAAATAAGAGAATCTGCTCCCTTCATTTACTTTATCTGATCTTGAAACCAAACAAATCCCAACCACACAACCTGTCAGGAGCCGACGTTTGAAGAGTTCATTTGCAAAAAGCTGCGTTTCCCATAAATATCCAGGCGGACGGCCCAGGTAAATCTACACCAGCCAAGCACATTTTTTAATTCAATTTGGACTCTTTAGGGCATGAACCCGGCCGTTCTCAGTGATGTAGATCTCAGGCGGTGGAGATCTTCACGCTGCCAAGTGCTGAAAGCTTGTCATGGAGCTACATGTTCAGAATTTATTTCACTGAGGAGCCAAAACCAACGGAGACAGTTTGAAGCAAAGCCTCGGTAATGAGAAGGAAGCAGTTAGCTAATATTGTTCAGCTGCCATCAGCTAATAGAGCAGGAAAGATGTTCCCTCATTATTAGCATCATTTGGGATTTGGGACCCAAATTAAGTTCTGTAAAATATTTTTGGCTGAATGTTGAGAAATAACTTGCTTTCAGACCTGAGAAAAGAAGAAAAGTTTTGTATTTTTAAACTCAATAAACCATCATAGGATTCGATATCTCCAGAAATGTACCTTCCACAGCTATGAAGACAGGTGAGGACAGAGTCAGAATAGTTTCCAGCAGATCAAAATGACTGAGTGGATCCAACAGACAGAATTTTTATTATTGGCCTTTGAAAATGGGAAAAATAGACAAAATTTTCAAATGACTAATTTCCTACCCAAAGACTGGATTTTAGTAGAAATATGGATCCATCCATTTATATACATTTACAGGAACTTTCTGTGGAACTTTCTCCTCGACTGGAGCTCTGAAAATATTCATAGTATGAAGGTAAAACTTTGCATGGATTCATAAATTACAGGAAGTCCTCGACTTACGTAAGAGTTTCATTTCTATGGATCGATGTAAGTCGATTGTCACCGTAAGTCAGAACTCCGGAGAAAATGTAAACAAAGTTACATCATGATGTCGATCAGTTCTTCATAAAGTCATGAATACCAACGACTTTCATGCATGTATGAATCATTTTACTAGAAAATAACAGAATATGAAGATAACATGAAATGAATGATAAATCCAGTGTAGACATTGTTAATGTGGTAAATGACTATTGTAGCTGGAAACAGCTGATTTTTAATGGAATATCTCCATAGGGGTACAGAGGAACATTTCCAGCAACCATCACTCCTGTGTTCTAATGCTACATTGTGTTAGCTAATGGTGTTGAAAGGCTCATTGATGATTAGAAAACCCTTGTGCAGTTATGTTAGCACATGGAGAAAAGTGGGAGTTTTCATGGAAAACATGGAATTGTCTGGATGATCCCAGACTTTTGAACAGTGGTGTATTTCGGCTTACTAATATAATTTCTGATTTAACACATAACATTTGCTGTTTTATTACTGTTCCAGGAGACTCCAACTCATCATCACTGTGTGTATTCTGGTTGGCGGTCATTAACTACCACAGAAGTCTTTGTCATGGTGCCCGTTGCTAGCTAAACTCCCACAATGCTCTCTGCTGGCCAACACGAACTTCCTGTAGTCTGAGTGACACCTCCTCTGGTCTCTACAGGATTAAACAGGAAGAGACTCCACCTGATGGAACAACCAGGAACTACAGATGATCTATAACACATTTTCTAAGATGTTCGACCTCCTTCTTCTGCCTTATTGGGCTAATATACTTGTAATCAATCAAATTACTAAAAGCAATTAGCGATCAATAGCTAACATCCCTACTCTGTGTGCTAGGAAAAGTTAGGTTTTATATGTACTGGAAAATTTACATAAAAAATGTTCAGTTTGGTCTGTCCTTTAGACAGTGTTTCCCTGACAGGATAGAAGAAGGAACTAAATGTCCTAAAGGCTCTACTTTACAGCTCAGTTAAATGCTACAGCTTGTTTGTTTTATCCATAGAATATCACACTTTCATGGGGGATTGTACTAAAATGCTCTGGTGTGTTTTATATACAGTTCTCTGTGAAGATACTGCTTTCCCTTCTTACTCCAGCTAAAGATTCCCTCGACCTTGACGGCAGCTTAAAGAAATCAACGGCTGACTCTGCAGAACAACCAGAACAGATAAGTAGTGCCAGTGGAGTTTCAGCCCGGCGGTTTGCAGTCAGACAAATGATCCCTCTGACAGTCAGTGTTTCTGTCCATTAAATGCAGGTTTAGGAAGACAAACGGCCCAGAGAGGACCGACCAGAACCACTGACCTCAGATAGATGAACATGAACTCTCTCACGTACTGCTTTTGTTTTCCTTCCTTTTCTTTCTGTCCAAGTCCAGGCGGCTGTAATCATCTTTTCATCACATCAGTCCTTCTTCAGTGCAACAACAACAAATTACATCTGATGGCTGATGGTTGATCGGTTCTGGCTAGAACGCCGCTGTGCAGGGGAGTTCTGTTCCTATGTTCTGTTGCTTCAGTCAGCTGGTTTAATATGTTGAACTCTTATTTTGTTTTGTAGAAGTAAAGCAGCTTTATTATTCTTCAGAAATACAGCAGCCCCTTGTCTATGGCGGGGTGTTCCGTTCCAGAACCCCCCGCAATAGACGAAAATCCGTGAAGTAGCGAGTATATTTTTAAAATTTTTATTATTTATATATATTTTAAGGCTTTGTAAACCCTCCCCACACACCACAGAGCAACACTATGCAGCGATCAGAGGTCTGTGAAATGCTGCTAAACAGGAGACAGAGGAGATGATGATACGTTCTCTGAGCCAATCAGAGCCCAGCGCTGGACGCTACGCATTTTATTTATGTTAAATATTCTTTTAATACATTTTAATTATTATCTTCTATATACTTTTTTATATTATTTTCAATTTTTAGGCTAGAAAACGCTTATTTTACAGCAAAAATAATTACAATAATGCAGCGATGGCAGAGCTGATCTATGACTGAATTGTTGTGCTGCAATGCATCATGGGAGTTCAGGGTGTCGGAGGTTTAAATGTCATTATTGTGGTTTATGCTAGTGTTACGGTGTTATTAGTGTTTGTGTATGATTGTGTTTTTGTGGTTTAGTCAGCATGGTTAGTTTGATTCAGTGTTATGTTCTGTTTGATCACTTCCTGTTACATTTTATATAGTGTCACTCTCTGTGTGTTTCAAAATAAAAGCATCTGCCAGTTGCAGAGAGCATAAAAGGCAGATATCCATTCTCCAGCATGGTTCTTCAATGCAGCTCATCACAGTAATAAATATGTAAAAACATCTGTATACTGCATAATCCTGTGACAGCTAAAAATGTGCGATACAGTGAGACAGTGGACAGTGAACCCTGATAACGGACCACTGTAATGAGTTGATGTCAGCGTCACTGTCCAGGGTGCTGAACCAGAGGTTGCCCCAGGCGACAACCAACATCTGCCCCAGCAGGTAGGACTTCATAATCAGCCTCACCATGAATCAGTCTTTTTGTTACAGATTCTATTTTCTGAATTTGAAGGCGCCAACATTCAATGTACCTTTAATTTTCCTTCCATGTCAGGATCCTTTATACAAACTTTCATTCTCACTGTTTCTTCAGTGCTGCAACCATCCATCCATCCATCCATCCATCATCTATACACCGCTTAATCCTCACTAGGGTCACGGGGGGGTGGAGCCTATCCCAGCTGACTCAGGTGAAGGCAGGGGACACCCTAGACAGGTCGCCAGTCTGTCGCAGGGCTACATATAGGGACACACAAGCACTCACACATTCACACCTACGGGCAATTTAGAATAATCAATTAACCTCAGCATGTTTTTGGACTGTGGGAGGAAGCCGGAGTACCCGGAGAAAACCCACGCATGCACAGGGAGAACATGCAAACTCCATGCAGAAAGATCCCAGGTCCGAGCTGGGACGTGAACCAGGGATCTTCTTGCTGCAAGGCGAAAGCGCTAACCACTACGCCACTGGTGCTGCAACCATTAATCATACATTCTGCTGAAGACTCCAGCTTGGCTGATTTTAGGGTGTTTCTCTACATTGAAGCCCCACATTATCTGTCCAACCGTGAACTGCTCTGAGTCGCAGCACCAGGGAATGCACTACGGTTCAAAAAGAAAGAATGAAAGATGAAAAATGAAAGAACAACAGTTTTTTTCAATGAAGATAACATGAAATGAATGATAAATCCAGTGTAGACATTGTTAATGTGGTAAATGACTATTCTAGCTGGAAACAGCTGATTTTTAATGGAATATCTCCATAGAGGTACAGAGGAACATTTCCAGCAACCATCACTCCTGTGTTCTAATGCTACATTGTGTTAGCTAATGGTGTTGAAAGGCTCATTGATGATTAGAAAACCCTTGTGCAGTTATGTTAGCACATGGATAAAAGTGGGAGTTTTCATGGAAAACATGGAATTGTCTGGATGAACCCAAACTTTTGAACAGTAGTGTGAATAGGAAAGTTAATGATAAATGGAGATGACACAATCCGATATTAAAGATTGGGGGATTTGGGGGATTTTAATAACTTTAATGCCATTGATGTATGTATTACCTCAGAAAATGGTATAAGATTGGGAGTGTAAGTTAAATAATTCGGCTCTATACCAGACAATGTAATCAAGACCATTCTAGTAAAATCAAAAATACATAATGAAGCAAAAATAAAAGGCCAAAAGAAAGAGTGGACCCAGATTTTACCCCCGTTTCACTTTTTAAAACGCCACAACTCAGCTCCAGCAAATCCCCACCAACCTCTCAAACCTCATGAATTCTTATTGCTACTGTCACTGGATTCTGCAGGATCTTCTCCATGCATTGTTGGGAAAAGAGAACAATGTGCTAAGATATTATTGTTGTCAGATTGCTGGCTGGGGAGCTCAGCGGGCAGGATCATCTTTAATGGACAAACTGGGATGTTGGTTTGTGTCCCAGAGCTCTGCTGGAGTTCAGCTGATGGAGGCTGGAAAACTGGCCAAGGACACGCATGCAAATATCCATACATGTCCAAACTCACAGCCGCAGAGTTATGCTAATACACAAATACCGATATATTCACACTACGACGCTCAAATTCACAGAAAATTACAGCAAAAAGTGAGATAAATGTGGCGCAACTTGATCATGCAAATGCAGATTCGCACATGTTGCGTTCTGTAGGTTTGCATGCTAATGTGCAAAAACAGCAGCAGAAATGTGCACATGCATGTTTTGGGCCTCTGTCTGGGAGTTTGTTCTCCCAAAACGCATCACTCTGATATGCTAACTAGCGGTGTTGAAGGAGAGAAGCTGCTCTGTGATTGGTTGAAGAGTTCAGCCGGAGTCCGAACAATGAAGAAAAAACTAAATAACAGAGAGCAAGAGAGGTTTTATAACAATATATCAGGAGGGAAAAGATGACAGCAAAAACGTGGAGGAGAAAAACCACAAACAGAAGAGAAATGGATGAAGTTATGAAAAAATAAAAGCAAGAAGAACCAGAAGATTCTCTTAGATTAAACTTTCATGAAGCTGAGGCTAGAACATCCTGAGAGCGCTGACATCTAGAGGGAAAAGATACGTTAAATAAGTCTACAGAATGACTTTAGAGCTCTAAACTTCTTCAAAAGTCACAGAAAAAAAGGATTAATTTACATGTTGAACATAAAAACATCTCAGAACTGTAAATCATGTCCATTTCAAAGTTGTCTATTTATCTATTAAGAAATATTTGGTCTTTTACAACATGTGGCAGTAAAGTTACTTGGTTCTTGGTTTATAGATATTTGCTTTTATTTTCACTGTTGTTTTAAGAGTTTTTGAATGTTATGGATGGATGGATGGATGGAAGGAAGGAAGGATGGATAAAAAGACAAAAAACAACAAAAACAAGATAAAATGTTACAAAATCGAGACACAAAATGACAAAAAAATGAGACAAACAACACGAAACAAAGCAAAAGAGACAAAAGATTTGACAATAAAGTTAGAAAGCGACAAAGATTAGACAAAAAAATGAAAAAAACGAGAAACAAAACGACAAAAATGAGAAACAAAACGACAAAAATGAGAAACAAAACAATGAAACATGAGAAAATCAACAAAAATCAGAAAAATAAAAACAAGACAAAATATGACAAAAATGAGACGCAAAATGACAAAAGAACAATGAACAATCTAGTATTTTACTTTATGATCCAAACAACTTGTCATGGTCTAGAAATTATTTTAAATTTCTAGTTTTACTAATTTACAATCTGCAGTTAATGTCTTCTCTGGAATTTTTACACTTTGAGGACCGGATTGGACCCTCTGGAGGACCGCTTTTGGCCCACGGGCCGCATGTTGGACACCAATTGTGTTGCGAATAAACGTAAATTAGAGAAAAGTCAAAGAAAAACTAAAGAGGGAGTTTTGAAGTGACAGTGCAGAGGAGACAGCTAATGAGAAAGTAAAGGCTGAAGACAGAGGAAGACGAAAACCACAACGATCCAAACAGGGATCTCAGCTGAGCTTTGGTTTCTGTTGTTGTCAAACATATCCAGAGATCCTCCTTCCTACACCTCCCAGAAAACATCCTCCAAACATCAAGCTCCGAGGGGGAGATATTTGTGGGGACGGCTGGTTGAAAACATGTACGTTCCAGTCGGTCCTCTACAGACAAACAACCCTGAGGTCCGTCCCCAGAGAGCAGATATTCCATTAAAAACCAGCCGCTTCCAGCTACAATAGTCATTTACCACATTAACAATGTCTACACTGGATTTATCATTCCATTTAATGCTATCGTCACTGAACAACAAGGACGTTTCTAAGTGATCTCAAACTTTGGAACGGTAATTTAATAAAATACAGTAAAATATAGCAAAAATATAGTAAAAAATATAGAAAAAGTCAGAAAAAAATTAATTAAAAATACAATAAAAATATAGTAAAAAAAATACAGTAAAAATACAGAAAAAACATTGTAAAAATATAGTAAAAAAATCAGTAAAAATTACAGTAAAAACATAGCAAAAATATAGGAAAAACAGGAAAAATACAATAAAAATACAGTGAAAATATTGTAAAAAATATGGCAAAAACAATAAAAATACAGTAAAAATGTAGTTAAAAATATTGTAAAAAATATAGCAAACATACTGTAAACAATATAGTTAAAATATAGTAAAAATGAAGTAAAGATATAATAAAAATACACTAAAAATCTACACTACCCTTCAAAAGTTTGGGGTCATCCAAACAATTCCATGTTTTCCATGAAAACTCCCACTTTTATCCATGTGCTAACATAACTGCACAAAAGAAATTTGCTTTTCTTTGAAAAATAAGGACATTTTTAAGGGACCCTAAACTTCTGTTGCTGTGTGCAGCTTCTTTTAAAAACTGCACATTTCAGTCTGTCCATTGAATCCATGCAGAGGTTTTAAAACTGTGTTATTTTTGTCACTGTTGGACACACAAACAAATGATGAAACAATAGAGGATGTGTGACATAGATTTCCACACTTATTCCTGGTCTAAAGGTTTGAGATGGATCAGCAGCTCAGTGTCCATCCGTCGTCTCTCTGAACGTGACAAATGAGCAGCCAGCGTCCCGTCATTAACGCTTCCAGCTGAATGTGTTTACCGTTTACAGATGGAGAGACTCCGGGCCAAAAGCAGCACTGGGGAAATGAAAGAGAATTAAAGGACAGAGAGATAGAATGACAGCGGAGGAGAAAATGAAAGTATCAACGAGGCCGTGACCTGAGAGCTGGAAGCCGAGCGCAAGAACAAACCCTGACGACGCAAGTTTCCAATTTAGGCTAATTATTGCAAGATGACAGCGAGAGGACGGGATGTTCGACACGCTGCACAGAGGTGAACGTTTAAAATGGAAGGAGGAAGGGCTGGAACTAAACTAAGAAATGCAAAGAAAGAATGAACAGGAGGGGCGATAAACAGATGATTGGTTCAACAAGCATCTCAGAAAATATAGACATAATCTAATCCACATTCAGTACACATCAAGAAGCACCAGCCAAAGGTTAGAAGCAATTTCTCCTCTGGGATCAACAAAGCATTTCTGCTAAATACGGATGTACGTTAAAACTGGGCTTCACTGATTGGAAGAAAGAAACTTATTTTCATTTTAAGCTACACAAACTGTTGAATAAATGGTTTTCCAGTGACTTTACACCAATCAGCCACATAAAAATCACTGATCTTTTTGATAAAATGCAGTGTTCATGGTGTTGTGTTCAGAATAAATAAACTAACTGACCAGAGTGAATTTTAAGGAGTCAGATTTGGACAAATTCCTTCAGAGGTTTTCATGGTTTTAACTCTGGATTGACTCTATTCTGCATTTGTTTCTCCTATACATGATATTTCTACTCATTTAAATAGCAAAATTATAGAAAATCAGTGGTGCTGTTGGTAAATCAATGCATGGGATTGATAAAACACTGATAAAACACCAATCAGCTCTTAAACACTGTTGGACGTCTAGATGAATGCATCTTCAACAACCTGTTTGAAATCACTAATATGCTGCTTAACCCTAAAAACAGGAAGTCCTCGACTTACGTCGGAGCTTCATTCCTACGGATCTACATAAGCCAATTTAACTGTAAGTCGGAACTCAGACAAAAATGTAACCAAAGCCGTTCCATGTGTCATGATGTCGATCAGTTCTTCATAAAGTCATGAAAACCAACGACTTTCATGCATGTATGAATCATTTTACTAGAAGATAACAGAATATTGTAATGGACTGATGTTGTTGATGTTTCAATGTTTATTGTTCAGTTCCAGATTTCCCTGATGTCAGTGAACGTGCCATGTTTAGTTAGCTCACCTCTGATTGGCTGAGAGTCAGCAGTAGAGAGAGCTGGGAACGGAGGCTAATTCTGGAGCTAAGTTATGGGGTTTTTCTAGTTATTCTGGCGTTGGCTACGGTCCACAGTAGAACCCTCTGTGCTCATTTTGGTTCTTTTTTGGTCATTTTCAATCCATTCTGTGGGCAGTTGAGGTCTTTTTGTGGTCGTTTTGTGCATTTTTGTGGCTGTTTTCAGTCTGTTTGTGGTAATTTTAGGTGTTTTTGTGGTCGTTTGCAATTTTTTATATTTATTTTGTATGTCTCTCGTCATTCTGTGTCTTTATGTGATAATCATCAGTCTCACTGAGTCACTTTGTGTTTTTCTGTGGTCATTTTGTGTTATTTTTGTGGTCAATGCTGTGTCTTTTTGTGGGTGTTTTGTGTGTCTGCTTATTTTCCTTCTTTTTTGGTCATTTTCAGACTGTTTTGTGGGCATTTTAGGTCTTTTTGTGGTCTTTTTGTGGCCATTTTCAGTCTGTTTATGGTCATTTTATGTGTTTTGTGGTCATTTTTTTTTTTATTCAATAAACCAGCAGAGAAGCAGATAAAGTCTCACTGATTGATCACAGAGGGTCGCTACAATATGTTGACCTGTTTTTACAACGTGACTGATGTTGGTCGGTGTTTCTTCCTGTTCCCAGCGTTTTATTCTGTCTAATTTCACTTCCATGGAGACGGCTTTCCTTTTCTTCCAAGCATCAGAAGAGTCTGACTTACGCTGGGAGCCATAATGAAGGACAAAAAGTAAGTGAATGTAGCACAATCCAAGGTGGAGTAGAACCAGAGAATGGAAACAAAGCCATCTGATAGCACCATGACGACATATTCATCCACTCTAATCATCAACTAGTTCCAGTAACCAGTTCTGATGAAACGCCGTAGGTCGAGGACGACATAAACCGAGGACTCTCTGTACATGGTACGATCAGGATGTAATTAACCAAAACCTCACAATTCCACACAGATGCATCTTTGAAGAAATGAAGAGAAGCAGTCGAATGAAGAAGTATTGATACAAGGAGAAACAAAATAGGATCGTTCCACATAAAAATCAACCAAATCTGAACAAAGTTCCCCCTGACCTCCTCAGAATCAGCTGATTCTTTGTCAGTACTAACTTTAGGATCGTTTTACCTTCATACTATGAATATTTCGAGAGTTACAGACTGTTGAAGTCCATAGATGGGTTTTAATGGACTTTTTCCATCATTTCTGAGCCCATTTCTGAGTTTTGATAAAAACTGACATCAGATCAATTTTACAACCATCCAGGTGTCAGTCTAAAGAATAAATCTTGGCATTTTGAGGTCATTTCGAATTTTTTTTTGCGTCATTTTTTAACAGTTTTGAGTCATTTTGGACACATTTTAATTATTTTTCTATAGTTTTGATTCATTTTGTCAATCTTGGAGTCTTTTTGTACAACTTTCAAGTTTTAGACAAGCTTCAAATTGTTCTGGATAATTTTTGAGTCAGTTTGGATGATTTTTAACTAATCTTGGTTAATTTAGGAGTCGTTTTGGCAGTTTTACATCCATCCAGGTGTCACCAGTCTAAACACTAAATCTGGTGACTAAAGCTACTGCAAATTCAAACCTTCAACTGATTGTGAGCGGGTCAGGCAGGAGGTCGGACTCGTTTTTAGATGTTTTAGAGGATGATGATTGTGATGGAAGCGGAGTCTCTCCTCCAGTTATTTTAAATGGAAACAGTTGGCTGGTATTCTGTGTGTTCGTGAGCCTCCAGTTTTTCTATTTTCACAGGGATTCTAACAGGATTTAGTCGAGTCATTTCACCATTAAGCTAATTATCGTCTGTCTCCACGCTCACAAACACACATGCAGACCTCCAATCAGCATTCCAACATCCGATCCCGTCCACCTGACGGCTTCCAGCTCGCCGTCCAGAAAACCGACCCTCGGCACAAACACAGGAGCCGAGACGTTTCCCTCCGCTGGCACCCTGAGCCCCGTCCAATTACCCTAACTGCCCCAAAAACCCCTGCAATGGAGGCAAACACACAACACTAACACTAAACATCCACTCATCTTTCAGTGGTGAGTTTCTGTGTTTTTGTGGTGATTTTGCATCTTTTTATGTTGATTTTGCATCTTTTTATGATGTTTTTGTTTCTTTTTCCAGTGATTTTGCATCTTTTATGTTGATTTTGCATCTTTTTGTGGTATTTTTCTGTGTTTTTCCAGTGATTTTGCATCTTTTTAAGGTGTTTTTGTGGTGATTTTGCATGTTTTTATGATGTTCTTGCATCTCTTTGTGTTGATTTTGCATCTTTTTGTGATGTTTTTGCATCTTTTTTTGATGTTTTTGTTTCTTTTTCCAGTAATTTGCATCTTTTTAAGGTGTTTTTGTGTTGATTTTGCAAGTTTTTATGATGTTCTTGCATCTCTTTGTGTTGATTTTGCATCTTTTTGTGGTGTTTTGCGTGTTTTAGTGGTGAATTTGCGTCTTGTGGTAATTTTGCATCTATTTGTGGTGATTTTGTGGTAATTTTGTATCTTTTTGTGGTGATTTTCCATCTTTTTGTGGTATTTTTTGCATCTTTTTGTGATGGTTTTGATATTTTTGTTGTGTTTTTGCATGTTTCTGTGTTGATTTTGTGTGTTTTTGTGGTGATTTTGCATCTTTTTATGGTGTTTTTGCATCTTTTAGCGATGAATTTGCATCTTTCTGTGTTGATTTTGCATTTTTTAATGATGTTTCATGGTGATTTTTCATCAGTTTTTATGTTTTTTTTGTGTTTTAATGGTGATTTTTCATCTTTCTGTGGTGTTTTTATGGTATTTTTGTGTGTTTTTGTGGTGATTTAGGAGCTTCATGACCTACCGGCAAGGCAGCAGCAGACTGGCTTCAGCCTGGGTGGACGTTCAGCACGAGTCCAAACGCAAATGAACAGAACTGATACAACTACAAAGTCAACAAACACTCACAATGGAGCCTTTCATGAATCACAGAGCGAGAGCGAAAGGAGGAGGATTAATAGAGGAAAACTCCAACTCTAACGGGGTTAAGTGGATAGAAGTACAGGCGACCAGATGATGAGAGAGATTAGGCAAGAAAACATTCGACATGGAGCATGAAGGAATGTGAAAACGGTCCTGAAGAACCAACAGCAAAGAGAAAAACAGACAATCTGGAGAAGAATTAAGGTC
Organism: Amphiprion clarkii; assembly: GCA_027123335.1. NCBI lineage: Eukaryota > Metazoa > Chordata > Actinopteri > Pomacentridae > Amphiprion > Amphiprion clarkii. The sequence goes on along the minus strand of CM049589.1, from coordinate 855,035 downwards.
TTAGGTTGTCCAAAACTAAAGAAGTTATTGCAGCTAAATGTTAAAAACTGCTCCACAACAGAGGAATACTTCACATAAAACACAAACTGATAGTTTAGTACAGTTAGACGCCACGCTGAATATAGAAAGGCATTTTAATATGTTAAAAATAGTGCCATGTCTGATTTCATACTTTAGAAATGACAGTGTTTTAACCTCCTCAATCCCAAATAAAAATAAAAGCTCTGTATGTCATCACTTCTGTGTTAGTCAAGACTCCTGAGGGCAACACAGATTTCTTCTCCAAGGAGACCCTCTAGCTCGTTTCCTCTTCATCGTCTGCTTAGACCATGCTGCACTGAGGAAGGCAATCTGTCCTCCGATGGTCTGAACCTAAAGTGTCGCCAAAGTAGAAGACATCCTGAAGAAGTCCTCCCAGAACATCGACCTCCTGGAAAACACTTTCAGTGAAGCAGAAGACCTTCTGCATCGTGTAGAACAAGAAACAAGACTGACTGGACGAAGTTCATGCATCTCAACCCAACATCTGGGGAGACATTGCAGCACTAGATGGGTCAGAAATCCAAAAAGTTGACAATTTCCGATACCTTGGAGGCTCCACCAACACAGCACAGCTTGGAGAGCATCAAACTCTCCAATTAAAACGACACCAAAATGAGAGTATTCAAGGCATCAGTGGAATCCATCTCACTCTATGGCTCCAACTCCTGGTCATTAACGAAGATCCTCTCAAAAAGAGTTGATGGGACTTAGACCAGAATGTTAGGGATGGAACAGAACATCTCCTGGAAATCACACCTCACCAACAAGTCCCTATACGGCTCACATCTACGCTGGTCAACCATCATTAGACAACGTAGACCAGCCCTGGGTCAAGCACAACATTAAGGAAGGTTCTAGAAGAAGACAATGGTCTGGAAGGAAAAGAATGTCTGACTGCAATGTTGGACAGAAGGAGCTGGAGGAAGAACTTTATTCATGTCATCGATTCCGTCGGATGCAACTGACTGACAAGCCCAAAACCTGCTGGCAGGTTTGAAAGGCATATTAATCTTTTAAAAATCATCTAAATTACACCACGGATCAAACCAAATAATGGTAAAAGACAAAAAGAATCGTCAGATTTTCACTTTTTCATCTGTTTCCTTAAACCAGTGGTCCCCAACCACCACGAAGCACAGGGAGAAAAAAAAAAGTTGATGACGCCGATCGTCACATAACTCCACTGTTATTTGGCAGAGAAAAAAACACAACTTATCAGACACTTTATAAGACTTACGAAGCAGGACACCATCTTCCACTAATCTTTAACTGTTGCACTGTCATAACGGATTAGTTTTCCCAGCTTGTATGGAGGTGACAGTTTATTGTAAATACATCAGTGTCACATGATTGTGGATTTGTGCATGACAAATGGCACCAAAAATGTTTTTTAGTAGCAGAACTTCTCCAGTGTTTTCTTCTTTAGAATAAGAAGCTGGTTTCTTCTTTGGTGGAAACACATGGAACAGTTCAGATTCGGGTTCACGACCCAGAACAGAACGGGTTCTGCATTGATGGAAATGCCCCTTCAGAGGAATCAAACACATGGAAATGTAATTAGGAAGATTCAAAAGATAGACAAACGCTTTCATCCAAGCATTTCCACGAAGTTCCCAATGCTTCCCATTAGAAAGACTCATTTCTAAAATGAAAAATATTAAGTCCTGTTGACACATGAGCGTTTTTCTGTCTGATTTATATGGAAAATGTTTTGAGAAGATTCTAAATTAGAGGACAGAGAAGGGAATATGTAGAAGAGTCCTAAACAAACAGCCGGCCTGGTGAGGAGGACATCTTCCTCAGAGCTGTGTGAAGAATGGAGAAGAAATTACACCCTTAATAGAGATAGAAATCCATTAGTGGTCTCGGTATGATCGACCCAACAAACGCTCCACTGCAAGACCAATCATATGTGGCTTTGGAAACGTCTGAACAGTCTGTAACGTACGTCTGCCGCCTCCCTCAATGTAAAACCGGCTCTTCGCTTTAAAGTTTAGATGAAAGCACGAAGAGTCGCCAACAATACATTCCTAGTTTTAAGGTTTCCATTTGAGCTGAGGGAGGTTGTTATTATCTAATAGAGCGCTGCTTAGAGAGCAGGTGATGGAAAAAGATGGAAATATGGAATTATTAGAGCTAAACTCACACTGGACTGAGGACAAATCACTGGAAAAAACAGGATATACATAGCCTCTAGCATTCCCTCGGGATTAATAAAGTATCCATCTATCCATCCATCCATATAGATGACATCCGTCCGTCCGTACATCCATCCATCCATCCATCCATCCATCTATCATCCGTCCGTCCGTCTATCCATCCATCCATATAGATGACCGTCCGACCATCCGTACATCATCTATCCGTCCGTACATCCATCCATCCGTCCGTCCATCATCTATTCGTCCGTACATCCATCCATCCATCCGTCTGTCCGTCCATCCATCCATCATCTATCCCTCCATCCATCCATCCATCCGTCCGTCCGTCTGTCTATCCATTCATCATCTGTCCGTCCATACATCCATCCATCCATCCATCATCATCCATCCATGCATCCATCCAACATCTATCCATCTGTCCGTCCATCCATCCGTCCATCATCCATCCATCCGACCATCTATCCATCCATCTGTCCATCCATCCGTCCGTCCGTCCAATTCAGGGGCAGAAGGAATGAAACTGATCCTGTCCTGCTGTGAAACTAAACGAGACAAATTCCCCAAAACTGGACAACAGATTCTGCTCAACCATCTCTGATTTACCTGACAAATAATTCCAACAAACTGCAGATATTTAAAATGGTATCTGTTCAATGTTAGAACGATTTATAAAATACTAATTGAAACGATTATACATTCACTACCGTTCAAAAGTTTGGGGTCACTTAGAAATGTCCTTAATGTTGAAAGAAAAGCAGTTTTGATCAATGAAGATCACATTAAATGAATGATAAATCCAGTGTAGACATTGTTAATGTGGTAAATGCAGCACAGCAGAGCCCACTACCAAGTTCAATGTGTTAGCTAATGAATTTTAAGCTAAGTTCTCTGAATCTGCACCAAAATGCAATGGTTTGTTCCTCTGCTGGTGTTCTAACTCTCTACCAAGTTTCATGAAATTTGGCTGGGTAGTTCTGAGACTGATTCATAGAGAACCAACTATTACCAACATACACTACTGTTCAAAAGTTTAGGGTCACTTAGAAATGTCATGGAATTGTCTGGGTGACCCCAAACTTTTAAACAGTAGTGTAACAAACCTCTGTCATTCTGTTTCCCACATAGAACTGAAGTTACACCGAGGGACTAATACTTTCTTGTTGTTCTTCCAACAACAACAAGATGATCTGGTGAATTCTAATTTATTGATCTTTGGTTGGAGGTCATGAACCTCCTTAGAAGTCTTTGTCATGGTGCTCATTGCTAGCTAAACTCCCACAATGCTCTCTGCTTCAACGTGACTTTCTGTAGTCTGCCTCCTCTGGTCTCTGCAGTATTAAACAGTGAGAGGCTCCACCTGGTGGAACAACCAGGTACTACAATTGATCTATGATACATTTTCTGACATGCGCGACCTCCTTCTTCTGTGTTATCACGTAAAACATTTTAAATCAGTTAAATTATTAACAGCAAATCGTCATTAACGTCCCTGCTAAGGACTACATTCAGTACATTTCGCATTACAGAATATATAGATTTCTGACCCCCAGCTTGCAGTCCATCCTCACCACAGTTGCTGTGATTCATGTTGTGTCTCATGTGTTTCCATGTGCTCGGTCTGTATCTGAATCATCCAAATGGAGTCAGAAGAAATAGATGGAAATGGCGCCGTTGACTAATAATGGCCTTGGAAGCATTTTAACCCAAAAATCGATTCAAATTTCAGCTGAAAGAGCTCATTGTTCAACAAAATAAATTCACGTTTTTAAAATTTACAGCTGGATCTCTCGGTGGATTGAACTAAACTCCCCAAAGAGTTTCAGACATTTACACAAAAACAGACTCAGTAATCAGTTACATGTACGGGAGATGGTTTGTGCTGCGGCTGCATGCTATGCAGAGCTAGAAGATAAATTTGCATGATGTTAATATGCGCTGACTCACATCTCGTAAACTGTTGTATAACTTTGTATTGTGTTATTTAGCATCTGGTAACCTTTGGCTGTCCTTCCGAGTCGAGCGGGGGAATCCAAGTCACCGGAGGCAGAGATGGAAAGTGTGTTGTAGATCACAACATGCAACAGGAACCTCCTTGTTTACTGCAGAGTTCCCATTAAGAATCAACCTTTTAGCTCCGTGACAAAAGGTTTTCTCAGGACGCCCAAACACACACCAAGCGTCCAGGGAGTGTTTTTGCAATGTGTCAGCGAACAGGATGCTCCCACTCTCACAGTGTGTTTTCCAGGCACTGACAAATGAGCTTCTGATTGAATTCATCAACAACATGGCATCTGGTTGAAAGATGATGAGATGGAGGGACAGAGGACGAATAAAGGGAGGAAGAAAAGTGAAGGAGGGCGAGTACAGGTCCAGGATGTCGAACAATGGAGGTAGAAAGGCAGAAAAAGAAACTGAAGGTAGAAATGCAGAAAAAGAAAGAAAATGGAGGTAGAAACGCAGAAAAATAAAGAAAAGCGCGATTAATTAAAGGAGAGGTGGAAGACAAAGTGTCTTCGTGTCTTCTTTTTGAGCAGGCTAAATTACGATGACTCACTCGTTTTTTCATTAATAAATCGCTGCTGTCAAATTGACGATGGTCATGAAACTCATCTGACCTCCGCCTGACTCGTCGCTCATTCTGTGTTTGTGCAGCTTTTAGTTTCCAAATGTTTGCGAGGAAACGAACGCTCATGTTTTTGCTGCAACTGTTTCTCAACCAGCTTCAGGGTTTGGTTGAGGAAAGAATGACTTCATGCATCCAGCAGTCGCTGTTTGGTGCCTTCAGACGTAAATTAAAGTAGGAGTTCAAAGCGTGCGGTTAATTACATAAAACAAGATGAGCGTTTGATTCCCCCTGGGTGTTGAAGAATATAGATGAGGTTCAGAGAGAGAAGAGAGTGGAGGATGAGATGATGATAAATTACAATTTAAGTGGACAATAGCACACATGGAGGCTGGTGGAATGAGAGGAACAAACCCAACGCACTCTAAGGCCCCGACAGATTATTGCTGTCCAACATTCACATCATGAAGAAGTGCATGTTTCCTGTAACTTCGATTAACTGAATTACCCACAGTTCATAGCATCTAGATGTTAAACACAACAAGCAAACAAGCCTGGAAGCAACAAACAGCCCCAACATAACACAAGGTTCATTCATAGCAGGAAGTGGGGTTTGTCCAGTGATGGTTTGTCTGTGAAGAAAGTAAAAACCAGAAAATAGAAACTCCCAAACCCACAACAGTGTGAAACATCAGTAATGAGTCCTTACATCTCAAATCATCCTGTTTGTAGCATAATTTCTGCTCAACCATCTCTGATTTACTAGAAGAATTTTACATGTGACAATTTTTCTCACATAAAATGTGAGATTGTTTGAATGATAATGTCTCAGAAACTGTTAAAGATAAAGTCATTAACAAAACCAGAGATTATTGGGTCTACTTGTCCAATAATACAGGTTCTAAATCAGTGTCATGTTGAGGAATGACAGTGGAAATTTCAGTTTTTATCTTTAATAGTTCCTCAAATATTGTTGTTCAGAAACCCTCAAATTTCAACATGAGAAAAAAACCTGCTGAAAGTGGGTCCATGAGCAGTTTTTTTTTCATATTTAAAGTTGCTCTACATGAGCTAAAGTTGCTCTAAATGAGTTAAAGTTGCCCTATAATAGTTAAAGTTGCTCTATATTAGCTAAAGTTGCTCTATATTGCTCTACTATTACTGTACTATTTCATCCTCATCTCTCATCCCTGTACATATTGTAAATATTATTACTACTGTTCTATTATTATTTTATTTCTATTACTACGTCTATTGCTACATAAGCTGCTGTACCAATGTGAATTTCCCCTGGCGTGGGGAGAAATAAAGGACTTATCTTAGTTAAAGTTGCTCTATAATGGTTAAAGTTGCTCTATAATAGTTAAAGTTGCTCTATATTAGTTAAAGTTGCTTCACATTGTAGTTAAAGTACCACACTAACAGTGTCTACATTGGATTTATCATTCATTTAATGCTATCTTCATTGAAAAATAAACTGCTTTTCTTTCAACAATAAGGACATTTCTAAGAGACCCTAAACTTCTGAACGGTGGTGGATGTTAGTCTGGTCAGAGGAGTTTCTCTAAAGGTTCCTTTCATCAACTCTCTTCATTCTAGCATCGTAGAGACAGACTGATCGGTGGACAGAGACTTCAGAACGTTCAGGGACCAAATCCTTGTTGTGAGAAAGAGATTTAGCAGAAACAGAAACAAGAGAGAGAAGACAGAAGGCCGTCCAGGTGTTTCTAATTACAACCGCTGACAAAACGGCAACCAAAAGAAAAATGAAAGAGGATTAAAGACAGAAAAAATCAGTCCCTTGCAGAGAAGATTCTTCTGGTTTTGTATTTTTCAAATTATCATTGTGTGTGTGTGTTTGTGTGTGTGAGTCAGTGTGTAGTTCAGTGTGTGACTTCAGGCCTACTTGTGAAGACATTTGTGTGTCCGTGTGAGTCAGAGCTCAGGTGTGTGTTTGTGTACCAGATGGATTAGTGACTGTGTGTTAGAAGTGTCGCTGTGGTGCTAAGAGATGTTTTATCACGTTGACATTTAGAGAAGACAACTTACATTCCAAACAGACACACATGGACACAAGTTTAGAGGTAATGGAAGGCCGATCATTTCACTCTAGCTTTACTATCCCTGCAGTTAAAATCAGAAACATGCACACATATAAAACACACAGATGTGTGTGACCACATGAACAAACCAGAGATAAGGAGACAAGCCAGTCGTTTAAAAATAACTTCTGACCGACTGCTTCCAGTCTCTGTGCAAAGCTGCACTAAATGTGTCCAATAAAGAACACAACAGCTTCATTTTATTAATTCCTCCACAAATTTTCTTTTTGTGTCTCGTTTTTTTCATTTTGAGTTTCGTTTTTGTCGTTTTGTGTCTCATTTTTGTCGTTTGTCTCATTTTTGTCGCTCCATCGTTTTTGTCGTTTTGAGTCTTGTTTTTATCATTTGGTGTCTCGCTTTTGTCATTTTGAGTATCGTTTTTGTCATTTTGTGTCTCATTTTTGTCGCTCTTTTCTGCCGCTCTTTTTACCCTGATGGACCAGTCTTCTGGTTTATCTTCGACTCCTCTGGACACTATACCTACCGTGAGGCATGGAGGTAGCAGTATCATTATACTATCAATTTAACTGACTCAAGTCTGAGTCAGAAAGACAACAAATGTAGTGGAACAGCACCAGAATCGGTGCCGTTCCACTACATTTGTCGTCTTTCTGGCTTGGTTCTTCAGGTTCTTGATGGGTTTAAGTCAGGACTTTGGGGAGACCAGTCTAGAACCTTCATTCCAGCCTGATGGAACCATTTCTTTACCTCGTCTGATGTGTGTTTGGACTCATTGTCTTGTTGAAACATCCAACTGTGTCCAAGATCAACTTTCTGCTGATGGTTTTGGGCTTTCTTGAAGAACATGGAGGTGATCCTCCTTCTTCATTCTTCCATTTACTTTGTGTAAAGCTCCAGTTCCACAGAGCATGATGCTGCCACCACCATGCCTGGTGGTAGGTTTGGTGTTCTTGGGGTTAAAAAAAGTCCAAGACCTGCCTTAGACAGTCTGAAAACAGCCCTCAAAAAGTCTAAAACCAGGACCAAAATCAAACCTAAACTTCTTCTAAAAAGTCCAAGACATTGTAAAACCAGTCCTAAAGCAGTCCTTAAAAGGTCTAAAACCAGGACCAGAGTCAAACCTAAACCAGTCCAATAAAATGTTCAGAACCAGCCAGAATCCAGTCTGAAACCAGTCCCAAAAAGGTCTTAAACCAGGACCAAAACCAGATCTAAACTACTGCCCCTCTGGAACAGGGTTTTTGAAAATATTTACAAGAATTTGCTTGCCAAATTTGGGGAATTTTTTATTTTTATTTTTTTTTAAATAAAACTTTTAAGGGAAACTTTTAAGGAATTTTTTGAATTTTCTTCCTGATGGTTTTGCAAATTTTCATAAATTTGGGGGATTTTTTTTGCTGAATTTTTGGATTTTTTTCAGACAAGGAAACAATATTTTTTGGTGCCCATAAATGAGGACAACAGGAGGGTTAATACATCTCAGATTAGGAGGTTACATGAAAGCAAAAATCTATTTTTGAGTGAAAAACTGCTTCTTCTTTTTTTTTTTAGCATGTCCGTCACCTAAGCTTGACAATCCTGGTAAAATGCAGCTTAAAATAAGTTTTCCCAGCTAATTTTAAGATCTCAATATTCTAAATATCATATCTTATTTCAAAAAATCTTACCAAGCCATTTTTCACTTGTTCTATTGGCAGGTTTTTTCACTTATTTCAAGGCAAAAGTTCCTTGAAATAAGTTTTTTTCTTGTTTTGGGAGGGGCATTTTTTCCTGTGTAAATATCATACAGTTTCTTTCGTACACAAACGTAGATACCAACAAGCACTAATGTACAATTTAACAAACACACGATGCTGCTGTTTTTATCTTTCACGTACACAGACTGACAGATGACCTTAGCGACGGTAGCCGGGTCGACAGACACAACAGCGTCCACAACAAACTGATGTCACTCCGCCGGTACAGATGTGCAGACTCGTCTCCATCTCATTTCATTAGTAGCACAGTGTCGACATTATGGCAACAACACAACTCATTAATCACAAAACACAACAGCAACAGAGATGTCACAGCCACCGGGCTCTTCAAGCAGAAAAATAACTTTTAATTGGGTACTATGGGTTGTTTTTGTTGATTATTGATGCAGTTATTGTTGAAACCTGTGCTGCTTTAGCACAGATGTCGACTACACATGAGGAAGGTGAAGACATGAAGAGGAACAGAAAAACTAGAAGACAGCAGGATAGGAAGTTAGAAAAACAATGGATAAAACATGACAAATAAAAGAACCCATATGTCTCTAATATAAATACTGAGTTTGACAAGGAGAGAAAAGCTCAAGAAAAAAATAATAAAAGGATTTTTACCTTAAATTTCAATAAAATATTTCCTCCAAACTCCCTCCACATCATTTCATTCATTCTGATAATGTGCTCAGCAGCTCAGCTATCTGCTGCTGGAGCCAGTGGTCAAATCAAATTATCCTTCCTTTCAACCCGGCAGCTTTTTGGGCTCCGCCACAGCTAATATTGATGTATTGTATTCCGGGATTTAACCCGATCCAAACCCGCAGCGGTCCCTCAGGTGTCGGCTCAGGCTAATATCTGGACTCAAACGCTCATCTGTAACACTCGCATGCCTCGCTCTGGAGGGAGACGTGGAATTATCATCAAATCCATCTCCGTCTTTGACAGGTTCACACAAAAAGAATTACACTTGATTCCTGCTCAACTCTCTGGCCCTGATGCTAACAGCTACTGAGCACTAAAAGGTAATTCCACTTGTTACTACACCCTGAAGCTTCTACTGTTTGGTGCAGGCTATTGTCAGAGATCTAATGCCTTTATGTACTTTCTTTCAGTGTGTTTGTAAAGAGGACAGGACGAGATTTAAACTCCCAACTGGGCCTCAGGTGATTTATTTAATTTGCCATTTTTAACAGGAGAGTCTAAAGATTCAAATAAAATGTGTAATTCCACGTCAAATCATCAGAGGTCTTCTACTAAACCATCTCTGATGTGCTTGAAACATTTTCATCATAAACTACAGTCATGGAAACAATGATCACACCACCCTTATTTTCTTCATTTTCTTGTTCATTTTAATACGTGGTACCACTAAAGGTGCATTTGTTTGGACAAATATAATGATAACAACAAAAACATCTGATAAGAGTTTAATTTCAGAGCTGATATCAGACATTTTCCATGGTTTTCTAGATAATAACCAAAGTCCCTTCAGTTCTTCCATCAGTAGTTATGGCATTGTTCTGCCAAAAACAGCTTTTAGGATTCCATGTTTTCTTTTCTGTCTGTTTTAGTCCCATGATCCACACAGGAGTTAGTACTGATTCATAACCATTGTTTCTGATGACTGCATCCATGCGTCTTGGATGTTCTCCACCAGCTTCTGACATTGTTCTGCTGTCACAGCAGCCCATTCCTGTTGCACTAATTCTAACTAATCTACTTTGTTTTTGGACTTGTGGTGCTCCATTTGGGTTTGATGCTTTTCCACAGGTTTTCAGTTGGATTTAGATCTGGTGATTGAGCAGCCAAGGCATGGCTCCAATGTTCTGGTTCTCCATCCTGGCTTTAACTGACCTTGTCTTGTTGGAAAATCCAGTCATTGGAGACAGAAAAAGTTTTCCAGCTGATGGAAGAAGACGGTTTTCTAGAGTAGTCCCAAACATGACCTGGTTCATTGACCCTGTTCATTGACCAGCTAGCAGTTTGGTAGAACCATGTTGGGCTTGTTTTTTCTTGGTGGAATGAGCGGTTGTCTTGGAGATCTTCAGGTTTTCCGCTACCTGTCTCTCACTTATGATGGCTGCCTTTTTGGCTTCACATAATTCTTTAGTTTTAGGCGTTATGTGAGAGCTGACAGCTTCTGAGTTGTGCTACGGCTTGAATGTCAGCAGGAAACCACTCTAGGCCTTTGCATACTGCTGCTGATGACATGAAATGTCCTCTTATAGACCCTGGAATACAATGAAGCTGAAGCAGGTCAGATAGGACATAAAGTATGAAGGAATCAGCTGCATTTAAAGTCCTGTTCACTGTATTCTTCAGGTAGTAAACCTTTAGTGGTACCAGGGATTGAAATGAACAAGAAATTGAAGAAAACAAGGGTGGTCTGATCATTTTTTCCATGACTGAACATGTGAGCGGCCATTGATGACAGCTGACAAACTGGCTAGCATGTTAGCGGTTAGCCCGCTAACTGTTGAAGTTAACCTACTAGCTCTGTGAGTAATCAATACACCAAAGTTCTGTCACAGAGTTAATAGAGATGTTCTGATGATTTTTTCTGGTCTTTTTTCATGCACACAACATCAGGCTGATTGGGCAGCACAAGGGTCAAAGCTTCTCTACTGTGTCCCAGGATATAACCTGAGCCAAGACCATGACTTGCTGACAGTTCACTGTGGGTTTGATGCTGATTAATTCCTGGAATAAAAGCCCAGAACAGGCTCTTTTTGTGCAGCAGGCCACCAATGTAGTTTTCTCACTCAGCAGCCAACTGCAGCACAGAGGAGGAAATTACAATCAGCAATCAGTTGTCAAATCTGGATGTCTTATCTCCACCAGTAATTATTCCCATGATCTTGTCCTCCGCAGAAATCAAAGTGCTTGTTGGGAAGTCGGCTCTGTTCTAGCCTGAAGGCGCAAAGGTTTGTTTTGCTGCCCTGAATATGAGGTTCTCTGGGCTCTGTTACAGCTAATATTCCTGTATTGTATTCCAGGATATAGCCTCCTCCAAAAACCACAGAAGCTGGCTGAGGATTCCCTCTGGCTCGCATCTCCCTTTCTTATATTTTTTTTGTCTGTTCTGTTTTGGTTCCAATGAAGACAAAGTGCACAAAAGATGCCTGTTTCCAGGTCAGAGTAAGAAAGCAGAGGAAATTACCAGCAGCCACCGAACATAAGACGGAGAAACTCTGTCTGTGAGGATAAAATCACAAAAATGTTGGTGAAAACAGTGGCTGCATGCGGGCAGTTTGAAGACAAGAATAGTTTTCCAGCCTCAATGTAAATCTGTCTGGGCTTTGTCACAGCCAGTATCACTGTATTCTATTCCAGGATATAGTCTTATCCAAAACCACAGCAGCTGGCTGAGGATTCCCTCTGGCCGAGGGCTTGGCTAATACCTGGAAACAGATACAGATCAGTTACTCTCTCTGTCTGGGCACATCACTTGTGGGATTCTGAAGGCCGATACTGATGTTTTCGGACAAACGCAGCCAACAGCCGATATTCAATACACTATATCTGAGTTTAAACTTCCACTTCGACGGTTTTCATGCCAAAATCTGCCACAAAAGCACAAGTATTCAGCGAAAAGGCATCTGAAGCAGCATTAGAGCATGGAACAAGTAGGATCCAACAATTATAAAGAATGCGAGGCATATTTTAGAAGAACTTCACCAGAAAACATTTATACACACTGATACCAGGATGTTCCTAAAGACTGAGCTCCCCGTCGAATAAACAGACTTTGTATTTAGAGAAGTCCATCCACTTTCTTTTGTCTTCCTCTTATCCGGGGTCGTGGAGGCAGCAGATGAAGCAGGTCATTCCAGATGTTGCCTCCACTGCAAAAACTCAAAATATTACCAAGTCTATTTGTCTTATTTTTAGTCCAAATGTCTCATCCCACTTGATTTAAGATAAATCCACTGAACAAGAGACATTTCAGCAGATGGAGGGACTTGTTTTAAGACAACGCATCTTAAATATCTTGTTAAGTCAAACAATCTTGAAATTATCTTGCTTTGAGTTGAATTTACAAGAAAACTCAAAATAAGTTTAATCCTCGTGTCGTCCTGCAGGTAAAAAATTGACTAGTTTTAAAGTTTGAAAATGTGGAAAAAATATATTTTCACACTGAAACTTCTGATGTCCACATTTTCAACATTTTTGGAAAATTTTTGAACATTTTTTGGTGGAAAAAAAGAGATGTTAAAAATGTTTCTTAAGAACATTCACACAAAAATCAACCAAAATCCAGCGAATTTCGCTGGATTTTGGTAGATTTTTATGTGAATGTTCTTAAAGAAAATATTAGAAGTTTTATTGATATATATGGAATCACTTTAGATATTTTTAGTATTTTTTGGAAGATTTTTACTAACTTTGAAAATATTTACAGGAATTTTCTTGCCAAATTTAGGGGATGTTTTTAAAGTAAAACTTTCAAGGGAAACTTTTAAGGAATTATTGGAATTTTCTTCCTGAAGGTTTTGCAAATTTTCATAAATTTGGGGGATTTTTTTGCAGAATTTTGGGATTTTTTTCAGACAAGGAAACAATATTTTTTTGGTGCCCATAAATGAGGACAACAGGAGGATTAATACATCTCAGATTAGGAGGTTACATGAAAGCAAATTCTATTTTTGAGTGAAAAAAAGCTTCTTTTTTTTTTTTTTTTTTTAGCATATCCGGCTTATTTTAAGTCACCTAAGCTTGACAATCCTGCTAAAATAGAGCTTAAAATAAGTTTTCCCAGCTAATTTTAAGATCTCAATATTCTAAATATCATATCTTATTTCAAAAAATTTTACCAAGCCATTTTTCACTTGTTCTATTGGCAGGTTTTTTCACTTATTTCAAGGTAAAAGTTCCTTGAAATAAGGTTTTTTTTCTTGTTTTGAGAGGGGCATTTTGTCGAGTGTCCTCTCAGCAACACTTTCCAGCTCTTCCTGGGGGATCCTGAGGCGTTCCCAGGCCAGATGAGATATATAATCCTCCAGAGGGTTCTGGGTCTACCACGGGATCTCCTCCCAGGTGGACATGTTCAGAAAACCTCCATGGAAGTCTCCTTGGAGGATCTGAATCAGATGTCCAAACCACCAGCAAACACACCTGTAACTCCACCTCAATAAACAGTCAGAGACTCCACCTGGAGGAACAACCAGGTACTGCAGCAACTGTTAGGAGACACTACTACCCACATTATTAGTCTCTGGAAGTAGCAGATAGTGCTGCGATCCTGAAGGCCCAACGGTTTGTGGTAAAATCAAACAACCACAGACGTCAGTCCTCCAAGAGTCTAAAGATCTGATTAAAAGTCACTACAGGAAATGCAGATCGACAGTAGATGAGATTACAAACATCTCCCCTTCTTTCCTTGTTTTTCAGTAACTTGTACAGCACAGCCCACAGTTTATCCTTTGTTATCACACTCTCACTTCTTCCCACATGTGTTTTGGATCTGTTGTCCTGCTTGTTTATCAGAGGATCTGTGCTGACTCTCTGTACGACCTTCAGTCTGAACAGAAGCAGCCTCAGAGACACAGTGCTACACAGTGAACGCTAACTGCACTGACATCGCATGACATGTCGCAATACTGTCTTTAACCCACGAACACAAAAACAGGTAGATAATGGAGCCTATCATGACAGAAACACAAAACCAGACCAATCTGAAGCTCTGGTTTTGATGCATTTTTCTACATTGACTGCATAAGAAGGTGGATGTGACACTTTGGTGCTAATTTTGTGTTTTATTTTTCTTGTTTTGTGTCCTGTTTTGGTCACTTTACATGTATTTGGGACAGCTTTGTCTCTTCATTGTCCTCTTGTGTCTCATTTTTGTTATTATCTATTTTGTTTGACGGCTCTTTGTGACAATTTTGTCTTATTTATTGCAAATTTTTGAACAAGACAGAGTGATTTCACTGTTGACTTTTGAAAGAAATGTAAATAATACATGATGCATTCACAGACCCTCGTAAACTTGAACATCTGAGGTATTTTTGTGTTTTCACAGTTTCTGGCTCTGATAATTCTGTGTGTTTAAAGATGAATCCAGCCGGTAGGTTTTGGGGTTGGTCTGTATTAACAGTTTAGAAAAAATGGGACTTTCTGTTGTTGCTCCTGTTTTGTTTTTATGCCATAAACCAGTGAATATGTCAAATTAAGCTATTAATAAAGGCTTATCTTATCTTGTCTTTTCTAAACAGTCTGAATACAGTGCGCGGTTTATACCAAAACACCAGCAAAAACTAACATTCCCAAATGTCTCTGTTATTTTGGTTTGAAGCACTTATCCAGTAATGTTAGCATGCTAACAGGCTAACTAAGGTTGTCCGATGACCTTACCTCATGGATGGTGATTAGGCAGATGATCAGGTTTTCAGAGGAAGTGGACATATCATTTCTTTAAGTGTGCTACGTGAACGTTTTGAAATTTCAGTTGCTGCTAAGCTAACCAGCTAACCTGGTCCTGTTGGATGTTTCCCTACCTGTAGGCTGCCAGGTTGCTGTTGTGGCGGTCCTCGATGTCGTTCAGATGCCTCTCTGCTGAGTCTCTTTTCCCATCAATGGAGTCCAACATCTTGACTTTTCAGCTTCAGGTCCCAAATCTGCAACAACAGGTTGACAACTGGTTAGCGGCTACTGCTAGCCATGGCGTTAATGTTTATTTAACCCTCATTTCATCCTGCGGGTCAAACTGACCCGTTTTAAAGTTTGAAAATGTGGAGAAAAAACAGTGAAACTTCTGATGTCCACATCTTCAACATTTCTGGGAAATCTTTGAACATTTTTTGGTGGAAAAAAAGAAATGTAAAAAGGTTCTTAAAGAAAATATTAGAAGCTTTACTGATATATATGGAATCATTTTAGATATTTTTAGGATTTTTTTCAGACAAGGAAACAATATTTTTTGGTGTCTATAAATGAGGACAACAGGAGGGTTAAAGCAGCTGAGTTACTTTAGCCACTCAATATTCAAAACGCTGTCCAAGTAAACTACAGTTGGTCTTCAGTGCATGAGCTCAGAAGTCTTTGTCCTGGTGTCCATTGCTTAGTAAACTCCCATAATGCTCTCTGCTTGCCAACATTGTCAGTGGAAACCAGCAGAAACCGACATATTTTAAAGAGTAGAAGGCAGGTTTTTGGCCCGCTGCTAGAATCTACAGCCGTCCTTCAGTGGTTTGTTCTGGTCTGAACTCTTTCAGGTGGGATCAGATTACGGTCATTCCAGACTTTTCTTTCACCTCAGAGAAGTCAAAAGAGTTCTGGTTGAGATCCACAATGTTAGCAGATTATTGAATCCACACCGAGGCGGTTCAGCGAAGCAAAGAAATGATCAGGAAGCATCTATTAGTGACATTTTTGCTTGTTTTTGTGACATTTTTGCTTGTTTTTGTGGCATTTTGGCCACTTCTGGGGACATTTTTGCATATTTTAGTTACATTTTTGCTGGTTTTTGTGGCATTTTTGCATCTTTTAGTAAGATTTTTCCTTGTTTTTGTGACATTTTTCCAATGTTTCTGCCACTTTTGCAACTTTTTATGGCGTTTTTGCATCTTTTAGTGACATTTCTACATCTTTTAGTGATACTTTTGCAACTTTTCGTGACCTTGTACTCATGAAAAGTAGGAAATGTCACAAAGTGCATCTAACAGCAGAATGCACTGACTCATAAAACACACCTGCACACCTGAGTTGCACCTACAGGAGGACAGATGCCAACAGCGGTGATGCAAAGATCCTTATCTCCACGGTAACAGTAACAGAAGCGATAGTATCTCCACAGCATGAGGGTGAAAACTGTGTGTGAGGCCTGTTTGAAGTGGAAGTGTGTGTCTGCATCCACAATAAAAGTGTGTATTTTATGAGAGGACACAGAGTTGTGTTTTGGGTTTTGTTATGGAAGAAAAAACGTATTTGTTTGCACAAACGCACGCCATCCCCCACATGTATACCGACGCACACTGCCAGCTTTATATTGCATATATGCACATAATTGCTCACATACATGCACACCCAGCATCCTGCTGAACACGGTTAACATGAGGAGTAAACAGCCAAGAAAGAGGAAACACAGCGAGGGAGAGGGAAAGACGGATATAATAAAGAACGGAAAAGATGAAGAAGAACAGATTAAAGTGCAGTGAATAAGAGCAGCAGAGAGGAAACAGGAAATGTTGCTTTATGTTTAGAGTTCAGCACTTTTCAGGGTCAGTCTGTTCACTGACACTGAAACTTTCGTCATATAATAATATCAAAAAAACTGTAAAAATGTACAAAAAAACCTGTAAAAATAAAGAACTATTAAAAAATATAGTAAAAATATAGTAAAAATACAATAAATAATACAGTAAAAATACAGTAAAAAAATATGGTAGAAATACAGTAAAAATGCTGTAAAAAATAGTACAAATACAGTAAAAGTACTGTAAAAACACAGTAAAAACACAATAACAATACAGTAAAAATACAGTAAAAATATAATAAAAATTCAATAACAATACAGTAAAAATATAATTAAAAACTGTTAATATATAGCAAAAATGCAGTAAAAATACAGTTAAAATTACAATAAAAATAGAGTAAAAATACTTTAAAAATACCGTAAAAATCTAGTAAAAAGAAATGCAGAAGCAGCGAGGGAGTGAAACTGAGGGCAAGGAGGGGGAAAGATGGATATAATAAAGACAAAGAGAGGATCAGAAGAAGGAAGAAGAAGAACAGATTAAAGAGCAGCAGAAAAAACAGAAGGAGGAAACAGTAAATGCTGCTTTATGTTTAGAGTTCAGGGTCAGTCTGTTCACTGACCCCCAACACACACAATCTGCCTCCTCCTGTCTCCATGATATACACACTCTGAACACGCTACACACTCTGAACACGCCACACTGCTGCTGTGATATATGTGGCCGGGATCCTCCATAAATTTTTACATGAAAAAATCTCCCATTCTGTGTGTTGATCTGAGCTTTACGACGAGTCGACCTGGTGGTTCTCAGAGTCGAGACGTTCTGATTCCATCCCAGTTATTTAATATCTGGTACCAATTTACACATAAGACTCATTTCAAATACATTAAAGTTCATTTTAATGTTTAAGCTTGATTACTAATTAGTTGAAAAATTGCATTTCTGAATCCAAGTGACATGATTTTGTCGCATTTTCGTCATTCTGTGTCTTTGAATGAATGAGTGAATTTTTTGCCTTGTTTTTGGTGTTTTGTGTCTTGTTTTTGTCATTTTTCTATATTGCTTGTCTTGTTTTGTGTCATATTTGTGTCGTTTTTGTTGTCAAGTCTCTCATTTGTGTTGTTTGGTCCCATTTTTGTGATTTTTTTGTCTTGTTCGTATAGTTGTGTGTCTCGTTTTTTGTCGTTTTTCCATAGTTCTTGTTTTGTGTCATATTTGTGTCGTTTTTGTTGTTCAGTCTCTTGTTCGTGTTGTTTTGTCTGATTTTAGTCATTCTGTGTTTTATTTTCACTTTCACATTGTCTTGCTTTTGTTGTTTTCTTTCACGTTTTGCTGTCTGATTTGTGTCAATGTGTGTTTCATTTTTTGTTGTTTTCTGTCTTGTTTGAGTCGTTTTGTTTTTAGTTTCAGTCACTTTGTCATTTTTGTCTCATTGTTAGTGTTGTGTGTCTCATTAAGGCTGTTTTGTTTCTCATTTGTGTCATTTGTCTTGTTTTCCCTGAAAATTTCATCCAAATCCGTTTCTGAGTAATGTTGCTGACAGACGGACGCCGATCGTCACAGAATTCCACTGCATTCCTTGGCAGAGTAATTAAGGAGTTATTAAGCATAAATATGTGCCAGTTTTTGTTTTTTGAAGACATTTTTCTTCATAATTTAACACAAGTTCCCTCTTCATTGTGTTTAAACGGTCTAATGCAGCGTCTCTGTGCCTTCAGCTGTTAGAAGCTACCATATATAAAGCTGTATATTCAGTGTGAACGCAGCCAAACACTAGTAAACACATGTTTACAGAGAGGACAACAATCAGAACAATGCTCAGAACCACAGGGAGGTTCTGCAGGAGAATCAGTCGTTTCACTCACGTCCAGCTTTTCCTTCTGACTGATGAGTGAAATGAATGTTTGACTCCACCGCTGTACGATCAGGATCTTTAACAAAGAAACAGTTGTTCCTGGAGTTTTCATTCCAGATAGCAGAGTCGTGTCAGCAGCACTAGGACAGCTGAATAAACCGTCATGGTTCAGAAAACTCACTGCAGCCAGTCCACTAGATTAGAAAGGAAGGAAGCTTGTTCCTCAGGAGGGTTCTAACAGTTCTGGTTTCTAGTTTCAGTTTGTTGTCTTTAAACAACATTTGTTACGTAACAGAAGCATTGAATTCTACAGGTGGCAGATGGAACATCTGATCTGATGTTGGAGATCTGAATCAGGGTCAATCAAGGTGTTTTTTATTCTGCCAAAGAACACGATGGAGTCATGTGATGATCGACGTATGTCTATACGTCGTGTCTACCTGTAGTAGGATCACAATCAGCTGATGTAGTGTTCACTTGTTGTCATGGTTACAGTGACGCCATGTCACTATCTGGCAATGATACAGAAATCTTTAACAAATCCATGGATCCAGACTATCAGCTGCATCACTGCCAAAATCTAATCACTTTGTCCTTGTGTCATTTCTGAGCTTCCCTGGAAATTTCATCCAAATCCGTTAATCTGTTTTAGAGGAATGTTGCTGACAGACAGACAGACGTACACTAATTGTCACATAACTCCGCTAACTTTACAGCCTAAATGTTTTCTTTCCAAACATCTCCATGACCAGAGTGTTACATAAAGCCTTTAGCTGTCTGCTGTTTCCATGTGTTTGTTCGTGTGTGTTTCCGTGTTAAAGAGAGCGTCACCATGAACATCCAGTATTTAGTCTGCAGGAACGTGTGCATTTCCACCGCTGGGATCCAGATGATGGCGTTCTCTGGATATGCAGCGGTTTCTTTACTTCACATGTACGAACACAGAGTGACCAGAGTCCCTGAGTCCCAGAGCAAACCAGGAATGTGCTGGTTTGGACCCAGTTCATTGTGTGAATGCTGCTGTTGATGGATGTCTAGTCAGAGTGTGAAACCCATGGATCTGCAGCAGTGATGTGTCATACATGACATCATAGAGTAGCAGTGATGTGTCATACATGACATCATAGAGTAGCAGTGATGTGTCATACATGACATCATAGAGTAATGACAGGAAGCTGGAGGATCCGTGGGAAGAGGAGATGTAGAATTTAACATAATCCTACTATTCTGCAAACAGCATCATAATAATAATAATGTTAGACTATACATCCATCTATCATCCATCCATCATCCATCCATCCATCAATCATCCATCCATCAATCATCCATCCATCTATCATTCATCCATCCATCTACCATCCATCCGTCTATCATCCATCCATCTATCATCCATCTATCATTATCATCCATCCATCATCATCCATCCTCATCCATCCATCCCTGACAAAAAGTTTTAACCTTCTGCTTAGACTATTACCCTATATTATTGTAGAAAAAGCACAAATATCAAGACACTTCAAACAAGAAACTGAAAACATTCATCCTTGGTGTCCTCAGAGTCCTGCTGAAGAATCTCCAAAGCTTTTTGAATCATGAACTTGGTGAAACATTTTTCTCTTTTTGACTCTTTGGACTTCGAGGATTTTTGCAAAATCTGAGGCTTGTAATCATCTAAAATTGCAGAATTCCACCTTGGGGATCAATAAAATAATTTGATTCTATTCTAAATATAAATATAAATAAAAATAATGCATTGTCCACTCTTCTAAATGTGTTCGAGTTTAGTGGTGCTTTAACTACACCAAACAACCAAAACAAGACACAAAACAACCAAAACAAGACACAAAACAACCAAAACGAGACACAAAACGACCAAAATGAGACACAAATTGATAAAAATAAGACAAAACGACAAAAATGAGACAAATTGATAAAAACGAGACAAAACGACAAAAGCAAAACAGAAAATTTCAAAAACAAGACAAAAATGAGACACAGAACGACAAAACAAGACACAGAATGACAAATACAAGACAGAAAATGACAAAAATGGGACACAAAACCACAAAAACAAGACACAAAATGACCAAAATGACACAAAAATCTCTAACCAATCCGTGGATCCAGACTATAAGCCGCATCACTCATGAGGTTCAGACAAGTCAAGTTCTACTGGGAAGACGCTCCTTTAGGCCTGCTGTAAACAAGATTTAGACAATAATGCCAAACATCCAGTGTACTCGCTTTGTGTTACTATTTCTTTTTATTTAAGGTAATGACTGATATCTGCCGATTACTGGTTCAGGAAACTCTTCTAAATGTGTCCGGGTTTAGTGGTGCTTTAACTACAGATTTGCTCTCAGCTGTATTAAATGAAATGATCCATTGTGTTTGTGCAGAAACAAGAGACCAAATATTGAGAGAGCTTTCTGGCAAAGGACACCGTCACAAATGGTGTACCAAAGCGGAAAGTACATCTGATTCACCGCGGTCATAACTCATGTCACAGCTGTTTGTTATTTTTTGCTTCCAGACCACATTGTCTCATTAATATCCACAGATATCCACTCCACCTCCATTAGCAGGTGGTCTGTGGAATCAGAACCGAGCCAAAGCCCATCTCTGAACAAAGGCGGTGATGTTGTGTGGTGAGGAGAAGGCAGATGGGCCGATGCTGGTTCTGGATGCTGAGTGGCAGCGGGTAATACAGCAGGAAGGGAGGGACGGTGAATCAGACCAGCTCTGGCCACCGTTGTTATGATTCCTCCCATGTGTCAGCGACCGCCACATACCAGCGGTACGACTGCATGAACCTGCCTCATCCTCTGGTGGTAACCGTGGAGAAACAAATCCACTTTTACCGCTTTACTGCTGATACACTTCACATTTTAGATAAGATTCAAAGAAACGAGACAACAAAAACAAGACACAAATGACAGAAATGGGACACAAAACAACAAAGATGAGACACAAAATGACAAAAACAAGACAAAATGACAAAAATGAGACAGAAAATGACAAAAACAAGACAAAAAATAACAAAAAGAAGATACAAAATAAAACAAGAGAGAAAATGACAAAAACGAGACACAAAATGACAAAAACAAGGCAGAAAATAACAAAAGGAAGATACAAAACAACAAAAACAAGAGAAAATGACAAAAAGAAGATACAAAACAACAAGACAATGACAAAAAGACATTTCTCGTCTAATTTGTCTTGTTTTGTGTGATTTTTATTTTTTGCTTTGTATCTAAATTTAGGTGTTTTGTTTCTTGTTTTTCTGGTCTTGTGTTGTTTGGTGCCTCATTTTTTGTTATTTAATGTGCTTTGGGGACAGTTTTGTCTCTTTGTAGCATGAAACTACGATACATCCCATAATACTGATGCTCAAAGTTGGTTATAGAGAAAATGAACAAAATCAGATTTAGTCTTTAGCCTGTGACATCTGGAGTGGATGTAAAACTGCTAAATGACTCTAAAACTGACGAAGATTAGTTAAAAATCGTCCAAACTGACTCAAAAATGATCCAGAACAATTTGAATCATGTCTAAAATTTTAATGGACTTTTTCCATCATTTCTGAGCCTCATCACTTCATCCAGACCCACCTCTATGAACTTCAAGGACCTGTAAATGTTCCTAGTATGAAGACAAAACTTCAATTCATTCAATAAAGTTACTGCAGATGAAGAATCATCTGGTTCTGAGGAGGTCTGAGGGGAACTTTAATCACATTTATTAGTTTTTTTATATGAACTGACATCTCTAAGAGCAGTGCTCCTCATTCAGTTCTTCATATTCTGGACTCGGTTCAGGAATCCTTCCGGTCTTCAGCCTCCTCCTCTGGCCGAAGCAGGATGAATGACACTATTACGCTGTGAAATGAGTGTGCATGAGGGCAGCCAGGAGTCAGACGTCTTTGTTTACCGAGTGTTTATACAGTGACGAGTCTTCGAGCGTTGCAGACCTGTAATCTGCTGCACTCACACATAAACACAACGGTGGCAGCAAAAGGTCACAGGAGTCGCACATATGCACTGACAAATGTACAGTTTAACCCCGTGTTCACCCCGCTTCCATCCCATAATAGACGTGACACAGTAACGTTTGTGCTGCCATGGTAACGGGGCAAACCTGAGGCCGGTACCAGGATGTTTAGCCGTGGCTCGGCGTGGTGGACGGACTGACTCAGCTGGAGTTTACGTGTTCGTGTTTGACAGAGTCGTAGCTTGTTCCTTTCACTGGTAGAATACACAGCAAGACAAAGGAATAACAAACACTTCCAGGGAGCAACAAACGAGTCCTCGCTGCAGGTTTTCAACATCTGCCAGGAACCTTAGAGACTCAACAACACGGCAGAAAGCGGCTCTTTGAACTTCAGCTTTGCTTCAATCTCCTAATTGGTCCGATCCACATCAACAGTCAGATTTCCAAATGTACAGTCCAAACAGTGTAGTCCTGAGTTTTCATATTTCCATGGCTGCATTTCCATCACACCAGGAGGAGACCTTCAGATTCAGTCCCCAGAAAGTTCCTCTAAGTGTATATAAACGGATGGAACCTTATTTCTCCTAAAATCCAGTCTTTGGTCCACATTTCACCAACTTTTGAGGCTCTAACATCAGTAGAATCTGATGTGAGGAAAGTTTGATGAGAAAAGGTTCCAGTTCCAGGTCCTAAAATGTCTTGTAACTGTCCTTAAGGACTTGAAACGTGTCCAAAATTTCCTAAAAATCTGTGGAAATTGCTCAAAGATGCTCAAATTCATGTAACCCTAGATGTTGGTGTTCATAGAGGTCTAGATGTTCATAGAGGTCTAGGTGTTCATAGAAGTCTATATGTTGGTGTTCATAGAGGTCTAGGTGTTCATAGAGGTCTAGATGTTCATAGAGGTCTAGGTGTTCATAGAGGTCTAGGTGTTCATAGAGGTCTAGGTGTTCATAGAGGTCTAGATGTTCATAGAGGTCTAGGTGTTCATAGAGGTCTAGGTATTCATAGAAGTCTATATGTTGGTGTTCATAGAGGTCTAGGTGTTCATAGAGGTCTAGATGTTCATAGAGGTCTAGGTGTTCATAGAAGTCTAGATGTTGGTGTTCATAGAGGTCTAGATGTTCATAGAGGTCTAGGTGTTCATAGAGGTCTAGATGTTGGTGTTCATAGAGGTCTAGATGTTCATAGAGGTCTAGGTGTTCATAGAGGTCTAGGTGTTCATAGAGGTCTAGATGTTCATAGAGGTCTAGATGTTGATAGAGGTCTAGATGTGCATAGAGGTCTAGGTGTTCAAAGAGGTCTAGGTGTTCATAGAGGTCTAGATGTTCATAGAGGTCTAGATGTTCATAGAGGTCTAGGTGTTCATAGAGGTCTAGGTGTTCATAGAGGTCTAGGTGTTCATAGAGGTCTAGATGTTCATAGAGGTCTAGGTGTTCATAGAGGTCTAGGTGTTCATAGAGGTCTAGGTGTTCATAGAGGTCTAGATGTTCATAGAGGTCTAGGTGTTCATAGAGGTCTAGATGTTGCTATTATATGTGCAAAGTTACAAGCTGCTTCCATGTTGTCCACATGTTGACATTCAACAACACATGAGGCTGATTTTGACTTCTTTTTTCTCATCTCCTAGAAACCCTTTATAACCCTTCCTATCTCTAATATTCAGTATCTGACCATTAAAGTACAACTCAACATTTTCTGCTCTTGGAGAGACATAACTTCTTCAGATGTGAGGTTTTCCTCTTCATGAGAGCTCAATGGAAACTCCTCCGCTCTACAGACTGTGTGGTGATGTTCATTACAGTTGTTGACATTTATTATTTCTTATTGATTGCCCATTTTCTAGAAGTGCAACGTCTTTTATTAGCCTGTATGGAATATGATTCATTTGTCAGGTTGTAAAAGTGTGTAATCGCAGCGCTCGGCCACTGGATCTATGTGCAGCTTTAATAAGTGCAGCTAGTTTTCTGGTTTTTATGGGTCTGTGTGGAGTAGAACCAATTGTCAGGTTGGTAGAACAGCAGAAAACCATATTCCAGTTTGTGGTTGGGTGTTATTAATAATGATAGAAGCAGTTGTTAGCCTTTAACAGCCTCTAGGTTTTGGACCAGTTCATGTGTCTGCGGCTGAAATTCTCTGTTCTGCTTTTTGTTTCACTCCATCTTTTCCTGCTTTATTTTTCTGTCATTTTTACCTTCACTATCCTTCTATTACTGCTGTCCATCCTCTGTTTTCCGTCTCTCCTTTCCAGCTGTTTAACCCTGGAAAACCCATTGTTGCAAAAAATACATCAGTTTTATTTCATTAAATTATCATTTTCTATTATTTATATGAATGTGTATATATAATATATAAATTATAGAAAAAAATAACCAAAAAATAAATAGAACAAAATTTTTATGCATATATATATATATATATATATATATATATATATATTATATATATATATATATATATATTTATTTATTTTTTTTAAATGAAAAAATTATATTTTTTTATTTTTTATTCATGTTTTTCTCATCTTGCTCTATATAAAATATTTTATTTTTGATATTTTATATTTTCTAAATATATTTTACTAAAAAACTAAATTGTAATGTGTGTACACACACGCACACGCACACGCACACGCACACGCACACACACACACAGATAGATATTTCTTTATTTATTGCTCATTTTTTGGTCTATATTTGGGCCTTCCAGGGTTACAGCTTTTATTCCCTCCTCTTTGCTCCTACTCCTGATCTGTCGTTTATATTCTCATCTCGTATTGTTTCTGTTGTCTTTCTCTTCATGTTTCCATCCTCTCTTTGCTCTCCTTTCCCCATTTTCCTTCCATCCTTCCATCCCTGAGTCCCTCTCCTCGACCCCTGCCCACAGCATCATTAGCGACATTCACGGAAATCTTTCTTGGAAAAACAATCATCCCGGCGTTCCCCACCGGACCTCCGTTAAATCACAAATAATCCTCAGATTTTTCTGGAATCCCCTCCGTCAACACATGACGTGTTGTTTCCAGCATGACGAGGCTGACATGTGAAGAGGAAGGAAGTGTGTGGTGGTTGTTGGAGCTGAGGGTCAGTGTGTCACGTCGTCAGGACAGAATAATCACTGTGGTCGCTGTGGATCACTGAGTCAGCCAGGAATGTTTAGGAGTGGTCGAAAACAAATACATAAACCAAGTTTGTGCTCCAAGCTGGCACTGTGAATAAAAAACGTTTATATGAGTGGCTTTGTGAAGACAATCTGACCTTTAGAGTGTTCTGGGACAGTTTAAATGAAGTAATACTCTGGGATAAATATCTTCATTGACAACAGCTCTCTGATTGGATGGGAACTTTTTCCAGACCAGCAGAGTGCAATGCAGTGTAAATATCCTCCTGGTCACTTCCTGTTTTTACTGAACTTAATGTGTTGATGCTACATTTTGTAGTAAATATAAGTCTAATAACATAATCTGATAATTCACAAGAGAAACCTTTAAAAAGCTCATTGTGGGTAAACTTTCCAGGCTCATATCAGCATGTGTGATAGGTGGTTGATCAGAACAAGTTCTAGACGATGAAAGGAGCATTTTTACACACAGAAGATACCAGGATCATCTTCTAGCTATGATTCCAAGAAGAACAGAGAGCATTGTGGGGATTTAGCTAGCAATGGGCCACCATGACAGAGACTTGTGTGGTTCATGACTTCTGTATTCAATATGAGTCCATATGATTCCAGCAGGACTTAAGAATGTCCTTAACTTTCTGTCGTTTGAAACTGTTTTTCCTTTCTATCTTTTTGATTTTTTACTGTCATCTAGATTCTGTCTAAAGTTCCACCACCTTGTCATCCCAGGATTTTATACCTTCCTTTCTTTGCTTTCCAACACAAATGTGATTCTTACCTTATCATAAACTAAATCTTTGACCTTGGACTCCAAACCTTCAAAGGTCAGGAACATTTTTAGAGATGAATCTTTGTAAAAATGGTAAAAGTGGAATCGTTTCTCCACAGTTGCAACCAGATGATGAGTCAGGAGATGAGGAAGGCTCTAACTGATTTGTTACACCGATAACACACAACAGAAGAAGAAGAAGTGTATTTTGGTGTTCTGATTTGTCTAAATTGCACAACATCATGGGGGAGTGATTTCATTCATCCTGCAGCACAAAAACAATCAGAACCTGCAGCCAGAGTCATGAAGAGACATCTTCAGGGACAAGAACAACACTGAGTCTCATGAGAGCCATGATTTCAACATCACAGAATTGGTCTGGAATCATATTAAAAGACACGGAGGACGCTGAGGAACAAATCCAAAGAACTGCAGCAAGTTCTCTGAAAGTTTAACAACAAATCCACAAGTAAAACACTAGGAGAACTGATGCTGCTTCAGGGTAAACAGCAGAACTTTTTCATGCCATTAATCATCGAACTTCTGCACAAGACTAAAGGTTCTGTTTTAAACTTCTGACAGCCCTGAAGAACCAAGCAAAACAGAACAAACCAGTGAGATTAAAGACGCACAATTCACCTCAAAAAGCCCATAATCCACCTGAACATCACAACGTAAACATCATTTACACTAAGGCTAAAAAGACCAGGGTTCAAGTGACCTCATAGACGAGGAACTTTTAGTCTTACGGCTAAAAAGACCAGGGCTCTCGTCCCCTAATAGATGAGGAACCTTTAGTGTTAAGACTAAAAAGATCAGGGTTGTCGCCCCCTAATAGACAAGGAACTTTTAGTCTTCAGGCGATAAAGACCAGGGCTCCCGTCCCCTAATAGACAAGGAACTACAATTCATGCTTTGTGGCCTCTATGGGGACAAACTGGAACATGCAGGTAAAAGTATGAATGTTATTTTACAGATTTTCCACGTTTTGTTGTTTAAAATCACAGAAAAAAGCAATTAATTTACATCTTAACCCTTAAAAACAGGCCAAAACTGGAACTAACGTCCACAACATAAGCCTGTATTTTTGTAAATGGTCATTTATATTGCGTTATTTTTACTGTTTTTAAAATCAGCAAAAGAAAAAAATCGGACTTATTTAAAGATCTGTGCTGTTATTTCAAAGAAAGAATTGTAGATTAAGGATTGGAAAAGGATACATTTTTTTTTATACCAATTACCTGTTCTTTAAAATTACAAATATTTAATAAAAATACATATAAAAGTATAATTATCAGGCCAAAGCTGTGAATAATGTCCACATCAACAATCTGTATTTTAAAAATTGTGATCCATCCTTTTACAATGTCTGTCTGTAAAATAAATCAATTTTCTTGTCTATTTAAATCAGCAAAAATTATTATTATTGCAGATATTTTGTTATTTGAAATAAAAAATATTTACATAAAATAATAAAAATGGTTTTAAAAAATAGCTATCATAAATCTAGTAAAATCACAGAAAAAAGTATTAATTTACACATTAATCACAACAAAAATTGTCCAAAAATCTGTATTTACACTGTTTTTATCTTTATACGTTTTTTCAGATTGAAAATAAACAATGAAATTTAAATCTGTATTTTCAGCCATTTGTTCTTCTACAATGTGTGACCATAAAATGGCAGCTTAACAGTATTTAAATCTGCTAAAAGAGATTATTTTTGCCGACATTTACTATTTTTTTTCATTTTTTTACTATTTTTGAGCGTTGCAGTATTCTAATTTTTTTCATGTACATTTTCATGCATCCTTGCCGTCAGATTTTCTGTTTAGTTTCATATTTTTGGTTGTAAAATACTGAAACTAGCTTCAGTCTTATATCTAGCTGTGACTTTCCATCCTCCAGTCGCCACGTTGACTTTCTGAGGCCACGTCTGAGGCCGTTTCTGTCTCCGTTTCGGTCTTGGAAGTGGATGAAACTCGGGTTCTGTGACCTCGGCTTGGCCTGCAGGTGAACTCCAGACGTGACGGATGATGCGACGCTCGGAGACACTAACAGCTCGCTATGTTTAAAGAGGAGACAGGCTGTTCCTCTCCGGTGAAGACGCTGCTTTAACAGAAACACGGCGTCTTCAGACCGCTGGAATCCCTGCAGGTCAGCCAAAGGCCACAGCAGCACTTGTCCTCATATCTCTCTCCCTCTCTCAGGTATTCCTTCTTTCTGTCTCCATGCAGAGGAAGATAAACAGCGACGACAGTGAAAGTATGGAAGAGACGGCAGGGGTTGGAAACGATGCCGGGAGAATATACGATACGGACGGGCCGCGGTGCCAAATATGTGATTGGTCGGCTCGATAATGAGAGCCTATATGTTCCAGTAATTGATTGGCTGTCTGATTCGGTTCCAGTTGCTGATTGGCTGTGACGGTGCTGCAGCCCAACAGCAGTGTCATCCAGCAGGCAGAAGGATCTCTGAGAACCAGACGGTGCCTCGGACATCTCAGGTCAGAGTTCTGTCCTGCAGGGGACAGAAAGTTCTGCAGGTTTAAACATAAAGAGTCGCCTTTTCAGGATCAACTGAACTGAAGCCAAGTCTAAGATACTGAACGAACTCATCCAGAGTTTGTAGGTCGACTTCTGCTAGTAGAAAGTAACACAGCAAGAAGATGAGGCGACTTTGTGAACTTAAAGAAATAAACGAAGTTACAGGTTTTTCTTCTCATCTGTGAAGCTGAGTAGTCTCACAAATGTTGGACTTTTCTTGCTGGTGTACTGGTGATGTGATTTCCAACATCCATCCTTTTCAAACGTCGTATGCAACCCAAAATTGGTGGAGTTCCACGAAAAAGACCAGGGTTCCCGTCCCCTAATAGACAAGGAACTTTCAGTGTTGATGCTAAAAAGACCAAGGTTCCCATCCCCTAATAGATGTGGAGGCCTGGTTAGATCCTGCTGCTGGATGGATGGATGAACGGTGTGAATGTGGAGGCTGGTTTGGTGGAGATGGTCCAGCAGACCCAGTGGGACGCTGGCTGCAGTTGAGATAAAACTCTTGGCAGGACGGAGGACGGCTATAAAACACAGATATGAAGACGTCTCCGTGTCTCTGATGATGGGTTCATGAGGCCAAGCAGAGGTCACAGCGACACATATAGAAGGAAACCAAACAGAAAACCAGTGCCAGGAGGTTATTACTCTTCTTATTGACAAACATAAATTCAACATCTTTAGCTAGCTTTAAAGTTCACGCCGCTGGCCACGGTTGAAAAGAAGCTGCTGGCAGCTGATAGACAGCAGAGAAAACTCTCAAATGATTCGTCCATCTGTCTGAAGGAGGACATTCAGGGGTCAGTGTGTGCTCGCTCTACTTTATAGAGCTCTACACATGACCCCGAGGTAGAAAAGACCTTCATATTTTATAGATCAAACCCATCTGAGGGGCTGTTCTTATGCAGTCAGAGTTAACACTGTAGTAAAAAACTGAATATTTCACTCCATCTGTCCAGGAAGACACTGTAGTAAATACGGCACAGTTAACAGATTTAACTTTACCTACAGAACTGGACATCATACATCTATACTCTGTTAGGTTGTCACAAATTAAACAGCCACTGAGCAATGAGCAGATCTTTACTAATAAATGTGACAATAAACACGCTTTTAAGCTGCTTGACACAAAAGGAAAACATCATTTAAGGGTTCTTGGACAGTTGGACAGACAGAGTTTTTTCTTTTTTAAGTAATTTTGAAAAGACAAACAGTTTATCTGAGGAGCTCACAGAATCAGTAACGTCTTTTAACCCTGTAAAACCCACTGTTGCAAAAACATATATATATATATATATATATATATATATATATATATATATATATATATATATATATATATATATATATATATAATATATATATATATATATATATATATATACATATATATATATATATACACACACACACACACATGTATATATACACACATTATTTTTCCTAAGAAAAAATTCGATATTTGGGTTTTACAGGGTTAAATCACTCCTTAAAACCCACTTTTAGAAACTTGCCTTTATGTGAAGTTTACTTGCAGCTTATTAGTGTCTGAGAACCAAACAATGTGAAAATCCTTTTGCAACCTGTGAGTTAATTATTTTTCATCATTCTCCATCCGTCTTTTGAATCGCAGTTTTGAATGTAACGTTATGTGATGATCGGCGTGCGTCAGTTTGTCCATTTGTCTGTCTGTCAGCAACATTATTGTAAAACAGACTAACGGATTTGGATGAAATTTCCAGTGAAGCTCAGAAATGACTCAAGGACCAGGTGATTAGATTTTGGCAGTGATGCAGCTTATAGTCTGGACCCACGGATTTGTTGAAGATTTCTGCATCATTGCCAGATAGCGACACGGTGTCACTGTAACCATGACAACAAGTGAACACTACATGATCACATGATTGTGATCCTACTATAAATCCACCGCTGAGGACCACAAATGTTTATAAAACCATAGCTGTGAATAATTCCTACTTTTTAAAGAACATTTTAATAGTTTGAAGACATTTTAAAGTCATTTTGGACCCACCTTTAGTCATTTTTTAACTCTCCTCAGCCGGCCTAGACCATTAACTCATGTTGGACAGGGTTTGAACAGTTCAGGAGGATTTTTTGATTTCTGGACTAATTTGTAGTCATTTTTCTATATTTCAGGTGATTAACATTTAGAGAACATACTTATTATAGAACTTTATGGATTATCTTTTATCTTTTCCTTCTTCAACCAATTCAGAATTCCATAAATCAATTTAAAATGTGCTACCATGTGATTTCTATCGACCCCTAACGTTCTCTATCTGCACCTCTGAACCTGATTCCTCTCCAGACAGAGATTTAAAGCCGAGCCACGTCAGAACCAGAGCAGAACAAATCTAGACGCTCAGCAACGTGATCAGAATTAAAGCTCAGCAGCAGCAGACTCAGACGCCAGGTCTAACCACAACCTTCATCATGGAGCTGACCAGGTCCATCAGTCAGGATCCACCGTTAGTCCAAGGTCAGGCTGCAACAAGCTGAAATAACAGCCAGAACCGGGATGAATACACACTAAAAACTACCGCTGTGTGACTGGACCGAGAGCTGAACACATGCTAGGATTTATCAGGGCTGGAACAGCAGCAGGACCAGGAACAAACAGTGTTGGGTTGGCTGATGCAGCTGGAGGCTCAGACAGCTGTTAGATGCAGGATGAAGACGTTCCTCAGTCCTTGGACTCTGCAGCCGACTCCAGAGGGAAGCCAGAGGTTACCAGGTGTTAGCCAGAGATGCTAACATGAAGCTACGCTGATGATGAAACGAGGAGAAATTCTCAATACTCTACTGTAGAGACGCAACTCAAAGCCAGATAAAGAAAACAGAGTTAATCTTCTCTGTAGGATCTCAGCTTTAACATGTAGTACAGTCAAGTAAAACTGTATTTTAGACCATTTCGGTTGAGTTTATCTTCTAAGATGTAAACTACGCACATACAATTACATTTTCATTTAGTGTCTCATTTCTGTCCTTTGGTGTCTCGTTTTTGTCATTTTGTGTCTCGTTTTTTTTCGTTTTGTCTCATTTTTGTCCTATTTTGTATTTCCTTTTTGTCTCATTTGTGTTTTTTGTCTTATTTTTGTCATTTTGTGTTTCGCTTTATTTGTCGTTTTCTGTCTCATTTATGTTGTTTTGTGTCTCATGTCATTTTGTGTCTCATTTATGTCGTTTTGTCTCAATGTCGTTTTGTGTCTCGTCTGTCATTTTATGTCTTGTCATTTTGTGTCTCGTTTATATCGTTTTGTGTCTCGTCATTTTGTGTCTCATTTATGTCGTTTTGTCTCAATGTCGTTTTGTGTCTCGTCTATATCATTTTATGTCTTGTCATTTTGTGTCTCGTTTATATCGTTTTGTGTCTCATGTCATTTTGTGTCTCGTGTATGTTGCTTTCTGTCTTGTGTCTGTCCATTTTTTGTCACTTTCTGCCTTGTTTTTTGTCCTATTTTGTTGTTTTTTGTCATGTTGTCATTACTGTTGTTGTTTTGTTTCTAGTTTTTGTCTCTTTTTGTCTTATTTTTGTCATTTTGTGATTCGCTTTATTCTTTTTTTGTCGTTTTGTGTCTTCTTTTGTCTCACTTGTGTCGTTTGTCCATTGTCCTGCAGATGCACACTCCGGTGGAACCCACACGTGGCTGGACGAGGCCACTTTTGGCCAACATCTGCATCTCTGAGCTCAAGGAAAACACGGCGAGGTTGTGCTCGCTGCTGCATGCCTTTGGTCAGCGCTGCTATTCATAGAAGACCACAGATTCATCACTCAGCGCTGCAGTGTGTGTCTGTGTGCTGCTGCAGGAGGACGCTGTGTGTCCGTCCGCTAGTCTGTAATCATGATGTCAAGTCGACCGTCAGAGCTTTAACTAATGTCTGACAAACACAGCAGATTCCTACGGGACCCTGAAGGCATCACAGACGCACTCATAGTTGTGGTTTTGGGATCTCCTCCGGCTGCTGTTCAACCGGTGAACTCCATCTGACCTGCAGATTCAGATTCTGCTTCCAATATTTCACCTCAGGGCCTGGAGACGTTACTGATCCACTCAAGCACCGTCAAAATGTCTTCATAGGATCGTTCAGAGCAGAGTGTCAAAGTCATTTCAGTTCAGGGGCAAAAACATGACAAAATAACAACAAAAACAGGACAAAAAATGACAAAAACAGCACAAAGTGACAAACAAATGGACAAACGACAAAAACGAGACAAAAAACAATAAAGTGAAACACAAAATGACAAACGAGACAAAAAACACAAGACAGACAAGGAAGACAAAATGAAAAAATGAGAGACAAAACGACAAAAACATGAGAGAAAGGACAAAAGTCAGACAAAAAACATGACAAAAAAACAAGACAAAATATTACAAAAACAGGACAAAAAACGACAAAAACAAGACATAAAACAACAAAAATGAGACAAAACAACAAACGAGACACAAAATGACAAAAATGAAACGAAACAACAAACGAGACACAAAATGACAAAAACGAGACAAAAATAACAAAAATAGGACAAAAAATGACAAAAATGAGGCACAAAGTGACAGAAGAACAATGAACAATATGAAAATTTATGATCCAAACAACTTGTCATGGTCTAGAAATTATTTTAAATTTATAGTTTTACTAATTTACAATCTGCAGTTAATGTCTTCTGTGGAATTTTTACACTTTGAGGACCGGATTGGACCCTCTGGAGGACCGCTGTTGGCCCGCGGGCCTCATATTGGACACCCCTGGTTTAAAGACTGTCAAAAAACTCCCACGTCTTCAGTAGAATCATTTCAGTGCTGTCAGATTCTGAATATTTCACCACAGACAAACAAAGGAAAAGTACTGACTGGAATCTTTCCCAGATAACCAAACGTCTGGGACTCTAAACGTCTCATTGACGATTCAGAAACGTTTTACCAGATCAGAATCTGTTCGGTGAACTCCACCAGACTAAATGAAACCACCACATTTGGAGGTTCTGGCACGATGGCACGATTCATTATTTGTTCATTTAGCTTTGTTTTAAATAGGACAAGCTCTCAAAGTCAGCATTTACAGAAAAGAACAGCAGCCGAGAACTTCAACTCCTGACACCACTGGAGGGTTTGACTTTGGAATATTTGGGCCGATTCAGACACAATCAGTTAATATATTCACTGGGGCAAACAACACAGTTCTAGAAGTATTTTGACAGACGTTTAAGTCAATTTAAGTAACTTCTGAAGACGAAAATATCCAAAAACAGGTCAGAAAACATGAAACTCTCAGGAATTAGCCAAAAACACTGAACAGAACTTAGTTTTTGGTGTACAATAACACATAAATAAATTCAGCAACAGTCTGAAATGACACAGATTATCTAATTTCTGTCATTTTGTGTCTTGCTTTTGTAGTTTTGTGTCTCCTTTTTATCATTTTGTGTCTCGTTTTCGTCATTGTGTCTTGTTTTTGTCATTTTAGTCTGGATCCACGGATTTGTGATTTCTGTCATTGCCAGATAGTGGCACAGGTCACTGTAACCATGACAACCAGTGAACACTACATCAGCTGATTGTGATCCTACTATAAATCCACCACTGAGGACTTATCAGGACTTATCCATCGGAAATGATCCAAGGAACAACTGATTAAATTGTGGGGGTGTTTCTGAGTCCCATCAATTCCTGCCGCCCGCTACATATTTAGGTCACATGATTCAGTATCCGTACATAACGTACACATGCAGAACACACACCTGTGCTCAGAGCACGTCTATATTAAATGGTGCTGTGATTTCTGATCATCAGTTAACTAATAAATAAATGCTGTATTTCTGCCATATGGGGGAATCAGCAGCCTTGGAGGAGGACTGCTCTCTCTGAGGGCTTTTCTAGATGTTCTTGTGAAACTGATGTTCAGATTCGGGTGACGTCGTCTGAAATGAGTGAGCAGGTTTGACGTTCAACCAGCTCCATACCTGATCACAGCTGACAGCTTTGGTTCTCCATCGTTGTCCAGCATCACTGTAGTTATCTGAGAAACCGGAGTGTTGCCCAACAGCAGGTCTGGATGATGATGGAGGCTCTTCAAGATCTTGTTGTACTGGATTCACTGGACTGTACCTACGGGGGGAAATGAAGAGATTGAAATTCAGTTCTACTAGAAAGTACAGGAAGTCCTCGGTCTACAGCGTTTCATCGTTCTGTCAGAACTAGTTACGTGAAACTAGTTGATGAGCGGAGTGGATGAATACGTCGTCACAGCTCTATCAGACGGCTTTGTTTCCATTCTCTGGTTGTACACGACCTTGGATTGTGCTACATTCACTTTTTGTCCTTCATTATGGCTCCCAGCGTAAGTCAGACTCTTCTGATGCTTGGAAGAAAAGGAAAGCCGTCTCCATGGAAGTGAAATTAGATAGAATAAAACCCTGTGAAAAGGAAGAAACACCGACCAACATGGGTCAAGTTGTAAAAACAGGTCAACATATTCTGTTATCTTCTAGTAAAATGATTCATACATGCACGGAAGTCGTTGGTTTTCATGACTTCATGAAGAACTGATCGATATCGTGATGCACGGAACGGATTTGTTTACATTTTTGCCGGAGTTCCGACTTGCAACGAAAATCGACTTACGTAGATCCATAGGAATTCTTGGTCATTGTCGATCTCTCTGAGGTCATTTTGCATCACATTTTAATTATTTTGTCGACTTTTGGTGGTTTTGCATCTTTTTTGTCAAATTTTTGTAATTTTGATTACTCTTTGTGGTCATTTTTCATCATTTCCGTCTTTTTGTGGTCATTTTTATATAATTTTGCATCACATTATGGTTATTTAAGTCAATTTCTCCTCTAACCGAGGTCATTTTTGGTCATTGTCGATCTCTCTGAGGTCATTTTGGGTCACATTTTGGTTATTGTGTCTGCTTTTAGTGGTCCACATCTTTTTTGTCAAATTTTAGTAATTCTGATTTCTCTTTGTGGTCATTTTTTATAATTTTCATCTCTTTGTGGTCATTTTTGGATAATTTTGCATCTCTGTGTGGTTATTTAAGTAATTTTTTCCTCGATTCATGGTCATTTCTTTGATCATTTATGTCTCTTTGTAGTAATTTTTTGAGTCATTTTGTGTCTCTTTGGTCATATTTTGTTTATTTTGCATCTCTTCATGGCATGCTGCTTGAACCAAGTGGAACCAAAATTGTCCACCTTTGAGAAAGTTCTTCTTAGCAGTTTCTTTCCTATTTGAAGGTGATATCTGGTCATCTTCTGTCTCTTTGTGGTTGTTTTGTCTCTGTGGTCACTTTCTGTCTTGTTGGGGTAATTTTTTATTTTCTCTTTGTGTTCATTTTTTGTCTCTGTGGTAATTTTTTGTTTATTTTGCATTACTTTATAGTTATTTCAGTCACTTTTTCCTGTGTTAGTCGTCATTTTTTGTCACTGTAGATCTCTTTGTGATAATTTTTTTTGTATTTTTTGTCTCTTTGTGGTCATTTTTTGTGTCATTTTCTGTCTCTTTATGGTTACTTCAATCATTTTTTCGTCTGTCCACCTTTTTTTCCTATTTGAGGGTGGTGTGAGGATGAGCAAAGACGACATGAAAAACACAGAAAAAGGAGAAAAGAAAAGAGAGACGAGGCAAAACGAAGACAAAGAAGACCGAAAAGGCCGCGGCTAACGAGAGGAAACCCGATTCCTGTGGGCTTTTGGAGCTTCACTAATTAAGTTTCACGGTGGTGGGATGAATTCCCTCGATGCCAATCCAAGCCTGCCCACCCTGGACACAACCGAGATGATGGAGAGAGCGAAGGCTGGTTATTAGCAACGTGATATCAGAATCCATCCATTTCCCAGGACTGGAAGAGAACGCTCTGTGTGAGAATGCTGACGAGCTGTTCTAGAAATTACACAATAAGCTTCAGTAATCTTCTGGATGTGCCGCTCGGAGCGCTTTGGCTGCTGAGTTTTCCACTCAGACGAATAAAACGATGAATCTGAGAACTGGACGGACGACGAGCGCAGCTATTGGGTGACGGAGGAGGTTTATTCTGCATCTTGGACGCAGCGGAGCGTTCGACGGCAAGCTGCAGCGTCACGGTAAACGGTTAACAGATGAGATGAATAAAGACGAGCAGCAGGAGTCACGGCGAGGACACAAAAGGATGTGATTTACAGCAGATCTGTCCTGGCGATGAGAGAGGAGCCCTGATTAGAGGTTTGGTTAGCTGTGTTTCTCTGCTGCTAACCTCCTCTATCCAGATGGAACTACAACCATCCCACTGCTCATTTCCAACCGTGGGAGCCTGATAAAGAACACAAGTCCTTTTAATAATAAATAATAATAAATGTGTTTGTTTCCCTCCCAGAAGACTTAACAGGAGGTGAAGTTCAGTTTGTTGCTTCCAGCTGTTTGAGGAGTTTTTCTTCTGATTTTATTAAACACCTGCAGCAGGATCCATTAGAGATTTATAGATTTACAGACAACAGCAGTGAGTCCCTTCTGGTTGTTTTTTGTCTCTTTATAGATGTTTTTTGTTCTTTTGTCTCTCTTTCTGGCCACTTTTTGTCTCTTTGAGGCAGTTTTGTGTCACTTTGCGGTCATTTTCGGTCTCTTTATGATTGTTTTGTGTGTTTTTGTGGTCATTTTCTGTCTCTTTGTGGTTGTTTTGTGTCTCTTTATGGTCACTTTCCGTGTCTTTGTGGTTGTTTTGTGGTCATTTGCTGTCTTCTTATGCTCACTTTCTGACTCTTTGTGGTCGTTTTGTGTCTTTTTGTGCCTCCTATTGATATTTATGTCTCTGTCTAGTCATTTTGGGGTCACTTTTCTGTCTCTTTGTGGCCTTTTTGTAATATTTTGTGGTGGTTTTGCGTCTCTTTGTGGTTGATATTTGTCCTTTTAAATCTCTTTATGATAACTTTATGCCTGTTTGTGCTAATTTCATGTCTTTCCATGGTTGTCATGTGCTTATTCAACTACTTTATATATATATATATATATATATATATATATATATATATATATATATATATATATATATATATATATATATATTTTTTTTTTTTTTTTTTTTTTTAAATAAATTATCTCCACATTGGAGACAGGAAGATCAGGAGCATTAGATCTAAAATCTTTCAGGTATTCTCGGCTTTGTTAAGTTGAATTATGAGTACAGATGTTTCAGAAAGTTTTGACTTGATCTTCAAACTGTTGATCAGTTTTTAGAGAATAGATTCTCAGATCTAAGAGCAGCAGCTGTTGAGATGATCTGACGAACACAAAAGAATGAGTGAAAGTCAGCAACACCTCCTGCAGTAATAGAACTAGTGAGGGAGGTTTCTGTGTGTGGCCTTCAGCGATAATGACCGGGGTCGACAGAGTTCCTCTTCCAGGAACAGAAGCCCACAGACAAACACCCAGCAAGAATGAAGGATGGCATATATATAGTTACACATTACCGGAACCGAGGATGGATGGGTGGAAGACAGAGAGAAAATAAAGAAGGACATACATCATATTCTAAAGCTCCTGTAGACCTAAAGTCAAACAGGGCAATAATTTACTTCTTACAGTGAGGCTCCTCTCTGTAAACAACTCTGACTGCAGAGAAAATCCTGAGGAAGGAGACGGATGAACCTGAACGACTGCTACAAATTTAGGATTACCCAACGACAGACGGACTTAAACCAGCGAGACACAAACCAGCTCCTCTAGAGACGCATCTAGTATCTCAGAGTCATTCAGCAACACCAAACGTTCAATAATATGGAGGTAATAAATCAAGTGTTTGAGGAATTTCAGCAATTTGTGGATTTTCTAAAAGGCAAATCAACTAATAATATTGTCAGTGCATGACAAAGTTTGTACAAAACCCTACAGATTGTGTAATTAAGTCCTTATACAGTTCCATAAATCTGAAAAAATACATAGAGGTGGGTCCACATTTCACGTTTTAATGGATTTTTTTCCATCATATCAGTGCAGCAGATAGACATATGACATTTTAGGATGAAAAAAATATCTGAGTTCTCATAAAATTGCAACCAGATCAGTTTTACATCCACTCCAGGTGTCACAATGTAAACACTAAATCTGGTTTATGTTCATTTTCTCTATAATCAACTTTGAAAGTGGTCCAAAATGGGTCCAAAATGACCCAAAAATGGTCTAAAATGATTCAAAAGTGGTCTAAAATGACTCAAAAGTGGTCCAAAGTGACCCCAAAATTGTCCAAAATGACATAAAAGTGGTCCAAAATGATCGAAAAGTGGTCCAAAATGATCCAAAAGTGGTCTAAAATGATTCAAAAGTGGTCCAAAATGATCGAAAAGTGGTCCAAAATGATTCAAAATTGGTCCAAATTGACCAAAAAATGGTCCAAAATGACATAAACCCTTCCTGAATGCGACGCCAAATTTTGCAATACATTTTAGAGCCAACTTTGACCATCAGTATTATGGGATGTATTGTAGTTTGAACAGTAAAACTGCAGCAGTTTAATGTCATAGAGTCCTAGAAACAATCATTGGTTCCTGGATGTGTTTCTGTTTTCTGATAATTCACCAGAGAAAACTTTAAAAAGGTCATTGTGGGTAAACTTTCCAGGCTCATATCAGCATGTGTGATAGGTGGTTGGTCAGAACAAGTTCTAGACAATGAAAGGAGCATTTTTACACACAGAAGATACCAGGATCATCTCATAGACATGATTATCTAATTAAATATACTAAAGTTACTGTAGATTTTTTTCAAAATCTGCTGATTCTGAGGGTGTTGGGGGAACTTTTTTCAGATCTGGTTGATTATTTATGTAATTATCTCTATAATAATACTCTGTTTACGCTCAGAACTACGACTTGCCAGATACTCTTTGCATTCCAATAACTATTTGATGAGGAGACCAACAATATTCTCTCATAATAAATCTGAATTGACAACCAGGAGATGGTTATCTTAGCTTAGAGCTAACAGCTAACCTGTCACTGCTCAAAAATATAATCTTCCTACATATCGTTTACATTTTGTTTAATTTGTAAGAAAGAAGAACCTGCCTTTCTATCATGAGAAACCTGCTTCTTTCCCAGTTTCTACTGTTCCTGCCTGGTTCTGTTAGATCCACGTCATCTGTCCTGATGTCTGCAGTGATTTTATTTTAATCAGGTTTGAGTTTCTCTCTGATCGGACCGGCATGGGAGAATCACAACAGAAGGATGGATGGGAGCTGCAAAATGCATCAGAATGTGCTTTTGGCCCAAATGTGGATTTTTATGAAAGAAAAGTTGGGCAACCGGTGTGCTTTGAATACCTTGTCTTCTTTTGTTTCTCCTCTTTCTGTCTCCGTCCTGCTCTGTGCTTCCTGTCTTTGTGTCCATGCTGTAATACAGTGTTAGTGATCCGGATAGAGCGACCACAGCCGATGATAACAGATTACTAGAGAGCTTGGTTTGTGTCTTTAGGTGGCTTTGATTCCAGTAAGTCTGAACTAGCTTCCATTTACCTTCCTACGTGCACGCTCAGGTCAGGACGAGACGACACCACCCCTGATGTTTGGCCAACGCTCCAATATCTTTGACCGGTTCACTTATTTTTAGAAGGGATCCAATCCAGGGAACATTCTTCTTTGTTTTGGGTCTCGCTGTGCACACCGTCCAAGAAGAAGATGAGGGAGAAATTTATTCTTCCGCCGCTGCCAAACACTCAAAGTCGTGCAAACACAGTCGGAAACACACATGCACTTTTCCTCTGCGCTGCGGTCGGGATTCTCAAATTAGCTGGTCAGCAGTCGGTCGTATCCAGGGGGGTTGTCAGCAGGATTCCCGTAACCGGAGCAATTTGGGTCTATTTTTTCTTCGCTATCTGCATTCTTCAAATAACCATGACTCTTGACATTCTTTCCTCTTCAGTCTTGCTGTCTCGCTGCTTTCTTTGTCATTGTTTATATTTCGGTTTTTTTTTCTCACTGTAGCAACAATTCAGCTTCATATTATCCTCCATCCCATTTGTGATGCTGTTTATCGAGTATTTCTTGGAAGCAAAAGGTGCTCTAAGGAAGAAACATCATCACTGTATCAATCAAAGTCTGTGATTCTTTATAAAGATGTTAGTTTGTACAAACACGATGATTTATCCCTCTGACTTTTCCTGATTCCCTCATTCTTCTTCAAGCACCACCAAGGCTGTTACTGGGGATTTTAGGAGAACCATCTCAACAAGTCTTGGATTTACTGTCATGAAATTAATATATATTCACGGCCACCTCTGGATGAACTGTGATCACTTTGGCGATCATCAAGAACCATCTAAAGGCCAAAATCTGACTATGACCATCTCATGAAGGTTCCTCTTTCCAAGTTGTTTTCCTACAAGTTCTTCTTCAAGATCCTCTTCTTCAAGTTTTCAAGTAAATTTCCCCCAATATCTTCATCATGTTCTTCCTCTTCATTTTGTTCAAGTTCTTCTTCTCTCAATTGTTCTTCAAGCTCAGCTCTTCCTCTTCTTCAAGTTATTTTTATTTTTTCTCTCCCTTCAAGTTCTTCTTATTCAAATTCCTCTTCTTCGTGCCATTTTCTTTCAACTTCTTCTTCTTCAAATCTTAAAGTTCTTTGTCAAGTTTTTCTTCTTTCAGTACAAGTTACTCTCCTTCAAGCTCTTCTTCCACTTCTTCAAGTTCTTCCTCTTCAAGTTTATTCAAGTTCTTTTCCTTACAAGTTCTTCTTCAAGATTCTTTTCTTAAAGTTCCTCAATGCTATTTCCTTCTTCTTCCCCAAATTATTCTTTAAGTTCCTCCAAGCGTTTTTTCAATATGTCCCTAAGTTCTCCAATCCGGCCCTCAGAGTGTAAAAATTCCAGAGAAGACATTAACTGCAGATTGTAAATCAGTAAAACTATGAATTTAAAATCATTTCTAGACCATGACAAGTTGTTTGGATCATAAA
This sequence comes from Amphiprion clarkii, assembly GCA_027123335.1. Classification (NCBI taxonomy): domain Eukaryota; kingdom Metazoa; phylum Chordata; class Actinopteri; family Pomacentridae; genus Amphiprion; species Amphiprion clarkii. The sequence continues at coordinate 813,036 of CM049589.1, read as the reverse complement.
GTAAAATACTACATTGTTCTTTGTTGTTTGTGTCTCATTTTTGTTTGTCTCACGTTTTTGTCATTTTGTATCTTGTTTCTGTTTTTGTTTCTCACTTCTGTTGTTTTATTTTGTAATATTTTGTTTTTTGTTGTTTTTTTTGTCTTTTTTCATCTGACTTTTGTCATTTGTCTTACGTTTTTGTTTTGTTTCTAATTTTTTGTCGTTTTAGGTTTCCTTTTTGTCTCGCTTGTGTTTTTTGTCATTTTGTGTTTCGTTTTATTCATTGTTTTGAGTATCATTTTTGTCATTTTGTGTTTTTTTTGTCTAGCTTGTGTTGTTTGTCTATTTTCTTTGTCGTTTTATTTCTCGCTTTTGTCTCATTTGTCAATTTTTTTTTTCACTTCTTAACTTTTTTGCATAATTTTTTGTCCCTTGTTTCAAGTTGCTTTTCTCATTTTTGTCATTTCATTTCCCTCTTTTGTCATTTTGTCTCATTATTGTAATATTTCCTCTTGTTTTTGTTGTTTTTCATCTTTTTTTGTCTGACTTCTGTCGTTTTGATTATAAAGTAAAATACTAAAGCACCTATTCCAGGGTTGTCTGTCCTGAAAGAAGGATTTTTGTTCCTGAGGTTTCTCCTCCTTGTATGAACCAAAGGTCTCTGGGTAAATAGTAGGTTGTACGAATGTAAATCCATCTAAAAGTTGCTATTTCTGTACTTTCTCCTTTAATTCTCGTATATCTGTCCCTGAAGTCTATTTGAACCTTTTCAATCTCTCTGAAAGTCTCTCCCTCATCTTTATTTTCCCTCCTTGCTCTGTCTGCCTTCAGTCATGTTTGACTTGCAGAGATTTTGGTCTCTACTAAGCACTTTTCCAGATCCAGTATTAGTGAGGGTGTATTTTAGTGGTCCAAACCTCTCAGAAGGTGATGACAAGACCTCAAAACTCAGGGCTTTTCTTTCAGGCCAGGATTTCTCTCTTTTTCACTTTTATTACTTCTTCTCTTCTCTCGTCCATCCATGTCTCTAAGTCAGTCTCATCCAATCTTACATTCAATTTCAAAAAGGTTTATTAGCATAATAAAAAAATCAACAATGCTCCCCAAGCGCTTTATGGCACAAAAATGACATCTGCTTGGAAAACACTGAAATATCTGAACTGTTTTGTGGTGGATCATCACAAAGAGCTGATCAGGAGAAAGCTGGAAGGAACATTCAAGTATTTTTACAGCTCTGCTTCTTCAACTTCTCATTCTCGTTCTTCAAGTTCTTCTTTTTCTGTTGCTTCTTTGAATTTTTCTTCAGCTGCTGCTTCTTGAAGTCCTTCTTTAAGTTTTTTCTTCTTTTTCAAGGTCTTGTCCTTCAATTTTTTCCAATCTAGTCCTCAAATTCATTTTTTTAAGTTCTTTATGTTCTTCTTCTTCAAATTTTCTTTTGGTTCTACAAGTTCTTTTTCAGGTATTTGCAGCTACACTAAAAGTTCTTCTTCACATTCCTAAGCTTTTCTTCTTCTTCTCAACATACTTTTTCAAGTTCTTTAGGTTCTTGTAGTTCATCTTCAAGTTCTTCTACAAGTTCTTTTTCTGGTTCTTCAAGTTTTTCTCCTTTTTCACTCTCTCGTTCTTCAAGTTTTCTTTTTTTTCCTCAATCTAGTCCTCAAATTCCTTTTTTTAAAGTTCTTCAAGTTCTTCTTCTGGTGGTTTACTGCCTATTTGCCAGAGTAATTTTGAGGGAAACGGACATTTGTATTTACTTTTGATTTACATTACAGCGTTGCAGCTGGTTTTGATCGATGGTTTGGGCTACATCTGATGTAAAGCAGTGATCTTACTAGAAATATGTTGAGGACAACAGGACAACTTGAGGAGATTTATAAGTCCAGGCTTACGTCTCTCCTGTTATTTTAACTACAGTTAACAGCTACTCTTAGTTTGACTTTGAACTGAATAAACAGCTGAAATCCTGAGAAACCAGAAAGTACCTCACAACAGATTTCTGGTGCTGACACTTCAAGCAGAGCCCTGTGCTCAGAACCTCCTCTCAATGATCCGTGAGTTGTTGGAGACATAAAGAGATAATGAGCCATCAAATGCAGTATATGATCCACTTTTCCAGAACCTTCTGTCTGACCGCAGAAAACTGAGCGTGGAGATTTGTGTGCACACTTGTTCCATCTATAATCGCCTCCTGCTGTAACCCCACGTTGTGCTGTCTCATCTCTCTCCTTCCCTGTTTTGGAAAATCCATGCTGATGTGAAGTGAGGCAGAACGAGGGAGTCGGGAGGGAAAAGAGAGGTGGGAAAGGACAGGCTTAACCGGCGAAGACAGAAGATCTTCAGAGGTAAGGAGTAAGTCTGGATGGATGTCTAGATAGATAAATGTCTAGATAGATACATAGATGTCTAGATAGATAGACAGATAGACAGACAGATAGACAGAGGGAAATTCTACAGCAAATTTTTGAAACACCTAAATGGATTTTTGTTTGTTTACTGTGGATTTTCTGCTCGAAACTCATTTTGTTTGTCTAAATGCAGACATATGTTCATTAGAGGCACCTACAGAGGTTGTGGAAGGAATGAGAAGACTTATTCACCAAAAAGATAGCATGAAATGTGGTATTTAGGTCTTAAGAGGAGGCACGGCCACAATTGTCTCCTAAATTTAAGGTTATATTATTATATATTAAAAATGACTTAAACGAATAATTTTTGGCCCTTGTTGGAAATATGGATGAAAATCCAGTCTTTAGTCGACATTTCACCAACTTTTGAGGTTCTAACATCAGTAGAATTTGATGTGTGGAAAGCATAACAAGACAAGCTTCCAGTTCCAGGTCACAAAATGTCTCATAATTGTCCTTAATGACTTGAAATGCCTTTACATTCTGCAAAAATGATTCAAAAATGCTCAAAATGAAACCAAAAATGTCTTAAAATGATTGAAAAATGTCCAAAATGTGTCCTAAAATTACTTATAATTGTTCAGAATTGCACAAGATGACTCAAAATGTTTCTAAAATTAGTCCAAATTGTCCAAATTAGCAATAATCAATAATTATTGGCCACTGAAATTAGAAAAAGTACAACATAATTTAATCAAAGTTGGTCTAGTGTCTCCATAAAGTTCCTGTAAGTGTCTATAAATGGATGGATCCATATTTCTACTAAAATCCAGTCTTTGGTCGACATTTCACCAACTGTTGAGGCTCTAACATCAGTAGAATCTGATGTTTAGACTAAATGTTGATGTGGAAACAAAAACTGGTGTTCATAGAGGTCTAGATGCTTATAGAGGTCTAGATGTTGGTAAAATATGTGCAAAGTTACAAGCTCCTTCTATGTTGTCTTCATGTTGGTGAAATGTTGACCAAAGATGGATCCATCCATATATGTACACTTTCAGGAATTTTCTGGGACCACAATACCCCCCTCAACTGAAAATTTTGCATATTTCTTTAAAATCATTTTAAAGGCCCAATAATTAAAATTTGCATCTGTGTCAAAACATTTTTCTAAGATTAACGTCACTAGAAAATGTGGCTGGATGGATCAGGAAAAAATTAACAAGAACAGAAGAGGAGGAAAAATAAAGACTGTAAGAAAGAGAAGCAGAAAGTGTGTCGAGGGATAGATGGAAGTAAAAAGAGACGTCTGACTGTAATGGAATTAAGCAGCTCCCAGTCCAGAACCAGTAGACTGACTCCAGTTCAATTAACCGACACACACACTCAGTCTGTTCAACGTCAACAGCCTTCAGCTGCACACAAAAACCTCTCTACGCTGCACCGCTTCTACGTTTTTGTGTCGGCGAGTCGAGCCAAACTGCTGGAGAGCGACGAGGCCGAGCCGAGGGTCGCCGTGGGGACACGAACCCACACCGAGAGGCTGAACACGAAACAGACCCAGGACCAGCCAACTCACAGGAGTCACTATCTGCAGAACATTCAATCAGAACCAGAGACACGGGGAGGACCAACGCTGCTTTGGTCAAATATCTAATCTTTAACTGAAGGTAAGAGTCACAGAGCAAAAGACAGAATGGTTAAACTTTGATAAATTATTAAGTTTCCAACAGAAGGGACCTCTATAGAAGACAATAACACACCACATGGTTGACGTTCAATCATAAAAACACTGACTGTCGGTGGGAAAATGAAGAATAAACAGTGGCTTAATGTGACTGTTTAATTGATCCATCCATCCACCCCGACATCCTCCCAACTATACAGAACTAGAACATAACCAGACCTCCTAACACCATTACTATTAGGGCTCAGGGATGAACATTTTTAAATGACTTTCTGAATTTAAAATCACCAGTGTTGTCAACCAATGATCAGTCAGTCGATAACGTGAACTACAAAGAACAGAAGAACATTGGTCCTGTACTGAAGTTGCTGTTTTAGTTGTTTATAAGTAATAAACTTCTTTATAAGCAATATCCAGAACTGCTACATCAGTTACAGGACTGTTTTTACAGTTCTTTATACACCAAATAAGCTATCTTTCAAAGTTTCATAGATACTCTTTACTCTCTACTATACTCTTTTGTATTTTTTCTTCCAGATTTGTATATGTCGTATTTACACATGTCCAACACCACTCATAAAATGCTGTCTGATTGTGTGAATGCACTGACAGGACTGCCGATTAATTTCTTTTCATTTTCAATTATAAAAAAGGCATTCTCTTCTATGCAACTGAAATCAGTCATGAAGGCGGTACAGCTGCCACCGGTATCCAAAGACGCTTCTCTGTCAATCCCAAATTAATCATAAGTTCTGGTTGGAGGTCATTAGCAGTAACAAAAGTCTTTGTCATGGTGCCAGAAGCTTGCTAGCTAAACTCCCACAATGCTCTCTGCTTTAACATGAACTGTAGTCTGAGTGACGCCTCCTCTGGTCTCTACAGGATTAAACAGGAAGAGACTCCACCTGATGGAACAACCAGGAACTACAGCTGATCTACATTTACTGACATGCACGACCTTCTCTTCTTCTGCCTGATCAGTTCGTCTATTTTTAATCATTTAAATTATTAATGGGAATTAATACAAATGTCCACTACAGCTGCTATCAGGGTATAATCCTTGATGATTTTGGGGTTTTAGCTGAATTAAAGGATGCCTACAGAATAAAATACAAGACCTGGACAGCTTGTTTGTTTAGTTTTCGCAGGTTGTGTCTGTCAGTTAGAGCAGATTGTTAAAGTTAATCTGACTTTAGAAAGATGTTGCATTAATTGATTTAACTGCAACCTCAAAATAAACATTAAAACCGATCAGATATGTTGTTTAGAAACTTTTCTGGATGCTGAAAGTCTACTTTTAACATGTTTTGCCATCTGTGAGCAGTTGTAAACAAAAATCTGTGAAGAAAAACTGTACATCAGAACATTTGAATGTGATTATTGAACAACTGTGTATGATTGTTTTAGTTGTCCTTGTTTGCTTTTTATTGATCTCCGTTCTTTGCCCTCTCATTAATCAGTAACAAACAGACTTCTCATCTGGAAATACAGCCTCATTATTTGTGTTGACTCTTTATCTTTCTGAACAGACCAATAAAATCTGCAGAAAATATGAAAGTTTCTGCTTTCAAAGACGCTGAGCTGTGCACCATAAACACACAACGACGAGCCAAACGTCCGCGACAAACATGGTGCGTGTTGCTGTTTGTGTGGTTCTGTTTGTGTGTCGCCCTGTTTGTTTGTGCGTACTTTAAATGGGGGCACTGGGAGGTTTGTGAGCTGGTTTACTGGTCTCTAAACAGAGCTAATGAAGAGACGAGTCAACCAGAGGGCAGAGAGGAAGAAGAAAACAGAGATCAGAGGGATGGTGAGGAGGGAAACGCTGCACTGAGTCTTTACATTTCTGAAAACAACAAATACAGAAACCGCCTCTTAAAAAACCAAAAACAGAAGTCCAGATGCTGAAGCTTCTAGGAACACCACGACTAAAATCTTGTCGGTGAACTAAAACCAGGACAGATTCAGCTGCTTTTTTCTCACCTCAAATGCTTTCAGAAATACTTTTCGCTGAAGTGTTTTCAAAATAAAAGAGGAAGTTTGCGGTCGAGCGGCCATGTTGGTCCGGCTTGAAATCCAGGAGCAGACAGCTCCCGAGTCCAGTCGTTTGTCCAATCAGGGGCAGGATAGTTGGAGAGGAAGGTCAGCAGGAGTTGAACACCTCAAGGACATGCCCACCAAGTGGGAAAGTTTCAGATATCTTCTTTTTCTCCACAATGTGATTAATTGGGTCTAATAATAGCAATATATTTACAGTAATAAAGTGAAAATTAACAGTGTCATGTCTAGATTAAAACAAGAAAAACCTCCACATAAGTTGGTGTGTATTTCAACATTTTTTTTTTTTTTTTTTTTTTTTTAAATAAAATAGTCGTCGTACTGTTATTCACAGTTTTAATGATATTTTACACTGGAAATGTAAATGTTGTGTGTTTTTGCCCCTCAAAAATACTTAAAAATAACGGAAAATAATCATTTACATAACATTTTTGACATTAAAACACTGTTGAAATCATTTACTTAAATTTTTTTTTGCTTAACTTATTAGATGAAACTGTTACATTTTAGTTTTATACTGTAGATATATTTCTAATTTTAGATCCAATTAGCCACCATTTGCATAAAAAGAAGAAACTTCATCATAAGTCCTCCTTATTTAATAATGAAAAACAACCATCTCATGAAGAAACACTAATTTTATGTGACTGTGGAACTTTTTTATCTAATTATTTGTAGTTTTTGGCTCTTTAGAGTTTAATGGAGTAAATTTAAAATGGTAAAAACAACATAAAAATTGGTTTGTATTGTTACTAAAGCATCTTCACGATTGAAAAGTGGACTCAAATTAAAACAAAAATGGGATAATTCTCTCATAAAAGCACCGGTTTCTCCTCTCTGCTGTTTAAATGGTTTCTGAATAAAGTTTCTTTCTTAGTTTCAGTCCAGTCCTGGTCCTTTAAAGCACTTTTCAGACAAACTATCGGACTCCTCCGCCTGTCCTCCGTCCAGCCGGACCACCGTGGAGTTGGCCCAACCCAAGGCATCGACCCTCCAGGCCGGTCCAGACCTGCCGGAGCCGACGGGACGGAGCGGAGGTGTTTGATTTGGTCGGTCCAGTCTGGACTCAGAGCCAAAACACACCGAGGAGGAAATCCGTCAGCGACCAGGAAGCAGCAGCCAATCAGAGGCTGGATCAGAGAGGAAGCAGCAGCCAATCAGAGGCTGGATCAGAGAGGAAGCAGTGGATCAGACATCGTCCAGAGCAGAAAGAACTGAAATCACCTCATTAGCTGCATGTTTAGGAGGGATTTTAATCAGAAAAAAAATCTACTTTCCTCTAAAATAACTTTAAAAATGTGTGATGCTAAACAAATGGGAATCCACAATGTTGGTGGAACTGGATTTTAGTAGAAATATGGATCCATCCATTTATATACACTTACAGGAACTTTATGGAGACATAATACCAACCCTGATTGAAAATGTGACTTTTTCCATTTTCAGTGGCAAATAAATATTCATTTTTGTTAATTTGGAAAGATTTTGAGTAATTTTAAACAAATTTTGAGTAATTTTGGACCGATTCTGAGCAATTTTGAACAATTTTAAATCATTTTAGGACATTTTTAAGCCATTTTTGGACAATTTTAAAGGAATTTTGGACATGTTTTGCGACAATTATGAGATATTTTGGGACCTGGAACTGGAATCTTGTCTTGTCAAACTTTCTTCACATCAGATTCTACCGATGTTAGAACCTCAAAAGTTGGTAAAATGTCGCCCAAAGACTGGATTTGATCGACATTAAACTGCTGCAGACTGTGATACATCCCGTAATATTGATTCTTAAAGTTGGTTATTGAGAAAATAAACAACAACCAGATTTATTCTTGAGATTGTGAGCCATGGAGTGGATGTGAAACTGATCTGGTGTCAGTTTTTATCAGAACTGCTCCTCAGAAACTTCAGCTTCAGTCTTCTTCCTCCCAAACAGGGAAAATGAAGACATTAAATGTGAACTCTGGCCTGTTTTTCTCTGATTCTACACATCTTTCTCCCTCTTTGGTCCAAACCTCTGTCTCATGTCTCTATCACCAGTTCTTCTGCCCAAACATCTCTCATCATCTCTGGACGTTCTGATTCCTGCTGCCGTGGACCAGAGCTGCCAGGTCGAGGTGTTGAAGACGAGATCGCAGCTCATATGTGTGTGTGTGTGTGTGTGTGTGTGTGTGTGTGTGTGTGTGTGTGTGTGTGTGTTCCTGTCCATGTGTGTGTGTGTTCCTGTCCATGTGTGTGTGTGTGTGTGTGTTCCTGTCTGTGTGTGTGTGTGTGTGTGTGTTCCTGTCCGTGTGTGTGTGTGTGTGTGTGTTCCTGTCCAGTGTGTGTGTGTGTGTGTGTGTGTGTGTGTGTGTTCCTGTCCGTGTGTGTGTGTGTGTGTGTGTGTGTGTGTGTGCGTGTGTTCCTGTCCATGTGTGTGTTCTGCAGCGGTCCAGCCAGAGGTTTCAGAGAGATGAGGAGGCGGGAATTATGGGAAACGAGCTGAACATGAGGAACTTCTGTACTCAAATAAGAAGCAGACAAACGAGCCTGAGAGGTTCACAAGGGAGAAAACACTGATGAGGGGAAATAAAAATCTGATTTTCATTTATTTTCAGTCTTTGAAAATGTGTAATTATCAGATTTTTTCCTCTCTATCCTGCTCTGTTCGTCCAAACCAGGGGCGTCAAACTTATCTGTAGGGGCCACATTCAGCCCAATTAGATCTCAAATTCTAAAAAACAACAAGAACAAGACAAAATGGTACACAAATTAGACACAAAACGACAAAAATGAGAAACGACACAAAACAAAACAAAAAACGAGACAAAAAGGTTGGTTAAAAAGTTACAAACTGACAAAAACATGGCAAAAAATTGCACAAATGACAAATACGACAAAAATTACAAAAAAAAACCCAATCGACAAAAAATAAACAATAAACAAATAAAGGAAAAGACAAAATCACAAATCTAAGACAAAAAAACACAAGCGAGACAAAAATCAAACACAAAACGACAACAAACGAGACAACACAAAACAAAAATAAAGTGACAAAAAAATTGGCCAAAAACAAGACAAAAAATTACACAAATGACATAAACACAAGAAAACGACAAAAAAAGGATTAGCAACACAAGCGAGACAAAAAACAAAATGACAAAAACGATACACAAAACAACCAATACAGCAAAACACAAAATGATAAAAATAAGAAACAAAATGTCAAAAAATGAGATAAACAACATGAAGCAAAACAAAAAAGAGACAAAAATTTGACAAAAATGTTACAAAGTTACAAAACATGAGAGAAAACTACAAAAGTCAGACAAAAAAACTACAAAATCAAGACAAAAATTGCAAAAATGAGACACAAAATGACAAAATTGAAACAAACATGAAAGAAAACAAGAGACAAAAAAGTTGATAAAAAAGTGAAAAAGCGACAAAAAATAGATAAAAACAAGACAAAAAATTAAACAAATGACACAAAAAAATGACAAAAACAATCCCCAAAACAACGAATACAGCAAAAGACAGTATGATAAAAAATAAGACAAAAAAACACAAGCGAGACAAAAAGGAAACCAAAACGACTACAACAAGACAAAATATTACAAAAACACGAAACAAAACCACAAGTGACAAAGGACAAAAGCGAGAAACAAAACAACAAAAAATAGAAAAACAACCCAAGCGAGACAAAAAAACAACAAAAATTATTACAAAAATGAGACACAAAGCAACAAAAAATGGACAAGCGAGACAAAAAAGGCACAAAGCGACAAAAACATGAGACAAACGACAAAAGTCAGACAAACAAGATAAATAACAAAAAACAACAAAATATTCTAAAAATGAGACACAACATGGCAAAAGAACAATGAACAATCTAGTATTTTACTTTATGATAAAAAAAATCATTTTTTTCAAAATTTGACCGTAAAATGAGACCATTTAACAGCTAAAAACATCAGAATTTTACTGCTATGTGTAGTAAGTTTCATTGTTTTAACAGTTTTTGGATGTTACAGTAGATTTTCTGGCACCTTTGCTGTTAAATTTGATATTTTTTAAGCTTTTTTTTTCCTTCTACAGTGCATGTCTCTCTATCCCACAGTGATATTAATTGGATCGAAGCAGAATTCAAAGGATCTGGCTGAACGTTTGTTGCTTTAATTATCCGTGGATGGATTCAGCATCTGTAGTCGTGACCCTCTGCTCTGGAACCAACACGTTTCCTACAAGTTCATGGTCCTTGGAAGCCTCCAGAACTTTTAGATTCCAGCCATAAACAGATCATAAAGGCCTGTCTTTACTAATGACTCAGCTAAAGAGAGAACCAGATCTTCTACTTCTTTATAGTCTGGCTGCTTCTGCCGAGCGTTCCCGACGGCACTCAGGAGTTTGGAAGGATTTCATCGGCTAGTGCTATTTATTAGAGTGTTTAAGCCTTTTTATTTAATGGCGTAAAGCTTTACCTTCATACTGTGAATATTTTCAGAGTTCCAGGTCCTTGAAGTCCATAGAGGTGGGTCTAAATTTATCACTGATGAAGTGATTCATCAGTGATAAATTTGTGTCTATCTGACTTCATCAGATAGACACACGACATTTTAGGAGGAAAAACACATTAGAGACCTGTTGAAAATTGCATCTAAATCAAGTTTTACATCCAGGTGTCACAATCGAAACACTAAGTCTGTCTTTAATTCAATAATTTTTCCAGTATAATTCGGCCGCCGAACCTACGTTAGAGAAGAGTTTTTCCAAGATGATCCTGGTATCTTCTGTGTGTAAAAATGCTCCTTTCATTGTCTAGAACTTGTTCTGCTCAACCACCTATCACACATGCTGATATGAGCCTGGAAACTTTACCCACAATGACCTTTTGAAAGTTTTTTCTGGTGGATTACCAGAAAACGTGTCTATCTGCTGTACTGATGAACAGATGGAGCTTCCTTACCTCTCTGGATCCAGGACGTTTGTCCTCTCAGATGAAGTGGACTTTCAGCTTCCAGTCAGTGACAGAAACCGGATTCACAGAAGCTTTCCCAGTTTCTGAAATATGCAAAAGAGAAGACAAAGTAAAACACCAGTATCTGTGCAGCATCTATACTCTTACTTTATTATATTTAATGAAGCTATTCAAAGTTTTACCCTCATACTAAGAACATTTTCAGACTTACGGGTCCTTAAAATACATAGAGGTGCTTCCAGATTTCACACTTTTTACCAGTTTGTCCAAGATGACTCAGGTTTTCTCCAAAAAAGACTAAAATCTGTCCAAAAAGACTCAACAATTGTCCACATGACATCAAAACTGCAACCAAATCAATTTTACATCCACTCCAAGTACAATCTAAAGACTAAATCTGCTTTTTGTTCATTTTATCTATAAACAAATCATAGAGGAGTCCTAGAAACGATCATTAGTTCCCTGGATATGTTTCTGTTTTCTAATTATTCACCAGAGAAAACTTTAGACAGTGCATTGTGGGTAAACTTTCCAGGCTCATATCAGCATGTGTGATAGGTGGTTGGTCAGAACAAGTTCTAGACAATGAAAGGAGCATTTTTACACACAGAAGACACCAGGATCATCTAATAGACATGATTCACTCACTTCTAAAAAAAAAAAGCTATAGTCATATTTCAATACTTGTGAAAGTAGTTTGTGGCTGTGAAATGGACAAAGAGGTCAGGTTGGTTATGTAACACCTGTAAAGGTCTAAAGTTTGAAATAACCCTCAAAATCTGGAATAATCCTCAAGAAGAACTGATATATTAGAAGTGTAAATGTCTTCAGGCAGCTAAAGATAACTCAGAAAAGTTTGGGCCTGATGTTGAAAAATTGGAAAAACCCAAGAATGTCTGGTTTAACTCTGGAATAAAGTCTTGAAAAAGGGTCAAAACATCAACAACTCCCTTAAAAAGTATAAAGTTACCCACCCTACCTGCAAAAGTCATAGATTGACACTGGCAAACCAAATTGTAGACCAAGGATCATTTTACCTCCATTTGATACCAGGATCATCTAATAGACATGATTCATTTTACATCATCACAAACCAGATTTACTGTTTAGACTGTGACCACTGGAGTGGATGTAAAACTGCCTAAATCACTCCAAAATAGATGAAGATTAGTTAAAAACCATCCAAACTGATTTATAAATGATTCAGAACAATTTGAAGCTTGTCTAAAATGACTTTGAACTTGTTCAAAAAGACTCCAACATTCACAAAATGACTCAAAATTGTCCAAAAATTGTCAAAATTTGCCCAAAATGGGTCAAAATTGTGCTAAAGACACCAAAATGTTCAAAATGACTGAAAACTGTCAAAAAATCAGCTTAAAAATGATGGGAACAAATGTCCAAATGACCTCAAAATGCCTAGATTTATTCTTTAGATTGTGACACCTGGATGGATGTAAAACTGATCTGGTTTTCATATGTCTATCTGCTGGACTGATGAAGTTCTGAGGATCAGAAATGATGGAAAAAGTAACGCAAGCCAGTAATAAACGTAAATATTCAGGTTAAAACCCAACAATAACACACATTTTACCAAATTACCAGATTAACTTCAACATAAAGATGAATAATCTTTTAAATTAAACATGAAAAGTTGATAAAATCTGGAGATTTTCTGTGAGAAAGACCGTTTGCGACGGCAGACAGAGAAAAGAGCTTCATCCACAGAACAAGATGTCAGAGTCTCAGGGTTTGACTGACGTCTGATTTCTGGGAAACACAACGAAGAAGAACCACCACAGCAAAGAGTGCTCAGCAACAAAGACAAACACCAAGATAGAAGCCTTGAGAATCCAATAATTACACATGGCATTAAAGTCATTCCTGCTGTGGTGAGTGTGCGACCGCTACAGCTCTTTCTTCTGTTCTGACAAAGTGAGAAAGTCTCCTGATAATCCCAAACACATGTCCTTGAAAGCCTCTGGCAGCCAATCAACACAAGCACTGGAGCTTCTTCGTTTGATACCGCAGACAGAAGATCTACTGCCAGCAGCCAAGAGGCTTTTACAAGGTCCTTCAAGTCCATAGGTTTCACATCGATGAAGTGATGAGGCTCAGAAATGATGGGAAAAGTCCATTTTTAATGGACTTTTCCCATCATTTCTGAACCTCACCACTAAGTTTTCCCTTAACCAAATGTGTCAAAATGACCCAAAATCTGTCCAATCTGAATAAACCTTTGTCCAAATTTACTATTAATATTATCAGTTTATTTAAAAAGGGACCATGTACAATATTAAACACAAATGTTTCCATTTGATGTATTGCACCAGAGTTAGCTTTAAGCTAATTTCCATCTGCAGTCCCTTGGCAGGTCACAATAAAAACATATTCAAAATTTGTCTAATATGAGAAAAAAAATCTCCAAAAAAAGGCTCCAAATTTGTCCAAAATGATTCAATTCTTGTCCAAAATGACAAAAAAAATCTCTAAAATGACTAAAAATGTATCTAAAATTATCAATAACTTCTCTGAAACGACTCAAGTGAAGAGGAATCTTCAAGCAAATGTACATATTCGAAAATTATTTTAAGTGTTCCCTCAACCATATTTGTCCAAAATGACACAATTCTTGTCTAAAAAGACAAAAACTTCTCTAAACTGACTCAAAACCTGTCTAAACTGACTAAACTTTTAACCAAAATTACTCTAAATTTGTCTAACATGACAAAAACTTCTCTAAAAATGAATATTTCTGAAATGATCCAGTTCTTGTCCAAAATGACAAAAAATGCAATACAAATTAAAAGTTCGCTGATTTTATTCGTCATTGCAGATTCTAGGAGGAACGGCCAGAAGAAGACACAAGATGTTGGACTGAAACCCAGAAAAACGCCTCTCTCTGCTTCATTCGTTTGCTTTTCGTATTTTTTTTCTTGCAGATTCTCTGTGCTGCCAACCATAACACTATGAAAGGACACGCAGTGGGTTTATAAATAAGTCCACATTACTGGAATAGTTGTGGAGGCTGCAGATGGATGACAGACAGGTGGAGGTGTTCCAGAGGGCAGAGAAAAGAAACGAAAAGAAAAGAGCAAAAAAGCCTCAAAGAGACAAAAAAACTAAACAGGAGTAGAACAATCTGGTCTTCTTACTCAACACAAAATCATCCAAACATTCATTTATTTTGTAAACTGGTAAAAAAAGGATAAAAAATGTGTTTTAAACCTCTCAGATTTAGTGATTTATCTAGTGGAAATGATCTCAGTTAGCTCTGGCTCTCCTTTAGCTCTGGTTGTCTATTAGCTCTGGTTCTCCGTTAGCAGCTCTCCGTTAGCTGTGCTTTTCCGTTAGCTCTGGCTCTCTGTTAGCTCTGCAGCTCTCCGTTAGCTCTGCAGCTCTCCGTTAGCTCTGCAGCTCTCCATTAGCTCCGCAGCGCTCCATTAGCTCTAGTTCTCTGTTAGCTCTGCAGCACCCCGTTAGCTCTGCAGCGCTCCATTAGCTCTGGTTCTCCATTAGCTCTGCAGCTCTCCATTAGCTCTGCAGTGCTCGGTTAGCTCTGCAGGGCTCCGTTTGCTCTTCAGCGCTCCGTTAGCTCTGGTTCTCTGCTAGCGCTCCGCTAGCTCTGGTTCTCTGTTAGCGCTGCAGCGCTCCGTTAGCTCTGCAGCTCTCCGTTAGCTCTGCAGCTCTCCATTAGCTCCGCAGCGCTCCATTAGCTCTAGTTCTCTGTTACCTCTGCAGCACCCCGTTAGCTCTGCAGCGCTCCATTAGCTCTGGTTCTCCATTAGCTCTGCAGCTCTCCATTGGCTCTGCAGTGCTCGGTTAGCTCTGCAGGGCTCTGTTTGCTCTTCAGCACTCCGTTAGCTCTGGAGCGCTCCGCTAGCTCTGGTTCTCTGTTAGCGCTGCAGCGCTCCGTTAGCTCTGCAGCTCTCCGTTAGCTCTGCAGCAATCCGTGAGCTCTCCAGCGCTCTGTTAGCTCTGGCTCTCCGTTAGCTCTGCAGCTCTCCGTTAGCTCTGCAGCTCTCCATTAGCTCTGCAGCTCTGTGCAGCTCTCCGTTAGGTCTGCAGCGCTCCGTTAGGTCTGCAGTGCTCCATTAACTCTGCAGCGCTCCATTAGCTCTGGCTCTCCGTTAGCTCTGGGGCTCTCCATTAGCTCTGCAGCGCTCCATTAGCTCTGGCTCTCCGTTAGCTCTGGGGCTCTCCATTAGCTCTGCAGCTCTCCGTGAGCTCTGGGGCTCTCCGTTTGCTCTACGGCTCTCCGTTTGCTCTACGGCTCTCCGTTAGCTCTGGGGCTCTCCGTTAGCTCTGCAGTGTTCAATTAGCTCTGCAGCGCTCCATTAGCTCTGGCTACCTTGCAGCTTCCCTCAGTGTTTAGCCATCGGAGCGTTTTCCTTTCTCCGAGCTGTTCCCCTCACACCGTTCCGGGGGGTTAAGTAGACTGTTGACATTTTTGTGGCCATCCTCGTGTTATGTTGGGACTATCAGATTTATACGGACATGGTTCAGCGGCGTTAAACTGACTACCCTTTTGTCCGCACGCGTGTGTTTTATGGACTTCACCTCGCTGAGAGTGAATGATGCTTGGAAGCAAACCCAGGAATTCCACCTTCTGAAATTTCCATAATTCCGACTTTTTTGGGGGTTTTTCTTCTCACACAGAAACAGTGGAGTTGTTCTCTTTGGATAGCGGCTAAAACACGAACACACTCGGCTTTGTGTTCTCAGAAAGATGTTTTAAAACAGAAATACATCCAGACGCAGTAAACCCAGAGTCAGACGGTTGTGGAACATCGCTGGTTCTCCTGGTTCCTGATGACATTATTATGATCATACTGGAACCATTTAAAGCCTCTCAGGGTCGTGTAGGAGCGACGGTGCCTTCATGGACTCTTAGACATTGATATAAAGTTCCCCTACTGTTTGACCTCCTCTGTGAACCAACACTCAGGGCTGGTTAGAAGTTGGCAGCAAGGTGGCGTTTAAACTAGAAAGAGGCTTTGATTCTGACTCTCTTTTCTGTCATAAATCTTTTTTTTTTTTTACTCTTTTTTGTGTCAAAGCAAATTAAAATACCGAACAGATGTTTAGAACGGTGATGGCAAGTCACCAATAAATGTTAGTTGGTAAAACAACTGTACTGACAGCATTATTCCAGCAATGAAGCATAATTTTAACCCTCCCGTTGTCTTCATTTATGGGCACCAAAATTATTGTTTCCTTGTCTGAAAAAAATACAAAAATTCTGCAAAAAAATTCCCCAAATTTATGAAAATTTGCAAAACCTTCAGGAAGAAAATTCCAATAATTCCTTAAGTTTCCCTTAAAAGTTTTTTTTTTAAATCCCCTAAATTTGGTAAGAAAATTCTTGTAAATATTTTGAAAAAATTAGTAAAAATTTTCCAAAAAATCCTAAAAATATCGAAAGTGATTCCATATATATCAGTAAAACTTTTTCTTAAGAACATTCACATAAAAATCAACCAAAATCCAGTGAAATTTGCTGGATTTTGGTTGATTTTTATGTGAATGTTCTTAAGAAAAATTTCTAACATTCCCTTTCCACCAAAAAATGTTCAAAGATTTCCCAAAAATGATCAAAATGTGGACATCAGAAGTTTCACTGTGAAAATATTTTTTTCCCGACATTTTCAAACTTTAAAATGGGTTAATTTGATCCGCAGGACGACACGAGGGTTAACAACTTCACATGTCTTATAAAACAATTTAATCTCATTGATCAACATTCAAAACTTGCTTGAGTGTCTTTCAGATTCTCCTCTGACATTCAGGGTTTAAATTTTCCCTTTTTCAAGACTTAGATTGTACCTGGAGTGGATGTAAAATCGATTTTGGTGCAGTTTCAAGTCAAATTTTGAGTCATGTAGACAGTTGAGTCTTTTTGAACAGATTTTGTCTTTTTTTGGAGAAGTCATCTTGGACAAACTGGTTAGAACATCTGGACCCACCTGTATGTATTTTAAGGACCTGTAACTCTACTGTAACTAACATTCATAGGATGAAGGTAGAACTTCACAATACTACATAATCGGACAACAAGTTTGCGTTTCTGGTCGATTATTTAGTTTGTGCTCCTACTGTTTTCCCCATCAGTCCTGAACAAAGAATAAAAGGTCCTTGATAATCCTCCAGAGCTGTAAAATCTAGTTTCACAACATTACAAAGTTTACAGTGTTTTGGCGTCTTTAAACCGGCAGTTGTTTTACTGAAACCAGAGCATCCATGCTAACAGAGCTGACCGATCGTTCCTCTTCGCCTCCATCTGCACCTTTTGACCTGAAACTCAACTCTCCCAATAACTTCTATTTACCTCACCCTGTAAACCAAACTTCACCTCCTTCCCTCCGTCCCACCACAGATTTCTCACCCTGCCTCCCCGGCTGGAACCTGAAACTCATCTTTAAACACTGCAATGCATTTAATGAACTATCTTTTTACAAAACATCAACAACCAGAAATTTCTTAAGAAAAGTAAGTTCAGTTTCATCTGCATTCAGCCTCAGTTTCTCGTTTCCACATTACAACGTCCAGATCACAGTGTCGACAAAGGAACACAACATTTAGTCACCTGGAACTGAACCAGAGAGGATTTTACTTAAAGTCAGACCAAAAAAAAAGACCATGTTTTACAAAAATGAGACAAATGACATGAAACGAAACAAAAAATGAAAGAAAAATTTGACTAAAAAGAAAAAAATAGCCAAAAAATACAAGCGAGACAAAAAGGAAACACAAAGCGACAAAAAACAAGAAATAGAATGACAAAAACATGACACAAACAACAAAAGTCAGACAAAAAAGACAACAAACAAGACAAAATGTTACAAAAATGAACACAAAATGACAAAAATGAGACAAACAACACGAAACAAAACAAAAAAGACAAAAAATTAGACAACAAAAGTTACAACGCAACAAAAAATAGACACAAACGAGACAAAAAATAACAAAAACAGGAACAAAACACCAAAAAAATTGCCAAAAAACACAAGCGACACCAAAAGGAAACACAAAATGATAAATACATGAGACAAACGACACAAGTCAGACAAAAAAAACAACAAAAACAAGACAAAATATTAAAAAAAACGAGACACAAAATGACAAAGAAATGAGACAACCAATACGAAACAAAACAAATAAAGACAAAAATTAGACAAAGTTACAAAGTAACAAAAATAAACACAGACAAGACAAACAATGACAAAAATGAGACAAAACGACAAAAAAATGCCAAAAAACACAAGCGAGACAAAAAGGAAACACAAAACGACAAAAAACTAGAAAAACGACAAGTCAGACAAAAAAACAACAAAAACGAGACAAAATATTACCAAAATGTGACAAAACGACAAAAGAACAATCTAGTATTTTACTTTCTGATCTAAACAACTTGTCATGGTCTAGAAATGATTTTAAATTTATAGTTTTATTAATTTACAATCTGCAGTTAATGTCTTCTCTGGAATTTTTACTCTTTGAGGGCCAGATTGGACCCTCTGGAGGACCGCTTTTGGCCCGCGGGCCGCATGTTGGACACTCCTGCTGTAAACCAAACTTCACCTCCTGACATTGAACTCACCTCCTTCCCTCCGTCCAACCCCAGATCTCTGTAACCCTAAACGTATCTTTAAACCCCCGGCTCCTGACCTCTGTTTTAACTCCCATAACTTCACACGGAGCTGAACTCGAGGCCGAACGCCGCCTCATTCCCACAAACACTCACAGATGTGCACACAAACATCAGGGACGACACACCAACGCTTCCGATCTCGCTGCATTGTGTGAGCGAATCGATCCGTCTTCGTAAAAAGAGCTGTTACACAACACGTTACCCAATAACGCATCTGAAATAAATCACAGCACGAAGGGAAACCTCTGGAAAACACTGAGACACTCTGATCAGGACGTCCTTCTGCACATGAAGCCGTTCAGACTCAGGCTCTTACCAGATATCGACTCTGTAGCTGTGATCTGTCAACTGTCATTTGTTCAAAAAGAACAGAAATATTAAAAACAAAGCAGAAGACAGTCAGATAGTCCACAGTTTACATATTTGGTAGTGTGGAAACCAAAACTAAAATCTGGAAAACATTTAGTCAGAATTTGGAGAATTTCATTTGTTTTCAGATCTTAAAATGTTTGCAATTTTCACCCAAAAACAAACCGGTGAAGCCATTTTCTGGGTTCAGTATCTCCAGAAATTAAACTCCCACAGACATGAGATGTGGTGAAGACTCGGATGGAATAGTTTCCAGAAGATCATGATGAATGGATCTTCATGTTGCTGAAATGTCAACTTTTTAGTAGAAAATGTGGGGGTTGGACTCATTTTTGACAAATGACAAGTCATTTTCAGCTGTTTTAGCATCCTTTTGTACAGGCTTTGAGTGACTCTGGACAAGTTTGACTCATCAAAGACAAGTTTCAAGTAATTTTGGATAAATTTTGAGTAATATTCAGCATTTTTAGCATTACTTTGTACAGGCTTTGAGTCATTTTTGATGAGTGTGACTCAATTTTACCAAATTCTGAGTCACTTTGGACAAGATTTTTGACAACTTCTGGGCCATATTCAGTAATTTTAAATGCCATTATTGACAGGGTTGAAAGAATTTCAAACAAATCAAATGCAAATCAAACAAAACACATAAAAATGTAAATAGTGAACTATCCGCAGTATGTGGAACGTTTATTGTTTCCAGTGTTGGTAACATCTGTCATTAATAAAACATCCAAAAAATGTCAGAAAGCCATTTTAAAAGATTTTTAAAATTCCTGAAAATGAGTTTAATGTATCAAAAATGCTAAATAAAAGGAATAAAATATCACAAAAATTGTAAGAAAAACTGTTGAAAATGTAAATATTTAGAAAAATTTCTAAAATTCAAAAAGACATTCTGAAAATGTTTGTTCTGTTTCCGTAGAGGAGCAGGACTTTCTATTGCAGTAAAAATGATGCACAGGGAGGAAAAATGAGAAACTGCTGAGGGTTCAGGGGGTTATTCTTTGGTGTTTTTGGCTTTATTGTTCCTCCAGCGTGTGTTGCTCAGTTTTCTGTCTCCTCCAGCTAAAAGTTCATTAATAAATCCCAAGTTTTTGGACGCCTCAGAGCTGGAAACAGTTTCTTGACCTTAAATCCCTCCATACGTCTTACAGAACAGATCTCAGTCACACCTTCCTCCGTCCTCCTCTGCTCTGGTTTCATTCTGACAAAGATTCTCAGACTCTGTTGCATTTTTGGCCTCAACAAACTCCGGCTCGCTTCTTCTTCTTCTTCTGTGGTAATTAGGAGGTCAAACAGTCATGAAACATCCGTCGGGTTTCTCTCCCAGTTCACATCCGTCCTCTCTCCAATATATTCTCACATTCCCTGCAGTTATCACATTCTCAGATGTTCGTCGGGAGGCCAGAGGTCTTCTGGATTCTGAGAACAGCGAAGTGTCGTGAACACAAACACACTCGGTGGCCTCGATCCAACCCTTGTTCTCCAGCTGACCCCTTCCTCTGCTCTCAGCCCGTAACTTAATGCTTATTTTCACATGGCACGCACACACAGGTAGAAAAACACGGTTAGCGCTGAACACTAAAATAGACATCCAGGCCGTCTTTTATCTGTTCTGACCCAGGAGTAACTCGGTGAAGTCAGCCAATAAAACGCCGTGGAATCGTCGGCACGTAACTTGACATTCTGGTGGTTTGTTTGGATAACCTCTCGCTGCAGCTCAGTATTTTACATTTACGACTCTCTGGATCGGCCCCCAGCGTTGCCCTCCGGTCCACCCCGCCACACACATTCGTACGTTCAGACAACCAGCGCTCTGTTTTCACAGCAATTATCTCCAAGATCAACAGTTCGCCAAACGCTGGAGCTGCAGGACAGAGCTATTGGGAAAGATCTGCTGCTTTCTGGGCTTTTTTTAAATTTGAAGCCACGTTAGCAATGTCACTGTAGGGATGGAGATGTCTGGAAGCTTAGGACATATCTCAACAGAATCAGCTGATTATGTACAGTAACTTTATTTAATGGAGCAAAGTTCTACCTTCATACTAGGAATATTTACAGGTCCTTGAAGTTCATAGTGGGTCCAGATTTTACTCTGATGAAGTGATGAGGCTCAGAAATGATGGAAAAAGTTCATTTTTAATGGACCTTTTCCATCATTTCTAACAATTTACTCACAATTTACAGGAAATTATTTCACATTTGTCCAAAATGAATCAAAATTGTCCAAAAAGGGACTCCAGATTTGTCCAAAAATACTCATAAAAATTACTAAACTTGTCCAAACTGACTGAAATATTGTCTAAAATAATATATTGGATAAATAATTTTCCAACATTTATATTTTGTTGAAGATTCCTCTTCATTTGAGCCACTTTAAAGAACGTTTTGATCATTTTTGAGATATTTTTAGTCATTTTAGAGATGTTTTCTGTCATTTTGGACAAATTTGGAGTCTGTTTTTGAGAAGTTTTTGTCATGTTAGACAAATTTTGAGGAATTCTGGACAAAAGTTTAGTCAGCTTAAACAGGTTTTGGGTCATTTTGGACAAATCTTGAGTCACTTTGGAGAAGTTTTAATCTTTTTAGACAGTGCATTGTGGGTAAACTTTCCAGTCTCATATCAGCATGTGTGATAGGTGGTTGGTCAGAACAAGTTCTAGACAACGAAAGGAACATTTTTGCACACAGAAGATAGGAAATGAACAAAAAAACAGTCTTTAGATTATGACACCTGGAGTGAGTGAAGGTAAAACTTTGCTTCATTAAATGGATTCAAGTTACTGTAGATAAATGATCAGCTGATTCTGAGGAGGTCTGATGAGTCTTTCTCAGATTTGGTTGGTTTTATATGGGATGATCCAACATGTTTTCTGGTCTACTTGACATTAGAGATTGATGTCCAATCAGGAATCAATAGGAGTTCTTGTTGAATTTGTGTCCTCTCTGTCACTAATATTTTAAAATTTAGAAACAAAAAACATTTGGCAAAATCAATTCAAGCATGCAAAAGGTCCAAAAAGTTCAGAAAAGAACATGTGATGATTATTTCAGTAACTACCTGTACAAACGTTCTCTTTCTGGAACTTATTCCCAGCGTGTTTGCGAGTCCAAACATGCTTTTGCACTTCAGCACAAGATTGAATTTCTCCTAAACCTTGGATTTCAAAATTACATTCTTGTGTTCAAGCCTCTCTCAAGACTCCCTCCAAAGCACAGTTGGGTTGCTGGGTGGCCACAAATGATTATCACATCAGCAGTTTGGTAAAATATTCCTCTTTAATTGTCTATGAATGTGTACATGTTGAGTCCAGTACCTTCTGTTGAACCCCAGTGTTTGTAAACTCTCCTGCTGCTGGTCTGCATTTATGAATCTCTGGGCTCCACTGAAAACCAACTCTTCTTTAACTTTTAACCCAAAAATGGTCCAACATGACTCAAAAACGGTCCAAAATGAAACAAATGTGGTCCAAAATGACTCAAAAATGGTCCAAAATGACCCAAAAATGGCCCAGAATGACCCAAAATTGTCCAAAATGACACAAGCTGTTCAATATGAACCAAAAATGACACAAAATGACCCAACATGGTCCCAAATGACCCCAAAATGAAGCAGTTTGCTAAAATATTCCTCTTTAATTTCTCATGAATGAGTCCAGTTTCTGTAACCTTCTGTTGGACCCTGGTGTTGGTGAACTCTCCTGTTGCTGGTCTGTATTTATGAGTCTCTGGGCTCCCACTGAAAACCAACTCTTCTCTAACTTTTACCTCGGCGTGACCTTCAGCTCGCCGGTTGTGTGTTTGAACACCACAGTGTCATCGTGTGACCAAAGCGCGATCATTATCACCTCCTTACCTCTACTTTCTTTACAGTCTGTGTTTTTATGTGGGGACGGGATCAGGATTACCTTTACCTCTCACCTAATCCCCACCCTGACCTCCCCACAAAACCTCTCTTTCACAGTATAAAACACTGTAATGGCAGCGTTTTTCACTCGCTGCTTCAAAGGACGGCTCCGAGGTTTGGGGAAAACTGGCACATTAGTCATTTTAGCCGTTAAGTTATGAGAACACGGACACCAAAATCATCCATGTGCACCTCGTAGATCATCTGCTGCAGCTCCACGTACGGCGGGACGCCTCTAAATTCTGGCCATGACTGTCATTTTTAGGTGGCAGAAAGTTTCATGGCCCCAGATTGGATGTGAGAATTGTGTAAATCCGATACTCTGGGCTAAATAAATCTGTCTTATAGATTTGTATGTATCTTATTGATTTAAAGCCAGCAGATGTAAAGTTTGCTGAGCAGCACCGCCGATTCAACGGCCAGCAGGATGGAGCTAAAACAGTTTAACAGTAGCAAGAAGGATCATAAAGTCCACAGACAAATATCTGAAGTTATGCTAATGTTCTATATTCATTAAAGATGCTTAAACTGCTCAAAAAATTACACTGAATGTGTCCAAAATGACTCAAAACTTGTTCAAAATGACCTAAAACATTGCCCAAATTTACTTGAAAATTTGTCCACAATGACTAAAAACTTGTAAAAATTACTAAACTTGTCCAAACTAAAGAAAACCTTGTCAAAAATAACTTTAAACCAGTCCAAAATTACTCAAAACTTCACCAAAATGAGTCAAATGTCTCCATAATAATTCTAACCTTATCAAGAATTGTCAAAAATTATTTGAAACCTGCCGAAAATGGCTCAAAACTTGTAAAAAAATTACTAAGTTTGTCCAAACTGACTCAAACATGGTCAACAATAATTTGAAAATGGTCCAAAATGACTCAAACATTGCCAAAAATAATTTAAACCTGTTGAGTGTTTGGGCATTGTGTGGCTAACTGGCTAACATTAGCATTAGCCACAACAATAGGAAAATCATTAGTGTCATCAAGTTGTCCACTAATGTTAGCATTATTCAAAACAACAGGAAAATTCTTGGTGTTAATACATCATGTGACTTATGCGGCTAACATCAGTACTAGCGATGACATGAAAATCCTTAGTGTTAGCGCTTTGTGTGGCTAATTGGCTAATGTTAGCATTAAATGGTGGACATTCAGAGATGGAGGAAACTTTAATGTAAATCAGGAAACTTTTTTATGTTCAACCTAAACTCAGCTGCTGTTAGTTTCTCTCCTGCTCCCTGTGCTCACTAAAACTGCATTTTAATACAGCTACAATAAAGCTGCTCCTATTAACAGTTCTACAGTGACTGAAGCCCATTGTGACGACACGCTAACCAGCAGATCTGGAACTCAGCATGTGGACTTTTATCACATGTGGTTCCATAATACGGCTGTTATCACACAATAAAACTTTGCCAGCTGTGACTTGATAATCTTACAGTTGGGCTAAATAAGTTAAAATATTAACATGTGTGAGGAGGGAATCATCACAGTGTCAGATATCCAGTCCAGCCTTGACTGGGATTCTCTGCAGCTGTGGTTCGTGTTACTGGTCTGACTGGCTTCAGCTGGAGGTTAGAAACGGACCACAGAGATTCCACAGATATCCAACGCTGTCAACCGCTACGTCTGCAGCGCCACGTGTCGGTTCCTTTGTCATTAAGCGACTGCATGCCTCCAACAGCAGCAGCATTAACTAACGCAGCCTGCAGAGTGTGTGCAGCATCTCTCTAATATCTGTAATAAGGTCTGACCATCGATGCTCCACAGATCAACCCTCGGTGTCATCTTCTCTTTCTGGTACTAAAAAGCAGACGATGGTTCGCACACAAAGTGAACACAAAGACCTTAAACTCATCGCGCTTTGGCACAAGTTTAGTTCCTGGAATGTGGAGCGCTTTAATCTTAAGGAGAATTAGATTCTTCTGCGTCCGCCTGGTTCAGGATTCATTTCATAAAAAGGTCAAAGAGCAGCTTGAATATCCCGTTCAAGGACACGACGATGAAGGCAAGATCAGTTCAGGAACCGTTCTTCCTTCATGTCAGTCTGACAGATAGGCTGTCTAGATCAAGGTCTGTTCCCCCTGATCCGATCTAAGTCATTTAATATTTAGCATCTGCTGATACTGAGTCCCAGTCTGATACTGATAGGACTTTGTAGTCTTAAGATCTCAAGAAGATACTTGAAGGTTGGAGAAGATGAGACTCTGCCCATCTTTGCCTATTGATAACTCTGCAATTCAACCAAAGACTTCATTTCTGACCAAGTTGTTATGACAAACCACCTGTGATAGTCAGGGTTTTTTAATTTAGTTCTGTTCTGTATGAAGTTTTATCTTCATTCTAGGAATATTTTCAGAGTTAAAGACCCTTGAAGTCCATAGAGGTAGATCCAAAGTTCACACTTTCCAATTCTGTATAATTTTCTTGCTGTAAATTTAAGTTAATCGTGTCTAGAAGATGATCCTGGTATCAAATGGACACTACTGTTCAAAAGTTTGGGGTCACTTAGAAATGTCCTTATTGTTGAAAGAAAAGCAGTTTTTTTTCCCAAGAAAATAGCATTAAATGAATGATAAATCCAGTGTAGACATAGTTAATGTGGTAAATGACTATTCTAGCTGGAAACAGCTGATTTTTTATGGAATATCTCCATAGAGGTACAGAGGAACATTTCCAGCAACCATCACTCCTGTGTTCTAATGCTACATTGTGTTAGCTAATGGTGTTGAAAGGCTCATTGATGATTAGAAAACCCTTGTGCAGTTATGGTAGCACATGGATAAAAGTGGGAGTTTTCATGGAAAACATGAAATTGTCTGGATGACCCCAAACTGTTCCGGTAAAATGATACCTTTCATTGTCTGTAGCTTGTTCTAAACAATCACCTGTGATAGTCTATTATTCTACAATTCAACAACTCCATGTAGCTGACACTTTTATCCAAAGCGACGTACATCTGAGAGTAGATCCAACACAAGCAAGGACCTAGTCAGGAGAAAACAACCTGGATAAGAGCGATAAAACGAGTTCAAGAGTGATAGGACCTTGGTGCCTACAGGCAGTCGTCAAGATTAAGTGTCAAAATATGACTTTGGTGGTAACGGAGTTGATTCTCTTGATTCCAATTCAGTTTTCAGGTTGTAGTTGTCGTGCATATTGGACAGAAATGCGACCAAATACCCTTTTGATTATTCAAGTATTCGATGGTGCTGTCCCAAAAAACAAGGGTCCTTGTCAAGAACTCGTCATCACACCCCAAAAACTTCATTCTACACCGGAAAAAGTTAAATGCACCATTAGATTAGCTGTAAATGCATGTTTGCGTTTGTGCAACAGGAAAAGAATTAAAAGCAGAAACCAGAAATATGGCACCTGAAGAAGAGTGAGACGGATCCTGTTCACATCAGACTTTAAAGATACAGAAAGTCCTCGGTTTATGCCGTCCTCGACTTATGGCGTTTCATCATTACATCGGAACTGGTTCAGTAGAGCTAGTTGGCGAGTGGAGCGGATGAATACGTCGTCATGCAGCGCTACAAGACGGCTTTGTTTCCATTTTCGTCGGTATTTTCCTACTGAGTTGTGTTTCAGTGTGAGCTAATGACTGTTTGTCGTTACTGTAGTTGTACAAATAAATAATTGATCCATATTGTGATGCAAGGAACGGCTTTGTTTACATTTTCACCGGAGTTCCGACTTACGGTGAAAATCGTCTTACGTCACACCGTAGGAACGGAACTCCAACATAAGTCCAGGATCTCCTGTACTTTAATTCATCTCTGAAGTGAAGTACGTAAGTTCTGTCTGCCGGTTATGAGGTGAATGAACAGAGTAGGAGATAAATGGAACGGGCATAAACTGAATGATCCAACACAAACATGAGCAAAGATGCTCAGAAGCGTTACACTGAATGTTGTAAAGGTAATAAATGTGATGCTGAAGGTAGAATCAGCCATATGTTTCCCTCTCTGTCCTCTCTGACCATCCTCTGACCTCCAACTGTTATTGTTCCTCAACTGGTAAAACTCAGCGTTCACGTCTTCAAAAGAGGAATTCCAGAAATTTCTCCCACCTGTGTTTCCTTAAGAAGTGGCGTCTTGGCGTTTGAAAGCGAGAAATGAAAGAACCAAAGTGTGCTTGTGTGTTTAAAGGTAATGTGTAAATGTGGACGGTGTTTTACAAGCACATGGACGCGATCGCCGACAGGTAAATAAAAAAGGAATTGCTCTATAAACGCAGAGTGTGTGTTGGTGTGTTTGTGTGGGTGAACGGTGCTATAAAGCCATGGAGGAATGTGCTTTCACCCTTTAATGAGCTTCATCGAACAATGACCCTTCACATGCGAGCACAACAAATGAAAGCGTGATGAGGAAGGTTGGACTTCACACAAGGATGAATAAAACGCAACGATGCTACAAATATACAGAACACAAGGTGTGGCGGGTAATTAAAGACGCATAAATACAAGTTCCAGACATTTTTTGGTATAATACTGCCTTAAAAAGTTATTCTGGTGGCTTCATTCCAGTCATTCCATAGAAAATCAACCAAATGTCTTTACCTACAGCAACAACAGGAAGTTCTACCTTCATACTATGAGTATTTTCAGAGTTACATGCTCTTGAAGTACATAGAGCTGGGTCCAAACACTTTTCATTTTTATATAATTGGTTTTATGTGTCTAGACAATGATTCAGGTATCCAATGTAGGTGAAAATGAGACTTTTCACTGTCTATTATTGGTTGGGTTTTAATTTTGCAAGTGTCAAAATATGACTTTTCAAGGGAGTGGTTGATGCTTTGAGACTTTTTCTAGACTTCCTTCCAGAGTTAAACCAGATCTTTTTGGGTTTTTCCATTTTTTCAACACTATACCCCAACTATTACCAGTAATTCTTGAGGATTATTCCAGATTTGAGGGTTATTTTAAAGTTTAGACCTTTACAGAAGTTACATAACCTATCTGATCCCTCCCTCCATATCACAGCAACAAGCTACATTCATGAGTCTTAAAATATGACCGCATTAAAAAAACAATGATTTTTTCCACAGCCTTTAAAAAGCCTTGAAAGTTTACCCAGAATGACCTTTTTAAAGGTTCTCCAAAACCAAATATGCCCAAAATGATTCAAAACACGCCCAAAAGATCTTGAAACGTCTCCAGATATATGTGTCTTCTGTCAAAAAATGTCTAAAATGACTCAGAACTTTTCCAAAATGACTCTAGAACTGTCCAAAACGATTCCAACCCTGTCCAAAATGGCAAAAGCTTAGAAAATGAGCCTGGTATCTTCTGTGTGTAAAAATGCTCCTTTCATTGTCTAGAACTTGTTCTGACCAACCACCTATCACACATGCTGATATGAGCCCAGAAAGTTTACCCACAATGCACTTTTGAAAGTTTTCTCTGGTGAATTATTAGAAAACAGAAACACATCCAGGGAACCAGTGATTATTTCTAGGACTCTATGACATTAAACTGCTGCAGTTTTACTGTTCAAACTATGATACATCCCATAATATTGATGTTCAAAGTTGGTTAGAGAGAAAATGAACAAAAAGAGATTTATTCTTTAGATTGTGACACCTGGAGTGGATGTAAAACTGATCTGGTTGCAGTTTTTAACAGAACTCAGATGTGTTTTGTATAAACCAGTTGTTCGTTGTTTGTGGAAACAACCAGAGAACTGACATCGACCCAAACAGTGAAGTTGGCGGCAAGACTAAAACACAAACAGAAACAGAGAAGGAACTGCAAAGCTGGTGATTATTCTCTGGAGGTTCGTCGCTACAAACAACCTCTTTCACTTCGTCATGACTCCTTATTAGAAAACTAGTAGGATTTTTGTTTTAAAGTTTGGCACCATCAGTAACTAACGCTTTAAAGACAGAAAGAAAAACATGACATAAACACTTACCTGATGTCCACCAGCAAACAGAAGTCTCCAGATGCAGAGAATTCACATCTGAAATGACAAAATGAAGAGAAAAATAACATCACTTTGCTTTGTCGTATAGTTTCAGCTAATGTTCATGGTCTAGTAAAGCAAACCTGCAGATTAAGTCAGTTTTTTAATGCATTTAGGAAATTTGCACCCCCTACAGGAAAACCATCCCTTTGCTGAGTTTATTAAATACAAACACTAGTGTTCAAACCTCTGAGGTCACTTAGAAATGTCCTTATTGTTGAAAGAAAATCATTTTTTTCAATGAAGATAGCATTAAATGGAATGACAAATCCAGTGTAGACATTGTTAATGTGGAAAATGACTATTCTAGCTGGAAATGTTTCATGGAATATCTCCATAGGGGTACAGAGGAACATTTCAGCAACCATCACTCCTGTGTTCTAATGCTACATTGTGTTAGCTAATGGTGCTGAAAGGCTCATTGATGATTAGAAAACCCTTGTGCAGTTATGTTAGCACATGGATAAAAGTGGGAGTTTTCATAGAGAACATGTTAGTTTCATAGTTAGCCTGACAGTTAGCCTCATAGATAGCCTGACAGTTGGCCTCATAGGTAGCCTGATAGGTAGCCTGACAGTTAGCTAGTTAGCCTCATAGGTAGCCTGACAGTTAGCCTCATAGGTAGCCTGACAGTTAGCCTCATAGGTAGCCTGACAGTTAGCCTGACAGACATTAAAAAACCCCAACATAAAACGGATTTTTTCTTCTTTCCAAATCTGTAGAGTTTCTTCTCGTTGATTCCCCGTGATGACGGTAAATCTCAGACTCTGGTGTGAATAAATCTACAGGATGTTTTCTTTCGCTCTGCTCCACTGGAAGATTATTTTCGAACAAATTTTTTTCTCTGAACCAGCGGACAACACACACTTGAGCACATGGGAATGAAATGGAGCTGGAGACACAGTCGTTCACATATGAACTCTGATCAACATTTTGAGTTATTTCCTCAACCTCTCCACCAAAAACTGACATTCCTCGGCTGAGAAACATGGAGGCCGTCAAAACAAGATCTCCTAAAAACAGCCTCTCACACCTCCTCTGGCGAGCTCCACTGAACAACACGCGTGTTTCTGCCTGCAAGCGTGTTCTCCAGCACCAGAAACACCAGAAACAGTTCCAGGAAACATCAGAGGCTGTGACCTCCATCGCCTCCCTCCATCTCCGGCCTCACCAGATATCATCTCTTATCATTCTGGTTTTATTGTGAACAGATTCAGCTGCCAGACAACGTTCAGCTCCTTCTAACCTCTGATTCACCCGACGACTCCCAGGAGGAGACGCAGATTAAACCTGAAAACTTTTAGCCCTCGTGTCGTCCTGCAGGTCAAACTCACCCGTTTTAAAGTTTGAAAATGTGGAAAAAATATATATATTTTCACAGTGAAACTTCTGATGTCCACATTTTCGGGAACTTTTTGAACATGTTTTGGTGGAACAAAAATGTCTAAAAAAAATGTTTCTTTAAGAACATTCACATAAAAATCTACCAAAATCCAGTGAAATTCGCTGGATTTTGGTAGATTTTTTGTGAATGTTCTTAAAGAAAATATTAGAAGTTTGACTGTATATATGGAATCACTCTCATTTTGTGTCTTTTTTGTCATTTTGTGTCTCTTTTTTGTCATCTTGTGTCTCTTTTGACATTTTGACTCATGTTTGTCTCATTTCTGTCATTTTGTGTCTCATTTCTGTCATTCTGTGTCTCAATTTGGTGTTTTTTTTGTCAATTTGTCTCTCCTTTTGTCATTTTGTGTCATACTTCTGTCATTTTTTCTCATTTTTTGTCATTTTGTGTCTCATTTTTGTCAGATTTTTGGTCTTTATGCTAAGCTAATCACCTCCACCTTCAGCTCCTTACAAACACCTGAGTGGATTCGATCATCTTCTTGTTGAATCTCAGTAAAAACAGCACTAAGCGACTCCTCTAATGAACTGAGAGAATCACATTTTGCAGACTCTAGATGTGTTTGAGTCTCTCAGTGGAGATCAGATGATGCTTCAGAGCTGATCTGATTCACGGTAAGGTCATGGAGGAACGTAAACCAGTTACCAGTCTTTGACTTGTTGTTAGCAGCGGGAGGACGTCGTAAACAAACGGATTTCATCACGGCTTTGTCTCCTCTGTGATTCCATCGGCTTGTTTGGATCAGATCTGTGTGGCTGATAGGAAGTGGGCCCGATAAACAGACTTTATTTAGTCTAGAGACGCTCTGTCAACGCCAGGCTTCACCACCAGTTTGTTCTGGGGCTGGTTGTGGCTTTTCTGATCTCCATCGGGTCACTGCAGGTTCCTGAACTTAAACAATGTTAAACTGTGGTTTTGTTGTGTGTCATGATCAGTTGGTCCACAGATCTGATTGGATCTTCAGGTTTGGAAGAAGAAACAGTGAAGTCCATGATGTTTGTGTCGCTATTTGTCTCGTTTTTGACATTTAGTGTCTCATTTTTGCCATTTTGTGTCTCATTTGTCATTTTTTTTGCCTTGTTTTTGTCATTTTGAGTCTCGTTTGTCATTTTTTGTCTTGTTTTCTCATTTTGTGTTATTTTGTGTCTTTTACCTGATACACAGATCTTGGATCTTCAGGTTTGGTAGAAGAGAGAGTGAACTCCATGACGTCTGCTGCATCTGAGGAAGAAACAGTGAAGAAGCAGCGTTACAAAGACGAGCAAAACCCACCGTCAAACAAAGAAAATGGGCAAATTCAGGGAGAAAATGGTTTGATTCTGTATAATAACTTCCTGGTTCAGGTTTAGTCTTCTTTAGTTTCATGTATTCTCAGTGTAATGAAGCATCCTAAGAGGCATCTCAAAGATAAATCTGCAGGTAGAGTCTTGTTCTTTGGCTGCTGATGGCTGAGTAGATTATTGGATTAGCATCTGTGTTGGACCTAAAGTCACAACGGTGTCATAAAACCTGCTGGATCACCATGGCAACCAACAATGCACAGCTAGATCACCATGGTAACCAACGGTGCAAAGCTAGATCACCATGGTAACCAATGAAGCACAGCTAACCTGCTCCAAACTTGTCCACGATGACCCAAAAACAGTTCAGAATGACTCAAAATTTGCTCTAAATGATGAAAAGAATATCTAAGAAAAGTCAAATTTAAGCGTGAGTTGATGTAAAACTAAATTCAAGTTGAGGTATGTCAGTGAAATCGGCTTGATCACTAAAATGTTCTTCTCCTTGAGGTCAGGATTTTAAATCTCCTCCATTTTAACATATCTGGACAATTTCAGAAAGTTCAGACTGCTGATCAAAAGTGGAGGAAAAGTTGATTATTCTAACTCAATGCAGTTTGTGGTCTAAAATGATGAAAAACTGGTCCAAAATTTTAAAAGGATAGAAATTTGACTCAAATTGTCTCTAAAATTAGTAGAAATTTCAAATAAATGACATAAAATGGTCCAAAATGACTTGAAACTTGTCCAACAAGCCTAAAAAGCCGTGAAAAATGACTCACAAATTGTCCAAAATGCCGAAAACTGGTTCTATATGTTTTAAAAACTGTGTAAAATGAGTAAAGAATAGTAAAAAGTAATTTAATATTTGTCTGAAATAACAGAAACTTGCACAAACTGACTGAAAATTTGGCAAAAAATTACTAGAAATTGTGATGAAGTTCAGACATTTCTGAGCCTCATCACTTCATCTGGATCCACCTCTATGGACTTCAAGATCCTTTAACTCTGAAAATATTCATATGATGAAGATAAAACTTTGCTTCATTACATAAAGTTCCTGTAGATGTAAAAATCTGCTGATTCTGAGGTTTTTGTCTCATTTTACAGTGAATGACCCACATTTCATCTGTTGTCTGTGAATCGAGTCCAGGTCAGAAAACCTTGGATCTGTTGCTCTCAGGCTGTTTGGTTCTGCTCTCCTGTAGTTTGGACATTAATCCCATATATTATATATTTATTATAAATATAGTTCCTCCGTCTCTTCATACATTCTGCTCATAGATCACTCAGTCTCCTTCCTACCCAGAAACCTGCTGATGAACTCTGCTGGCCCTGACTCAGGTAGGTGTGTGTGTAGGTGTGTGTGTAGGTGTGTGTGTGTGTGTGTCTCTCTGTGTGTGTGTGTGTGTGTGTGTGTCTGTGTGTGAGTGTGTGTGTGAGAGTCAGGTGTCAGGTTTAGCCTCTGATCGACCCAAACCTGGGAATGATCTCGTCTCAGCAGGGGAAGTCAGAGCTGCTCCTCCATGTGTGAAGGTGTGTGTGTCTGTGTGTGTGTGTGTGTGTAGGTGTGTTGTATGTGTCTAACCCAGGGATGACTCACAAACATCTGGAGGCCAGATGCAGGTTAGAAAGCTGCTTTCTGCTGCCTCCAGCCTCCCATCGTCCCCTCAGTTAACCCGTGACCTCCGACCCCACCGCTGTGTGTTGTTGTGTGTTGTGTATCTTTGTCTTCTGCCGTGTGTGTGTGTCCTCCTGGAGGTCGTGACCTTTCCTCATCGGAGGTGAACTTTCTCTCTGTGACCTCCGGAGTTCAAGTTCACTAATTGTCCATGTTCCCCTCAAACCATCTTTTCCTCCTCCAGACTCAGATTCATGAGAAAAACCAACTCTAAGAATGACTCACTGCCAGATCTAAAGTCTCATTTAGTCTCATTTATATAAATATTTCAGGTTAAAACATTATTTTAAAGTTCTGGGATGAAGTTCAGTCCAAACTCTAAGTTCTGCATGTTTTAAAATTAAATTCAAGTTCAAGGAACTTCATGAAATCAGTTTAACCCTCCTGTTGTCTTCATTTACAGGCACCAAAAAATATCGTTTCCTTGTCTGAAAAAAATCCAACAATTCAGCAAAAAAATTCCCCAAATTTATGAAAATTTGCAAAACCTTCAGGAAAAAAATTCCAATAATTCCTTAAAAGTTTCCCTTAAAAGTGTTATTTAAAAAAAAAATAATAAATCCCCCAAAATTTGGCAAGAAAATTCTTGGACCATACAGTACTATTTATGGTGTAAATGGACTAACTTACATATTAGAGATTTAAACAACCCAACAAAAAACAAATAAAAACTAATGTGATTAACTTTAATATTAAGGCTAAGACCCCACAGCATGAAAATTTATGGAGCTTTGCTTTTTTTGATTATTATTGTTGTTCATTTTATACTTAGTTTTGTGTTTTTGTTGTTTTTATTTTTATTTTATACATAATTTTGTGGGGTTTTTTGTTTTTATTTTGTGCATAGTCTTGTGCATTTTTTTGTTTTTATTTTATGCATAGTTTTGTGTGATTTTTGTTTATTATTTTTATCTTATGCGTCATTTTGTGGGTTTCTTTTGTTTTTTAAATTCTTCTATTTACGTTTTTTTAGACTTATTTCTAACAGGATGTGTTTCTTTTACAGCTATAACCTTCAAAATATAACCCTCATGTATGAAATCAAGTCATTTTGATGCATTAACAGCATGTTTGTTGCTTTCTGTCAGCTGAAATCAGGTGTTTTTGAGCTGAACTGGTCCTTATAGCTGCTTCAAACAGGTGAAAATAATAAACTGAGGCACAGAGCAGGTAAACAAGGCAGAAACATGATAAGAACACCTCACTCCTTCAACTCAACAGCTCAAAATGACACCCTACTGGTTGACATGTGAAGCTCGGGTGTTTACAGCGGATTACGTCACGTGAGTGGACACCTGGAGGCTAATGAAGCTCATTTAAAACACCTGAGCTGCTGCTAACGTCGCCCAAAACCACGTCTCTGCCTCTAAATTAAAATAAAATAATTCAACACCCGCATTAACAAACTCACATTTAACTCACATTTTCCGCTGAAGTCGACGTTCAAACGTCCATAAATGCTCCAGAGAAAAAAGGAGAAAAGACGCTCCTGAAAACGGCAGAACTTCTCCCGAATATCCTCTTTTTAAAGTTTTCTTCGTAAACTAATAAATTCCAGGATAGTTATCGTCATATTTACAGACTCGCTGCAAACCGGAGCAGATTTTGGATAATTCGGCTGATTTTAACTGGAGCTAAATGTCCAAACTGTAAACACACAGAAGTTCGAAATAACGGGAGTCCAAACACCTGCGAGGTAATTACACTTCCGGTTACTGTCCCCCGAGGCACTCTGGGAAATGTTGTTCAACACGACAGCCGAACGAGACCGTTTGTTTACTTGTTCTGTGTTTGCTGTTTAGCTTGTGAGTTTGTTTATTTAATACATATTTTAAAACTGTTTATCTGTTTAGCAGTTATCAAAATATGTTATTAATGAGTGTTTGCAAAAAACAAACAAAGAAACATTAAAAATATGTGTTCTTTGCTGTTGATTTGGGTCATATATATATATATATATATGATAAAATTCCCTGTAAATTCACAGTATAGATTTTTTTAAAAGAGCAAAAAATGGTAAAAAGCTGGTAGTAAGGGAGAAAAAAAATAAAAATGAAATTCAATAAAATAAGAAAAACAAAACAGTGGAATACTTTTAAACGCTTAATACCAAAGAAAGCAGTGAAAAAAATTATAATAAAATAAATAAATAACATGACTCAAATACAGTAAACAGAGTAATTTTACAGCCAAACATTTAAAACAAGAAATTAGTATTGGTAAAAAACTTTGAAGTGGACATTATTTACAGATTTGGCCTCTTTTTTTACAGTCTGTGTGTAAGTTAAGACACTCCCCCATTATTCACTACTTATATGTAATTTAACACAAAAAAATGAAAATATGTGAAACAATTGCGTAAAAAATTATGTATACATAATGTTTCATCCAAAAAATGTCAAAATATGATTTTTTGAGAGTCTGAATACAGTAAAACTGTGTAATTGTACAGTCAAGCACTGTAAACGACTCATTGCTAGATGTAAAAAAAAATCTGTAAAAATACAGATTTTTGACGTGGACATTAAGTGTTTCTCTTACAATTAACATGTAAATTAATTAGACTTTTTTCTAGATATTTTCTGTAATTTAACAAAACTGAAAAATATGTGCTATAACACTATATTGTTTTTAATAAATACAGCTAAAAAACTGTTAACAATTAATTAAAGATAATTTTTGCAGTGACTGAAGCAGCAGTCAGTCAGGTTAGTCTTTTATACAGGAAGTCCTCGGTTTAGGATGTCCTCGACCTACAGCGTTTCATCATTCTGTCAGAACTGGTTACGTGGAACTAGTTGATGATCGGAGCGGATGAATACGTCGTCATGGCGCTATCAGACGGCTTTGTTTCCATTCTCCGGTTGTACACCACCTTGGATTGTGCTACATTCACTAACTTTTTGTCCTTCATTATGGCTCCCAGCGTAAGTCAGACTCTTTTGATGCTTGGAAGAAAAGGAGAGCCGTCTCCATGGAAGTGAAATTAGACAGAATAAAACGCTGGGAACAGGAAGAAATGCCGACCAACATGGGTCAAGATGTAAAAACAGGTCAACATATTCTGTTATCTTCTAGTAAAATGATTCATAAATGCATGAAAGTCGTTGGTATTCATGACTTTATGAAGAACTGATCGATATTGTGATGCATAGAACGGATTTGTTTACATTTTCACCAGAGTTCCGACTTACGGTGAAAATCAACTTACGTAGATCCGTAGGAACGTAACTCTGGCATAAGTCGATGACCCCCTGTATTTGGTCATCCATCCATCCATGCATCCATGCATCCATCCATCCATCCATCCATCCATCCATCCATCCATCCATCCATCCATCCATCCATCCATCTTCTTCCTCTTATCCGGGGTCAGGTCGTGGAGACAGCAGATGAAGCAGGTCATTCCAGATGTTCCTCCTCCCACCAACACTTTCCAGCTCTTCCTGGGGGATCCTGAGGCGTTCCCAGGCCAGATGAGATATATAATCCCTCCAGAGGGTTCTGGGTCTACCCTGGGATCTCCTCCCAGGAGGACATGTTCAGTAAACCTCCATGGAAGTCTCCCTGGAGGATCTGAATCAGATGTCCAAACCTCCTCAGCTGGTTCCTTTAGAGGTGAAGGATCAGCAGCTCTACTCTGAGCTCCCTCTGGATGTCTGAGCTTCTCCCCCCTATCTCTAAGGCTGAGTCCAGACACCCTGCAGAGGAAGCTCATTTCAGATGCTTGCATCCATGATCTCATTCTTTGGGTCACTACCCAGAGCTCATGACCATAGGTGAGGGTTGGAATGTAGATGGATGGTAAACTGAGATCTTCTCCTTGAGGTTCAGCTCCCTCTTCACCACGACGGTTCAGTACAACACCTTCATTACTGCTGACGCTGCACCAATCCTCCTGTCCATCTCTAGCTCCATTTTCCCATCACTCATGAACAAGATCCAGAGATACTTGAACTCCTTCACTTGAGGCAGTAACTCCCTCCAACAATGATAATTTGTGAATTAACCGCGAGTTGGAGAGTCTTTCTACTACAAAGGCCTGAACACAAAACATCTCCCATTTGCATTTTCGTCCTCATAATCCACCAGAAGTCACCATTTAAGGGCTTATTTTTCAAAGAATTCTTCCAATTAAACGCTCCATCCAGCGTTTGACCGCCAGCCTCAACTGACTTACAGTCTGAAGGGTTTCAAGGTGCTTTGAGGAGTGTGTATGTTCTGTTTGTAGCTCTGAAAAAAACCTGTAAAGTACATTCAGCTTTCCAATTTCCTAAAGCACATGGGAGGCAGGGGCTAAATTAAACCAACAGTCTGCTGCTTTGAGGCTTTACGTCTTAAACGTGCCAAAAACAGCTCAGTGTTCGGCCAATGAGCGTAAAAACGAAGCAGCAGTTGTTCTTGTTTTCCAAACTTCCACAAACCTAACTGTGTTTATCTGACAGCTTTCAGGAGACTCGCTGTGGAAACTTAATGAGGATAATGTCTGAAGAACAAAGCCGTTGTTTCGCAGCGCTAACAGGCCATTCTTTGGAGATGAAACACGTGTTTATTTGCTGTCGGGTTTTTACCAGTAAATCATCAGCGTAATTGTGTGTGTGTGAGTGTGTACCAGTAAACCAGTAAAACCAGAGGACGGAGCTGGAATTCTGTCTTTAGTTCAGCCAAATGTTCCCGTTTCACCCTGAGGTTTGTGCATGGGCTGGCGAGCATCAACACACTTAGATTTGATCATCATTCTGGAGTGTTGTGTGTGTGTGTGTGTGTGTGTGTGTGTGTGTGTGTGTGTGTGTGTGTGTGTGTGTGTGTGTGTGTGTGTGTGTGTGTGTGTGTGTGTGTGTGTGTGTGTGTGTGTGTGTGTCTGTATGTGTGTGTATTTCATACTAACGCAGTCTGACAGGAGACGAACGGATCTCAGTTCCTGATTGGACCTGAAAGCTGTTGTTGGGTTTTTAAAGATTTTACTGAGTTGAAAATATTACAGAGAAGACAAGAAATGACAAAAACCAGACAGAACGACAAAAACGAGACACAAAATTACAAAAACGAGACCCAGAACAACAAAAACGAGACACAGAACGAGACAAATGAGACACAAAACGACCAAAACAAGACACAAAACAACAAAAGCGAGACAGAAAATGACAAAATGAGACACAAAACGAAAAGAAAGATCTTTTGGATGTGTTTAGAATCGTTTTGGGCATATTTGGTTTAGGGGAACCTTTAGACAGTGCATTGTGGGTAAACTTTCCAGGCTCATATCAGCATGTGTGATAGATGGTTGGTCAGAACAAGTTCTAGACAATGAAAGGAGCATTTTCTGATACCAGGATCATCTCATAGACACGATTTATTCTGCAGGAAAACTGTTTTCTGATACAGTCATAATAATGCAACTAGTATTTTAATGATTGTTTTTTCAGAGTTTTGGTGCCTAAACTTGACCAAACAGTGGCTGAAAGTAAACAGCGAGTGAAAGCAAAAGAAATAATACTGTAAAACACAACCAACCCTTATAACCTTCTTCCCTATATGTTAATTAACCTGTCCAGCTTTATGTTTCTTTACAATCAGATTAGATGTAAAAATCAGCTGTAAACAGTAAACAGAGAACCTGTAAACTCATCTCAGCCTCCGTCCTCCTCCACTGCAGCAACATAAAACCAACCAGAGGGAGGTTTCCTTCTTCATAATGTCGACTAAACGGATGTTTTTCCTCGTCATGTTTGAGACCTTTTACTGTCGTACTAATAAATCATGGCGGGAATCAGCGGCTCGGCCTCGGAGAGTTTCTGAACGCTGGCACGTCTCCTCTGACATTTCCATGAACCAGGTCCTGATGTTCTTCAGATGAACAGAGGAGAGAACGAGGGGAAGGATGAAAGACGAGTTCAGGGGGAGAAACAATAGAAATCTGCCCAACAGATGTCTTTCTCTCTTTCTCTTTTTCTTTCAGATATTTCCCAACACTCGTGTTGAAACTGGGGGAAATCTCTAGAGTGTGAGCAGGATTTTCCCACACAGAGACAAAGATGCTTCCAGGGTGTGAGTTCATATCCGTCAACACACTTTTGTGGTATTTATTGGCCTTTTCAATGCACATATCTGCATGTACATGTCGTTTTTATAGCGTGACGTAACTAAAGTCAGGTTCAGAGTGATGAGTCGGCTACTGTATGCATGGAAGCTGGAAAATCACTGATGACTACCTCCAATTTCTTTCTTTTTCTGCATTTCTACCACCATTTTATTTCTCTTTCTGCGTTTCTACCGCCAATTTCTTTGTTTTTGGAGATTATTCCAGATTTATTTTGTTTTTGGTGTTAGTCCATATTTTATTGTACACTTTTCAGGGATACTGATGAGGGTTTTTTTGAATTTTTGTTGGATTTGAGACTTTCCTCTGATTTTTTAGTGTTTTTTCAGACATTAGGAAGGCTGATGAAATATTTTCTATGAATTCTTCTGGATTATTACGGTTGCCTAGTTACTTACTTTGGATGGTGGATGGTTATTCCTGATGTTGAAGAGTTTAGGAGAGATGAGGGGTTACTTTGGAGTTTTGAGAACGTTATTGTTGATGTTTTCCAACGCTTTTTAAACATATTATTCTAGA
Source organism: Amphiprion clarkii (assembly GCA_027123335.1). NCBI lineage: Eukaryota > Metazoa > Chordata > Actinopteri > Pomacentridae > Amphiprion > Amphiprion clarkii. Next base: position 773,112 of record CM049589.1, on the reverse strand, counting down.
CTCATTCCTGATTTTCTCTACGCCAGACTTTTTAAGGTTATCTCAAACTATCTGGGGGTATTGGACTGCTTAATTTTAAGGATTATTCCTGATTTATTTTGTTTTTTGTGTTAGTTCACATTTTATTCTACACTTTTCTGGGAAAATGATGAGATTTTTTGGAGTTTTTGTTTGATTTTAGACTTTCCTCTGACTTTTTCCTGTTATTTCAGACATTAGGAAGGCTGATGAAATCTTTTCTATGAATTATTCTGGAATATTAGAGTATCTTAGTTAATTACTTTGGACTCTGGATGGTTATTCCTGATGTTGAAGAGTTCAAGAGTTACTTTGGAATTTTGAGGATGTTATTGTTGATGTTTTTCTACATTTTTTCTATCTAGGGTTATTGGAGCACTTCTTTTTAGGAGTATTCCAGATTCATTTTGCTTTTGGTGTTGGTCAACACTTTATTCTAAATTTTTTCTGGGATAATGACAAAGTTTTTTTTTAGTTTTTGATTTCTTTTGATTTTTTTAGTGTTATTTCAGATGTTAGGAAGGCTGATGAAATCTTTTCTATGAATTATTCTGGATTATTATGGTTGTTTGCTCATTTACTTTGGACTCTCGATGGTTATTCCTGATGTTGAAGAGTTCAAGAGTTACTTTGGACTTTTGAAGATGTTGTTGTTGATGTTTTTCAACACTTTTTCCAACACATTATTCAAGAATTATTCCTGATTTTCTTAGTCTATTCCACATTTTCAACATTACGCTAAACTTTCTAAGGTTATTGGAGTGCTTCATTTTAAGGATTATTCCTGATTTTGAGGGTTAATCCAGACTTTTATGGACCATTCCATTAAATATCAGATGTTTTTAACTCTAGTTATTCCTACCTTAGATTCTATTTCTACGTCTTTGGGGTTAAACTTGTTGGTGCTCCTGAGCAGAGAGGAGATAATTGTGGGAATGTCAGGAAGAAGGAACCACTTCCAGGGCTGGACCTCCTGCCTGGAAAAAGACGTGTGATGCAGCTAATTGGTCCAATTTGTAGTTTCTGCTCAGTTCCACTCAGAGAAAAGGCCTGTGGAGGTAAATTAGCTCCTCTTCCTGCCTGCTGGTAGCTTCTAGCTGACCTGAGAGGCAGGAAACTCTCTTAATTACACCAAAGCAACACAACAGGAACACAACCTGACGTGTCCGACCGAAATCACAGCAAACTGGTTCAGATCTTCTAATTCTGAATTAACAGAAACATCAGTCACTGGTTTATTTATGCTCATTTTACATCACTTTTGTCTCTTTATAGTCATTTTGCGGCTCTTTAAGGCTGTTTGTCTTCCATTTTTGTTTTGGTTGTTGGTTTGGTTGTTTTGAATCACATTTGGGTCATTTTGTGTTTGGTTTTGGGGATTTAGCATCTCTATGTTATGGTTTTGTCCTATTTTGCCCATATTGTGTTCCACATTGTTAATTTTGTGTCTCTTTTCTTCATTGTCATCTCTTTCTAGTTGTTTTTGTTCCATTTTGGTTGTTTTGTATCACATTTAGGACTCTTGTGTCTGGTTTTGGTAATTTTACATCTTTTTATGTTTCTTTTTGTCCCAATTTGGTCATTTTTGATTGTTTTGCATCTTTTGGGAACTATTTGTTCCATTTTTAGTAATTTTGTGCCACACATTCTTAATGTTGTGTCTCTTTGTGGTCATTTTGTATGTCTCTATGGTTAATTTTTTCTTTCTTTACGGCCATTTTGTGTGACAATTGAAACACTAGATCAGGTTTTAGAGATTTTGGATGTTTTTGTTGTAATTTTGTCTCTTTGTGTTTGTGGTTTTTCCCTATTTTATTCATTTTGTGTCTCATATTGGTAATTTTCAGTCTTTTGTGGGGGGTTTGCATATCTTTATTGCTGTTTTTTGTTCCATCTTTGTAATTTTGTGTCTGGCTATGGTGATTTTCCATGTGTAATTTCTTTTTGTCAAAGTTTGGTTTGGTTTTTGCATCTCTTTGTTACTATTCTCTAAGTTTTTAGTTGATTTTCTGTCCCATATTGTTAATTTCATTTGCAAAGTTTATGCTTGACTTATTGTGCATTCAGACCACATTAACAAACCAGTCAAACTGGAGACTATTGGACAGATCAGCTTTAATTTTGCTGCAGATTTTCATGCTCTTGCAGTAAATTGGTTCTACTTTATTCCACATAGTTCAGTTTAATTTCTGACATACTGGCAGGTCCATTGGTTTCAGGCTAATTAGCAAATATTAGCATTGCTTTTGTGAGGCTGAGTTAAATAATTGTCTTAATTATAGTTCCTGGAAAACAATTTTTTCAGCGTTTTGGGTCAAAAGTGCATAAAAATCCTTGCTGTGATGAAGCTCAGAGGTTGTATTCAAAAACCTGTCCAGATATTTACAGACTGTACATGCGTATATATATATATTTATACTGTATTTTCCTCTGATTTACATCTCATATCTCCTGATGTCTGCTTGGACACCAAACACAAACGGACTTTGTGCGTCCAGGCGTCCTTTCATGTGAAGGTTTACATGGAGTTTGACGTTTCGGTCCAGTTCCAGGCCCCAGAGAGGAACTACAAAACCAGAGCAGACATCTAGTGTTTGGTCACACAAAGCGAGACACAACAATCAGATGCCGACACCGTTTCCCTTTCGTCTGTTGGAGGAGACGAGCAGCAGGACGGACGGCGGTTTGTTTTTCCTGCTCCACTGTTTATTCTGAGATGCTAAACATCGATCGGTCGCTGGAGTCGTTCGGTCCGACGCAGAAAACTGAAGCTAAACAAGCTGAGAACATGAAGCGGCGGTTTGTCACTTGATATTGTTCATTTGAAGCCAGACTAAGAGTTCTGGGGACGGACGTGTTGGGAAACCGAAGCCTGCTTTGGTCTGACTCGTTGTTCCAGCTTCCATCTGTGTTTGCTTTCCTGCTCTGTTGAATCATTTTACATTTTTGATGTGAAACTGAGACCATTTTCAGTTTTCAAAAACCAAATCTGAGCAAAGTTCCCCTCAGACCTCCTCAGAATCAGCTGGTTCTGTATCTACAGTAACTTTATATAATGGAATCGTTTTACCTTCATACTAGAAATATTTTCAGAGTTACAGACTCTTGAAGTCCATAGAGGTGGATCCAGATGAAGAGATGAGGCTCAGAACTTCATGAGTCCAGCAGCTAGAACCATGACATTTAGGAGGAGAAACACATCTGAGTTCTGGTAAAAGCTGACACCAGATCAGTTTAAATCCATCCAAGTGTCACAGTCTGAAGAATAAATCTGGTTTTTGTTAATTTTTTTCTACAACCAACTCTGAGCATCAATATTATGGGCTGTATCATGGTGTTAAAATAGTTTTTCCACAGAATGAATGATGTCTATGAGATGATCCTGGTATCTTCTGTGTGTAACAATGCTCCTTTCATTGTCTAGAACTTGTTCTGACCAACCACCTATCACACATGCTGATATGAGCCTTCAAAGTTCACCCAGAAAAAGACAAAAGCTTCTCCAAAGTGACTCAAGATTTGTCCAAAATGACCCAAAACCTGTCCAAGCTGACTAAACTTTTGTCCAGATTTGTCCAAAGTTACTCAAAATTTTACTAACGTGACAAAAACTTCTCAAAAAATGACTCCAAATTTGTCCAAAATGACAAAAAAAATCTCTAAAATGACTAAAATGTGTCCAAGTGATCCAAAACTTCTCTAAAATGACTCAAATGAAGTAGAATCTTCAAGAAAATGTACATATTAGAAAATTATTTAAAGTTTTCCCTCAACCAAATTTGTCCAAAATGATGCAATTCTTTTCTAAAAAGACAAAAATTTCTCGAAAGTGACTCACAAATTGTCCAAAATGACTCAAAACCAGAGAAAACAAATCATTTTCCTCTGAGGGATGAGAAACTTAACTTAAAGCCTCCGGTTGAGTAAAACAGAGCAGAGTGAGTAGAAACCTCCTAAACTAGCCCAGTGCCCTTCAGATGCCCTCAGACAAGGTGTTTAATATTTCCAGAGTCGGTCCGTTTAAGACCTGCAGGTGTGAAATATGTCTTTGAATCACAGCGAAGGCAGATTTCCCCTGATAAATACATTTACTAAATGTTTTCTGTGGGACGTGGGAAGGTTTGTAAAGTGGATATTAAAGGAGCTGAAGCCGAGCCAGATCTGGAGCTGAAAGGTGAAGGGTTTGAAGAAGTATTTTCTCCTGATGAAGGACCAAGATTCCTCAGAGGACGTCCAGAAAGGTCCTCTATGAGGGTCTGGCAGCCGCCCGGCGTTAACATTTGTTAGCAATGCTAGCTGGAGCCAACGGGGAACTAAACCAATTCCCTCTAAATTACATGCAAGCCGTTCCACTCAGGGTTTCAGAGGAGGAATCAGGACCAGAGCAGTTTGGACGGATTCGTGTTTCATTTTAACAGGAAAGGTATGTCCCCCTGATGGTTCTCACAGAGCTGCTGCCAGGTTCTGATGAAAACCCATTTCTGGAGAGGAGAGTGTCACCAAAAGCTTCCTCTGGTCCTGAACCTGCAGCATGACAGCGAGCTGTTGGACATTTCAGGGTGGAGCTCTGACCTTCATGGTGATCAGATTTAATCTGGAGATCACATCAGCTGCTCCACGTCTGAGCTGGAGTTCCTGGTCTTTGAGATCAGACTGATGAGGCGACGCTCTGATCACAGAACAGTGGAACTTCATGTCGCTGTTCTTCTGTTAATCAGTTTCATGCCCTGGTGTGAAGCACATGGACTTCATGTTTCCACTGGAGGCTGCAGAGAATCAAAGATCAATATCTGTGACCTTAAATCACATCGAGGTTCGAGGGGAGAATAAAGGCCTGATGTCTGGGAGGATGGAGCAAACAGCTCCTTAAAGACGCTAAAAGGCTCCATGTTTGTTGCCTTTTCATCAGAATAATTAATGAAAGTCACACACATGTCCTCAGAAGCAGTTATTCGGCTCAAAATACAGAAAAGTGGTTGATTTCTCCATGACTGTAGAACTCCTGGTTTCACCATGCTGGATGGATCTCCAACTACTAGATCCTCTGGTCACTGTTTCTGAGCCATGCTGCACTTTATTCTCAGTGTAATGATCCAAAAGAACTCAAAAAACTGTCCAAGATGGCCCAAAACTCATCTAAAATAACTTAAAGTAACTTAAAACTTGTCCAAAGTAACATAAAATTGTCCAAAATGACCCAAAACGTGTCTAAACCCACTTAAGAATTGTCTAGAATAACTGAAAACTAGTTTAAAATGACTGAAATTTTTATTAAAAATGACAATTTTGAGTCATTATTTGGGTCATTTTGGAGAATTTTTAGTCCATCCTCTCCAGAGTTTTCCTCTCTCCTCTGCTCATCATCAGTAGATGTTTCACCATGCTGGATGGATCTCCAACTACTAGATCCTCTGTTCTCTGTTTCTGAGCCATGCTGCATTTATTTTATTGGTCCAGTCGGTTGGACTTTCCTCTTATGATAACTTTTGAGAAGTTTAAGTCTCCTGAGACTGATTTTCATTCATTTTAGGAACTTTTTCAAACATTTTATACAAATTTAACTCAATTTTGGACAAATTTTGAGTGTTTTTGGACAATTTTTAAAATAATTTCAGAACATTTGTTTTATTTTGGACAAATTTTGAGTCATTTTGGTTTCCTGAGATGTTAAACTCTGAACTAATGTTGTCTCCTCATACTTCTGTGGAGATTCTCAGTCATCCAGGTCCTGGTGATGGTAGGAGCTTCAGGAGAAACCAGCTGGAGGTTCTGGAAGACGTTTCTAGAAACGTCTTCCAGTTGGTTTCTCCTCAAGCTCCTACGATCTCCTCATCCTTTAGATTTTTTCTATCTCCATGTTTCCTCTCCAGACTTTTCCTCTCTACTCTGATCATCATCTGTAGAAAGATATTTCACCATGCTGGATGGATCTCCAACTACTAGCTGACATGCTGAAACCAAAACGATGAAATCAGCTTCAGTGAACGTGGTGTGAATCTAGAGTTTCTTCCAGAACGTTCTTATTGTTTTCTGTAGCTCATACAAGTCTGCTCTGTGGACAAACGGCAGCAGAACAAACTCCTTCCATCAGTCGCTGGTTCCACCAAACGGCAGCAGAACAAACTCCTTCCATCAGTCGCTGGTTCCACCAAACGGCAGCAGAACAAACTCCTTCCATCAGTCGCTGGTTCCACCAAATGGCAGCAGAACTCCTTTACTTTCAGGCTCTGGTTTCTGAGGAACAGGGCAGCTTACGAGTTTATGAACCTCCGCCTGACCTCCACCTCAAACACACTCTGCTCTCCCCCGTTATATAAAAGCCCCGATTGGTCCAAATCGACATTTTTGTCGGCCAATGAACTGGCCTCAGAAATGCGTATAAAATCCACATCAGCGTGAATTACTGGCTGATGGGATTCTCTTCAGAAAGCCTCTCATGTTCAGGAGGAGCTGCCCTCTCACTGACCTTCTTTATTCTCCTTTTACCTCCTTTAACCCTTTCCCCCTCCTCTTTTCCTCTTTCTTTTTCTTCATCTGTTCTTTCATAACTCAGCCGGCCTGTCATCGACTCTTCCACTGACCTTCCAGCGTTTCTTTCCAGCCGCCGTTTCTTCTCTAATAGTGAGCCAGTAGAACTTCAATCTGTTCCACAGAGATGATGGAGAGATCAAGAAGTCTAAGAGGAATGACTGGAAGATGCTGAAGAGATATTGAGAGGAACAGATGATGCAAAGTGAGAGAAGCTGCAGAGATGAGGCTCCATTTCACACATTTTTAATTCATTACCAGCATTTGGTGCAACTTTAAGCTGCATTTCAGAGTAAAGATATTTCTGTATATTATTATCATTACTGTTCACAATGACCGACAATTGATCCAAAATTACCTAAACTTGTCCAGAGTGGTTAAACAACTGCCCAAATGGCTGAAGTCCATGATTATTCAAAATCTGATTTTAAAAAAATGTTTTAAAAAGTAGAACCTGTTGATTGCAAAATGTTCGTGGATGATGGGAATTCCAGCTGAGGAACTAAAACATATGACTTGTCCAAAATGACTCATAACTTTCCCAAAACAACTAAAACGTGCAAAAATGACTAAGCAACTATCCAGATGCCTCACAGTGACACATAATTTATCTGAGTGATTTAAACTTGGAAATTGTTCAAAATCAGTTCAAAATGACTCAAAACATGCCCAAAACTACTCAAAATCTGGCTGAAATTACATGAAATGTGTATAAAATGAGTTAAAAACTGTCCACAGTTACCTAAAACTGTCTAGAATGACCAATACGTGTCCAAAAAATAAATCTGTCAATAATCACTAAAACATTTCCCGAATAACTTGAAAACTGTCCACAATTGACTTAGAAATTGTCCAAAATGATTAAGAATTTTCCAAAAGGACTCAAAACCTGTCTGAAATGACTCAAAATGTGTCCAAAATGACTTGAAACTCCTCCAAAATGACAACAGTAGGACCTGTTGGTGGCAAAATGTCAAAATGACTTAGAATTTGTCCAAAAAGAACTAAAACATCCAGAATGACTCAAGATTTATCCAAATGGTTGAAACTTTTCCAAAATTACTCAAAACTTGGGACTTGAAACCAATCCTATATGGCTCAAAGTGTGTTGAAAATGACTGGAAAATTGCCCAGAATAAGTTAAAAACTGTCCATGGTGACCCAAAAACTGTGTAGAGTGACTAAAATGACTCAGAATTTGACCAAAAAGGACATAAAATGGTAAATAATCACTAAAACATTTCCCAAATGACTTGAAAACTGTCCACAATGATTGAAAATGTGTCCATATTTGACTTAGACATTGTCCAAAATGACTAAAACGTGTCCAAAACAACTTAACAACTGTTGAAATAACACAAAAAAAGAAAAAGAACATGTCCAGGTTGACTTACAAGTCTTCCAAATAATTTTAAACTTGGCCAAAATTACCCCCCAAAAATCTGAAATTGGTCCATAATCAATTAAAAATTGTTCCAAATTACTCAAAAATTGTCCACAATTGATTTAGAAATGGTCCAAAATTCTTCAACAACTGTCTAAATGACCCAAAATGTGTCCAAAATTAGTTAAAAGTTGTTTGAAACAACTTGAAACTTGTCCAAAATGAGAACAGTAGGACCTGTTGATGGCAAAACTGTCAAAATGGCATAAAATAGTCCAAAAATGAACAAAAACATATCCAGAATGACTCAAACTATGATTGAAACATTCCCAAATTACTCAAAACTTGCTCAAAACAACTCCAGAATGACTGGAAATGTGTCCAAAATGAGCTAAAAACTGTCCACGGTGACTATAAATTGGTCCAGAATGGTTAAAACTTCACTGAAAATGATTCAGAATGGGTCCAAAATGCTGAAAGATGAATGTATTCGTGTGCAGCGTTGCCTTGAAATGGTCAGAAAGAGTGAATTCTAGGGAGAAATATTAAAGAGAAAGAAATGAAAGACAGACATGTATTAGCACATTATTACTGCCGTGGCCAGTCAGTCTGGGAACTCATAATAACCCTTCAACACTAACGACAAAACCACGCTGCGGGAACACACCCTCAGCTTCTCCTGATGGTAAAACCAGTCTGCATCGGGTTCTTCAGAAGGTGGAAAGTCGCTGCTCCTGTCAGCCACGTTGGGAAACAAAAACCTGGACCGCTAAAGCCGGACTCCGGTTTCACTCCTGACACTGTACGAGACAACGCTGGACTTTCTGGGTTATTTCCAGAGCGACCCAAAGCACCAAACTGCTGTAAAAATCAGCCGGCGAGGCAGCGACGCACGACTGGTGTTTATCGAGTTCGGGTCCTCGTATTTCTGTGTTTGCATGAAATCTATATCATACCGGTTGTTTTCACTCTGGCTTTTAACGGCGAATAAATCACGGATGAAGAGCGGACCACCGGCTCTGAACCTAAAACACTGAGCAGGAAAGAACCTCACAGCAAGTGGATTCTGATATTCATTAGCTGTGTTTATCATTAATCCAGGCTTATTCTTCATGCTTTGACAGAATGAAAAAGAAATACCAGAAATATACCCAGATTTGTCCAAAATTACGAAAAATTTGTTTAACATGTTGAAAAAGTCTCAAAAAGTGACTCCAAATTTGTCCAAAATTATTCAGTTCTTGTCCAAAATGGCAACAAACATCTTTACAATGATGAAAAATGTCTCTGAAATGATCAAAGAGTTCTTTAAAACGACTCAAATGAAGAGGACTCTTCAAGAAAATGTACATATTGGAAAATTATTTGACGTTTTCCCTCAACCATATTTGCCAAAATGACTCAGTTCTTCTCCAAAATGACAACAAACATCTCTACAATGACAAAAAATGTGTTCAAAATTATCAGAGTTCTTTAAAACGAGTCAAGTGAAGAGGAGTCTGAAAATGTACATATTGGAAAATTATTTTAAGTTTCCCCTCAACCAAATTTGTCTAAAATGACCCAATTCTTGTCTAAAAACACAAAAATTTCTTCAAAGTGACTCAAAATTGTCCAAAATGACTCAAAACCTGTCCAGGCTGACTAAACTTTTGTCCAAATTTGTCCAAAATTTCTCAAAACTTGTCTAACATGACAAAAACTACTCAAGAAATGATTCAATTCTTGTCCAAAATGACTAAAAATGTGTCTGAAATTATCAAAAACTTCTCCAAAATGGCTGAAAAAATGTCCAAAATGATTCAAAACCAGAGAAAATTAATCATTTTAAGTTTTCCCTCAAGCAAATTTGTCCAAAACGACCCAAAACCTGTCCAAGATGACAAAACTTTTATCCAAATTTGTCAAAAATCACTCAAAATTTGTCTAATATGACAAAAAAATCTCTAAAATGACAAAAAAAATTGTCCAAAATTACAAAAAATTTGTCTAAAATTGCTAAAAAAAAAATTCAATTAATTTCAGGCAGATGGGTCCCCCCATATGAACCGGGTTCTGCTCCAGGTTTCTTCCCGTTGAAAGGGTATTTTCCTGCCACTGTCTCCTTAGGGCTGCTCTGGGGTTCAAGCATATGGGTTCTGGAAAGCGTCTTGAGACAATCTGACTGTAATTAGCGCTATATAAATAAAACTGAATAAAATTGCTGGTTGGCCCTCCAGCTCTCAGGTATTAAAACGTCAGAGGAAGCAGTGTTTGTGGAGGCAGCAGGGATTTAGTCTGATTCAGGGTTTCATTTACTCAACATTCAGACGTATTCGGTTCCAGTCCAGCTTCTTCTGTTTCTATGAAGTGTGCAGAAAAACACCCAGAATCCAGCTTCTCCTCTGAGAGGCTGCAGAGATGTTAGTCGTATCTTTAGGTTTATCTCAACAGTCTAAAGTGTCCGGAAAGGTTCCATCCTTACTTTCTTCTAGAGTAAAACCACCTGCTGGATGCTGCTGGACAGTCGGATCATGGACTCCAGACCTCGGAGGATCTCCTGAGGTGTCCGACTGCAGGAAGCTGCCAACGGATCCTTTGGGTGCCTCCAGCAAAGCCTGTTCAGATGTGGACAATTTAAAGTCTGGATCGCTGCCTCTGGCTCTAGAGGCGATTTTCCACTGCAGGAACTGAGAAAAGGCCTCATGATCTGTCCTCTTCATCTTTTCTGTTTCTACTGTTGGATCCAGCAGCTTGAAACTCATCCAGAAGGACAACAATAGGACCCATTGGTGATTGAGCTACATTTCAAAATGTCTTAGAATTTGTCCAAAAAGAACAAAAACAAATCCAGAATGACTCAAAATGTGTCCAAAATTGTCCCAGATCAATTAAAAATTGTCCACAGTGACCGAAAAATGGTCCAGAAATACTAGAAAAGACTCAGAATTTGTCCAAAAAGAACTAAAGTCTGTCCACAATGATTTAACAACTGCCCAAAAGGATTCGAAACATATACGGAAAGACTCAAAACCTGTCCAAAATGACAACAGCAGGACCTGTTGATGGCAAAATGTCCATCGAAATGTCAAAATGGCTTAGAATTTGTCCAAAAAGAACAAAAACATCCAAAATGACTCACAATTTAGCCAAATTATTGCAACTTTTCCAAAATTCAACTTGAAAACCAGTCTGAAATGGATTAGCTAAAAACTGTCCACAGTGACAGTGAAATCTGGACCCACCTCTATGGACTTCAAGGACCTGTAGCTCTGAAAACATCCATACTATGAAGGTAATACTTTGCATGGATTCACTGACTCTCCTAAAGTTCCTGTAGATGAAGAACCAGCTGATTCTGAGGAGGTCAGGGGGAACTTGAAGCAGATTTGGTTGACTGCATCTAGAATAACTATAGAGGTGTGATTCTTGTTGTCCTCCATCATTTCCACCAGAAGTTTCTGAACCCCAACAACGTCGTCGTCCGAGGAGCTCGTTTTTGGCGTTTTGTGTCTCATTTTTGTCGTTTTGTCTGGTTTTTGTCGTTTTGTGTCTCATTTTTGTCATTTTATGTCTCATTTTTGTCATTTTGCTTCTCGTTTTTGTCATTTAGCGTCTCATTTTTGTCGTTTTGTGTCTCATTTTTGTCATTTAGTGTCTCTGGATGAGACTCTGAGCTCTTCGAATAGAAATGGAAAATAATCTATCGAGTCTCTATGTGTTGAACAGATGTGGCGGCTCTGGCTTCTTTGTATTTTATATCAAAACTCTGGAAGCAGCGACCAACGATGGCCTGGACCTCGCGTGAGATATAAAACTCTTAACGACGATGTCGCTGGCTCTAACTTAAAAACATCTCGTCCTTTAGCTGCGAGCCCAACCGCCGTATCTGTAACATCATTTTATTACATCCTCTTTACTTTTCTTACAGATACGACAGATATTAACCCTAGTCATTTCACAGATGTCGTCCGTTTGAGGCGGAAAATCTTTAATATCAGGCTGCTGGAAGCGGGATCAGGTCTATCACTGAGCCCTGGCAGGCGCTGTTAAACCATCAATAAAAACATTATTAGGATCATTTCAGCCCACCTTTCCAGTGCTGTGATCTCTTTTTCTGGGGAAAATGGAGAATATAAAAGGCTGCAGACCAGGGTGGAAAGGTGGCTCCAAGAAGAAACCGCCTGCCGATTACGAGGGAATTTATTTTCATGTCAGACTGAATGTTGTTTTGAAACCTGGACATAAAATGGACTTTTTTTCCAACCAGACTGGCCCAGCTTTGATGAGCCATGAAATCCAGACTGCTGTTTATTAATCTGAATTTACGATTCCTACACAAAAATAATCATAAAATATGATACCAAAAAGACATCATGGATTTTTAAACAAAGTTAAACTAAAAAAAAAATGGTGTCAAATGGTTGTTTAACCCTCCTGTTGTCTTCATTTACAGGCACCAAAAAATATTGTTTCCTTGTCTGAAAAAAAAAAAAAATTCTGCAAAAAAATTCCCCTAATTTCTGAAAATTTGCAAAACCTTCAGGAAGAAAATTTCAATAATTCCTTAAAAGTTTCCCTTAAATGTTTTATTTAAAAAACAAAACAAACAAAAAAAAAACAAATTTGGCAAGAAAATTCTTGTAAATATTTTCAAAACTGAATAGAAATCTTCCAAAAAAATCCTAAAAATATCTAAAGTGATATCATATATATCAGTAAAACTTCTAATATTTTCACATTCACATAAAAAAATCAACCAAAATCCAGCGAAATGTGTTTCCTTCTTGTCTCGCTTCTGTTTTTTGGCTATTTTTTTGTTTTTTCCCTTTTTGTCACATTTTTTTGTCTTTTTTTGTTTTGTTTCATGTCATTTGTCTCATTTTTTGTCATTTTGTGTCTCATTTTTGCAATATTTTGTCTCCAAAAAAAATCCTAAAAATATCTAAAGTGATTCCATATATATCAGTAAAACTTCTAATATTTTCTTCAAGAACATTCACAAAAAAAATCAACCAAAATCCAGCAAAATTCACTGGATTTTGGTTGATTTTTTGTGAATGTTCTTAAGAAACATTTTTTCCACCAAAAAATGTCCAAAGATTTCCCAAAAATGTTGAAAATGTGGACATCAGAAGTTTCACTGAAAATATTTTTTCAAACTTTAAAACAGGTCAATTTGACCCACAGGACGACACGAGGGTTAAAGGAAATAATGAATATCTGAACTCTGACCCAACATACGACTGTGAGTAGTTAATGTGAAAGATTTTATACTGAATAACTAAAGCACCAGAGCTGTCAGCTGTCTGCAGACAAACACGCATGTATCCCCGTGTGTTTATGAACATGTGTGTTCTCTAGCCTGCGGACATTTTCTGCTACTTTTTATGGTAAACAGACCAATAAAAAGCAAAAAAAAAATCCAGGAAGAAAAGAGTGAATCATAAAAGCGGCTCCATGAATCATTTTATTGATCACACTGGGGATGTTACGACATCTTCCAGCGCTTTGATGATCCTCCTCTGGAATTCTAGATCTGGGAACTTCATTCAGTTTCACTCCAACAGACGGTTTTATATCGTAGAACCGCTCAGATTTGGCCTAATGTGTTTCCTGTCAGAACCATCTCGAGTGTTTAAAGTGTTTGTTCAGTCAGATGTGGTGACAGAAGCTCTGATTCAACAAACATCAGCTTTAGATCTATAAGCAGCAGATGAGGAGGAGGTCGGATCTGAGCAGCAAACAGCATGAACAAAGCAGCGGACGCCAAGAAGTTTCAGTTCTGCTTCTGAACTAATGCTACGGCCCGTAGAAAAGATCAGATCCAACAAGAAGCTTCTTCGGGCCACAAACTTTGATCACTTTGACGCTTTAAGACAGAAGTCCAGCTGTTTCTACTTAGGAGTCACATGAGTAGCCAGTACACTGCAAAAACTCTAAATCTTACCAAGTCTGTCTTATTTTCAGTCCAAATGTCTCATCCCACTTGATTTAAGATAAATTCACTCAACAAGAGACATTTCAGCAGATGGAGGGACTTGTTTTAACCCTCCTGTTGTCCTCATTTACAGGCGCCAAACAATATTGTTTCCTTGTCTGAAAAAAATCCAAAAATTCAGCAAAAACATTCCCAAAATTTTTGACAATTTGCAAAACCTTCAGGAAGAAAATTCCAATAATTCCTTAAAAGTTTCCCTTAAAAGTTTGATTTTAAAACCGGTTGGCCGGATGACTTTACAAAGTGTAAAAATTCCAGAGAAGACATTAACTGCAGATTATAAATTAGTAAAACTATGAATTTAAAATCATTTCTAGACCATGACAAGTTGTTTGGATCAGAAAGTAAAATACTAGATTGTTCATTGTTCTGTTGTCGTTTTGTGTCTCGTTTTTGTCAGCCTGTGTCTCATTTTTGTGGTTTTGTCACACTTGTGTCATTTGGTATCTCATTTTTTGTCATTTTGTGCCTTGTTTTTGTCGTTTTGTGTCTCGTTTTTGTTGGGGGCCTGACAGAAAAAGTTTGAGGGAACTGTCTAAAATGTACCCATCAGTTTCTCCATCTTTGTGAAGCTGCGACATGCAAACAGCTTCTTGTGGACCGGTAAATAAGTCAGATCTCAGGTAGGATCCTCTAGCCTCGTCCTCAGCTGCTCCTGCTCCACCGGCTCCTCGTTTACCCCTGATTTTCCACGGCATCGCGGCAGCCACTGGGTTTGGCCGGCGGGTCGGCAGTGTGACGGTAAAGCCATGGGAACAGAACTGTAAAACACTGGCCTGGACACACTACTGACAACACACAGCGCCATTAAAACAGCCCTTACAGGTGTGTGTGTGTGTGTGTGTGTGTGGACTGAACAGTAGTGGAAAATAAAAGAAATGAAAGGTGGAAATACATAGAAGAGAGAGATTCAGAAGGAGAAGGAGTGTGTGCGGCAGTAAAAGGCGACCTCTGAGTGGTGTGTTGGAATGTGTGTTAGCGGTGCGTGTTAGCGGTGCGTGTTAGCGGGGTGTGTTAGCAGGGTTTGGTGTTCCGGTGCCCCTGGAGGCTTCGGTGTGTGTGTGACCTCAGACATGTGTTCGTGTTAACTGGCACCATTAAGCCTGGAGGGGATCATTAGTGGCTCTGGAGCTGCTTTACTTTACTGTACACACACACACACACACACACACACACACACACACACACACACACACACACACACACACACACACACACACTCCGTCTGCATGAAAATGCTGGATAAAATATAGAAGCTGTGCTGCTGCAGAGCTCCATGTACGCCAGTTTAAGGTCCATATTTAACAACCACAGAAGCCATAAACGAGCTACACAACAACAGTGTCTCATTTTTGTCGTTTTGTGTCTTGTTTTTGTTTTGTGCCTTGTTTTTGTCATTTTGTGTCTTGTTTTTGTTGTTTTGTATCTAGTTTTTGTCATTTTGTGTCTTGTTTTTGTTGTTTTGTATCTAGTTTTTGTTGTTTTGTGTCTTGTTTTGTCATTTTGTGCCTTGTTTTTGTTGTTTTGTATCTAGTTTTTGTCATTTTGTGTCTTGTTTTTATTGTTTTCCGTCTTGTTTTTGACGAGCACACATGAGACTCCGACACTGATGACAGGACACAAGCTCCAGAGCTGCATATGTGGCTGGGCAAAGGTTACCTCAACTAAAGGCCTTAAAATACACCAAGGCAAGAGAGGGTGCCTACAGACAAGTCAACCTGAACCCAACCCTTCACGACCTGCAGTGGAAAAGAAGATCCAGGGGAAAAAGCCATCAGTCAATTGGCCTAAATCCTGTGACAAGACACTGTGGAAGGAGGTCATCACTGATCTCTGCAAAATCCTAGAAGGAATCAAAGGCACCGCCATGAAGAAGTTGGAGAGAATGGGGAATCTGTTATATGCCAGTGGAAAGGTTCGGAGTGGAGGAGGTGGGAATCATGACCGGCTGCACCATGGAGGTGATCAGTGGGGCATCTCGTTCGGTGGTCGGAGGACAGCGAATCAGACCTGGACTGAGTCTACATGGACGAACTCGCAAAACTCACCACAACCAAGGCCTCCACTGTCCGACTGCTGAGGAAGCTGCAAGAAAAGATCGAGCTGGCTCACATGAGGCTCAAGCCAAGCAAGTCCAGAAGCATTTCCATCATCAAGGGAAAATCACTTCCACATTGGTGATGAGACTATTCCACCTGTCTCAGAGAAGCCTGTGAAGAGCCGAGGCCTCCCTCAAAGACAAAGAGCAAGTAGACCAGCTAAAGAAGGAGGTAACCAGCGGTCTAGTGAACATTGATAGAACCCAGCTTCCTGGTAGGCTGAAGCTCTGGTGGATGCAGTTTGGGCTACTTCTATACCTCATGTGGCCACTAACCCTCTATCAAGTTTTTGTCATTTAGTCTCATTTTTGTCGTTTTGTCTTGTTTTTGTTGTTTTCTGTCTTGTTTTTGTCGTTTTGTGTCATTTTTGTCATTTTGTGTCTCGTTTTTGTTGTTTGTGTCTTGTTTTTGTCGTTTTGTGTCATTTTTGTCATTTTGTGTCTCGTTTTTGTTGTTTGTGTCTTGTTTTTGTCGTTTTGTGTCTCATTTTTGTCGTTTTGTGTCTCATTTTTGTTGTTCTGTGTCTCATTTTTGTTGTTCTGTGTCTCAGTTTCAGTTGTTTTTTGTCTCGTTTTTGTCGTTCAAATCATTAGTGGCTCTGGAGGTGCTTTACTTGACTGTACCCCCCCCCCCCCCCCCCCCCCCCCCACACACACACACACACACACACACACACACACACACACACGCACACACACACACACTCCGTCTGCATGAAAATGCTGGATACAATATATAGAAGCTGTGCTGCTGCAGAGCTCCATGTACGCCAGTTTAAGGTCCATATTTAACAACCACAGAAGCCATAAATGAGCTACACAACACCAGAGTCATACAGAAACCCGATTCATCGGAAACAACGAAACGTTCCTGAACGTCTGGCGAGCTCCGAGCCAGTTCCTTTTAATTTATTTCTTGTTCGTTTGCCAGAAGTACCCTCCAGTGTTTCTGCCGCTGGACCAAATATGTGGAAGATTTAATGGTTGTCCTGCAAGTGGAGGACAGGACAGCATCAGGCCGACACGTAGAGCACAATACAGGACTATAGTTATAGTATGTTTATATGCTTTAGACTTCTCAACCATAAAACCCATCAGCAGTTTTAAAAAGCTACAGTTACACTATTTATCACAGATACACACTGGAGAACAGTCTGACAGTCCTGAAACTGCTCGAGAAACTCTGTATCTAAAATCGTGATGCTTCCTTTGACTCACTTTATTACTACGCCAAGGAACGCTGTGGACGTCTGCCTGTCTGTCTGTCAGCAACATTACTCAAAAACAGATTTGGATGAAATTTCCAGTGAAGGTCAGAAATGACACAAGGACCAGGTGATTAGATTCTGGCAGTGATGCAGCTTATAGTCTGGATCCACAGATTTGATTTCTGTCGATTTGCTGTTCTATGTCTTGTTTTTGTTGTTTTGTGTCTTGTTTTTGTCATTGTGTCTCATTTTTGTCGTTTTGTGTCTTGCTGCAGTTTTGTGTCTAGTTTTTGTCGCTATAGTCTGGATCCATGGATTTGTTAAAGATCTCTGTATCATTGCCAGATAGTGGCACAGCGTCACTGTAACCATGACAACCAGTGAACACTACATCAGCTGATTGTGATCCTACTACAAATCCACCACTGAGGACTTATCAGGACTTATCCATCAGAAATGATCCAAGGAACAACTGATTAAATTGTGGGGGTGTTTCTGAGTCCCATCAATTCCTGCCGCCTGCTACATATTTAGGTCACATGATTCAGTATCCGTACATAACGTACACATGCAGAACACACACCTGTACTCAGAGCAAGGTCATTGTGTTTGTGGGTTTATCTATATTAAATGGACACATCCTATGGTGATTTCTGATCATCAGTAACTAATAAACAAATGCTGCATTTCTGCCATATGGGGGAATGAGCAGCCTTGGAGGAGGACTGAGCTCTCTGAGGGCTTTTCTAGTTCTATGCGTCAGTAGTGTGAGTTTAGTTTGATGATCTGGAACATTTAAGTGTGAGAAATACGCAGAAATAAAAGATTTCTGTCGGGGGGCAAAAACTTTTGCACTGCATGGACTTCAAGCACCTTTAAATCTTCACAGTATGAAGGTAAAACTTTAGTCTGAAAAAGTTCACTTTGCCTTTAAATAAGCTGCTCTGTTGTTGGTTTCCAGGACAGAGCACAAAGAGGAGAAGCACAAAGGAGGAAGATGGACTGAGGATGAGTGTTGTGAGAGACACAGGAGATGAGGAAGGTGGAGGTGGAACACACTTCCACACAGAGCCTCCTTTGGGCCGGTTTAAGTGGCGTCTTTGTGCTCCTTCACGGTTCCCTTCCTCCTGTCCTTTCTGTCGCCCTTTTACCAGAAACCAGAGAGGACGAGGACAAAGCGAGGAGATGGAGGAGAGGGAGAGGGGTGTAAAGAGGACCGGTTAGGAGATAAAAACTGTCTCCTCGCTGTAAAACAATCCCCTCGTCTTGTTCCTCCTCCTGTTCGTCCAGATAAGAGAAAGAGCAGGTTTATCTAGAGATGCTCGACTGAGGCTGGAGACCCGGAGTGAAGAGACAGAGCAGCTCTCATCCATCCATCCATCCATCCATCCATCCATCCATCCATCCATCCATCCATCTACACTGCAAAAAATCTGTGAAAAATACTGTGAAAATCTGGCAGCAATGGTGCAGAAAAACACATTAAGAAACGGTTCAAAAACTGAAATCTGTAAAATGAGTGCAAGAATGAGTATTTTTACAGTGCACTGGAAGAGGCCTCTCAGGTTCAGTGGAAGTTCAACCTGATGCAACACGAAGAAGAAGAAAAGGAGAAACGAGGCTTATCTCTGAAGATGTGTGAACTTTCCTCCTGATCTCCAGGTTTCATTTATTCTGCTGCAGCTCTTCACTCCAAACTCACTTCTGGCTTTAACTTCACTTCTTTCACTTCATTTAGTTTCTGGGTTCCCAACAACTGGTTTGTAGAGAACTCTGAGCCTTTTGTCATCACAAACAAAGCTGACTGTGAAAAGTCATGTTTTATGAACCAGTTTAATGTCCTTGATGAAACCAGTTTACAGCATTCAGAGCTGTTTGGTTCCGGTTCTGTCGGTTTACTGTGTTTAACTGAGACCAGCTACAGATGGGTCAAAGCTAAACACTAAATGTTTAATTAACTCCTCCTGTCACAGTAAAGCTAACATTATTGTGTGATTTTCTTCATCTGAAACATTCATGCGTACTGAGGCAACATCAGGGGTCTGTTCATGAAGACAGGACACCCAATAATCCAGGTTTACTTCAGTTGGTCTGAACTACTGGTTTGTTAAATCTGGTTTGTTCAAGCCCAGTTACTGTGGAAACTTATGCTAACCTGGTCCAGGACAGGCTGTGAGGCTAACTGTCGTGCTAACTAGCTAAATGTCAGGCTAACTGTCGGGCTAACTGTCTAGCCAACTGTCTGACTGTCAGGTTCATTGTTGGGCTAACTGCTAGGCTAAATGTCATGCTAACTGTCGAGCTAATTGTCAGGCTAATTGTTGGGCTAACTGTCAGGCTAACTGTCAGGCTAACTGTCTAGCCAACTGTCTGACTGTCAGGTTCATTGTTGGGCTAACTGCTAGGCTAAATGTCATGCTAACTGTCGAGCTAATTGTCAGGCTAATTGTTGGGCTAACTGCAAGGCTAGCTGTTGGGCTAACTGTCTAGCCAACTGTCTGACTGTCAGGTTCATTGTTGGGCTAAGTGCTAGGCTAAATGTCACAATAACTGTCTGACTAACGGTCTAATTGTCAGACAAACAGTCAGGCTAACTCTCAGGCTAACTATCAGGCTAACCATCCAGCTAACTGTCAAACTGTTGGGCTAACTGTCTAACTATCAAGCTAATTATCAAACTGTCTAACTGTCAGACTGTCAGGCTAACTGTCAGGCTAACTGTCAGGCTAACTATCGGGCTAACCGTCAGGCTAACTGTCAGGCTAATCCATCCTCAGACTGTGAACAACAGTGATGATGTGTTATCTCAGTATCTAATGCTTCATATTTTCCTATTTTCAGGTATCAAACAATAAATAAAATGACCTGTTTCTTTTCCAAACTCTCGTTTTGTTGCTCTGACTGACAGAAAGTGATGAATTTTATGTTTTCTGGAGCTAAAAGCAGCAGTGCGGTTGTTGCAGCTTACTGAAGCGCTGCCTGCCTTTAATGTAATAATAATAAATGTGTTTTCTTTCTCCTGCAGTCTCTGTCCTCCTCCTCACCTTCCTCTCCTCCTTACCTTCCTCTCCTCCTCTCTGTGCTGAGGCTGGAGCTCCAGCTGACCCCCCCACGCCGCTCCCCTCTCTGCCCCGGTCAGAGCTCCTCTCCTGGGACGGCCGGGCAGCAAGCTGGGCCTCTCTGGCGGTCTGGACCGGGGATCTGGTTAGGAGGAAGGAATGTGTGGAGCGTGAATGAATGAACACACGGTGAAAACACACACCTGCACACACCTATGGAGGCACACACACAAACAAACAGAGGATGATGAGGAGGACGGCTTCATCTCAGGGGAGGATTTCACCAAAACGACTCAGTGACGACGTTCTGTTAGCCTGACAGGACGGAAAAAGGAAAGGAAGGCTAAAAAACAGTTTACTCTAAATATATCTACTAATATCTAGCAAAATCACAGAAAAGGTATTAATTTACATGCTGATTGTGGAAAAAAAATTCAAACCGGGTCTGTCAAGCTGTCAGGCTAACTATCAGGCTAACCAGCTAATTATCAAGCTAACTGTCAGGCAAACCAGCTAACTATCAGGCTGTCAGGCTAACTATCAGGCTAACTATCAGGCTAACTGTCAGGCTAACCAGCTAACGATCAGGCTGTCAGGTTAACTATTAGGCTAACCAGCTAACTATCAGGCTAACTGTCAGGCTAACCAGCTCACTATCAGGCTGGCTGTCAGGCTAACTATTGGGCTACCCAGCTAACTATCAGGCTAACTATCAGGCTAACCAGCTAATTATCAGGCTAACTGTCAGGCTAACCAGCTAATTATCAGGCTGTCAGGCTAACTATCAGGCTAACTATCAGGCTAACTGTCAGGCTAACCAGCTAACTATCAGGCTGTCAGGCTAACTATTGGGCTACCCAGCTAACTATCAGGCTAACTGTCAGGCTAACCAGCTAACTATCTGGCTGTCAGGCTAACTATCAGGCTAACCAGCTAACTGTTTGACTATAAATTTACTGTACTGAAATCAGCAAAAAAACAAAAAAATGATAAATAAATATATCAGTAAATCTAATCATTTTCCATATATTTCCCACTGTTATTTCAGTTCTTCAGCATTACAGGGTTCCATCGTTGTTGAACATATGTTTTCCGTCAGATTCTCTTCTTACAGATGTTTTTAACCAGCTGTGTGTTCAGACGCTGTCCTCTCATTAACCCGTCTACAACCTCTGAGCAGTTTCCTCAGATTAACCTGGAAAAACACTCGCTGTGAGTCACGCCCTGCTTGATCGATCGCCAGCCTCTCAGAGCAAACACTGGAGGAAAAGCATGGGTTCTTCTGATTTTACACCTGCTCTGCTCGGCCTTTCAGGGCGATTACGTCCAGAAGCCGTCTGGACCGACAAGAAAAACAAAGAGAGGCAAAAGATAGATGGATGCTGGAGAAGAGTGAGGAGTCAGGAGGAGGGCAGGAGTCTTTATTCACTCATCAGTTTTAAAAATAGTGACAAAACGTCACTACAAATGTCAACCCAAAGATATTAAATAATAATTTAGAGCACAAAAAAGATAAAAATCAGATTAAATTAGTAAAGGATGCCGCAAAAAAAATACCTGGAGAAATAGTGTCATACTGTAATGTCAAAAACTGTGAAAATAACAGCAAATATCTTTAAAAAAAAATATATTTTAAAGTTGATTTAAATGCAGCCAAACTGTGGAATTTTACAGTCAAATGTTTTAAAAGAATAAATCAATGTTTGTAAAAATAGATTTCTCGTGTGGACATTATTTAGTTCTGTTAATTAGCAGAATGTAATAACAATTTTTCTGTCATTTTTTAAATGTTATCTGTAATTTCAACAAAACACGGGCAATTATTTAACTTTTTGTAGTCCTTAAAATGAATTATATACAGTCAAACAGTGTAATTTTATCATGTTGTAGTGTAAAAGAACAAACCGTCGTAAAAATGAATAAAAGAACACATGAATAAAAGTGGGAGCTTTCATGGAAAACATGGAATTGGCTGGATGACCCCAGACTGTTGAATGGTAGTGTAGATTTTTAGTGTATTTTTACTAGATTTTACTATATTTTTACTGTATTTTTACTATATTTTTTACTGCTATCTCGCTGTCTGATTTTTCCATTCCTCTCTCTTCCTCTGTCAGAAATCTGGGAGTCCTCTTTGACCCACATTTGTCATTTGAACACCACATACAAAATCCCTGTAAAATCTCATTTTTTCACTTAAAAAACATTTCAAAACTTCGTCCTACACTCTCGCCCTCCGATGCTGAGAAGCTGGTTCATGGCTTTGTCTCCTCCAGGCTGGACTACCGCAATGCCCTCCTCATCGGGATCCCAGCAAATATATATATAAAAATGTATTATATTTTTTAATGTATTTTTAATATATTTTACTATATTTTTACTGTACTTTCACTATATTTTGACTGTATTTTTAGCATACATTTACTATATTTTTACTATATGTATATATGGGGCGGCATGGCTCAGTGGGTAGAGTGGCCGTCTTGTAACCGGAGGGTCTGGAGAGCTCATGTCCAGGTGTCCCTCAGCGAGACACCGAACCCCTAGATGCTCCTGATGGGTCGTGGTTAGCGCCTTGCATGGCAGCTTCCACCATCAGTGTGTGAATGTGTGTGTGAATGGGTGAATGTGATGTATAATGTAAAGTGCTTTGGGTATCGTTACAGGTATAGCAAAGCTCTATAAAATACAGACCATTTAACATATTTTTACTGTATTTTTAATATATTTTACCATATATTTATTATATTTTTACTGTATATTTACAGTATTTTTACTATACATTTACTATATTTTTACTATATATTTAAGATATTTTTTCTGTATTTTACAAATTGTCTCGGTGACCCCAAACTTTTGAATGGCAGTGTAAGTATGATAACTTGAAAATTCTAAATGTTCAAGGTTTACTTCTGTCCACGTATCTCTATCAGGTCAGTCAATTACGAACTTCAAGGACCTGGAACTCTGAAAATATTCATTGTATGAAGGTAAAACTTTGCTGTAGATAAAGAATCAGCTGATTCTGAGGAGAATTTTCTTCACCTTTGATTGGTTTTATATGGAATGACCCACAAAGCCTGTATATTATTATTTAGTGTAGAGTAAGAAGTTAATTTATGATATAAACTCACCACCCAGAGGTGACAGATGATTAAATCTGATGAGAAAATGTTCTGAGGCTCAGAGAGACCTGCAGCTCCCTCTAGTGGACACACATGGAACAAAGGTGAGCTGCTTCTCCAGGTGCTGAACTCCACCTTCTACACATCACCTGGTCTCCTCATCACACCTGGAGACATTTAATTAAAGGGTTCTGGTTCTCCTTCTGAGCACCTGTGTGTTTGTGTACCAGTTTGTGTTGTGTTTGTGTACTAGTTTGTGTTGTGTTTGTGTACTAGTTTGTGTACCAGTTTGTGTTGTGTTTGTGTACTAGTTTGTGTTGTGTTTGTGTACCAGTTTGTGTGGTGTTTGTGTGGTGTTTGTGTCCTGTCTAATAGGTTGTAATTACCATAATTCAGTGTGATTAGAGCAGAGCTGTAAACATTACAGAGGACAGCCAGCTACTGTCTGCAGTCTAATAAAATGCAGCGACTGATTCATCACCAGAGTGTGTTGTTGTGTTTTATAGTTGTAGTGTGTTGTTGTGTTTTATAGTTCCAACTCTCTGCTGGCATTTTAATGTCGTTGTATTAAAGCAGGCTGCAGTAAAACTCTGCTGCTGTAGCATCACATTATACCAACACACCACCACGAAATGATGGACTTTGAAAGAAATAAAAGAAATCTACGGACCTGTAACTCAGTCTGAGACCAGCTACAGATGGATCTGGTCAAAGCTGAATGTTACCATTAACTCTAACGCTAACATTATTGTCTGATTTTCTTCATCTGAAACATTCATGCGTACTGAGGTAACATCAGGGGTAACTGTTGGGCTAAATGTCGGGCTAACTATCATACTGTCAGGATAACAGCTAGGCTAACTGTCAGACTAACTGTCAAACTAAGTGTCAGGCTAACAATGGGGCCAACTGTCAGACTAAACATTTCTCTGACTAACTGTCAGGCTAGCTGGCAGGCTAAACGTGTGACTGTCAGGCTAATTGTGGGGCTAACTGTTGTGCTATCTTGCAGGCTAATTGTCAGGCCAACTGTCAGGCTAACTGTCAGGCTAAACATGTGACTGTCAGGCTAATTGTGGGGCTAACTTGTGCTAACTTGCAGGCTAATTGTCAGGCTAATTGTCGGGCTAACTGTCAGGCTAACGGTCTCTCTAACTGTCAGACTGTCAAGCTAAACCAGGCTAATTGTTGGGCTAACTGTTGTGCTAACTTGGGGGCTAACTGTTCATCAGGCTAACTGTTGTGCTAACTGTGTAACTATCAGGCTAACGGTAAGGCTATTATGTTTTTCTGAAAATCACATCAATAACAGCTTAATTTAACACATAATGCACTAAGAAAACGCCAAAATTGTAAATTTAAATAAATCCTGAGCTTCTTTGAAACCTGATAATTTCTGCTCCATCATTTTATTAATTGCTGTCATTATCTTGAAATTCTTATATTGACTCAGCAGGTTAGAACAAACCACTCTATGTAAACTGTGTATTATTTAACATTTGGATAAAGACAGAAGGAAGACGGTGTGTTAATGATAGATGGAAGAAGACTTAAACAAACCCTGTTTCTCCTCACACATTAAAACCAGCTGCTATCTGCTACTTCCAGTTAGCTGTAGGTTTAGAGGTCTGCAGCTGCAGGCTGAGCAGACTTGGTATGTGAGCGTTTAAATGACGGAGCTCCAGGGGTACCGGGGGGCCTGGTGAGAAGCTGAGGCCCAGTTTGAGGCCTCTCAGTCAGCCACAACAGCCCTGCCCGTCCCCTCCACATCTCCAGGCTAGCAGCGAGGTCCTGCAGCGCTGCCGTTTAGCAGAAACACAGATACAGCTGCTGTACAATCCAACGTCAACTGTCAAACCGAATGTAAGACTCGTGCTTTGGCTCATTTCTAAACATGTCGTACGGGCCGAGTTGCCCGTTATTTTGGCTACCAAGGCCCGGAGAAGAGCTTCTGGGTAATTCCTCTGGAAGCAGGATGGACTGTTGGTTGGTTTTATGAGAAACAGCGTCTGAGATGGAGATGGCTGGTGAGGAAACCTAATCCTGTTCACAGAGCGAGAAACACGACTGTCTTCTGTTGGTTTGTTTTAAAGCTCAGCAAACACAAAAATTCAGCCCACATGTGGCTGAACAAGACTGTAGGAGCTGGAAGAGTCTGGAGTCGTGTTTTGTTCATGTCCCAGTTTCTGTTGCGTTTGTGTACCAGTTTGGCATCAGCCAATCAGATTTACTCCATATTATCCTGCCTGATCTCTAATTGGTCGACTGCTGGGAAAAGACACTGATAAGAACAACAACAAACCTATTTGAACAACTCTAAGATATAGACCGGACCTCAGAGGTCTGGAAGAAGCCATACCATCCATCATCCATCATCCATCCATCCAGTATCTACACAACACTGGATCCTCATTAGGGTGGCATGCAATAGCATGTTTTTGGACTATGGGAGGAAGCTGGAGAACTTGGAGAAAACCCACACAGGCAAACTCCATGCAGAAAGAGCCCAGGAAGGCCTGGACATGAACCGGGGATTTTCGAGCTGCAAGGTGACAGTGCTAACCACCAAGCCACTGTCCAGCCCCCCAAACCAACCAGTAAAAGATCAATAATCCATCCCAGTGAACGGTTGTTCACATCTATTGTTTTGCCAAAATTACCTATAGGTGACCAATTAAAGGAAAGTGAATCATATTCTACAGCCTCCTGTCACCAGATCAACCCAACTGAATGTCCACAGCAGATTTTGGACCTACGTGTTGGACAGCGTTCTGCACCACCAGCATCAAAACAAATGAGGAAATATTTAACGCTGGCTCTCAGTATGTTTGAGATAGATTTTTACTCATCAGTTTAAGGTACTTTGTGTCCTTTCTCCTGGTATCTCTGACCTGTTAGTACCATAATGCAACAGTGTGTACCCTGAGATGAGGTTCCAGGTTTATGGCTAGTGAAGACCGAGGTTTGGTAGTAAGAAGTCTGAAGCCTTGGAACCATCTGCTAGAGGAAATCACTTCAACAGACTCTCTCCTTAAAACATACTTTCATAGAAGAGCCTTTCTTGTTGGTTTGTTTGTTTATTTCCTTTATCGATGGACACAAGACATCCACATCCAGACACAGTATCCATTAACTGCCACACAAGACTTTGTCACGGTCCCCCTTTGCCTCCCATAATGCTCTCTGCTTACTAACGTGAACTGCGTACAACCGGCGAATATAAACAAAGCCGTCTTCCTTGCGTGATGCCATATTTGTCTGCTCTGCAACTAGTTCCTGCACGAAATTAGTTGTAATGTTGCAAACACCGTACGTCGGAATGATGGAACAAGACTTTTTAAATAAATTCATGGGAGACTGTGACGTAACATAAACGCCGTAGGTCGAGGACGTTGTAAACCGAGGACCTGGTGTATAGCCAATGTGGATGATTCAACAGTTGACAAGTAGGGATGCAAATTTTGAGCAATTTTCTCAACTGATAATGAGCAGGGTTATCGACTAATGATTGGTCTATCAATAACATGAGCTCTAGACAGTATCTATTAACCTCCACAGAAGTCTTTGTCATGGTGCCCGTTGCTAGCTAAAGTCCCACAATGCTCTCTGCTTGCCAACATGAACTTGACACATGCATGTGACAAAAAAAACGACCAAACGGGAACAAGGAACGACTAAAAGGAGCTGCAAAATTACCACAAAAATGCAGGAAATTAACAATGTGAGGGGGGAAAAAAAAACTGAAAGAATGGTTACAAAGAGACACAAAATAATCCAAGTGACACAGAAAATTGGTCAAAAAATGAACCACAAAGAGAAAAAATATCAGTAAAGTGATGTTAAATCATCAAAACCAGGAACAAATGTTCAGAATGTAATACGAAACACCAAAAGTGGAACAAAAAACAGCCATAAAGAGATGCAAAATGGCTCAGAAGAATCACAAATCAACATGACTCAAAATGAACAAATAATCACAAAGAGACAAGAGTATAACAAAAAACAGCCATAAAGAGATGCACAATGATCACAAAGACACAAAAAATATTAACAATGGGTTGGAGGTCAATAACTACCACTGAAGTCTTTGTCACGGTGCCTGTTGCTGCTGAATTCCCACAATGCTCTCTGCTTTAACATGAACTGTAGTCTGAGTGACACCTCCTCTGGTCTCTACAGGATTAAACAGGAAGAGGCTCCACCTGGTGGAACAACCAGGAACTACACCGACAATACATTTTCTGACATGCTTGACCTTCATCTCCTGCCTTAGTGTCTATATTACTAACAGTAAACAATTGATTAGCTGTTACTCATTAACATCCTATAAACAACTAATGCACTAATTGTTGCTGCTCTGTAAGATACACGCTTTGCTGAACAATAACACTACGATGGCTCTCTTTTCTCAGCGACTTCTAAGTCTTGGCAACGTTTTAAACAGCTATATTTCAAGACTTGTGGTTTGCAGTTAATTTTACGTACATATAAAAAACTGAAGTCAATGGTCCTTTAAATCTCTGTACAGCACATTTCACTCCTTCAAACAGCGATCTGAGAGGCACAAATTACACACTCCGGCTAATTTCTTTAGACTTGGACGGCTATAAAAGAGATAGAAAATAGGATTGATTTTACTCTAAACTGTACCATCTGCAGAGCCTAGGAAGAAACAATGTCTGGATCCAGGGATGCATGAGGAGTAGCTGAGTTATGGAATCAGAGCAGCTTTTCTACATATATAAATATTATAAACTAGTCCGTCTGTCCGTGATACCTGAGCTCGCTGCATTCTTTAAAACATCTTTTGGAGCACCATCAATCCTGTGTTTCTTTGAAATCCGGTACGTTTGGGATTCTGTTTGTCATAAGCAAAGTGGAATCGGATGCAGGGATGTGTCTTATAAAGCTTCCCGCCGCGGGGCTCGGCGGTGTCGGCCAATCAAACGGCTGGGCTGTACGGGGAGCGAGGATTGATCATGTGGAAGCCTTCACGCGTAAACAAACAGACATGTTAGCAATAATCTGCATCAAAACGCTTGGCTTTCACCCACTCACATGTGCACTTCCCTGTGCACTCCTACATGTGTCTGAACACGCAGTGGAAAATACACAAACACTAATTCACGCTGGGATGTTTGCAGTTGTGTGTGTTTGTGTGATGCAGTCCAGATTTGTGATTTTCTCCAGCAGCGAATTGGCGAGTTCGTTAAGACAAAGTTTTCTGGTCCAAGACAGCAGTGACCAGCCAAGAGCATTTGACCTGAACACACGCTACAACACACACTACAACACATGGGGGAGTTGTGTAACAGAGCGAGCAGCAGAACATCTCTGGTTCCAGATGGAGAGATGGAAAAAATGAGGATCTCGGGAAGAAGACAGACTGTCTGGTCGACTGTTGTGAGGTTTCCTGAACACAGAAAAGGTGAAAACGTCTCCGTGACCTTTTACAAAATGAAACATAAAGCTTCATATCTGAGCAGAGCTGGAAAACTGTCGGTAGGAGGTGCGATGATTTAGTTGGATTGGATTTTAACTTGGTATTCAAAGACATTACAGGAGGTCCTCGACTTACATCAGAGTTCTGTTCCTACTGATCTACGTAAGTCAATTTTCGCCGTAAGTCGGATCTCCAGTGAAAATGTAAACAAATCCGTTCAGTGCGTCACGATATCGATCAGTTCTTCATAAAGTCATGAATACCAACGACTTTCATGCATGCATTAATCATTTTACTAGAAGATAACAGAACATGTTGACCTGTTTTTACAACTTGATCTAATAATGCAGATGTTCGTCTGTGTTTCTGTTCTGAGCGTTTTATTCTATCTAATTTCATTTTTATTTTAAAAAATCCTTTATTTTGAAGTTGTCTGTTTACAGTTGTCACTTCCTGTCCGCTATTTTGATGTTTAGCTTTACACTCTCTACTTTAAAAACGCCACAGAGGTAATGTCGTAATTAACTTCATTTTTGCACTTACTGGTTCAGTTAAAATGATTTATTTATGTGTATTTATGTTGTTTTATTCTGTTTTTGTTGCAGTTTTCACTCTGTAATGTGTATCAAGAGCCACAGTAAAGAAGTCAAGTTTGCTACGACTCACGATTCACTTTGCAGCATGAGTTTAACTAGTTGGACAGCTGCAGCTTTTACCATCACCATTTTCTTTGCCATCAGCAGAGTCTGACTTACGCTGGGAGCCATAATGAAGGTAAAAAGTTAGTGAATGTAGCACAATCCAAGGTGGAGTAGAACCAGAGAATGGAAACAAAGCCGTCTGATAGCATTGTGACGACGTATTCATCCGCTCCGCTCATCAACTAGTTCCATGTGGACAATTTTATATTACTTTAGACATGTTTGAGTTATTTTGGACAATTTTATATTACTCTGGGCAGGTTTTAAGTTACTTTAAGTTATTTTTGACAAGTTTGAGTTATTGTGTACCATTACGCTGAGAGTAGAGTTAAAAGTAATGCTAAATGTCAAGGCCGAGGTCGTCTTCCATGGAGACTAAATGGCAGACAGCTTCGATAACACCCCATACCAGGCTGGAGTCTGGTCCTAGAACAGGTTTCTGTTGGTGGACGGAGGAAGACTCAGGATTGTTTTTTTAATTCATCCAAGCAGAGTTCCTTCAAACCTGCAGTCGATGCAGCTCTTTAAACAACTGTTAAATCGAATTACAGCTCAGTGCAGCTTCTCTTGGCCTTTTCGCCCAGAATTTGCTTTTCATTCTTTTTCTTTCTGCCTCCTGTTTTTCTTTTCCCTCCCTCCTTTCATCGCCTCCACCGTCCCGACCACTCGTTGGTAAGAAACCAGCTTCATTCCTCCTCCTTTCTCTGTGTTCTTTCCTTCTTTTCTCTACTTTTTCTTCACCGATTTTCATCTCGTTCTGTCTTTTATTTCTTTGCTCCTTGTCATCTGTCACTCATCATTTTCCTCTTTTCTGTCTTCTCGTGTGCTTCTATGGTTCTCATCAGGTTTTCAACCGTGCTTGAATAACTAATGTGTAATTTATGATTCAGTCTGAAAAATTAACCAAATCTAAGCTAAAAATCATTATATTTAGTCTGTAGAGGCTCAAAAATGAAAGCATTCATATTCAAAAAGAGTCA
Organism: Amphiprion clarkii; assembly: GCA_027123335.1. Classification (NCBI taxonomy): domain Eukaryota; kingdom Metazoa; phylum Chordata; class Actinopteri; family Pomacentridae; genus Amphiprion; species Amphiprion clarkii. Next base: position 742,588 of record CM049589.1, on the reverse strand, counting down.
AAATGTGTCAAAAAATAACAAGACAAAAATAATTACAAAAAATAATTCTCAAAGTGACTTTAAATTTGACAAAAATGATTTAAAATGTACTTAAAATGACTCCAAATTTATGTCAAATTATATAAACTTGTCCAAAAATACAAATTTTAGGTCCCTTTTTTACAATTTTTTGAGTTATTTTGGACAATTTTATATTACTTTGGGCAAGTTTTAAGTTACTTTAAGTAATTTTAGACAAGTTTTGGGTCATTGTGGACAATTTTTTAAGTTATTTTGGACCATTACACTGAGAGTAAAATGCAGCATGGCTCAGAAACAGTGACCAGAGGAGGAAGTAGTTGGAGATCCATCCAGCATGGTGAAACATCTTTCTACAGGTTGGTTTTTCTCGTTCTGTCTTTCATTTCTTTGCTCCTCTTCGTCCGTCACTCATTATTTTCCTCTTTTCTGTCTGTTCTCGAGTCTCTCCATTGTTCTCGGGCAGAAAAAGTCAAGTTGACGGATGAAAAAAGGAAAAGAAAATAAGTGAGAGTGAGCAGGAGGAGGAGGAGTCTTCTTCCTCTAGCATCCAGACAGCGGCGGGTGGCTTCCATGCCTCCTAATAAACTCGTTTCACCGTCAGAGCAGAACGCTGGCTGCTTTCAGCACCATAAAACTCATGTTCTCTGGCGGACCAAGCTCCTCTGGACCCGACTGATACCCGGCAGAAAGAGATATATCCCCGGATCTGTCGCCATGACGATGCCCGGCAACAAACAGGACGCCGCCTCCGTCCTCCTCGTCTCAGAGTTCTCCCAGAGATGGGAACAAGCAGTAAAACTAAACCCAACGATGCGTTTAATCATCTTTATTCAGAGAGGCTTCGCTCCAAAACAACAAAACATTCGCACCTCGAAAAATCTGGAGAGGCTGGAAAAATTCTAATAAATGACCCAAATTTTAATCTAGTATGAAGTTATTCTGGACAATTCTCAAGCGGGTTTAGACACGTTTTGGGTCATTTTGGACAATTTTATATTACTTTGGACAAGTTTTCAGTTATTTTAAGTTGTTTTGGACAATTTTTGGAGTTATTTTGGACAATTTTGGGACAGTTTTATATTACTGTGGACAAATTTTAAGTTATTTTAAGTTGTTGTAGACAAGCTTTGAGTCATTTTGGACAATTTTTGAGTTATTTTGGACAATTGTGGATACTATAGTTCAGACAGGGGCGGGTGCAAATAATATATATATGTGTGTGTGTGTGTGTGTGTGTGTGTGTGTGTGTGTGTGTGTGTGTGTGTGTGTGTGTGTGTAATTGTAAAACCCAAACATAGAAAAAAAATTGCAAAAATAGTATATATTTTGATATAAATAATAAAAACGAATAATAATAATAATAATAATAATAATAATAATAATAATAATAATAATAATAATAATAATAATAATAATAAATTATGTATTTTTGCAACAGTGGGTTAAAAAATTTAATTTTACGAATTTTCATAGTTTTGTTAAATTACAGATAATATTTCTTAAAATCACGGGAAAAAACATAACAGTCACGTTAAAATTCTGCATTTTTCTAAATATATTTGAGTGTAAAATTACACTATTTTGACTGTATTTAAATCAACAAAACCAAGATTATTGTACAGATATTTTCTGTCTTGGAAAGAAAATAATGTATATCAATGATTAAGAAAAATAACTGGCAAAATCACAGAATTTTTTCTATAAATTCTTGGATGGTATTCTTTTACAATGTGTGACTATAAAACTGCACTATTTTTTTCTGTTGTAATTAGAAAAAATATTATTATTGTACAGATATATCGCATTATTTGAAAGAGAAATTATGTAAAGTATTAAAAACAATAAACAATTTAGAAATTTTACACATTTTACTTTTTTTTCCCATCTTAAAAAATGTAATTTAAAAATATTTTAAAAATTTACTAATTTTCCTTTTGCTAAATTACAGATAATATTTATTAAAATCACAGGAAAAACAGAACAGTCACATTAAAATTCTGCATTTTTACAAATATGTTTGACTGTAAAATTACACTATTTTGATTGTATTTAAATCAGCCAAACATAAGACATTTGCTACAGTATTCCATCATCTGTAACATAGTGTTTTTGGGTTACTACTGCTACTTGATTTAGTCTTTATTTTTTTTACAGTGCAGGACTTCTTCAGGTCTTTCCGTTGGACATTCGAGGACACATTAGTTGAGTTTACACGACGTGATGCGGTAAAACCTTCCAACACAAAGCCACCGTTAAAAGGAAACCGCCTCGTTTTTGTTTGTCGGCGTCTCGTTAATCCACAGGGACGAGCCAATCACAACACGGCGCAGACGGAGGGGCGGGGCTTTACCGTAATCAGTGAAACTCAGAGACACAATGGACCCGACTGTCAGAACCCAAAGGAAAGTGGAGCAGCAGATAAAAGGCTTGGAGGCGGCGGTCTGTAATTTCCTCTGGGCAATAAACGCTCCAGAATCATTTCAGCTCAAAAGCCGCAATTTAAGCTTCAAACGGAGATGTTCTGACTTCAACGAGGAAAGTTTCTATGACATCCTCTGAACTTAACAAACCTCTTTTTGTAGCTTCGGACTTGTTTTTCCACTCATTGCAACAAATTAATAATGAAGTCTCACATCAACCTGCAGAGAGCAATCACTTTTATGATGTCTACAGAAATATTAGGCTCTTTTTTGGTAAAATCTGCGGTCGCTTTACGTAACTTGTTGTGGTGGTGGAAGAAAACCTTCATATTGGGAATATTTACAGAGTCACAGGTCCTTCAAGGCCATAGAGGTGAGTCCAGATGAAGTGGTGAGGCTCAGAAATGATGGAAAAAGTCCATGGGCTTTTTCCATCATTTCTGAGCCTCAGAACTTCATCAGTCCAGCAGATAGAACTATGACATTTAGGAGGAAAAACACATTTGAGTTCTGGTAAAAACTGCAATTAAAATAATTTAAAAAGCTTCAAAATTACCACAAAAAGATACCAAAATGCCAAAAAGGGGCCAAAATTACCACAAAGAAACACAAAATCAGCACAAAAAGACCCAAAATCACCACAAAGGGGTAAATGTACAACAGAAAGAGGTAAATATACAACAGAAAGAGGCAAATATACAACAAAAAGTGGTAAATATTCATCAGAAAAGGTAAATATACCACAAAAAGCAGTAAATATACAACAAAAAGAGGTAAATACTCATCAAAAAAAATAAATATACAACAAAAAGAGGTAAATACTCATCAAAAAAGGTAAATATACCACAAAAGAGCTAAATATACCACAAAAAGAGTTAAATATACCACAAAAGAGGTAAATACTCATCAAAAAAAGGTAAATATACCACAAAAAGAGGTAAATATACCACAAGAAGACACAAAATTTCCACTGAGAGATGGAAAATTACTACGAAATGGCTAAAACTATCACAAACAGATGCGAAATAGCCACAAACATAGGTGAAAATACCACAGAAAGACACAAAATCTCCACTAAAAGAAGCAAAATGACCCCAAAGAAGCATCTGGTTCTTCATCTCCAGTAACTTTATCAATGATCAGTGTTCTACCTTCAGACTGGGAATATTTCCAGAGTTCCAGGTCCACATTTCTGCTGTACTGATGGTTTTATTTGGTCCTTGTTTTTGTCACTTTATTTATTGTTTTTGTCGTTTTGTCTCTCGTTTTCGGTTTTCATCAAGAAAACCATGGAACATGTCAGATATCAGCTCTGAAATTAAACTCTTGTCAGTTATTTTTGTTGTTATCATTATATTTGTCCAAACAAATGGACCTTTAGTGGCACCAGGCACTAAAATGAACAAGAAACAAGGCTGGTCTGATCATTTTTTCCATGACAGTAGCTAGAAGAATATTCCCTTTGTGTCAAAATTATTTTCTAATATAGATGTATCTAAACTTCTTCCAGTTTTGGTTGCATGAATCAACCCCACAGGTTTAGAAATCACCACATATCATATCTGATGAGTGTTTGGTGCTCTGATTTTGTGACATGAAGTGAAGCAGACGTGGCTGTGGACACATGACGGAGTGGTCTGATATTAAAGTATTATCTGTCTAATGTCAGTAAACATACATGTGGGCTGGAGCTCATCTCATCATGTCCTGTGGTTGAACGCTTCACAGTCGGGTGGATTTATCTTCTACCAGCCGGAGCAGAAAGAGGAGGATCGACTGGAAAATGACGGGGAGAGACGGAGGTCGGACTGATGGTAGAAGCTAGATATTTAGCTAGCTGTTACTGCTGACCAAGAGGACAAACCAACTGATGGAAAACAGTCCAAAGAATTAGTCTGATCCTGATAATATGAGGTAGAGTGAGACGTTCAATCAAGGCTGACAATGGGATGAAAAGATGGAAAATAGAAGAGAGGACATAGCTGTGCTCTACCCATTCTTTAGGAACACTGTTTGAGGATGGAAACGATATAAACAAGACAGAAAATGACAAAAAGGACATAAAATGACAAAAACAGGACAGAAAATGACAAAAACAAGACATAAAACGACAAAAACAAGACACAAAACGACAAAAACAGGACAGGAAATGACAAAAACAAGACATAAAATGACAAACGAGACAGAAAATGACAAAAACAAGACATAAAACGACAAAAACAAGATACAAAATGACAAAAACAAGACATAAAACGACAAACGAGACAGAAAACGACAAAGACAGAAAATGACAAAAGCAAAAGACAAAACGCCCAAAATAAAATACAAAACGACCAAAACAAGACACAAAATGACCGAAATTAAACAGAAAATGACAAAAACGATGGGAAAGAAGAGGATCGGCTGTAAAATAACGGGGTGAGACGGAGGTCAGAACATGTTGGGTCTGATGGACGGATGGAGGAAGGGAAATCCACAGCTGAGGTTAGAGGAACATTAAAGGGAATCCTGCTGAAGCTCCACAATCAAAGAGAAGAAGTTTATCAAAAGGACAGAGACTGGAAGACGACAGGTTAGACGGATTGAGTGAAATAAAACCTTTGTCTCTGAGGTTGAGCTCGTCCAATTTTGTGGCAGAAATTTATCTCAGAGGCTTTTTCTAAGCATACGACCGTAACGCTGGTATCTGTGTGATAAATGAAACACAAAATAAGCTTCATCTGCTGACCAGCTACCAGAATAAAGGCTGGGAATGGAAGTTTCTCCAACAAACTTCATGAGTCAGGCGTAAAAACTGTGATGTGAGTCTGATCAGAAATCCTGGCACCATAGAATGCGTACATTTAGCTTTCAATAATTTTTAATAATTTTCTGTTTATTCTGACAGATTTAAGTAATTTTGCTAAATTTTAAAATCATTTTCTGAACATTTCTGTCATTTCTGACAACTTAGGTGTAATTCTGGAGACATTTTCTGCAATTTTGGATCATTTTCAAGTCATTTTAGATGATTTTTACAGCATCTTGGACACATTTAGTGTCATTCTGCAAATTTTCAGTCATTCTGGATCATTTTTAATAATTTGACAGAAATTCAGACTGATTTTGGATCTTTTTCAGTCATTTAGACTATTTTCATGCCATTCTGAGCAATTTTTCATTGTTTTAGATCATTTATGGAAAATCTTCTGTAATTCTGGATCACTTTCAAGCAGTTTTTGGATCATTTTTGAAGCATCTTGGACAATAAGAAAAGCCCTCAGAGAGCTCAGTCCTCCTCCAAGGCTGCTCATTCCCCCATATGGCAGAAATGCAGCATTTGTTTATTAGTTACTGATGATCAGAAATCACCATAGGATGTGTCCATTTAATATAGATAAACCCACAAACACAATGACCTGCTCTGAGTACAGGTGTGTGTTCTGCATGTGTACGTTATGTACGTATACTGAATCATGTGACCTAAATATGTAGCAGGCGGCAGGAATTGATGGGACTCAGAAACACCCCCACAATTTAATCAGTTGTTCCTTGGATCATTTCTGATGGATAAGTCCTGATAAGTTCTCAGTGGTGGATTTGTAGTAGGATCACAATCAGCTGATGTAGTGTTCACTGGTTGTCATGGTTACAGTGACGCTGTTCCACTATCTGGCAATGATACAGAAATCTTTAACAAATCCATGGATCCAGACTATAGCGACAAAAACTAGACACAAAACGACAAAAATGAGACACAAAACGACAAAAACGAGACACAAAACCACAATATGAGATACAAAACAACAAAAATGATACAGAAATCTTTAAACAATCCATAGATTCAGACTATAAGCCACATCACTGTCAAAATCTAATCACTTGGTCCTTGAGTCATTTCTGACTTTACCTGGAAACTTCATCCATATTAAGTCTGTTTTTGAGGAATGTTACTGACAGACAGACAGACAGACAGACAGACAGACAGACGTCAACTGTCACGTAACTCCTCCATGTTCTTTGGTGGACTAATTAAAAACCAGCGGCATGATTATGCTTCATCTTGTGTCCCATCGGTCCAACTAAACGTTTATCTGGGAACTTTCAGCAGCTGCTGCTAGCGACTAATCTGGTCTGAAAGCAAACAGAGAGACGGAGTCATGGATGGAGAGATCATCCAGAGGACAGGCAGACAACCAGGCTGAGGAGAGAGTGATGAAATGGTGTGCAACCATCGGACCATCCCCATGTGTTCGCTGAGAACCTGGAGGATGCTCCAGGCTCAGCATCTGAAACCAATCGACTCCACCACCACCTTCTATTAACAGGAAGATAAATGGACCAATTAGGAGGCTGCTACTGCGTCACATCTGTGGACGTTTATCACATCGTTGAGCACAGACAGAGAAATTAAGATGGAGAGCGATGCGGAGGAGTTAATGAGGACAATTGTGTTCTTCCAGCCAACCATGTCTGCTTTGGCTGCTCATCTTCACCAGACGGGAACAGGAGGCAGCAGCCTGGAGCTGGAACATTTAGGATGTTCTAGAGAAACTAAACAGACGCTGCATTCATCTAAGAGCAGCTCAGAGTACAAGACATGAGCATTTATTATCAGTGAATCCACCTAAAGCCCTCAGAATCATCTGATTTTTATCTACAATAACTACATTTCAGTCCCTCCATGAATTCACGATGTTTCGATCGCAACAATTCACGCAAATTCAACCAATCTCTGTGAATTCTGTGCGACCTTGCAATTTTGTCCAATCACCGCAACTTTTCCGCAATTTTGTCTCACCTCCTGTGAGTTCCACCAATCATAGCAGTCCCAAACGTAATGCACGTACGTCACCCAACTCACTTCCTTGTTTCTGGTCTGAAGATGCAGACATGTCCCATTCTAATGTCGCTCATTTACCAACAGAAATTACTGCTAAAGGCGTGAAAACAGTTCCTGATGTTCTTCACCAAAGCAGAGCTAAACTGTTTTACACCTGTGAAATATTGTGGTGGAAAACAAAATGAAAATTATCGACTAACACTTTTCTACCACCAAACATATCAGGAGAACGTCTGAAAGGACCACAGATCAGACACATCACCGTGATGGAAGCTGTTGATCCAGACCCTTTGGAGCTCTGAAAGAATGAAGATAAGCTAGATTCATAATTCTTTCAAGGAATGATGCGTTCCTCTGTCAGCAACATTACTGAAAAACAGACTAACAGATTTGGATGAAATTTGCAGGGAAGGTCAGAAATGACACAAGGACCAAGTGATTAGATTTTAGCAGTGATGCGGCTTTTAGTCTGGATCCACGGATGTGTTAAAGATTTCTGTATCATTTCCAGATAGCGGCACAGCATCACTGTAACCATGACAACCAGTGAACACTACATCAGCTGATTGTGATCCTACTACAAATCCACCACTGAAGACTTATCAGGACTTATCCATCAGAAATGATCCAAGGAACAACTGATTAAATTGCGGGGGTGTTTCTGAGTCCCATCAATTCCTGCCACCTGCTACATATTTAGGTCACATGATTCAGTATCCGTACATAACGTACACATGCAGAACACATGCCTGTACTCAGAGCAGGTCATTGTGTTCATCTATATTAAATGGTGCTGTGATTTCTGTTCATCAATAACTAATAAACAAATGCTGCATTTCTGCCATATGGGGGAATGAGCAGCCTTGTAGGAGGACTGAGCTCTCTGAGTGCTTTTCCTGTTGTCCAAGATGCTTCAAAAATGATCCAAACACTACTTGAAAGTGATCCAGAATTACAGATTTTCCAGAAATGATCTAAAACAATGAAAATTTGCTCAGAATGACATGAAAATAATCTAAGATGACTGAAAAAAGATCCAAAATCAGTCAGATTTTCTCTCAAATGATGAAAACTGATTCAGAATGACGCTAAATGTGTCCAAGATGCTGTAAAAATCATCTAAAATGACTTGAAAATGATCCAAAATTGCAGAAAATGTGTCCAGAATTACATAAAAGTTGCCAGAAATGACAAAAATCTTCAGAAAATGATTTTAAAATTTACCAAAATTACTTAAATCTGTCAGAATAAACAGAAAATTATTAAAAAATTATTGAAAACTAAATGTACGCATTCTATGGTGCTGTGATTTCTGATCAAACTAATAAATAAATGGTGCATTTTTGATAATGCCATATGGGGGAATAAGCAGCCATGGAGGAGGACTGCTCTCGCTGAGTTTTTTTTTTTTTTTTAAACGAGATTTTCTATTTTTTTTAAATGTATATTTGATCTCAAACCACCAGTTTTGGGTGGTTAAAGTTTCTCAGTCCACAGCAATGTGTAGATATGTCACGATATCACCACACATTTAAACCCTCTCCCTGTCAGATGAGGTTTTCTAACTGTTGTTGCACCATCAATAAGAACACATGTTTAAACTATTCTACTTATAACTGCAGGACTGGTTAAATACAAAAAGATATTAGGAAAAAAGTCAGGCAACCTGATGGAGGCTGGAACTGTGGGGTTGAGGTTTGTCAAACTTTATGAATAATTTCATCAATTTGAATGAATTCACTGCTGGCTGTGGTTCAGTGTTGTGTTGCTGAGGATCTGCCAGAGCTCTGGTTTCTCTGCTCTGTCTACTGTCTTCTCCAGAGCCAGCAGGACTCACGGCTGTTTTCTTAGAGATGTTCCACCAACCGAGCTGCCTTAAGAGCGGCTCCTTACATGAAGCATTCGTAACCAATGGCAATGAAAAACAAAATAAAGAAAACTTTCAAATATAAATTAAAGAATCTTACAACTGCTGTCGCTTTTCTGCTCTGATTTATACAGAAATGGAGAAGTTGGAAGAGGACAGTCTGGCACTGAGATGGTAAAAGAGACAAATGAAAGCTGTTTAAACAGTATTCCAAGAGTTTTAAAAGCCCCTTTCAGCCATAAAATATCCAAAACTGGCTATTTGATGTGTTTTTGTCACTGGGACAAACACTGAGTTGGGTTCAAAAGTTTGAGACTTCATGCAGACCTGTAAAAAAGTTTAAAGATTTTAGAACATGAAGATGAAATACGTACAATTCTGCACTGTCTCTAGAGCAGCAATCAAATCTGACATGAAATATGTCAGATTTCCTGAAGACAAATTGAGTTTTGTTCACCGACACACTTGAAACAAAGCTTAACAGATTTTTATAAGTAAAGATGACACAGATGAAAGTCTTGGTAAAAGAAGGTCCAGTTGTGTTTTCAGAGGACAAGAAGAGTCTCTAAACCAAGAAAACACGTACGAATGTTGAAGATATGAGGAGGTTCTGGTCAACACAAGTCCACCAAACTGACTAAACTTTTGTCCAAATTTGCCTATAATTACTCAAAATTTATCTGACATGACAAAAACTTAAAAAAAAAAAGTATTCAGTTCTCGTCCAAAATGACCAAAAAAGAAAGCATCTCTAAAAGGACTAAAAATGTGTCCAAAATTATCAAAAAGTTCTTTTAAATAAGATAAGTCCTTTATTTCTCCCCACGCCAGGGGAAATTCACATTGGTACAGCAGCTTATGTAGCAATAGATGTAGTAATAGAAATAAAATAATAATAGAACAGTAGTAATAATATTTACAATATGTACAGGGATGAGAGATGAGGATGAACTAGTACAGTGTTGACACACTGTAAGACAATGCAGTATAAAGTGGCTTAAATAAATAAAGTTTAAGATGATTCAATTGAGGAGCAGTCTTCAAGAAAATGTACATATGGAAAATGATTTGAAGTTTTCCTTCAACCCAATTTGTCCAAAATGACCCAATTCTTGTCTAAAAAGACAAAAACTTCTCTATAGGGACTCAAGAGTTGTGCAAAATAACCCAAAACCTGTCCAAGCTGACTAAACTTTTGACTAAATTTATGCAAAGTTACTCAAAATTTGTTTAACATAACAAAAAAATGTCAAAAAATGATTCAGTTCTTGTCCAAAATGACAGAAAAACATTTCTAAAATGATTAAAAATGTGTCCAAAATGATCAAAAACTTCTCCAAAGTGACTAAACATTTGTCCAAAATTACTCAAAATTTGTCTAACATGACAAAAACTTGTCAAAAAATGACTCCAAATTTGTCCAAAATGACCCAATTCTTGTCTAAAAAGACAAAAGCTTCTCCAAACGTTGGGTCATGTTGGACAGATGTTGGGTTTTGAGCAGGACGGATGGATGTGGCTGATGGAGCAGAGATCTTACATGTGTCTACGTGGGCGAAAAGACCAAAAACAGATGAAGAGAAAAAGGACGAAAGAAAAGACGAAAAAAACGATTTTTCTTTCCAGCTTTGAAAACAAGAGCTGATGTCTTAGTGAGACTCAACTGTGGCTTCAGGGCGTGTTTGCATTCTCCATAATTAACATTAAAGACGGATTTAACGGTTAGATATTGGAAACAAAACCAGAGGGTTTTAGAAATTACATAACATGAAAAAGCATCGTTATTTTCCCGGAGTTTAACTTGTGACCTGCTGGAAGCCGTTGAGCCAAACATTTGGTAAAAATCTGGGACGACAAAACAAACAAAGAGCCTCGTGAAGAAACAGAAATAAAGAAGTAAATAGTAAAAAACAAAAAAGCCGTGCTGGATGTGAAGATGTGGGAAAAGACGGGATGAAACATGTAAAGCCGTGGCTTGTAAACAGGTTTAAATCGGGACTGGTGACCCCATGTGACCATGTGGAAAACAGTTTACGGTTTGAAACCCAGCAGCTAAACAGAGCCCAGGCCCATATGGATCCAGTCGGCCTTCAAAGGCCAGAGAGGGAAAAATAAACACTTTTTATACGATTTCTCTCTAGAAAGACTCCGAGCCGCTGTTACTGGCTGGAGACAGCACTTCTAAGTGTGATTACATGTGTAAAGGAACATGTGTAAACTAGCATGTTCCCTTCCTGACTGATGTGACCCGTCCAAGTCATGTTTATCTTCTGCTGGAATTACAGACAAAACTGGAACAGAGAAGAAAAAGGAAAAGAAATGAAATGAGCAAATGAAAAGCATGAGATAGAAAGAAGCAGACGAGGATTATTCTGGTTTATTCTACAGCTGGGAGACACTCGGTTTGTAAATCCGATCCTATGACATGTTTGTAGTGTTGGACCTTTACAGAGTAATAACTGGAATCTACTGGTTAGAGGCTAAGTGAGATGTTAGAAAACAGTTAGATGATCCTGGTATCTCCTGTGTGTAAAAATGCTCCTTTCATTGTCTACAACTTGTTCTGACCAACCACCTATCCTTCTCCAAAGGGACTCAACTTTAACTCGTTTTAGAGCAACTTTAACTCCTTTAGAGCAACTTTAACTAATATAGAGCAACTTTAATTCATATAAACTTCCATTCAAAAGTAATTACTGGTGTTACAAAACATGGAATTGTCTGGGTGACCCCAAACTTTTGAACGGTGGTGTATCTGAAACAGTTGAATCATGACGAAGCAGTAAAAAGGCTCGACCGGGTCACGGATGTAAAACAAACAGACTTGTTGAGCACCGTGACCCAGCCTGGAGGATTCTTTAAGTAATGTCCTTTATGAAAACGGCCCTATATCCCCCCGTCCTCCCCACCAAACCAAACAAGCACCCAGCCATCACAAACACTAAATGCAGGAAATTTAAAAAAGACTAGGGCAAAAGGACAGCGGGGACCGTGTGCCTACAAATGCAGGAAATGCCGGCTTTCTCCGACAAGTGCTGCTCATGCATAAAAGATTTCACAACCCGACTGTCCCTGAACGCACCTCGAATATGGAAGGAAGGCAGCAGAACGAAAGCACGACTCCACCACAATAAAAAAAACACAAACACGGAATGCAATAAATGCAATAAAAATAAATGAATCATAATGTCGCAGTGAGAGGCCAGTCATGAGGTCAGTGTTCTAAAAGCGACACCAGATGACGTGTGAAAACTCAGACTACCAGCATGAAAATAAAAACTCATTAGGGGTGATTACTGGGTGTCGGCAGGAGTTCCTCATTCCATAAGTTCCAGACACAAAACGAGACACGAAGCGACACAAACGAGAAGCTAAATGACAAAAACGACACACAAAACGACACAAACGAGACGCTGAACGACAAAAATGAGACGGAAAACGACACAAATGAGACGCTAAATGACAAAAACGAGACACAAAACGACACAAACGAGACACAAAACGACAAAAACGAGATACAAAATGAGAAAAATGAGACAAAACGACAAAAGCCAGACACAAATGACAAAAGCCAGACACAAAACAACACAAACGAGACAAAAAACGACAAAAATAAGACATAAAATGACAAAAATGACATAAAATGACAAAAACGAGACACAAAATGACAAAAACGAGACACAAAATGACAAAAACGAGACACAAAATGACAAAAATGAGACACAAAATGACAAAAACCAGATACAAAACGACAACAAAGAGACACAAAACAACTAAAATGACATGTAATGACAAGAACGAGACACAAGATGACAAAAATGAGACACAAAATGACAAAAATGAGATACAAAATGACAAAAACGAGGCACGAAATGACAAAAACGAGACACAAAGCGACAAAAATGAGACAAAAAATGAGATGGATGACAAATCGAGACAAAATGACTAGAATGAGACACAAAACGACAAAAACCAGACACAAAACGACAAATGCGAGACACAAAACGACAAAAATGAGACACAAAATGGACAAAAAGGACACAAAACTACAAAAATGAGACACAAAACACGTGTGACGTCTCGGTCATGAGGTCACACGTGTTTTAAAAGCGACACCGGATGATGTGTGAAACTGGGGTTAGCAGCATGAGAATAAAAACTCATTAGGGGTGATTACTGGGGTCGTCAGGAGTTCCTCGGAGTTCTTCGTGGTGCGTTCAGGCCTCAGATCTTTCCTGTCGCACGTCTTTGGCCTCGGCTGTCCTCGCCTCTCTAATGATAAACAAAAACACCGTAAAACTCATGAAACGACATGAGAACGGCTGAAACGAGCACCGCTGTGTTCTGCCCCGGCTTTGGAATTCTGTCCACATGTTCCCATTTGATCCCTGTTATTGCAGTCGCTCAAACACAAATCCCAGCGACATTCCCACAACCACATGACTCACACAGCCTCGGGGTCACACGGCCGCAGTCTGCCAGCTCGCATGCATGCATCGACGTACGCTCATCTGTTCCATGTGCACGTTTGCTCTCCATACGATCCTGGTGGAGGTGATCCGTCAGCAGTGGGCCCTCTGGAGGAGATGGGCCTCCTGGAGGAGATGGGCCCCCTGGAGGATATGGGCCTCCTGGAGGAGATGGGCCTCCTGGAGGAGATGGGCCCTCTGGAGGAGATGGGCCCTCTGGATGAGCTGATCGGTGTGAAGCCAGTTTCAGAGCAGCGATGGAGCTCCTGTCTTCAATTCAGAGCGTTTCAGTTGGAGAGCATCATTCCTTCTCTTTTTTTGTTCAGATTTTCTGATGCTCAGATAGTTCCAGTCAGACCTCCAGACTCAAAATGGCTGCACATGCCACCATTTTTACTCCGCCAAGGAACACGGTGGAGTTACGTGACGATGGGCATACGTGAACCCTTCCTTCTTTCCCTCTGTTACCAACATTACCCAAAAACAGACCAACAGATTTGGATGGTGTTTCTGAGACCCATCAATTCCCGCCACCCGCTACATATTTAGGTCACATGATCCGGTATCTGTACATAACGTACACATGCAGAACACACACCTGTACTCAGAGCAGGTCATTGTGTTTGTGGGTACATCTGTATTAAATGGTGCCGTGATTTCTGATCATCAGTAACTAATAAACAAATGCTGCATTTCTGCCATATGGGGGAATGAGCAGCCTTGGAGGAGGATTGAGCTCTCTGACTGCTTTTCTTATTGTCCAAGATGCTTCAAAAATGATCCAAAAATTACTTGAAAGTGATCCAGAATTACAGTAGATTTTCCAGAAATGATCTAAAACAATGAAAATTTGCTCAGAATGGCATGAAAATAATCTAAAATGACTGAAAAAGGACACAAAAACTGTTAGAATTTCTCTCAAATGATTAGTAATGATCCAGAAATTCACTAAATGTGTCCAAGACGCTGTAAAAATCATCCAAAATGACTTGAAATGATCCAAAATTGCAGAAAATTTGTCCAGAATTACACAAATGTTGTCAGAAATGACCAAAATTTTCCAAAAATGACTCCAAAATCTGCCAAAATTAATAAATCTGTCAGAATAGATTTGAAAATTGTCGAAAACGACTTGAAAATTGTCCAGAATGACTCAAAATTTGCCCAAAAAGACTTGAAAATTATCCAAAAAACTTGAAAATTGTGCAATATGACTCGAAAATTGTCCATAATTACAGAAAATTCCTCCAGAATGACATGAAATTTGTCCTAAATGACTCGAAATTTGTCCATGACACAAAAATTGTCCAAAATGACTAGAAAATGAACTGCCTCGGGTTTCTTTTGAGAAGGTCAACCTTTACGTTAAGTTTTTCCTATAAAAACAGCCCAGAATGAAAAGAGTCCTGTAATAATAATGTGTGGAACGAGCAGAGAGATGTGGGTGAAGCTTCGGTCACCGAGCAGAGCTGAAGAGTGACGACCAGACCGGAGCCAGAGCCCAGGCCAGGACCAGGACCAGGCCTTCCCGGACCCTGCTGGGTTAGTGTGTGTTTTGAGGCTGTGGTTGGATCCAGACCGGGTTACGGCTCTGACGCAGATCGCTGCCCAGAGAGAGTCTGAATCACAACGTCTCAGCCGAAGCCAATCCATCACTCGGAGCTCGACTCGGTGACCTGCTGACCTGGGCGTGCACGGAGACATGTTCTTAGAAACCACAGTGAGGGAACACATCAGTATGAAGAAACACACGCCACAGCCTGACATTTCAGAACATGCTAAATCAGGTTTGGGAGTTCACACTGTGGGTACGACATGGTGAGAAGCACACGGACACACAACCTCAATTACACTGAAGTAATGTTCATGATTTACACATTTATGAATGACGGCTCCCATTCAGCCACAACAACAAAAATTACCCAAAACGACTCGGAAATTGTCCAATATGACTCAAAATTTGTCCAAAATGACTCAAAACTTATCCAAAAGTATTCAAAAATTGTCCGAAATGACTCAAAAATTGCTTAGAATGACTCAAAATTTCTCCAAAATGACTTGAAAATTGTCCAAAATGACTCAAAATTTGTCCAAAATGACTCTGAAATGCAATGTGGGGTTTGGTTGTAGGCGGCCATGTTGATTTTAGGCCTGAAAACAGTTAAAATGTCGACTATGAAAGCTGTCACGATGTTAGAAATGCTTCTGCCGTTACATACGGACCCTCTTCCAAGAATCCCAGCAACATGAAGGCTTCTACAGCGGGATACAGCCTCTTAGTGAACTCTGAAACGCTGCCCAGTGGTTCACACATGCTGCTGGAACAATCCGGGTGAATAAAGGCTTTTATTGAGCTGTAATGATGTGTTCCTTCTAACAGTGACTCACAGCATTACAGTCTGACCCTCGCCTGACAGTCTGTCGCTATACGAGTGGGAAAAGTCGTGTCTCCCACACCGTTAACATGGACTCCACATCCTCTTCTCCGACTTTCACACCCTCTTCGTGTCTTTGTAAAAAGAACACGCGTGTAACGGGCTCTCAGGGCGTGTTAAAGGGGAATGGGAGCCAGAGGACACGGCTGCAGGTCCTGTGACGAACTAATTAGCCCGTAACATGGAAAATGGCTGCTGCAGAGGACATTAATAAGACGGGAAGAAGAAAAAGACATCTGGCGCCACGATGGAGGTGAAGTGGAATAACTGGCTGAACCTCGGCCGGACATTCTCACTATCGATTCGTTGTTTGATTATTTTAGTCTTTAAAATGACAGGAAAAAAAAAAAACGCCTCAAACCCAAAGATCATCAGTTACAGAGAGAATAGAGGAGGAATTAGAATCAGAAAAAAACCGAGATTTGGAGAAATGTGGCTCATTTCAACAGCAAATACAGAAGATAGAGGTCGCCAGAGATTTGGATTGTTATCAAAAGTTGAGCTGAGAGAAAACAGTTTTTCCGAAGAGTGAATCGTGTCCAGAAGATGATCCTGGTATCAAATATACGTAGAAATGAGACCTTTGTTTGCTGTAACTTGGTCCAGTTCTGACACACTACTACTGAAGGAAACAACTCACATTCTGCAGGTAGATTTGACTCTTTGTGTGCCGCATTTACTGCTCATTACTTATTTTAAAAGGCGGATTTCCACCTGCAGAATCTGTCCTGTTATGAGTTTCTGTAGCTGCAATTCCCAAAACAATATACCCAACATGAAGCATGGTGGTGGCAGCATCATGATGTGAAGCATGGAGGTGGCAGCATCATGATGTGAAGCACGATGTGGCAGCATCATGATGTGAAGCACGGTGGTGGCAGCATCATGATGTGAAGCACGGTGGTGGCAACATCATGATGTGAAGCACGGTGGTGGCAACATCATGATGTGAAGCACGGTGGTGGCAGCATCATGATGTGAAGCATGGTGGTGGCAGCATCATGATGTGAAGCATGGTGGTGGCAGCATCATGATGTGAAGCATGGAGGTGGCAGCATCATGATGTGAAGCACGGTGGTGGCAGCATCATGATGTAAAGCACGGTGGTGGCAGCATCATGATGTGAAGCACGGTGGTGGCAGCATCATGATGTAAAGCACGGTGGTGGCAACATCATGATGTGAAGCACGGGTGGTGGCAGCATCATGATGTGAAGCACGGTGGTGGCAGCATCATGATGTGAAGCACGGTGGTGGCAGCATCATGATGTGAAGCATGGTGGTGGCAGCATCATGATGTGAAGTCGATTTTTGCTGTGATTTAGAGCTTTAGCCTGATTTTTTAAAAATCTTATGTAAATAAAATTAATCACAGTAGAAAAAAAAGATTTTAGGAGTGATTTTTATGTAATTTAGCAAAACTAGCAAAACCTTAATTTACATATTTTTCTTTCAAATACCAAAAAATATAACTTTTGCCAATTTAAATACAGTGAAAAATTATAAAAAATTAATTAGTATTTTTAAATATGCTGATTTTGCTGCAAACATTTTTTTGTTTGTTTTTGCAGTTTCAGTTTTATTACAGTTAACATGTAAATAAATGTATTTTTTCTGTGAATTTTCTAGGTGTTGGTATCTTTTTTGTAATTTAGCAAAACTAGTAAGTCAAAAAACTTATTTATTTTTCAATCCTTAACACACATATTTTTTTCTGTTAAATAACAGCATTTGTTGTGTTTTTTTGCCAGTTCAGATATAGTAAAAAAAAATGTGAAAAATTAACCACTATTTTCAAAAATACAGAAAAAATACCATTTTTCAATCTTTAATGCACATCATTTTTCTTTGAAATAGCAGCAAATATAATTTTTTGTGAACTTAAAAACATGATTAAATCAGTTTTACATCCATTTCAGGTGTCACAATCTCAACACTAAGTCTAGTTTCTGTCTATTTTCTTTAGAAACAACGTAGAGAAGGAGTATTATGGGATGTTTAACAGTTAGAACAGTCAGTAAAATACCAAATAAGTAAACTAAATTAAATGTAAGTTGGTCTAAAAGGCCCAGACTGAGCTCTATGCGTCGTCGTGTTTTCCAGTACAGAGGAAGCTGGCGGTGCGTTTCCATGGAGACGGTGTTAGTGTGTCTTGTGAAGTGGACGAAGCGTCCAGGAGCCTCGGAGCTGTTGACTTTAAGGCGCTGGGAACAGAGCGGTGGTTCAGCGGCAGGTCAGGGGACCTCGGGGCCCCGCTGCCATGGGGCCCCCCGCTGCTAAAACAAATCATTAGCATCCTGCAGAAACCTCCTAGCGCTCTGAAGAGGCGATTCTGGAGGAAATGAGAAAACCCGGCTTATTTTCTCATCAATGCAGCCGCATTTTTCACATTTCAGAGGACGCTGTCAGAGGTCACAGAGACCGTCACCACTGCACAACTTTAATTCTCCCCATTTCATTTAATATGTCATTTTTGAAACAGATTTCACTGCAATTTCTTTTCAACAACTCATTATTATTTTTAGATTTTTCTGCTTCGTTAAATTACAGAAATTCTCAAGAATAATCACAAGAGGAAAGAGATTAATTTACATGTGTACCATAAAAAACAGGCAAAAACTGTAAATATTTTTTTAAAAATCGAAAATTATACTATTTTCTCTTATATTTAAATATGTGAAAAATATTATTTTCCATTCAAGTAATTATGTATATTATAGAAAAATGTATTAAAGTATTTTTATATAGTTATTTTACAGGGTTTTTTTCTTAAAATACAGATGACATCCAGTAAAATCACAGAAAAGCGGTTTAATTGACACATAAAATGTAAAACTAAATAAATAAATAATGAAAAAATTGTAAGTAACAACAAATCATAAAAAAATGGCTAAAACTGTAAAAAAAATTAGAAAATGTATTTATATAAAATATTTCAAATGTTTTATATTTTAAAATTACATTACTACTTTCTATTATATTTAAATCAGTGAAAAATATTATTTTGCAGATAACAACTATTATTTAAGTCCAAGATTATTTGTATTATAAAAATTTTTTGTTTTACAAATTCTACAGTTATCGTAATGTTTTTTTTTTTGCTTTGTTAAAGTACCAATATCCAGTAAACTCACAGTATTTTTTTTTTTTTATTTCCACCTTAATTGTAAAAAAAAAGAACTAACAAAACAAAACAAAACTGGAAATATTTTTTTTAATTATACAATTTTCTATTGTATTTAAATCATGAAAAAAATATAACTTTACCGATAATGACTGTTATTTAAAAACAAAACTATGCATATTATGGGGAAAAAAAACTTATAGTCATTTTGCAGGTTTCTCTATTTTGTTGAATTACAGATAATATAAAATAAAATCACAGAAACCTGTTTTAATTTACATGTTAACTGTAAAATAAAAACTGTAAATATTTATAATTTTTTACAGGCGAATTTTACCTCATATTTAAATAAGTCACAAATATTATTTTTCAGATATTGGCTGTTACTTAAAATCTAAAGAATTTATATGATGGAAAAACTGTAAATAATTTCTACAGTTATTTTACAGGTTTTCTTTTCAAAATGTGTCTTTTCAATATCGGGTAAAATACCAGAAGAAAAGGGTTTAATTTAACTATAAAAAAAAAGAACTAAACAAATCAAAATATTTTCAAAAGTATTTTATAAATATTAACTTGTTTTGTCACACTAATTTACTGCATTTAAATCAGTTAAAAAGTGTAATTTTCAAGTTATTTTTACTGTTTTTGAAGGTTCCATTATTGCACCGTGTTTTAACCCTCACTGCAGATTTTCTCCGTTTATTTACAGATATTTTTACGGTGCAGGGAGTAAAGTTTAGTGGTTTAAACGGGTTCAGGGGGTGTTTTAATGAGCGTGTTGGGCTCTCAGCAGAACCTGGGGCCTCTTTAGACGGATATTTAAACACATCCACCCTCGGTTTCCCATCAGGGGAAGAGAAGCCGGACGAGAGACGACGACATGAAACAAACACAGAATCAAAGTGGAAATAACGAGCTAAACGAGCTAAACGAGGCTCGGCCAGAATGAACTGGAGGAGAGAAAACAAGCAGAAGGAAACAGCAGATTTTCCAGAAGAAGGTAGAAGAAGGAGGCCGGTTCCTCCAGAGTTCCTCTGGAGTTCCTCTGGAGTTCCTGACCTTCCTGTGGCTGTAACGGCAGCCTGATGAACCCTCACCACTCCATTAGGACCCTCTGCTCCACCACCTGAACTCCCCACGAGCCCATCAGGACCCTCTACGAGCCCCAGGGCGCCGCTTAACCTGCACTTTCCCAGGCAGAGACCCGGACGCCCCACAAAAGGCCTCCTGTCAGCCGTGACCTTCCAGCTCCAGCAGCCTGAACGTTCAGAAGGTCACGGATTCGAATCCCCGCAGCGTCCGCCTCCGTTTGACCCTCAGGACGACGTTAACTTCATCACTTCCCAAAGTGAAGCCCACAAGCGACACGTAACCAAGCCTGAGATCCAATAAGAAGCAAATAATGACAGAAAATATCACTAACGGAGTAATATAATGCAGGTTTTATCCCCGATCACCAGCCATGGTTCCATTTAATACTCAGAAAACAAAACAAATCCGTTAAAAAAAAATTATACAAACCTGACAGCAAGAAGACTGGAAAAATACATTAAAAATAGGACTGTGACATTTAATGACTCTAAAAAACTATGACAATAACAGCAAATATTTAGAAAACTATCATATTTTTAGCTGATTTAAATACAGAAAAAGTTTTTGCCATTACCATACCATTTTAGATTTTTGCTGTGATTCAGTTATTTATCATTTTATCAATCCTTAATACATATATTTTTCTGTCATATAGCAGCATTTTTTTGAGCTATAATAAAAAATTGTGAAAAAATTACTATTATTTTGAAAATACAGATTTTTGATGTGGACATTTTTTTAAAAACATTTTTAGAATTTTTTTTTTAAAATTACAGTCAGCATGTATTAATATTTTTTGTGTGATTTTAGTGAATATTTTCTGTAACAAGAAAAACCTCTTAAAGAAAAATTTTTAAATAAAATATTACCATTTTAGAACCTTTAATATACATTTTTATCCCTTTAAATTATAAGCAAATACCTGTAAAACAATAATTTTTGCAGATTTTATATCTTATTTTTTATTTTAGGTTATTTTTTTTTTTTTTTTATCTTTTGTAAATTAGATAAATCACTGAAAAAAAAATCCCAAAACAAAACAGATTTTAGGAGTAATTTTCTGTAATTTAGTAAAATTGGAAAATCTTTAATTTACATATTTTTTCTTTCAAATACTAGCAAATATCACTTTTTTCCCAATTTAAATACAGTAAAAAAAAATTGAAAATTAATTAGTATTTGTAAAAATACTGATTTTTGCTGCAAACATTTTCCTTTTTTTGTTTTGTGCAGTTTCAGTTTTATTACAGTTAAATTAAATAAATTATTTTTTTCTGTGAATTTTCTAAGTGTTAAGATCTCTAATCTTTTACAGTTTATTTCCTGCAGCATTGTTTTCCTGTAGAGAACTGACATCTATCAGAGGAGAATCTGAGTCTCAAACAAGCCCTGAATTCTACAAACTGCTCTGATTAATCAGATTAAACCTTTAATAAACACTGAAGTTGTTTCTTTTCTGTTCCATGCAGAACGTCATTGTGTTCTCTGATGTCTTCAGCAGAACGTCAGAAACAGAAAGAGGCTCTGAGGGCCGATCAACGGTTCAGAGGCCAAACTAATGTTCTGTCAGATTTACAGGCTGAACACACACAGTAACACACACAGTAACACACACACAGAGTAACACACATCAGTGATGTCATGTGACCGACAGTAACCTCTGCTGAGTGCTGAACATTCACCTGAATCTCAGTTTAATCCTCCTGTTGTCTTCATTTACAGGCACCAAAAGATACTGTTTCTTTGTCTGAAAAAATCCAAAAATTCTGCAAAAAAATTCCCCAAATTTCTGAAAATTTGCAAAACCTTCAGGAAGAAAATTCCAATAATTCCTTAAAAGTTTCCCTTAAAAAAAAAGTTCTGTGAATTGATATTTACAGAACATGTATTTATAAAACTTACTTCAAGGGCCTCTAACTGTGGAAATATTCATAGTATGAAGGTAAAATTTTGCTCTATTAAATAAAGTTACTGTAGATAAAGAACCTTTTAATGGATTGAACTCGTTGAGAGAAACTTACATGTGGAAAAGTCATTTTAGGAAAGAGGGAAACCTAATTTTCACATCTGAAGACCAAGAATGGTTTCATTGCTTCATACAAGTGTCAGGTTTTTCATGTTTTCTGTAATCGCTGTGTCGGTAACGGTTAAACAAATCCCCAGTTCTGTTGTTCCAGCAGTCATCCAGAGAGAAAATGGAATTTCAATCATCTTTCCCTGCATAAATAACATATATACGCACAGCAACATAAAAGCTGCCTCTGAACACAAAAAGCTTCTCTTCTCAGATCCAAATGGAGCCCAGAGGCCGGCACTCTGAGGATCATGTTACCCGCCTGCTAACGCTCTGACATTTCTACATTTCAGCAGAACCAGCTTCCATCCTGCAGCGTCGACATGAATCCAGAACACCAGAGGTCAGAGGTGAAAACACTGAAGATGCACAAAAACACAACCGTAACCTGGACTACGTCTTAAACGAGTCCCACACACGTCACGTCTGTAAAGATTTACGCTTTTATTCACCCGTTGCCAAATCTGCACGTCTGAATCTGACACATATGGGTCGGGTTAGTTTCTGTGAGGAGTCTTGAACCTCGTCCAGAACTCTACAATCCAGCAGACTCACTTAAAAGAAGAAATATTTCCTTTAACCCTCGTGTCGTCCTGCGGGTCAAAATTGACCCGTTTTAAAGGCTGAAAATGTGGGAAAAAAATATTTTCGCAGTGAAACTTCTGATGTCCACATTTTCAACATTTTTTGGAAATCTTTGAACATTTTTTGGTGGAAAAAAAGAAATGTTAAAAATGTTTCTTAAGAACATTCACAAAAAAAATCAACCAACATCAAGCGAACTTTGCTGGATTTTGGTTGATTTTTATGTGAATGTTCTTGAAGAAAATATTAGAAGTTTTACTGATATATATGGAATCACTTTAGATATTTTTAGGATTTTTTGGAAGATTTTTACTCAGTTTTTGAAAATGTTTACACAAATTTTCTTGCCAAATTTGGGGGACTTTTTGAAAATAAAACTTTTAAGGGAAACCTTTAAGGAATTATTGGAATTTTCTTTCTGAAGGTTTTACAAATTTTCAGAAATTTGGGGAATTTTTTTGCTGATCTTTTTCAGACAAGGAAACAATATTTTTTGGTGCCTGTAAATAAGGACAACAGGAGGGTTAAAGAAGTGTTATTTCACTTAAAATCAACCAAATCTGATCAAAGTTCCTCCTCAGAATCAGATGATTCTTTATCTACAGGAACTTTATTTAATGATGGAAAGTTTGAGCTTCAGACTGTGAATATTTACAAACTTACAGGTCGAACTCTACATTAAAACAAGAACCAGCACCAAAGGAAAAGCTAGTTCAGGGTTTTAACAAAAGCAGGTAAAAATATCAAACCAGATTCACATTCTCCTAGACGTGATTTCTTCTGGAGATATCGAACCCAGAACACCAGATTCTGTTTCCCACCAATGAGTCCACATCAACATTTAGTCTAAATATCTAAAAACTGGAACCTTTCTGGAAATTCATTTTAGGACCTGGAATTGGAACCTTGTCTGGTCAAACTTTATCACATCAGATTCTACTGATGTTAGAGCCTCAACAGTTGGAGAAATGTGGACCAAAGACTGGATTTTAGTAGAAACATGGATCCATCCACAGATATACACTGAGAGGAACTTCCTGGAAACACTAGACCACCAATATTTGAACAATTTGCAAGTTTTTTTTCCCATTTACAAGGACCAATAATAATAAAATTTTGTCCTCTGCTGGATCCATTCATTCATCATGATTTGCTAGAAACTATTCTGAGTCCTCATCACATTTCATGGCTGTTTAAGCTGACAGGAGACCCTCTACCTGTACCTGATGTTTCAGCACCTGGACGACACACACACTCACCAATGAGCTCTCATCGCCACGGCAACAAGGTGTTCGTGTACATGCTGAGGTCACAGTGTTCCTACGTATTTAAAATGAAATCTAACACCAGAATGAAGTTTATTTTCCCCGTTCTGCGTTCTGAGTGTCAGTAAACACAGAAAGCAAAGCGTGGAATCGGTTTCTGCAGCGCTGAGGAGGAATTCAGCTCCACAATAAACACATCGGAAAGAGAGAAGCATCTCAAATCAGTGTTTATGTGAAGACAGGAGCATTCCCAGGACTCCCATTATCCCTGGACAGGAAAAGACAACAGCATTGACTGCAGTCCTGTACTACTACTGTTCTACTGTACTACTGTAATATTGGACATACTGTACTCATAGACAAAAAATAAAAATGTACGAACACACACTCTGAGGACGGGGAGGCGGGGTATTTGTGGTTCGGGGCTGAGGAGTTACCATCAGCTTATTCCATCGTTCTCCAGAGCTCAGGGGGTAAAAGAGGAATAACTGCCCCAGAACACCAGAAGCCACAATAAAGTATTTCAGCTGAGAGGGAGGACGGAAACGACAAAAACACGACAAAAACACAACCAGAGGCCGACCTCTGAGGACGGAGGGATCCACGGGGGCAAACAGGGATGAGGAGGGTAACTGGGAGGGGCAACACGACCTCCAGTGGCTGGAACA
Organism: Amphiprion clarkii; assembly: GCA_027123335.1. Lineage (NCBI taxonomy): Eukaryota > Metazoa > Chordata > Actinopteri > Pomacentridae > Amphiprion > Amphiprion clarkii. The sequence goes on along the minus strand of CM049589.1, from coordinate 717,744 downwards.
GGGAAACATCAGCAAAATTCTACAAAAAATGGAAATAAAGAGTCTTTCTTTCTCTTAGAATAGATTATGGAAGTAAGTCGACTAAATGTGAAGAAAGTTCCCCTCGACTCTTTATTTATGGCTATTTTAGTATATTTAAAGAAGCCATGGAACGTTTTTTCTCCATACTGTGAATATTTTCAGGCCTTTGGAACACATATTAAAAGTACAAATGATGCAAATATAAAGTCTCTGTCAATCTTTACAGTATTAAAAGTTGTTGAATCCTTCAAGGCTAACATAGTCTTACATTTTAACAAACTGTAGTGCCATTTTTTGGAGTGTTTTTATTTGCTTGACATCAAAACAACCCTTATATCCCAAGTTTTTATAATATGTACTGATTTATGTCTTAACTATGACAATAAATTGCTGAAAAGTGCAATAAACCTTAAAAAAAGGAGATCAGACTGAAAACAGTGAATATTTAAGTATTAAGATTGTCTTAATTAAACAATATTAAACTATATATTCAAACTTTTATTTTCCTCCTTTTTTAAATTATAGATAATATCTTGTAAAAACACATTAAAAAATGGTAATAATTTGCATTTTATTGGTATAAAAAACAAACTCAATTAAATCTAAATAAAAGCTGTATTTTTATAAACAGCAATTTGTTCTTTTGAAACATCCAACCATGAAATTACACAGATTTTTACTTTAAATGAACAAAAATAAATATTTATCTTACAAATATTTACCGTTATGAGTGAAAAATTATATACATAAAGGACTTATTTAAACTTTTATTTTACAGATTTTCCTCCTTTTTAAAATTATAGATAATATCTTGTAAAATCACAGAAAAAGTGGTAATAATTTGCATTTTATTGGTATTAAAAAATAAAAACTAAATCAGGCCAAAACTGCAAATGAAATCTGAATTTTTCTAAATAATAATTTGTTGTTTTATAACAATGTGTGAACGTAAAATTAAACTGTCTGTATTGTATTTAAATCAGTTAAAACATAATAATTTCACAGGTATTTGCTTTTATTTTCACAGTTTTTTCCTTTTTTGATGGATTTTCTTTTGATGCTATAGCAACTCATGTATTTGTGGGTTCTGCACCTTTAGCTGTGCATAACTAGACATATTTTGAGCCACCTTAAAGAGATAAAAAGGAGAATAAAGTCTTTCTTTGTCCTCAGAAACCAGAAATAACAGTTTGACATGAGCAGCAACCTGCAGGCAGAAGTTCAAGGCGCTGAGAGAAAAGCGTGTAAAAGTTCAACTGCTGTGAGAACGAAGGTAATTATCTGGATAATAAGGAGAACAAACCAGGGTTCTGGATGTTAAAACAAAGGTGAGGACAGACAAAGGACACCATGATGAGAGACGGACGGTGAGGAGAAGCTGCGGCGAGCAAAAGATGCTGCTTCTGGTTGTTTATATCTGAGAAGGTTTCATGTGGTGAGGACAGAGAGATGAAGGTGGGATGAGAGGAAGGGATGAGTGATGCTCTGATTAAAGCTGCACCTGAACCTAATACCTGCACATCACCTCCATCTGCATCTGTCCCCTCCGAACGTCCAGACTTTATCCCTCCAGGAATCTAACGCGTCTCTCAGCATCTCCTTATTTAGACACCTGGGGAAGACAATAAGGGACGGACCACCTGCAGCAGCGTATATAGAGACAGGAGGAGGACGGAGAGCTGAGAGACGGACGGACAGCCAGGTATCTCTACGGCCAGAAACTGACTATGTTCAGACAACTCTAGTCAAGAAATACAGGAGTTATACCAGATAAAATCAAACAAATCTGAGGAAGATTCCCCTCAGAATCAGCTAACTTTAACTAATGAAGCAAAGTTTTACCTTCATACTAGAATTTTCAGAGTTACAGGCCCCCTGGAGTGCTGCATATGTTGATAAATGTCAACATGAAGACAATATGGAAGAAACATGTAACTTTCCACATACAACACCAACATCCAGACCTCCATGAACATCTAGACCTCTATGAAAATCTAGACCTCTATGAACACCATCAGATAGACCAGGGGTGGGCAATTAATTTTCATATGGGGCCACATGAGAAACTTTGACGGTTGTTAAGGGCCGGACCAGTACACTTAAAAGCTCTGCTCAATATATATCTCAATAAATAAAACAATACAATGATATAATGAAAATGTGGAACACAGAACACAACTATTTAATGAAAGATTTAGTTTTTTCATTCAAACTATGATTGCTGCCTATTGAGTTGTAGATATTTACTATCATAAAGACATACTTAAAATGTGAAACTGATTTTCAAGTGCTTTAACTACTTTTCAGCAGTCACTGTTTTTACAAACAAAGTAAGTAAGCCATCACTCAGAATTTTTTCTAAAACAATGTGACCATCAGCTGGCAGAGATTTGGAACTTGCCTTATCATGTCAGTTTTTGTTCATCATGAACACTATGAGGTGTTGTCAGTTTTTCTAAATCTACATTAAGCTGACTGTGAAGCATAAAGAAAGACAACAGCTCCCCACTACACTTACAGCAATGTTCAATATATCTCAACAAAAACAGTAAATTACACAATACAATGATGTACAATGCCCAACTCTTGAATCTCTGCTCTCAGATCCCAACCTCATTTCAGCACCTTGTCCAGGCTGAACCATCTGACAGCTGTCTGGTAACCAAGGTCACCATGTTCACTATCATCTCCTCCAAAAAGACAACAAACTGTCTGTAATTCAATGCTCTTGCCCTGATGAAGTTAACTACTTTAGCTACAACATCAGTCAGGTGGTTGATTTTTAGCACTGACTTACACAGCACCTCCTGATGTATAATACAATGCAAAAATATCAGTTTCTGCTCTGGGTTTATTTCAGTCACTTTATCTTGCATCCGTTTCAAAAGTCCAACATTTTCCCTGTCAAATTTGGGCAGCCATCAGTTGTAACACCAACCAAATTCCCCCATTTTAGTCCCAGCTTGCATGTATTTACCTCAGTGAACTAATCACTCACCGTCGTGGTTCCCTTCATTGGCTCCACAGCTGGAAGCTCCTCCGTCATCTCAAAGGTTTTTGTTAGTCCACGTATAAAGATGAGTAACTGGGCTGTGTCACGGACATCACAGCTCTCGTCCAGAGCCAAGGACAAAACGTCAAAATCGTTCACTTTGTTGTGCAGCTGAAGCTCCAGATTTTCGGCGCTGCTCTCCACCCGCCTCGTTACGGTTCGCCTCCAAAGGGCCACATTAACGAACGCTCCTTTCTTCTCCGGGCATATAAATGCTGCAGAGTCCACCAGACATTCTTTTATAAACTCTCCATCAGAGAACGGCTTACTGTTTTTGGCGATTTTGTAGGATATTAGAAAACTCGTCTTAACCGCTGCATCCCTTGATGTGAGCTTTGGTAAAACAAAGTCATTGCTGCTTTAGCAGTTTAGCTAGCAAACCTTCAGACATCCTCCCCGCTCTGCTTCAGTAAATGTTTGTACTTCTCCTCCATGTTTGGTCTCGTAATGTCGATTATAATCCTTGAGCACCACGATCTGTTCTCCACAAACTAGTCCACAGCTTTACCTCTGACTTCAGTGAAGAAATACTTGGAAGTCCATGTCTTGTTAAAAACTCTGCATTCGGAATCAATCTTTCTTTCTTTGCCGTTAGCTGACATCTTCCCGGGCTGAAGCTAACAAACAAACCAATCAGCGCATAAACCTTATGCTAAGTACGGAAAGCACGCGTGAAAAAACGGTAACTTGGCAGACCTTTCAAAATAAAAGCAGCGCAGGCGTATTGCTTGCATGTATTGCGGTGATATATATTTGCATTGACTTTTAGTATTTTCCAATGACCTCATACGGGCCAGTCAGGTTCATCTGGTGGGCCGGATGTGTCCCGCGGGCCGTAGGATGCCCAGGTCTGATCTAGACCTCTATGAACACATAGACCTCTATGAACACCAGGTTCTGTTTCCTACCAATGAGTCCAGAGCAACATTTAGTCTAAATAGTTAAAAAAAATGGAGCCTTGTCTTGTCAAACTTTCCACACATCAGATTCTACTGATGTTAGAGTCTCAAAAGTTGGTGAAATGTGGACCAAAGACTGGATTTTAGTAGAAATATGGATCCATCCGTTTATATACACTTACAGGAACTTTCTGGGGACACTAGACCATCAACCTTTGAACAATTTTCACTTTTTGTCCCACTTTCGAAGAACCAGTGATAAAAACTGTGTCCTCCACATTTCATGGCTGTGGGGGTTTTATTTCTGGAGATACCAAACCTTCAAAATGGCTTCACAGGTTTATTTTTCTTTCTAAGGGTGAAAATATAAAAATTTCCTAGAATAAAAACAGATGAAGTTGTCAGCAAGTACCACGACAAAGACTTCTGTGGCAGTTAATGACCTACTTTCTGGGGACACCATACCACCCTGGTTTGAAAATACTGCGCTTACTTTTTCCATTTTCAAGAAGAAATAATTATAAATGTGTCTGGAAACCATTCTGTGTGTGTCTTTGTTAAAATTTCATGGCTGTGGGAGTTTTATTTCTGGAGATATTGAACCCTTAAAATGACTTCTCAGTTGGGGTATTTGTTTATAAGGTCAAAATTTTAAAACATAACAGTCTGAAAACATGAAATTCTAAGAGTGCATTTATCTCAGATGTTGCAGCAACGTACTTTTTGACATTAACACAAACTGATCCTCCTAATCCTAGTTTCTAAGGACATTTTCCATCTCTCTTTGACGTTTTATTTAAGCTCCACCTTCCTGACGTCTTTCCAGCAGCTCCATGGACGGACAACAGGACGACATGTGAGCTCAGTTTATTGAACTCGACTCGTTGCTGCAATCTATTAAAAGGAAAGTCATAAATGTTGGTGCTTCCATTAATGTTCTCTAAAACCCTCATTCAAAAATCATGAGTGCACGTCATGATTTCCATTATGAAAAGCGTCTCCTCGTGCCCTCTGCGACGGTAATCCTGGATAATTCACCGTACATCAACGCCGTGGATCAAGTTCAGCGTCTGGAGCTGCTCATCTTCATGGTGAAAAACCGAACAACAACTAGATTTACTGTAACGCTGAGGTCAGTGGTTTTTTATAACTCTCATTATCAGTCCAGACAGATATGACATCATCGCGGTCTGGGATTCAGCCGGAGCACATGACCAGGAACCATATATCAGCTGGTGTGGTGGAAGTCTGCTGGTTTCTGTCGGTTTGGAAAAGATAACAGCTCCGTGCATTTCTCTGTCTCAGCTTTTTCTGATTCCATCATGACCGATGATTTATTTATTCTGATATTTATGCACCAAAAGTCTGTTTCTGTGTAAATAGTCCACCATCTATTCACTTATCTGCATCAAATCATCACTTTACTGCAGGAGGGCGCCGTTCGTCCACAGCAAACACCAAACACTGCATTTATTTTTCCTAAAAAAGGGCAAAATTATCCATTTCAAGCAAGCTAAAAAAAAAATGACTTGTTGAGGAAGCAGCGTTGCCAGAATGGAAAACTTTTTACATAATTGTGGAGACTTCTGGACACTTTGATGGCATCAACTAACAAAAAAGTTCTTAAAAAAAAAAAATATTTGCAAAAAAAACAAATCCTGTACATGAACGACAAAAAATTTGTCAGAAAAAAATAAGGTTAAAAAAAGACGTGGGAGAGATGTTTTGCGACTTTAAAGATGGAAAAATGGAAAAGTAAGGAAGTTTTACCTTCACATTACGGATATTTTCAGAGTTAAAGCCCCCTAGGATGCCCCTTAGGGGGCTTCATATGTGGATAAATTTCCACATCAAGACATTTAAGCAGCTTATAACTTTACACATACAACACCAACATCCAGATCTCTATGAACATCTAGACCTCTATGGACATCTAGACCTCTATGAACATCTAGACCTCTATGGACATAACATAAGATAGATAAGTCCTTTATTTCTCCCCACGCCAAGGGAAATTCACATTGTTACAGCAGCTTATGTAGCAATAGACGTAGTAATAAAAAAAAGTCTGTATTTTAGTTGGAAATATGGATCCATCCATTTATATACACTGACAAGAACTTTCTCTGGACACTATAACATCAACACCTGAACAATATGCAAATTTTTTTCCATTTACAAGGAACAATAAATAAAATTGTGTCCTCTGCTGAATCAGTTCAATCATTCTGATCTGTGTGAAATGTATTTTTTTTTCTAAGGGTGAAACTTATCTTTCTTCCTGCTGGGGCCTCTTGTCAGGCCGTCACTGGAAATGAGAAATTGTTCTCAACTGATCCTTCCTGGTAAAATAAAGAACTAAAAAAAAAAACACCTTTTGATTTCTGTTAAAAACTGCATCTAAATCAGTTTTACATCCGCCCCATGGGTCATAATCTAAAGACTGAACCTGGTGATTTGGTGAAATAATGGTTTCCTTAGCGACCGTTGTTGTTCCCCCTCTATGATGTCATCACAGGCCGACGCCCTCTGACCTCTGATGAGCTGTAAATTGTGCCAACAAGCTCTTTCTGCCTGGGTAACGGTGCGATGGATCGATCTCATAAATATCTGATGCTGAATAATGAAAGCAGAGCCTCAGACGGTGGATCTGACCTCCACCTTCCACTCAGTCCTGGAAGATAAATCCAGTCCGTTCAGGTCGTTAATGCTCCGCGGCGCCCCAACTGACGAATGATTCTGCTGCATGGCGTCACCGGATATAAAGCAAGAAAGCTCTTAAAACGTGCTTCAGACAGGCTTTTATTTTACTTGTTCATGGTGTCAAATAATGCCATAAAAATACTCAACTCACATATTGACCGAGAGATAAATGTCAGCCATATTTATAGACTCAGTGATGTTATGTTCAGTTTGTTAAGTGGCAGCTGTGAACAGAGCAGCAACATTATAATAAGAGAGTTAACATTATCTAGAAAAACAAGCAGCAGATAAATTAGAATGAATCAGTGGACTTGATTTTACACTGATACTGGACCAAACCGGTCGGGTTTGGTGTTGATTTTGGACTGCTTTTACACTGGTTTTGGATTTGATATATTTTGAACCGATCCTAGAGAGATGTTTCACTGCTTTTGGGTTTGCTGTTTTTTCAATTTGATTTTGAACTGGTTTTATCTGGGTTTTGGACTTGATTTTGCACCAGTGTCAGACTGGTTTTGGTCTAGTTTTTGGTTCTGACTTTGGACTGCTTTAGGATTTGATTTTGGACTGACTTTATACTGGTGTTAGATGTGCTGTTGGACTAGTTACTCCGCCAAGGAACGGCGGGGTTATGTGACGATCGGCGTCTGTCTGTCTGTCTGTCTGTCTGTTAGCAACATTACTCAAAAACAGACTAACGGATTTGGATGAAATTTTCAGAGAAGGTCAGAAATGACACCAGGACCAAGTGATTAGATTTTGGCAGTGATGCAGCTGATAGTCTGGACCTACAGCTTTGTTAAAGATTTCCCATTACCAGATACAGCAGCTGGCACGGCATCGCTGTAACCATGACAACAAGTGAACACTGCCTGTTACCTGCTGACCATCACATGATTGCAGTCCTACTACAAATTGACTGATTTATCAGTTGGAAATCATACAAGGAACCAATGATTAAACTGTGGGCTGTTTCTGAGTCCCGCTACATATTTAGGTCATGTATGTAGCAAACCCCAGCCAGACAGGTTAAGTTCAGCCATCAGCCTTATTTTGAACACAAATTCACCTTCCTGTCCTTCACTCATTCCTTCACAGTAAGAGCTTGTCTCCATTGCAGCTGCTTCTAAGTTTAGACACATCCTTTGCTAGACAGCAACAGCTGGAACTGTTTTTTTTCATCTTTATATGAATTCTCTGACTTTTCGGCAGCGTCTTCGTCATGTCAAGAAACCGCTTCTTAGAGAATCACTTCCTGTGCTGCTGGAATGGTGACAAAATAAAAGCCTGCAACATTAAAAACACGTCTTCAAAATAAAAGCATGGAGGGAACGGTTATTTGAACAGTAGCAAAACAAAGGTTTGCCAAAAGTGATGAACTGATCAACAAACTTTTATAAGAGTAATTTACACACAATTTGGTATTCATACATAACATGCACGTGCATTACACATACCTGTGCTCAGCGCAAGGTCATTTTTTATTCAAGATTTCATCCGTCGGAACTGATACGTCAACTGAACGGCCTTGGAGGAGTACTGAGCGCTCTGAGGGCTTTTTAAGTTTTTATTGGTTTTGGACTGTTTAGGGAATTGATTTTGTACTGGTGCCAGAATAGTTCTGGTATAGTTTGAGTGTTGATTTTGGACTGCTTTTGGAGTGGTTTTATACCAGTTTTGGATTTGATATTTGACAGAGTTTGGACTGACTATACTAGTTTTGATGGGTTTCGGACTGGTTCTAGACTGGTTTTAAGCTGGTTTCAGATTGCTTTTGGTCTGGTTTTAATTACGTTTTGATTCCAAATTATTATAGTGGAAAATGGTTTTGTAAAGGGCTCCATAAAAGTCCTGAAATCAGTTTGGGGACAAAGAAATAAACTTGATCTGGACATCCTGGTGATGATGGATTAAAGTACTGATTACGGAAACATTAGTGAGCTGGTCCAGGTCCAGAGGTGCTGCACTGAAGCTAAACTCTGACCTGGGACCCGAGCTGGATCAGTAAACTATCACCTTATTATCAAACACTGGACAATCCCTGAGCAGCGCCGACTCTTTACTCTCTTTTATCAGGTTTCACACCCCGACAGCTGTTGAGGCTGAGGCCAGCGGGGCGTCAGGCCCACGGACCCAGCAGCAGAATGTGTTTTACAGCCTGGGAAGGTACTGTGTTGTTAGCGAACCGCATTCTTCCCTCGTCTCTTAATCACGCACAGACCCACAGTTCAACGGCGGGGCAACAGAAACGCTGCTTTCATCACACACAAACCTCTTATTGATAGATTTTTCTCATTACTTTAAAATCTTTTTCTTATTAGCTTCTTATACCATTCAGTGGGATATTCTGGTGGAGTGTTCGAACACACAAAAGCAGTATAAGTTTCAAAGCGTGTCGTGCTCTGAGTGCTTTGAAAACTATATCGTTATCTCGTGTGCCAATGTTTGACTAAAATAATCTTGTTCCTGATTTGAAGGGGGTTCACCTTTTGTTCCTGGGATCCTTTAGGGCGTTGTTTATTGATACGTTTCTAAATCTAATCAGGATGGAAGAGGTATTTACGATAAAGCCGTGGCCATAAAATGTGCAGAACATTTTGGTGGTTTCTCACAGTTGGAAACGAGTTCGCCTCCAGGAGCCAAGTGATGCAATTTTCTGTAAACTTTTAATTGAAATGTAAAAGAACTTATAAACCTTTAAAGAAAAACACAATTCTGATGTGTTATTGCATATTCTGCAACAACACAGGTCACTTATTACAGCGTTAATGCAAATAATGTGTTAGAGTTAGGAAACACTTGCTTATTTTTACATCTGTTCACACATTGAGCAACATTCATAAGGGGTCTGATGAACTTTAGTCCAGTATTTATTCCCCCTTAAGCTGTTTTTGGTCTCCATCAGTTCTATCTGAGTAAAATACATTTCTTAATTTAACTCCTGAATGTTCCACACGTCTAATTTCATTGTTTACTAGCTGATTTATCAGTTATTTCACTGACAAACTAACTTGATCCTTCATCTACAGTAACTTTATTTAATGAAGCATAGTTTTACCTTTATACTAGGAATATTTTCAGAGTTGCAGGTCCTTTAAGTACATAAAAGTGGATCTAGATTTCTCATTTTTTAATCCATGGTACTTTTTCCAGCAAGGAATACAAACCATGATAATATCTGCTCTACTTATGAAGTTGTGAGGCTCATAAATGATGGGAAAAGTCAATTAAAAAGCGTGAAAGTCAGCATAAAGTTTACTTCTTTTGCCTTTTAGTATTCTGTAAATATTTAGATCTGAAATCCTTCTGACAATATCAACTTTATTGACTTTTGTTTGGTTTAACATTACGATTATCATCATTATTAGCTACGCCTGCTTCAGAAAATACTAACGTCATGATGAGAAATAACTGAAAATTTCAGGTTTTTATCTTTAATAGTTCATGCTGTAAGTGGACTGGTTTTATACAGGTTTTGGATTTAATAGATTCTGGACCGATCCCAGACAGATGTTAGACTGGTTTTGGGTTTCATTTTAACTAGCTTTATGCTGCTTTATCAATTTATTTTTGAACTGGTTTTAAAGGGGTTTTGGACTGTTTTTTCCCCTAGTTTGTAGTTCTGACTTTGGACTGCTTTAGGATTTGATTTTGAACTGAATTTATACTAGTTTTAGATGTGCTTTTGGACTAGTTGTGATTGGTTTTGGGTTTATTTTACACTGATTTTTGGACTGGTTCCAGGTTGGTTTTGGAGATGATTTTGGGAGGTTTTAGACTAGTGTTTGAAGTGTTTTTTGACAGATTTTGGACTTGTTTTGTACTGGTTTTACAGGGATGTTGGACTTGATTTTGCATTGGTGTCAGAATGGTTTTGGTCTAGCTTGTGGTTCTGACTTTGCTTCAAATTTCAACATGAGGAAAAACCTGCTGAAAGTGGGTCAACGGGCAATTATGAGAAAAATATCTCAGAAAGCATTTATTTTATCAAATTAAAATTGCACAGATACCTTTTCAAATATTTAGAGTTTCAGATTAAAAAAAGTAAGAGCTGGTCGAGCAGAAGCCTCCTGGTGATGTGAGAAGGAATAACTCACATAAAAATGAACACCCTTTCTAGAAAGTTTTACAACTTTTAAATTACTGAACCAAAGTGAAAATAAATTCTTTAAAGTTCATTAATTTCATTCAACAATTCTCCATCAAAGTTAACGACGGGTCACGGCTGATTCTCTCTGGACTAAACATGGTCTTGACCCATTTTTCTTGGCATAAATTGGTCAGTGGTAGTTTCTTTTTACAAGTAATCAATATACAACACCACTAAAGACATGCTGTGGTTTCTGTGGAATCAGTCCTGCTCAGTATGATGCAAACTAATCAATTATCTTCAGACTGCAGCCGCCTGAATCCAGCGTGTGATGCAACATTTGGCTCAAAGCTGTTCGACTGCAACATCTCGGCCTACTTTCCCGTCCCACATGTATTCATCCCACACATCTGCCAGATGTGAGCATGGAGAGGTCAGAGGAACAGAGGATGGAGGTATAATTTCACACCTGTCGGGTTCACGGCCTCCAGAAGACGACAGGCGAAGGAGAACTGAGTCCGATGATCAACTCTTCCTCAGATTCCTGCTTTTGTTTAAGAACACGTGCGTTCGGTTCTGCAAGCAGCTTCCAAGTGTTTTAAAAGAATTCCAGCAAAGTTCACCGGAGCAAAACCACGTTTGAAAATGTCCTTCACCTGTTCACCTCGTAATACCTCAGCCAGCTCAGTCCGTCTGTGGTAATGTTCAGACTAAAATATGTTTCAGCAAAGTGTATTCAACAGGACAAGCCAGTGGATGAACTTCAGAGCATTCAGACCACTGAGGTTATAGTACTGCAGAAATAAGTGCAAAAGTAGAGTCCACTTAAGGATGTTGTTTAGATGAAAGTATGTAAATAATATCACACAAATGTAAACAAACTGACAGAATCAGAATTGAACACTTTCAGAGGAGGATCTAAAAGACTCTCAGACAAGCTCTGGATGCTGCAAACTGGTTTAATCATTTAAACTGTTCTATAAAACATGTGAACACCGAAGTTGTTTCTGACTCAAGATTTGTCCAAAATGACCCAAAACCTGTCCAAGCTGACTAAACTTTTGAAAAAAATTGTCCAAAATTACTCAAAATTTGTCTAACATGAACAAAAACTTCTCTAAAACAACTCAAGTATCCTGGTATCTATTCTAGATATAAATGCTCCTTTCATTGTCTAGAACTTGTTCTGACCAACCACCTATCACACATGCCGATATGAGCCTGGAAAGTTTACCCACAATGCATTTTTTAAAATTTTCTCTGGTGAATTATCAGAAATGTTGATGAAGTTCTGAGGCTCAGAAATGTGAAATTTCCACCACCTCTATGTACATCAGGGGTCTGTAACTCTGAAAATATTCTTAGTAAGAAGGTAAAACTTTGCTTCATTAACAAAACCAAAATTATTGTTGATAAAGAATCACATCTCTTGTCGAGAGATTTAAAAATCACAGCTCTATAGTAGATTTACTTGTGTTGAAGCTGCTGGTTTCAGATATAAAAGCCATTTGTGGACATTCATAAATCAGAGCTATTTCAAGATTGTGTCTCATTTTGATGTGTTGGAGGCTGAAAGACAGAGCATGTTCAACTGATTTTTTTTATACTTCTACTCAAACTCAGCTCTATTTTCCACAGCTGATGAATAATAATCTGACTTTGGTGGTTTAAATGCACAAATACATGAGTTTAGGGTCACCTACAGGTGTCCGTTAGCTGCATCCAGACTGTGTTCTTGGATTAGGAAATATTTATGCGTCACTGGATGCCATTATGTGTACATGTGATCTGTGTGCGTCGTCGTGTGCGTCACTGCATAAATCTGTGTTCCCAGTATAGTTTTCTGGTTTCTGTGGAAGCAACGGTGGACTTTCACTTCAGAAGTTTTGCGTCCAACCCTCGTCATCCTCCATTAGGTGAGCGTCTAATCAAGTTCTTACGTCGCTCCTCTGAATAAACCTCGCCAAAGACTTCAACCTTTTCCCCTCCTGGCTTTTCCATTTCTTACACTTTCTTCCTGCTCCTGTTCCTCTGCAGAGTGTGTTTTAATTCATTCATGGACCAGATTCCACATGTTGCACAGCTGCACCGCAACTTCATGTAATCCTTGGTGGAGTTTCTTCTCACTTCACCTCCAGACTGTTGGTTTGGGGGATGACGATGTCTTGATTACATCTTAAAATGCAAATGACATGCACATAAAACTGAGAGTGAAAGGAGACACAGCAGGCAGCATCAACAGAACACATCCAACTATCAGCCTCAATCTCTTAAACATCCATCCATCCATCCATCCATCCATCCATCCATCCATCCATCTTCTTCCTCTTATCCGGGGTCAGGTCGTGGAGGCAGCAGATGAAGCAGGTCATTCCAGACGTTCCTCCTCCCACCAACACTTTCCAGCTCTTCCTGGGGGATCCCGAGGCGTTCCCAGGCCAGATGAGATATATAATCCCTCCAGAGGGTTCTGGGTCTACCCCGGGATCTCCTCCCAGGAGGACATGTTCAGAAAACCTCCATGGAAGTCTCCCTGGAGGATTTGAATCAGATGTCCAAACCTCCTCAGCTGGTTCCTTTAGAGGTGAAGGATCAGCAGCTCTACTCTGAGCTCCCTCTGGATGTCTGAGCTTCTCCCCCCTATCTCTAAGGCTGAGTCCAGCCACCCTGCAGAGGAAGCTCATTTCAGATGCTTGTATCCGTGATCTCATTCTTTGGGTCACTACCCAGAGCTCATGACCATAGGTGAGGGTTGGAATGTAGATGGATGGTAAACTGAGATCTTCTCCTTGAGGTTCAGCTCCCTCTTCACCACGACGGTTCAATACAACACCTTCATTACTGCTGACGCGGCACCAATCCTCCTTTCCATCTCTAGCTCCATTTTCCCATCACTCATGAACAAGATCCAGAGATACTTGAACTCCTTCACTTGGGGAAGCAACTCCCCCCCAACCCAGAGGGAGCAATGCACCGGTTTCCATCAGAGAACCATGGCCTCGGACTTGGAGGTTCTGATCTACATCCCCACTGCTTTACACTCGGCTGCAAACCGCTCCAGTGCTGCTGAAAGTCTGAGGAACCAACAGAACCACATCATCTGCAAAAAGCAGAGATCCTGAGATCCACAAAATGGACACCCTGGGTGGGTGAGTGGGTGGTTGGGTGGGTGGTAGGTAGGTGGGTAGATACTTTATTAATCCTGAGGGAAATTCAAGTCAGATCTACATGGTGTTTTTCCACTGGAAACTGAGTTGGTATCTGGGATTTCTACATATCGACTGCAGGAACTTAAATGTTGTTGAGCCAGAGATAAAATAATTACAAGCAGAGATTCAGTATCATGACATGAACTGTTTGTTGGTGAAACTCTTTCCAGGTTTCTCACAGAAGTTTAACTGTTGGGGGATAATTTTCTGAAGGAATGTTTGTTCTCTCTCCTTCTCTGATATATTTTCTCCTCTCCATCCCTTCATCGTTTTTCATACATCCCTCCTCGCCTCCTTTTTCTTTTCTTTCCTTCCATCCTGGCGGCACAATAGTCGGTCTGTGTGACTAAAATAGCAGCTCAGGTACAGTACAGTATTTTCCATATGGCTCCCATTCAGCAACGGTGGAGAAAGCCTATATTGTAGCAGCTTGGCCTGTAAAAACATAACAGGGGCGACTCTTAAAACATAATGAAAACCTACGACTCCGTTTACATCACCTGTAGGAGCAGTTTCACCTGGGGGTTCACAGGTCTGATCCCCGAGACGAGCAAAAGGAAAAGTCACAAAACTAAGATCTTTAAAGAACTTTTTGATAATTTTGGACACATTTCTAGTCATTTTGGACAATTTTTTAGTAATTTTAGAGACGTTTTTGTCATGTTAGACAAATTTTGAGTAATTTTGGACAAATTTGGACAAAAGTTTAGTCAGCTTGGATGAGTTTTGGGTCATTTTGGACAAATCTTGAGTCACTTTAGAGAACTTTTGTCTTTCTAGACAAGCATTGGGTCATTTTGGACAAATCTGGTTGAGGGAAAGTTTTCTTGAAGATTCCACTTCATTTGAATCATTTTAGAGAAGTTTTTTATCAGTTTGGAGACATTTTTATTCATTTTAGAGATGTTTTTTGTCATTCTGGACAAATTTGGAGTCATTTTTTGAGACTTTTTTTGTCATGTTAGACTAAATTGGTTGCAGTTTTTAACAGAACTCAAATGTGTTTTTTAGCCCTAAAAGTTTCTGTTGTACTGATGAAGTTATGAGGCTCAAAAATGCAAAAATTCAGGATGGTTCAGTGATATTTTTCTCTCTTAAATTCTAGTTTTGTTTCGATATTGGGGAAGTCTGTTTGATTACATCGGCGTAAACACAACAGACGAAGAAATTAATGAAGAAAAACGGCTTAAATCCACACGAACTTACACACACATGTACGCCGATTAATTTAAAAATATACTTCGCATATTCCTAGAAACATTTCCCAGCTGCACGCATGAAGTTAATCCTCCGTCCTGCTATCACAAATTGAACTTCCAAATACAAAAACACACAGAGGCCTCCACCAAAATACTGAAGTGTACTTTGAGACAAATTATCCCAGTAGAAACACATGGCTCTCTCTCTCTCAGCGCTCTGGGCTCATAGGCATTAATATCAGGGCTGATATAATGACTCCCGAGGGCTCCGACCTTTGTAAGTGGATGGAAAACAAAGGCAGCGCTCAGACAGCCGCCCACCAACCAACACACACATCAGTCCAACTCTCTGCTGTGATTTATTGTGATAAAAGGGAGGACCGGGGCCTTGGCGGCTAAACCTTTCTACCACGATGACGCTTTCTGGCCTGAGACCGTTTAACCCTCCAAAATAAAGACTTGATCACCGCCCAGCTACTGAAAACCTTTATTTATTCTTTCCTCCCTTTTCAAACAAACCCTCTTTAGCAGTAGGAGGGAGTGTCTGTGGTAGATTCGTCTGCCTTCATGCCTAACATTTAAAATCGATTTTAAATGGCGATTTTACACATTTAGAGTTTTATATGTCAGTGCGCTCTGAGAAATGTGGAGCACATCCAATCGTTTACTGCTCACTTCAAGAAAGACAAACATATAGAGCAAGGAAGTTCTCGAAAGATGAGAAGTTTGACCATCAGAAAATGTGAAATACACTGTAAAAGGGTGGGTGGGTGGGTGGTTGGTTGGTTGGTTGGTTGGTTGGTTGGTTGGTTGGTTGGTTGGTTGGTTGGTTGGTTGGTTGGTCGGTTGGTTGGTCGGTTGGTCGGGTGGTCGGCTGGTTGGTCGGTTGGTCGGTTGGTGGGTGGGTGAGTGGGTTGGGTTGGTGGGTTGGTTGGTTGGTTAGGTGGGTGGTTGGTAGCAAGGGTGACAGAAAAAGATATAAAAAATAATGGAACACTATAACATCAAAACTGTAAGAATGGTGAAATAATGGCAAATATCTGTAAAATAGTGAATTTTTTTATTTAGAGTGAACAACTATTCAATGTATTTTCCAAGGTATTATTATCTATTATCTGTAATTTAACAGCACCGGAACAATCTGTGAAACAACAGTAAATTGTTCAAAAAATTACAGTTGGAAACTATTAAAAAATGTTAAACAATGTTTTGCAATGCCATGTAATTAGCTTAGGTTGGAAGAATCTGCTCAAATTAAAAACCAGAGGAGTCATTTGAAGATAT